>CM053789.1:640802637-642002637 GCA_028749045.1 Cupressus sempervirens | reverse complement strand
TTCTACAATGAGTGCAGTATCAATTTTTGTAGTGAATCCTACTATTTCTGCTATTGTTTCCATTCCAAGAACACATGTAATAAGTGCAAGGAAAGTTGAGACCAAGCCTCAACTGAGAACAATTTTTTTGGGTAAAGGTAAAGAAAAGGAGGAAGATATAGATCTTGATGAGGAGATTGGCATTCCAAATTGGGACATCTCCAATATTACTCCAGATAAAATGCAAACCTTTGGAGAAATTATTCTAAAGAAAGCCAAGCAAAAAAGGCTAAGAGAAGAAAGAAATGAGAAGTTCAAGATCATTTAAGATGCAAAGAACATTCTAGTAGAGGCTATAGATATAGAGGTTGACACTTCTGAACCAAGTTTGTACCAATTGGAAGAGGCAGTCTAGAAATACAATAAAGATCTAAATGTACAAGATAAATTATTGTAGAGAGCAGAGAAAAAGTTTGAGAATAATGTGTTTGAACTTATTGCTCAATAGATTTCCATTTACCAAGTAGAGTTATCTACTATTTTGAGATCTCTAGAAACTTCTTGTATTAATGTATCATTACTTTTTGGTAAGTTGTGTGACACATCAATTTTCACAAAAGAAATAAAGGATAAATTGTCTAAAATTGATGAAGATCTAAAGGCAAGTGCACAATAGTTGCAGCTTGACCTAAGTTCTAGCTCATCTCACTTCAACAAAATTATATTTCTAACAGATATGCAGTCAAAACTACTCAGAGAAGAGGCCAAAATCAGATCTACTTTGATAGATATCTAGAATATGACTCTCCCTAACATGGATGCACTATAGAAGCATATTGCATATTCAAAAACTTTCATCCATGATAATAATGTCTCTAGTACAGACCACATGAGTGACTATCAGTAGAAGTGCAGGTGGCATTGCACACAAGAAGGCTCTTGCAAGAGAACTGGGACAAGATGTTGGCACTCATACTGAAGGTACATTCAGACTTCTTGTCACACTTTGGCATTACTATGTAAATACATATAGTATAAATCTTTGGCATTAATGTCAAAAAGGGGGAGAGTATATAAGATGATATAAAGGGAGAAACTATAGAAGTCATGAGAAGAAAGATGTAAAAAGATATCGGGAGAAGATTGTAAGAAAACTGTAAAGAAAATGTATATTATATGTATAGTGTACTATATATTATACTATGGAGGAAACACTACCATGTATAGAAATGTACCATTTACCAAATAAATTTTGAAAAATCTCAAAAACAATATACTCTACTGAGTTGGAGACATAAGGTGATGGATAATTCAATTTTGACTGATAAGTGTTTTTGTCACTAATGCCAAAGGGGGAGATTGTTGACATTCCAGTCGTGTTTGTTATTAGTGACATACACTTATTCAGATTGTGAGTTCATATCAAGCATATTGTAGAGTTAACAGTGTTAACCAAGCATTTTAGTTGTTACTAAGTCCTATGGATAGATTTTAGTTTGAACTGAGTATTTACTATAGAGTTGATAAACAACAGTGTAAACCAAGCATCTCAATGTATGCCAAGTTTACTAGTGAAAATTGAGTTGTGAAGTACTTATTGAGTTAATAGTTGATGTGATATAAGTCTAGTGTTAACTAGGCTACTCAGTGTTAACTAAGAGACTCAGTTTATACTGAGCCTGAGGTGACAGTGTTTATTGAGCCATACAATATGATACAATTGACTCAGTTTATATGCTGGGTTTCACAGTATTCAGCAAGTCACTAGTGCAAACCAACTTCAAGACTACTTTGAAGTGATTAGTATGGACTGAGCTTCTATGTCTACCAAGTGGATGAAAATGCTGAGCATTGATAGTGGATGATGAGTATTAGAACCTCACCGAGTTAGTCTTTAGAGCCTAAGTTTCTACACTTTGACTGACTTTGTGATATTTGTGTAAACTTGTATTGTGGCCCATTTTATAATTATGTAATTGGATTGATATATATGTAAAGAATTTTATCACATCCAAATGAATGTAAGGAAGTAATGAAATAATAAGAGAAGAGTAGAAGAGAAAAATAAAAGGGCTACAATAGTATAATGAGCAAAAAAGATTCATCTATCATAGCAAGGTGATTTGTACACTCAGAGGAATCTCATTCAACAAACCAAGTTGCAGATCAGAGATTAGCTACTATTTCATCTTAATAGGTGGATTAGTCAAATCCTTTAACAAGGTAAACCTAATAGTCTTATGTAATTCTCTTTACCGAGTGCATACTTCATTGTATGTTTGTAAATCCTTTTACAAGGTGGACCTAGTAGTCCTTATTGCTTCTAATAGGAGAGATCATTAGATGTGATCATTATAAGCCATAACAAGACAACTTTATATTGTAATGCTAAAACTTGTGGGTATCATCCCCAACCCAATTTTACTTTCTATTTGGAAGGTTTCTAGGTCACCAAATCTTGTGTTAACGTTTTGTGTATGCTTTCATGTTTTTCAGTAGCTCATGCATGAAGTTAGATAAGAATTCATATAAAGGATTAATTGCTAATTGAGATAAAAATTTTAGAAGTTACTGATTCATCCCTTCCCTCTCAATAACTTAGCTTGTCATAATATTTCCAACAACTTCTTCATGAAGTCACACTTATCAAAATTTATCATTATCTTTTTTTCATGTAATTTCTTGAATTTTTTTTTCAAATGTTTAATATCCTCCTCGCTAGTTTTACTAAAAATCAATATGTCATCTAAATAGACAACAAAAAATTTATCAATGTACTCTTTTAATACCTCATTGATAAGGCTCATAAAAATGAGGGAGCATTTGACAAGCCAAATCACATTGTAAGCCATTCATACAAACCTTTTGTGGCCTTGAAAGTTGTTTTCCATTCATCTCCTTCCCTTATCCTGATTTGGTGATAGCCACTTTGGAGATATATTTTGGTAAAGTAACTTGCTTCCCCTAAAAAATCCATTAGGTCTTCAATCCTAGGTATTGGCAACCTATACCTAATGGTGATCCTATTAATGGATCTTGAATAATTAAAAAGTCTTCAAATTCCCCACTATTTGGGTGCTAAAATAGTGGGTACAATACAAGGGCTTATACTTTTCCTAATTAGGCCTTGGTATAGGAGCTCTTGCATTTTCTTCGAAATTTCCTCTTTTTTTGTGGGCTATTTTATAGGAAGCTTTATTGGGAAGGGTGAATTCTACAATAAAGTCAATTTGATGGCTAATAGGTCTCTTGGGAGGTAGGGTATAATATTTTCCATCAATAACAATGTCCTTGCACTCATTAAGAATTTCTTGCACTTCTTTAGGTACCTTAGGTTTTAATATTAAGGAAAACCCTAATCATTCTCCTTCCTCCAAGGTCTTTAAGAACTCCTTTTCACCCACCATAAGGACATTAGGACTTGAAGATTTCACCCCTCCCTCTTCTATTAAGGATTGAATCTTGAAAGTCACACCATCTTTCTTGAAGGAGTATGCATTTTTGGTTCCATCATGCATTGCTTGTCTATCAAATTGCCATGGACTTGCTAGTAGAAGGTGACATGGAATGTCACATAACACTTTATCCTTATACTTTCCTATTGAAAACTCCACCCATGTTGGTTCACTTACACAAACATGTTGCCCCTTATTTAGCCATGAAAATTTATAGGGAAATTTATGTGAAATTCTTTTCATTTTCTATTTGCTAATTGTCTCTAATACAATATTATCTATGGAACCTAAGTCTATGATGACTTTACCTAATTTTTCCATCATCTTGCACTTCACCCTAAATAGTGTTGTCCTTTTTCTTGGTTCTTCTTTTATGGTTTCTTTAATCAATGCCCTCCTCATCATTAAATTTTCCCCTTCTTCAAATTTTAAGGGTACTTTAGATGGATTTCTACTATTACTAGACTCTTCTTGTACATAATTAACCTTTTTACACTCCCTTGGGAAATGGATCCTTTCTCAGGGCACCTATATGTAGGATGACCCATATAGTTGCAATGATAGCATCTCATAGTTGAAAAGTAGGATCCTCTACCTTGGTTATTGCTTATTCCTCTTCTACTACTATTAGAGCTTCTTCCCCTACTAGAACTCCCTCTATTTGAGTTCCCTTCTTATTGTTTAGTTAACTTGGTTTCCCCTTGGGTCCTTGAATATGAACCTCTACCACCATAACCTCTTTGATTCCTACCATCTCTACCTCTACCTCTACCCCTAAAGTTTTTTTGATTTATTTATGTTCATCTCTTCCACTTTTAGTGCCAATTGGAAACACTTATGGACTATTGTAGGCATCCATAGAATGATTCCTTCTGTTATGTTCTGCTTTAACCCACCTAAATACAAGTGACCTTAAGAGGTTCTTCTTCTTGAATTCCTAATCTCAAACACAACTTATAGAATTATTTAGTAGAAGTTGCTACATCCATATCTTTTTGTTTTAAACTTTTCCTTCTCTTGAGCAATTGAATTTTATAATCTTTAGGTAGGTATTATTCCTTTACCTTAGCCACCATGGCTTTCTAATTTGCAATAGGTTTCTTTCCCAACTTCTCCCTCTCTTCTTGGAGGTACTTCCACAATGTTAGTGCTGATCCTCTTAGCCTAGATTTGGCTACCTTAACCTTTTGTGCTTTAGTAATACCTTCACACTCAAAGTGGTTTTCCATCCCCTCAATCTATTTCATCATAAGTTTAGTGTCCATCTTTTCACTAAACAAAGGGATTCCTCCTAGGGCTTTCCAACCTAATTCCTTAATGGCTTTTATGAATGGTTCCTTAGTCAAAGGAGGGTCTGGTTTAGGAATGGTTTCTTCCTAATCAACCTTTCATTTACCTCTATCATTAGTTTCTCCATCCCAATCTTTCTTCTTATCCACCTAAGCAACTTGCTACAATTTTTTTCATCTCTTCTAGTATTTCATCTAGGAGCATGTTCCTTTCCTTCTGCTCCTTCATCTCCTTGGAAAGTTCTACATTTGTCACCATGTTGGCTTGCCCTATTGACTTTTTAATACACAAAGACATGCCACTAGCCCCAAATCTTTGGTGGCTCTACTACCAATTTGATGTAAACTAGATTGGTTCAAGCTCTTTTATTTCCTAAGGAGGCTTCTCTTTTAGCCTACTAGGATTCTTGTTTGTCACCCTAACCTCAAGAGTATTTCTCTCTTATCCTCCACAACTCCCTATCTAGCCACACCAATGTATTTACAACTTGCTTCCATCACAAAGACATTCTCACTTGTTCTCATAACTCACAATTTCAACAAAAATGACAATTCTACCTTAAACTTGGAGTGAGGCACTCAACTTGAGGGATTTTAGGATTTCCCTATCCTCATGGTTTTAAAATCCATAGGTTTCGCTATTGATTCCTTCAAATTTGGCAAAACCATCCTAATTTGGCCTAGTTTAATTAGGCCTCCACAATTGGTTTTTGGACTATAAGTTCAAATTTCCCTTAATAAGGTGGAAAAATAACTTCCAATATGAATACCCTTTTTGAATTAATTCAAGATTTTGTAGGTCTCTAGTCCACAACTTGTTTGTACACCACACTGCTATATTTCTATCTATAACTAAGGGTTTCATATCAGCATCTACTATGATCTAATGAAATTCTTGGAAAATAAGGTCTTGGAAAATTCTTCTCACACACATGGATTCCTCATAAATCTCCAATATTTCTCCAACTCTTAGATTGAACTTTCAAATACATTCAATCTACCAAAAACTTCCTAAAAGCATTGGGATCGCCTGGCCATGCATTGACAGCTTGCCTAGGGTATCACTTGAACAATAGAAAATTGGCTTGTCCAACATTCTCCTTTGCTATGTACACTATATAAGGAATCAACTTCCATCTCCCTTAAGGACATGATTATTACATGGTGAGGGTTCATGGGGGAGTGATTTTTCACAAAACTATCAAAACAAGAACATCAAAGTGACTATTTACAAATGATTTTTAAAATATGAACAAAATAACTCCTATCAAATTGAAATATAAACAAAAATGCATGGAAATAACATAAAATACAAGGATCTAAGCCAAAAAAATCCCTCAATCCATTAAATAATTTGTACAATAAAAAAACACAAAACTATCAATGGCTTTCAATTTTCAAAATTCATTGATTACATGATCCAACCATTGGAATGGGTCTCCTTTGTTATTTTATAGGTTTTCTCAAATGTTTCAGATAGTTATCCTAAATCTCAGCTCCATCCTCATGACATGCAACTTTCTTGTCACAATGTTGTCATGCAACTTTATAAAGTTGCTGACACCATTTGGTATTTCCTAGAAACTTTGACATTGGACACTGTGAACCTTCCAAATAGGTCTATTATGAAATTTTTATGATGTTTAAGCATGATTTATCCTTTGGTGCATCAAATCACATGATCTAGGTCACTTTGACCTAATTGATAACTTTTGCAACAATTGACATCTTTACCAACTTTGTACCAAATGACAACATATGACCTCCAACCTATGAAAAAAGATGTAGATACACCAAAGAAGACATAGTAAGATCAAATATAGAATTTCTTTAGACTTATAGGGTATAATATGTTGATATTATGGTCAAATAATTTTTCTATTAGTTAATTAACACTTAGTTAGTTTGTTACATTGTTGCCGAGCTCAACATTTGATACCAAACTTATCATACTACTAGTAGTGCAAACCAACTATTTCAGTTGCTATCGAGCCAATCAATATAATTGTAATTCATACCAAGATTCATGATTTTTACTGAGCATCTAAGATAGAATATATTTTTTTCCAAAGTTTACAATGCCTATCGAGTATCCGAGGCAAATTATAGTGTTGATCGAGCATTTTAGTGTCAACCGAGTCTACCAAGTTCTTCAATGTTCACCGAGTCATCTAGTGCTGACCAAGTTCTTGTTACCCCAAGTTATTAGTATGGACCAAGAATCTACATCAACTGAGTGCAAGGGTTTTTTGAGTGTTGATAAGTGTTGTTGAGTGTCAGAGAATCACATGAGTGGTCTTAAGAATCTGAGTTACAATAGTGAGCCGACTTTGTGAAGATTGTTTGATATTGGTATTATAACCAACTCTAGAAGGTAAATTATTGCATTGGTATATATATGTAATATATCTTTTCATATCTAATGAGTGAAAATTAAGAAGGCTACAAGAAATATAAGAAAAAGTAGAGACTAATCTATCACAACAAGGTGATCATTGTTATTTAAAGGAATCTTATTTAGCCAACCAAGTTGCAAATTAGAGATCAACCACTGATTTATCCTAACAGGTGTATCAATAAAATCCTTTAACAAGGTGGACTTAAAAATCTCATTTCAAATCTTCTAATAGAGTGCATACTTGATTATATGTTGTAAATCCTTTCACAAGGTGGACCTAACAATCCTTATTGCTCCTATTAGGGTAGATAATCAAAAGTGATCAATTGTAAGCTTTAACAAGCTAAATTTATACTATAGTAATAAAGCTTTTGGGTATCATCCCCACCCTAGTTTTACTTTCTAGCCTAGAAGGTTTTTGGGTTACCAAATATTGTGTCAAGTATTATGAATGTTTTATTGCTTTGAGTATTTCATGCATGCAATTAGATTAGATTACATCATAAATATTTAACTAGTGAGTAAAAGTAAAAGTTTTATTAGTTCCTAATTCACCCCCCTCTCAATCACCCAGTCTATACTAAATTTCCAAAAATTGGTATCAGAGCATTGGTTCTCACATTAGAAGTTTAGTAGCTTGAGAAAAGAACAAAGATAAAGAAAGTCTATAGACTAGAGAAATCTATTGAAAATAAAAAGTTGGATCTGCAATTGGCCATGGATCAATTCAAGAGAATGAAGGAGTAGCTCTTTGAATCCCTGAAAAGAAGAAAAGATCTTACAACATAGATGAATGAAAATCTCTATATTGAAGAAAGAATTGAAGACATTTGTCAAGAAAGAAGAGATGAAAGTGATGCAACAATCATAGATCTACTTGAAAAGAATCTTACCCTTCATGAAGAAGTCATAAAGTTGAAAAGAGAACAAGAAATTTATTCAGTTAGAATGTATGAAGTCATGGAACAAAATGACAAAGCCAAAGAAGAAATAAAATAAAAGGACAATGAAATTAATCAACTATCTCTTTAGCAAGCAAATCTGATTGATCAACTCAATGATGCAAATCAAGAGCTTATCAACTTAAGGAAAAAGAATGAAATATTGCAAAATGATATCGAAATAGAGAATTTAATTGATGTGAGGATGATTAAATCTTATGAAAGAATGAATTAATTCAATGGTAAAACTCAATTTAGACATAAAGGAAAAGTTGGATAAGGATACATAGAAGAAGGTGAATCATCTCAACAAGGAATTCAAAAGAACAAAAGTCCTACTTGTAATAATTGTGGAAAGGTAGGACATACATCAAACAAGTATTGGAGAAATGGTAAATCAAAGTTTAGTTCAAAGTGTTACAGTTGCAACAAACTAGGACATAGAGCAAGTGAATGCATAGAAAGACCTAAGTTTGAAGGAAAGTGTCATGATTGTAAGAAAGAAGGACACAAATCTTCAGAATGAAAAACTAAGAAATGGAGCCCTATAGAAAAAATTATTAATGCTATATTTGGTTGGGATTACAACACATGGTGTAGATGTCACTATTGTGGTCAGTATGGGCACATTGGAGATAATTTCATAAAATATCACACAAGAAAGAGAGACACTACAAAGAGATTATATATATATATATATATATATATATATATATATATATATATATATATATATATATATATATATATATATATATATATATATATATATATATATATATATATATATATAAAACTTGCACATCTTGACAAGAACTAAATGAACTAAGGAAGAGTTGAAGATGAAAATAAAGCAAAGGTTGACAATATCAGAAGTTAGATGAGGTAGCAATGGGTAAGGAAATAAAATAATGAAAGTGTTGACACCCAAGTGAATGAGTTGGGTGACTCAACCATTTCAACCTAGTTATTTTTGGACATTATTGGAACTATGATTTAGAAGGAGATATCTCACAATAGTTCCAGTTAGCAAGAAGAAGATCCATATCAGTATTCTAGATGCATAAGGATCACCAAGTTATGATGACAACTGAAATAATGTCTTAGACCTAACTGAGTTTGGATGAGGATGGCGAGATCAGAGTTCATGCCAAATTGAAGACTTTGCCAAGTTGATGCCTCTACTGAGTTCAAAGTTCTTACCAAGTTGAAGGTATCTTTTGAGTGTTGAAGACTTAGCCGAGTGAAGGATAACCTCTCACCAAGAGAACTATTGTACGATGCATTTATGGAAACTTGAAGACAAAATTTTATTAGAAGGGGAAATAAAAGGTTATCATTTCACCATATTTTTTTCAAAGTTCTTTACAAAATTTGAAGTTTTATTGAGTTGTATGGCATCCTCTAGCAACAAAGTTAAGAAAGATTTGAAGATGTTAGTTCAAGGAGTTGATTGCAAAGCTCCAAGATTCAAATTAAGTCCAATTATTTCTAAAGAACTTGACCCAGCTATAGCATAATCTTGAATTCCTCACAAGGTACTCCTTATTCATGAGATTTGATCATATTATCATTTTTCAATTCATGAGTTGGGAACCCTAAAAATGAACTAGGCATTCAATGAGTTATGGGTGGATGGAAGATTGAAATCTGAGCACAAACATTTGAGGATGGAAGGCTTAACACATATCCTACACATGCCAAGAGATTTCCAAGGGAAATGGATTAGGCTAATCCTTAGCCAAATTCACAACATGCATTTTTGGTTGGACCAACCTATTTAGATCACCAAGAAGATGATTCATAAAATCACAGGGTTGCTAATTCTAAACAAAGCAAAAATTGCCAAAACCCTAGGTCAGGTCAAACCGACAAAGAGGACTCTTGCCAAGTGGGATGGTAGAGGCATGAAGGTGAAAAAAGTAACTAAAATGGAGATCAAATTTGGTATCATATTATTGTGCACAAGATCTATAGCTCGAGAAGATTGAAAAACATTTCATCTCAAGTTGTTGACCTAGATTTCAAAGTTGTGAAGAACAACTTATCTTTTGACCTTGCCGAGCTACAACTCATTGAACTCAAAAAAAACATGGAAAACAATAGGTCATCAAGGAACAATCCATGTAAGTTCAGATCTTTGTTGACTTGTTTATTCTTTTATGTGAAAAAGTTCTTTCCTTCCAAAGGCACTGTGGTATGGAAGAAGGATACACCACTTTTGTATCAAATTAATGAATTCATAGCAGAGATGGGTGATAATTTTGAAATTATAATGGATGCATACTTTGAAAATTTCAAAGAGAAAATAGAATCAATAAGAAATTAGTGGAAGATTATGAGCAAGATGTCTATTTTTTGGTGGATTGTGACAAAGTGCACATCTGGGTAGTAAGGCCTAGAGTGGCATGGGTTAAGCCTCTAGGATATGAGTTTAACATAGATGATACAAGGGAAATTATTGAAGCCCTTGTGAATGAAAAAGTAGACCTCAAGGCACCATAATTTAGTACCTATGAGGAGGCCAAGGCTAAAATATCATTAAAGATCAAACTTCCTCAGGCCATGAAGAGAAGAAGGAAACAAGTTGAGAAGATTCTCAAAGAAAACAAGAAGTCCAACTCTCCTCTCATGCTAATGGAAGGTAAAGAAGATGGCATTAAGGAAAAGAAGGAAGTAGAGAAAGAAGAACCTAAGGAGGAGGAGCCACCTAAGAAGAAAGGAAATGTTATCATAACTAGACCTTCAAAGTCTTCCCCTACTGTATTCACTTGAAGACTTTCTAAGTACAAGAAGAAACTAAAATTTGATGAAGAAGAAGAAGAGGAAGTATTCTTTAAGAGTTCTTCCCCTACTTTGAAGAAAGGATATCTAGACTGCAAAGTAGAGGAGTCATGGGAGACTTCGAATTCCTTAAGTATGAGACAAGGAACAAGGAGGAGCAAAAACTTATTAAGGAAGACCTAGTGGTTAAAATGGAAAAATGGAAGTGCTCCCCAGAGGAACTAACAAAGAAAGTTCTTGATATCCTACTAAAGTTAGTAACACATCATTGGGAGAATGCATTAAATGTTATTAGAGACATTAGAGAACAAATTCTCAAAAAATTATGTCAAGTCTATATGATAAGGAAGTGAAGAAATCATTGAAGGAGAATGAAACAAAGCTAACCCCCAAATTCAATGCATTCCTCTGTTGGAATTAAAGATAGAGTAACTAAGAGGGGGGTGAATCAGTTACTCACAAAAATTAATTCACAAATCCCTTAGATGTCTTAATGATCTAGTTACTGATTTTACTTGTTAAATAAACTGCTGTAACTCGATAAATTAAACTATTACTTTCTTTTCAAGCATTCATGCATGTAACTGAAAGTAAAGTGAACACAAGAGACACCAGATTTAACATGGAAACCCAATATGGGAAAAACCACCAAGTAACTAGTCACCAATTTTTCACTCTTCTGAAGTGAGCCCTATTAGGAGCCAACCCTGTTAAAGGTTACAATACACACTATTAGGTGTGACCTTGTTAGAGGATTTAATCACCCTGTTAGGAGTGGCCTTGCTAGAGGTCTTTAGAACAATTCAACTGAACTATCACCTTGTTAGAGGATTTACAAAAATGGCTATTAAACCAACTTTGTTAAGAGATTTGAAATCACTGCTACAATGGATAGAAAGCAACAATGAGTTGAATTGAACAAGATGCAACTGAATTTTTTGGTTATAGATCTCTGTTCAGTATCATTAGATCCTCCTTGATCAAATATGGCTCTGTTACTCCTTAATTATCTCTGACCATCCTTCGAATCTACTTCCACAATAATCAGTCTTCATATCACATTAATTCCACATCCTTTCACACCATTCTCTTTGAATTCGCAACTTGAATTCTTACTTATACCATTTAGATTGTCAAGTCGGCCCATTTACATGTTACATTTATCAATAATCCATTTATCAGTTGGCTACATATATTACTCTTAATCAAATAAACATTATTTCACAAGACAATGAAATCTTTTACTAGCTGACCCTACTCGGTAAGTACTACTTCCAAGAATTTCTAGAGTTAACCTTCTTGACTTAGTTAACATTACAATATCCTTAAAATCCTTTGGTTGTCTAGTTTACTCAGTAAGAACTGCTTTTACCAGATTACCTTTGATGACCAAGTGAACTCGGTAAGAACTGTTTCTGTTATATTTTCTTCGATTACTGAGTGATCTTGGTAAGAACTGCTTTTGTCATGTTTTCTTTGATTACCGAGTGAGCTTGGTAAGAACTAAATTTCTTTGATTACTTTGAAGGCTCGATAACTAGCTATCTACATGGTAGGCACTGCAAGCTATCTTTACTAACCTTTTGGGCTCGATAGACACTATCTATTGCCTTGCTGACCTTCTAAGCTCGGTAGACACTGTGCTTTTCTTTTTTGACTTTTTGAGTTTGGTAGACACTATCTGATGACTGATATGAAATTTGTGTGACATCAAAGACAACACACAATTGAACAATTATATCCAACAATCTCCCTCTTTCGCATTGATGGCAACACAACATATCATAGTAGAATGAAATTTGAAAACAAGTCTTTAAATGAAAAAACTCCCTCTTACATATAATCTCTCCCTCTTACACAAACTCTTATTATTTGAAAATTTTAGAAAGATATGACAATATATATTCTCCCTCTTTGACAACACATGCTAAATATAACTCAAAACAATTGAATAGCATTGTACTTGATGTACTGATTCATATGCAATGTCTTCATTGGTTTGCTACATCAGCTGATAGATTTTCAATTCTATTCCTATTGATGCATCATTAAACTGTATTTTAGTGAGCTTCAGATAGGGGAATGACCTCTAACTTACCTCTTAGATACAAGAATGCATCCTTAGTTAAAGGTTTTTTGAATATGTCAGCAATTTGTTCCTTTGTATGCACATATTCCAATCTTATTTCCTTTTCTTGCACCAATTCTCTAACAAAGTGATACTTTATGGCAACATGTTTGGTTTTTGAATGCATCACTGGGTTCTTGGAGATGTTAATTGCACTTGTGTTACCACAAAACATAACAACTGGTTCTATGATTTCTTGCTTTATACTTTTCAATAATTGTTTAAACCACACAATATTTGAGCAATTTACTACTGCTGCAACATATTCAACTTCTATTGTGGATTGAGATGTACAATTTTTCTTTTTGCTTGTCCAAGAAACCAACCTTTTTCCAAGAAAGAAATATCCTCCACTTGTGCTCTTTCTATCATCAATATTTCTTGCCTAATCTACATCAGTGAACACATTTAAATCCAATTTTCCTCTGAGTTTATACCATAATCCATATTCGTTAGTTCCTTTTAAGTATCTCATGATCCTTTTGATTGTCATCATGTGATTTTCTTTTGGTTTTACTAAGAACCTTGCTACAATCCCTACTGCAAGGGAAATGTCTGATCTTGTGTGCACTACAGATTGCAACTTTCCAATCATAGATCTATACAATGTCTGATCCACTTCCTTTGATTCATCATCCTTGGTGAGTTTTAATCGAGTACACATAGGATTCCCAACTGGTTTGCAATCTTCCATACCAAACTTTTTTAGTATCTCCTTGATGTATTTAGATTGAGTGATGTAGATGCCATTCTTATTATGTTGAATTTGAAGACCAACAAAGAATTTGATTTCACCAAACATTGACATTTCAAATTCCTTGTTTATTTGTTCTAAAAATTCTTTGCAAAGATCATCATTTCCTGTGAAAAAAGTATCATCTACAAATATTTCTACCAAAATAATCTTATTATCCGGTCCTTCCTTTATGTCTAAACTACTATTTTCATTAGTTCTTTAAAAACTAATCTAAATAAGATAGTTATAAAATCTTTCATACCATGCTCTAGGGGCTTGTTTCAGACCATATAATTCTTTATGCAACTTGTAGACCATTTCCTTCTTGTCTCTATCAATAAAACCTTTAGACTACTTAATGTAAACCTTTTCCTCTAATGTCATTGAGAAATACTGACTTGACATCCATCTGATAAACTTTGTATCCTTTGAATGCAGCATATACAAGTAAGGTTCTGACACCTTCCAATCTTGCAATAGGAGAAAAAGTTTCTCCATAGTCTATACCTTCTTCTTGAGAGTATCCTTTGCGTAGTAGTCTAGCTTTGTTCCTTGATACCTTACCATCTTCATTTAGTTTGTTTCTGAATACCCACTTTTTTTCCAATCACATTCTTGTCTTTGGGTCTAGGTACAAGAGTCCATGTTTTGTTTTTCTCTATCTATTCTATTTCTTCATTCATAGCTTCAATCCAAATTTCATTATCTAGTGCATCTTTGACATTTCTAGGTTCAAAATCAGCAAGTAAATAAGTTCCTTTCAAATTACTTCTTGTCATTATTCCTTCTAATTTACCACCAGTGATCTAATCTAGTGTATGATGCTTTTTGACATACTTGGCTAACACGGGATCCTTTCCTTTTGAATGAATTACATTGTTATCCTTCTATATCTCAACTTTTGGTTTTGATTCAGGTTGCTCAGGCTTGGTAGATGCTAACTTGGTAGCTTCTATTTGCAACTTAAGTTCTTGTAGCTCAGTAGATGCTAACTTGGTTTGAATTTCTTATGACTCGGTTAATTAAGACTCTGGAGTTGAGGATTCCTGATTGATAGGTATACTTAGTATTGTATCAGGTTCAATGTAAACAAATCTTCTGTAGTCTTCATGTTCCTTCTTGTTTTCTTCTTCTATTCTCTCTACAAACTCATGAAATTTCACATGTGCACTTTCTATGACTTTGTGAGTAGATAAGTTAAAAAATCTATATGCTTTGCTTTTGCAAGAGTATCCCAAAAATATTTCTTCATCACTTTTTACATCAAATTTACCTTTTCTAGATTCTTTCAAAATGTAACATTTGCTTCCAAATAATTTTAGATAATTTACATTGGGTTTGTAGCCATACCACAACTCATAGGGTATTTTGAATGAGTCCTTTTTCAGCTGTACTCGATTCAAGGTATGAACTGTAGTGCTGATAGCTTCCTTCTAGTATTTGATAGCAATGCCTTTCTCAATCATTAAGGTTCTTGCACAATCCATTATAGATCTGTTCCTTCTTTCTGCTGTTCCATTTTGTTCAGGAGTTCTAGGTGCTAAAATGTATCTTTTGATTCCCCTTTCAATGCAAAAGTTATTGAACTCATGGGAAATGAATTCACCACCTCTGTCAAACCTTATGCATTTCAGTCTTTTGCCTATTTCCTTTTCTACTCTTGCCAAATACCATTTGAACTTTTCAAATGCTTCTGATTTCTCTCTAAGGTACATGATAGTCATCATTCTTGAATAATCATCAACAAATAGAATGAAGAATTTTTCACCAGTATAACTTTCAATGCCAATAGGTCCACACAAATCATTATGTACAATTTCTAGAATTTCTTCAGTCTGATAGTTCTTACTTTTAAAACTAGTCCATTTTACCAATTTGACAATTCTTGCATAAGCCAACCTTAGGTTTCTTTATGTCAGGAATACCTCTTACTTTCTTGAATTTACTAATCTTTATTAAGTTGTCAAAGTTTACATGACACAACCTCCTATGCCATAACCAGCTTTCTTCAATTTGACAAATGAGACATGAACATTCACCAAGTTCAAGATAAAATAAGTTACCTTTTGTTTGAATGCCAGATCCAATTAGCTTTCCTTTGCCATCTAGAAATCTTGCTTTTCCATGCATGAATTCTACTTTGAAATTATTATTGAGTAGATGTGCCACACTCAAAAAATTGTGTTTTAGTCCTTGTAGCAATTTGACTCCTGATCAAATGGATATTCTTGGTGAGCTATGGAAGAATATGGAAAACCAACAAAATCTTAGAGAAGAGAAGAAAAAAGAAGTATCAGGTTCTTGTAGACATCAATAATATATTTGTTGATGCACTGAACATTAAGGTTGATGATAAACAATCAATTTTGGATAAACTTGTTGAAATTGTTCACAACTATAATGAGGAAATGGATGGGCAAGACAAACTTTTGTTGAGGGTAGAAATGAAGTTTGAGAACAAAGTTTTGGAGAAGGTAGCTTAGAGAATTTTTATTGACCAAGTGGAGTTGTCCACCATTTTTGATACATTTGAAAATTCTATAAATAATGTTGTCTCCTTCTTTGTGATATTGAGTGATACATCTATCTTCACTAAGGAAATAAGGGAGAAATTGTCCAAGATAGATTCTAACATGAAGGCAAGTGCACATAAGTTGTCACTTGATCCTAGTTGTAGTTCTGTACATTTTGTAAAATTAAGATATTTGACAGATCTTAAGGAAACATTTTTGAGGGAAGAAGCTAGGATAAGGGTTATTCTAATAGAGATACAAGGCATGATCCTTCCTGACATGGATGTAATGCAAAAACATATTGCTCATGCAGAAACATTGATCCATGATGACAATTTCTCTATAGCAGATCATATGATGGAATTATTTGTAGAGGTGCAAATAGCTTTGCATGAATCAAAAGTTTTGCAAGAGAATTGGGACAAGACAATGTCCATAGTTTTGAATGTACATAGTGATTTCCTTTCACATTTTTATATTACCTTGTAGTTATGCATTTTTGGCATTTGTGTCAAAAAGGGGGAGAACAATATTATCATACACAAGGGGAATGTATATATATGGGAAATAAATATAGAGTATAAAATATTTATATAAAATAAGAAAATATTTTTACAAAAACAATTTTGAAAAATCAAAATCAGAGTCAGAGGTTACCGAGTAGCAACAACAGACAACAATCAAAACCGAATTACAGACCCAAACATGTTGATAGGGGGAGTTTTGACTTGAATTTTGTGTATTCAATATTTTTGGTAAAATAAGTGTTTTTGTCACTAATTAAAAAGGGGGAGATTGTTGAATTGATGATCAAATTGTTTGTCTATTAGTGAATTAACACTTAGTCAGTTGGTTACATTGCAACCAAGCTCTACAGTTGCTACTAAGCTTATCATACTACTAGCAGTGCAACCCAAGTCTTTTAGTTAAAATTGATCAAATAAGCCTAATTGCAATTCATGCCTACTTTAATAATGTATACCAAGCATATGAGATGAAATATAGTATTTTCAAAGGTTTACAATGACTATTGAGTATCTGAGGCAAAGTATAGTGTTGATCGAGCATTTCAATGTCAACCAAATCTACTGAGTTCTTTAGTGTTCATCTAATCATCCAATGCTGATAAAATTTTAGTTACCCCAAGTGATTAGTATGGAATGATCATCTACATCAACCAAGTGCCAGATTTTACCAAGTGTTGACAAGTGTTGTCGAGTTTTAGAACATCACCTGAGTAGTTTTCAGAACCCAAGTTATAGTAGTGAGCTGACTTTTTGAAGTTTTTTGATATTGGTATTGTAGCCAACTCTAGAAGGTAATTTATTGGATTGGTATATATATTTAATATATAAGTTAATATCTAATGAGTGAATATTGAAGGATATAAAGCAAGAAGAAGATGAGTGAAAATTAAGAAGGGTACAAGCAATATAAGGAAAATCAGAGACTTATGCCTTACAACAAGGTGATCATTGTTATTCAAAAAAATTTCATTCAAAAAACCAAGTTATAGATCAAAGATCAATCATTTATTCATCCTAACAAGTGCATTAGTAAAATCCTTTAACAAGGTGGACTTAACAATCTCATTCTAAATATCCGAATAGAGTGCATACTTCATTATATGTTCTAAATTATTTCAAAAGGTGGACCTAACAGTCCTTACTATTCCTAATAGGGAAGATCATAAAAAATAATCAATTGTAATCTTTAACAAGATAAATTTATACTATAGTAATAAAGCTTGTGGGTATCATCCCCACCCTAGTTTTACTTTCTATTTTGGAAGGTTTCTAGGTTACCAAATATTGTGTCAAGTTTTACGATTATTTTATTGATTTCAGTCTTTCATGCATGTAATTAGATCAAATTAAATGGTGAATGTTTAATTTGTGAATTAAAGTATAAGTTTTATTGGGTCCTAATTCACCCCCCTCTTAGTCACCCTATTTATACTACATTTCCAACATAAGACCCATAACCCTAATCTTGCTTCCCAAAAACCTAATTACAAAGCAAGAAAAAACATCTAGAATGGTGTGAGCCTAGTCAAATATATCTAGAAGAAAATTTACATGACCTTCTAAGGTATAAACACACTCAACTGACTTGGCTAAGGTCAGTACAAGCCAAAAAACAAAATGAGGACCTAGGACTAGGAGTTATGCTAGGTGCTCCTGCACCAACAATCCTCTCAAACATATGTCTACAATTTTTTTAATAAATTTTGATCTACTTAATGAAATGGAAAATAAATTATATATTATTATACACTTGATTCTATACACTTAAAAGAAGTGTTGATTTTAGATTATTTTGATGCAAGTTATGCCCAATGCACAAACAACTACTATAATTTTAGAATGGAGTCACTTCAAAAAATCATAGAAAAAACTAGTTATAAAATTATGAAAAAATACACAACTTCTACATCTTATTCTTACCTATCATCCTACCAAAGGGTTTTTCAAATTATTAAATATAACTATATGTTTTGTTGAGAAAATAGAAATAACTATGTTATATTTTCCAAAAAAAACAAGAACAATTTTGTTCGTGTGCATGTGGTCTAAAGCTCTTAATATTATCCTTTAAAAAAAAACCTTTGTATTTTATAAATTAGATTCAGAGTACTAATTTTTGTGTGTTTTACACATTTTCTCATTTTGAATGCATGACCCTCAAATGGGTCTTCCAAGATCAGGTTTACCCGATTCTAGAAAAAAGTGTCCACTTATACCCCCCTTTTTGTACACCATCTTGGTGCACTTACCCATATGGTTGATATTCTTTTGCATACCATACTTGTGATGTTACCATGAGGTAACATTTTTACATTGTGTTGTTTTATTTGAATAAAAATCATCCTCGATATCTAAGAGGGAGTATTAATAATTAAAACTTTGATTAAATGATTCCAATTGATGAAAAACATTTTTTTTAATGGCCTATCAACCTTAAAAATTTGGTATCTTTCCTACACTATTATTATCATGGAGCATTATTATTTCACACACATGCATGCACACGCACACACACGCACATGCGCACGCGCGCGTGCCCACACACACACACGCACACACACACACACACACACACACACACACACACACACACACACACACACACACACACACACACACACACACACACACACACACACACACACACACACACACACACACACACGTACGCACACACACACAAATGCACACACACACACATTATCATATTAATCTTGAAAATACATTAAGAAAATATAATCTCTCATTACTAATGAGATTTAAAGAGACATTTTTCATAATATTATATCCACATTCATTGAGAAGGTAACTTGAAACACACAAAAACTAAAACAAACACTATTGCAAGTTATAACAATAAATTAATACATACAGTGAGATCTTTAACTATTGTGGAGGTTATGTATTATTTTTCATTGGTCTATTTTTGGCATTTAACCATTATTCAAAACAAAATAATTGTAGAAGGTTTCAAGCATTAGAGGCTTGTTGGATAAAAAATGCTTTTAAAATGTTATTTTTAATTCATTTGGACCTTGACTATACTAAATAAGCTCATTGTGATGATTTATTATGTGTTTTAAAATATTTTGAGTGCCGGATTAGGGTTTAGGGTTGTATAGTGGTTTAGGGACAACTAGTGATTGTTGAGCTATTGTTTTGCATGATGCTTTAATGAAAATAATCCCTTCAAACTCCTCTCTTGAAAAGATAATCTAGGATCAACTCCAAGGTTTCAGGTTATCTTGCAATCTATTGGAATCCACTTAGTAGAAGATAAATGTGAGTGTTCACAAGGAGACCTTTGCTAGTTCTGAACAATTTTGGATAAGATGTTGAATCTATTTGCTATCTCAAAAAAAGTAATCAGAAAAAGAAATATATATTTTTTTATTTTTTTCATTTCTGATGAATGAAACTTAACAATGCAACTATATGAATTCATAATTTAACCAAGTGTTTATAAATGTAAATAACAAAGATAAGGTAACAAGAGATATAAAGAAAATGACTTGAAAAATAAATCCTTAATAGACATAAGCCACTAAAACAACATGTCTATGAGTTGAGCCTTTGAAAAGATCGGTAGGTAACCAATGAATATAGGAGCAACACTTCCTTAATTCCATTGATGCAATCATTGATGGGAATTTAGTAACTGTAAGATGTTTCACTTTTCATCAGATTGTAAGGGTACAAAAAGTGTGCTCATGCAAGACAAAAATCTATGTATGAATAGTAGGTGATCTCATCTCCAACTAAGCACATTAGTAGAACTTGTAAACACATGGAAAACACCAGAATTAAAATATGGCTCAATCAAAATAACACAATAAAACCATTGGCTCCATTAAACTCCATGAACATACATCCACAAAATATAACACATTCTGGCAAAAATAACTACACTCAGAATGAGAGCACCGATAGCATATATTATTGCATCAAAATAATAGCCTAGAATACATATTTAATTCCTTAGTTTATAGGAGATTTTTTCCTCAATTTGTGTTGAGAGTGAGATATTCCTTCATACAAATATATTCTTAAAACTAATAAAACAAATCTAATTATGTACAAACTGACTCTCTAAATGTTGCTAAGTAGGACTCCACCCTTGTTTATATTAACTAGTCAGTGCATGAGATTTTAGATGACTTAAAAATAAATAAAGAAGAAGTATATAAGAATAAGGAAGCTATAAGAGGATTTGAGAGTCTCTAGAGATTCCAAAAATAGAAGCTCAACCTTCTCTAGGCATTTCTAGGAGTTAAACTGTCGTCAAAATGCAATTTTGGTGCATGGAAAGCTCTAAATTTGAAACTAACAGTTAACTATCAGTGCACCTTTAAGTGCACCTTTGGAGAAGTGTACCTTGTGCACCTTTGGAGAAGCACACCTTAGTGATAGGTGCAAAAATCCAAAATTTTGCCAAGTGTCAAAACTAAAATTCTAGCTTTTGGGTTTTCTTCCCCTTTATACGAAAGGTATGTCTAGATGTTTGCTCTTGAATTTCTCTATGATCTCTATCACTTGGGTTGCATTTGAAATATCCAAAGGATCATACTTATTCTTTACTATTTTTCAATAGTTTCTAACTTTTATGTGAGTCTTTGAAAAGTCTTCCAATTTTACATCCAATTCTAGAAATGCCTCCTTTGTCTTAAATGCTTGTCTAATGTCTTCATCAATCAAAGATTCTTCAAAGGTCTTCCATTTTTTTTTGACAACTACTTGCATAGACATGAGTTTATCCCTTGAATCATCTTCAAAAATGTCAAGGCAAGCATCACTGTAATACTTCTCAGCTTCCAAAATCTGCTCTTGGGTTTGATCCTTGAGCTGATGAATATCCACATGTAATGTCTCCATTACTTTATTACTAGTTGAAATATTTTTTCTTCAATCATCTACCTTATCCAATTCTTCCCCTGTATATACATCCATAAGCATATGATACCTTTGACCCTTTATTGATTGTAATGCTTGAAGGTCTTTACCCTAGGTATGTACCTAATCCACCAATCCAAAATCTTGGTTCAATATAGAAACCATCTTGTATGCATTACTTCGCATATGATGCAATAGTTTAAGGTTTCCTTGTAATATCTGCACACCTTTTTCCTCAAAACTTTCCTACCATTGCTGACATGTCTTCAAAAATGGATCTAATTGTACACCTTCCTTCTCCTTCCTATCAAGTGTTACACCTAGAGTTGCCTCAGGATGATCAAGGTCCAAAGGATGAACCACTCCATGAAAATAGCCTCTTAGAAGCTCATTATATTTTTGGAGCCTCAACAATTTAGACTCATCTTTTTCTAAGTCTCTAAACACTTCTTTAATTCCTATGGTGACCAACACTTTTGCAGTGTCCACAGTGGGCTTTCTCAACAAGACCCCTTTAATCTAATAATCTTTTAGGGTCATATCCTCAATATTTTCATGTAGAGGAGGGATGGAAATATGAGCCAATAAGTCCTAATTTTGGTTTTTCATAATGAAGGCCAATGTTCACACATCACCTATAGGTGGCTTAGGTTTCTTGAGGGCTTCAACTAATTCTTTCATTCCCTCATCCACACTATAATACAGTTGCTTTTTCTGCCTAACCATCACTTCCCTCTTCAACTAGCTTGGAAAAGTTCCCATCAGAGACATATACTTAGTTGAAGAGGGGTTTTTTACCACTAGACTCCTTCCCTTATCGCTCCTCTCTAGAGTCTTCTCTTTATATGAGAGATCTACATCAAGCATCCCTATGTCTGTTGAATCCATAGTCCTCACCTCTGTATCTTGAGAAGTTTTCTGAGGCACTTCATATATTTTCCCCTTTCTAATGCTTCATTGATAGATCTTTGTTGTGGCTCTTCTTCCTACACATATTGTACTTTCTCTTCATTAATAGGAGGGAGAGGAGTGGCTGAACCTTTATGCAAGAAAGATAAATCTTGATTTGGTGATGGTGGGGCACTTAGAGGTCCTTGTGGAAAAGGTGGCAATTGACTCCAATCTTATCCCAAAGGTTGATTCATTGGCGTATCCCTTATCATGTTGCATATGAGTTCAGTACCCATAGGCATGAAAAAAATTTGATATGCTAAAGACATCAATCCTTTGACCTTCTTGTTCATCAACCCACTGTTTCTATTCATCTTCTAAAGCTATAACTTGAATAGGTTGTGTGGGAATAGATGGAAATGTTATAGTGGAACTACTTTTCTATTCTAACTCAATAGCCCTAGCCAAATGAGTCCTCTAACTTAAGGGAAGGTTATCCTCTTTTTCTTCTTCATCCTCTTTAGGAATGGTTTCTGGGACTAAAGGAATAGGAATAACCTTTCTTCAAACTTTCTGTCTTCTAGTCCTTTTGATTGGAGGTTTAGTCTTAGCTCTCTTAGGAGATGATGGAGAGGCTTCTTCCTCTTGATCATGTGGGGACACCTCTTATCTTCCTCTTCAAGTTCTTGTCCTTTTTCTGATAGTGGCATTTGTGGATTATCCTAAGTTTGAGTGGATTCTACATTTTTAGGCTCTTGGTTCTCAGGTGCTTGAGTTGCCTCCTGGCCTTGAGTCCCTTCAACTCTTGTCTTAGCTTGTTGAGGAGAATATCTTTTTCTTTTATTCTTTCCCTTTTCTACTTTAAAGTAATTAACTTCCCTATCATGCTGATACACCATTTCTAGCCTAATTGGAGATTGGGTTGTGAATGTTGGTACTATAAATTTTGCCCGTCTTCCCCTTACTGGGTAGGCTATGGCCTAGAAGACTACTATTTGAGGAACCAATTCCAACTTGAATGGATTCTTAATCCATTCCTTGGTTAACTGGATGATATTCCTTTCCCTATAATTGATATCTACATTTTATTCTCTACCAATTTTTGTGTTCATGATCAATTGATCACATAACTTAACCCAATTAAAAGGGGGATCCAAGAGTTTTGAAGAGTCTTGCTTAAAAACCTTCAATGAAACCCTTATTTTCAAGGAACTACCTACCAAATAAAGACTCATCCTACAATAATCCCTTATTCAGATATTGTAGTCATCTACTACATTCATCCAATGATCCTCTATGACATCTTCATGTTTAAATTGTTTTCCTACCAAATATTGAACTCTGCCAATATTATCAAAACATGGACAAGGGGAGTTATAGCTTTCCAAGGGATATTGATGTCATTCTGAATCAAAAGTCATGATATCCCACTTCTACTTGACACCAAAAAAACCTATGGTGATGGGCCATACCTATGTCTTCTTATGTTATTTTCTCTCTATCATATGTAGATGAGAGTTGTCTCACAATCTCTCGTACAATGAGCCTATCCAACAGATATCTTGGGAGTTTCTTTGGATTCGTAATGGTGCCTACTACCCTTAAATAGGTGAATGTCCTAAACTAGATGTAGTAGGTGCCCATTTCTACAATTCTTGTTGCTGCCTCTATTGATATCATTTTTTCATAATCTCCCTCAATAAACTAGATGATTGCAAAAATGACAAAATCATTTACTATTCTATATTCTTTGCTATGATTTGAGAGCTTCTTCTTTACTAGCTAGGGGTATACCACATAAGTCCATGCATTAGCATCTTGCATGATTCCCCTCTAAAAAAATCCTAGATAATCTATGGTCCTTGCTACTAATAGATACACCAAATAAGATGCCATATTAAACCTTGGATAGGCTTTGACTACCACCAACTATTCATCTAAATTCTCATTGAGAACTGTGGCCCAATAAATTGGCATTTTAGACATTCTAATGGGATTGATGAAATATTCCATCTAGATTTTCAAGTGTCCTACTATCAGTAGACCCATAATATTTCTCAACAACATAATGGAGTATACAATATCATCTTTCATGTATCCTCTAGTCATATAAACTTTTCCAACTCTTCATCCCATAGGTGTCCTATCAATCAAATATGATGATTGAATGATTTTTGTAGCTTTTTGCTCATTATCCCTACACCACCTCTCTACTTGATGATAAGTTAACCTTACATATTGGTCTGCCCTTAGGGGATGGAAAAATTTCTCAAAATTCTTTAGCCTTAGATCTAGGATGGTCTCCCTTGTTATGCTCTTCACCACTCTCTCCTCTAACACATAATTCTTATCGAAGGCCATAAAAAGCTCTAAAGACTACATTGATGTAGGATGTGAGGCCACATCAACTAGCCCTAATTTGATAAGTGCTAAGACCATTGAGGGCCTCTCATTCAATTTTTTATAGAGTACCAAGAATGAATTCCAATAAATATGACCTAATTCAGTATCCCAGATCTTTGAATGTGCATCCTAGAACTGTGATTTTGTTTGTACACCTTGAAACTTAAAGGTAACTAGTTTTGGAGTGATCTATATTGTGAGTGAGGATGAGGAGGAAGCCATTTTATCTACTCAAAATAGAAACACATTAGTCTAGAAAGTTGAAAATAAAATCCTAAAAAAACCCTAGCTACTAAAAAATCAAACTTGTAATGCAAAACCCTTGCAAAACCACACAAAAACCCCTTTTTATGCCTTGATAGGAAGTTTTTTAGTGCACCTTGCACACCCTCAAGGTGCACTTATGATGCATAGGAACTAAGCCATCTCTAAAAGACTAAGGGTGTGCACATGTGCACCTCATGGGGTGTGCATGTGCACACCCAACTCTATGCAAAAACTTTATGAGTATCAATAATGGTGTACACATGTGCACCATGGAGGGGGTGTGCATGTGTGCACCATTGTCTAAGTGTTATTTATTAGTTATTTTGAAAGGTGCACATATGTGCACCTTGGATAGGTGCACATGTGAAGGTTCTTAGATTTTTAAATTTGTGAGTAAAAAGGTATGCACTTGTGCACCTTTTAACCTTGGTATTTTGTTTGATGTGTGTGCAAGTACATGAAGATGTCACACCTCTATGGGTGTGGAGGTGTACTTGCCAATGGCTTAGAGGAGATAATGAGTGAGGAAGAGGGAGGAATTTTGGGCTTTTGTAGACCTAGGATGAAGCACACCCTTTGGAGGTGTGCACCTACACATGTGTGTAGGTGTGCACCTCCAAAGGGAAGCGCTCCCACAATAGCACATCTAGCACACTGGTGCACATTGGAAAGGTGTGAATGTGCAGTAGGTGTGCTCCTTTACACTTAAATCACCTCTTTCCCTCTAAAATCCTCAATGTTTGGGATCTAGGTTTTTTAGGCAGAGGGCCAAGAAATACCCAAAATTTATGTAGAACCCTAAAAATTACTTAGACCCTAGACTAGGGGCTTGGGAAAACAAAAAAATATACTAGGGGGTCTCCATTTCTAGGAGAAATGGGGTGTGCATTGTGAAACCACAATAGTGATCACCTAAACATAACTAGATGGTACTATGATGTCATATTGTCATGATTTTTTTTGATATTTTATTCTTTCATCTATTTATAATGTTGATTTTGGGCAAGGAGCCTAAGTACACTAGGTGAATGGCTCATAGTGAGTGGTTGGAGCCTTAAGTGGCTGCTAGGGTAACCTACTAGTGATTTTTCTTAATCAAGTGTTAACATTAACACAATTAAAGGGGTTGTGGGGATTTACATCAAAAAGATTAATTTTATGCCTTTACCATGCCACTAGTTTTAGTATAGGCTAGAGATGTGGTGGATAAGGTCTCATAGTGATGACATGACCAACCGATATTATTTCTATGAATGGTGTTCAATTTTTCATGTGTGTTCTTAGGGGCCAAGAATGATATTACAAGATTAATCTAAGGGGTAAGGGCCATGTGACATGAAGCTCATCTAGATTGTAGCTGAGATACTCTATAGATGTTATCATGCCTCTAGTGGTCCTTGTTGTCTTCTTGTGATTTCAATTATGTTATGCTATGGGAAAAGTTAATACCACCATAGGTATTTTCCTAGTTGTCTCCTAATGCATTGTGCTAGACCATTTTTATCACCTAGCTTGGGGGAGTGGGGCTATTGGTTCCACCTATTTAGGTGGTTAACATTTATTGTAATAAGATTTAGTTCATGGTTTCTCGGATGATCCTTGTACATGTTCCTTTCAATATTTACAATTGAAGATTTCATTTTACATATTTTACCATGTTGTATATGTATTCATGTGATTTTAATCTTCAGAAAGAATTCACATGCATGAGGAATAATTATGTATATTGATGTAATTTTATTTTAAAGTAATGTCTAAGAAATGGGTAGTTCTAAGTGAAAGTAAAGGGAGAAAGATTAGATTAGGTGTTGAAAATGTCATCATTAAATTAAATTTGTTTATATTACTTTATCATATTTATCCTATTCTCTTATGATAGAACTAATTTATTAAGGATATGAAATTATATATAGTTATGTATTTATGGACCTAGTAAAGTATTTAATATCTCCCAATGAAAGTTTTAAAGGTTATTGTGAATGATGGATTAATAATTAGAATTATAAATAATGACTAGTTATGAATTTTGATTAAATAAGTTTGTAACTTGATTTTAATGTTCAATAGTTGGTTTATGTTTACTTAGTGAATAAAATGAGTATAAACTAATTAAGTACATAATTTTAATTCCTACTTTAATAAATTTTAATCTTTTTGGCCTAAATCATTAAAGGGAAGCATTACAAAGGATTGTAGATGTTTGTAAAATTAAAATTAATTAATGAAATGAGTTGATAAGAAAAACAATGATTTTATAGTTAGGGACATTTACCTTGTATAATACGATTAATAAAGGCCAATGAAGATAATAATTCAATAAATATATTACATGAATATAATTATGTTTAAAATGTTGCAAAAGTAGCGAGTTTAGGGAACCTCTGATGATTTAGGTTGAATAAATATTGCATTCAAGTTTCTAAACAAGTGCATAATTATGTTTTAGAAATATGAAATAATGATGTGTATTATTATAGTTCAAAGAATTACTTGCATCATCAGCAGTTTGAGCTTTTGTCCTCTTGGGTTTCCTAGTTGGGTATTACATCTAGTATTAGATCTCTAGGTTTCCATAGTAGGAACTCTAGGAATTGTGCCTCATCCATGCAAATCATTTAATATTTTGTGTTGTCCTTTGATGTTAACTCTGTTATAGTAGACATAAACCCTAGAAATGAAACAATACTTTTCTTACAATGCTACTTTGACTGCTTAATTATTTCAAGAGTTTCTTGATATTTCCTTCTACATTAAAAAAAACACGTGTCTAAATGAATATCTTCTAAAATTATAATGATGTCATTTATTCTTTAAGTATTATTTTCTTTGCTGATAAAAGTACTTTTATTCCTAGAAAAATTAAGGATTAGGATAATTTTTTAAAATCTAAATTGTGGTAGTATGTAATTGGGTCTCTTGATCTTGTCTATAATATAACTTGTTATCACACTTGTTAAAATGATTATGTAGTTAGTTTAATTGGATTTAAATAATTGTGCACTCTATTTTCACTAAAATGGGTACTTTTACACTTCATGACTGATTTTTTCGCACCCATCAAAATTATTTTATAATTAAGATTAAAATGATATTGTATTTTTGATATGAACCAAGATTTGAATATGACAACTCTCTCTATTAGAGGATTAAAAAGATGATAGTTTTGTATGGAAATAAAAATATGTTGGAATCATTTAGATCACTCCCACATCCTCTTAAATACTTCACAAATTAATGTAATAATTTGATACAAGAAATTTTTGAAAAAAATTCTTCAATTGTATGTTGTCATTATGTTTACACAAATGGTAGTATTAACTAAGCAATGTAGAGTGTGCATTATTAACCTTGAATATCTCAGTATTAACTGAGTAGTAAGGTAAAGAAAACTTTATAGTATTAACTGAGAAATCAGTTAATTAAAGGACTCTAGCTTGTAGTATTAACCAAGTGTTCAAGGTTCAAAAGGAGAACAATATTGACCAACTAGTTGGGCATCAAATGAGTCATAGTGTCAACCCAAAAATCAATCCCAGTATTGACCAAGTGATAGTAGAATGTAATTGGAAAAGATTTTATTAATTAAGACTGACTATTTGGATGTTTACTAACATTTTAGAAGGGTATTCAACCCAAATTATCGTATCTTATGATATATAAGAAAGATCAAGTTATGAGACAAAATGTAACAACTGGAATAAGAAATAAGCTGGATATGTGAGTGAAGGGAAAAGTAGAATAGGAAAGTGTGGAAGATAAACCACAAAGAACATCTTATCAAGAAGGATCCAAAGGTCAAGCTAGAAAAGAGATGAATTTGCAAAGAAATTTGCATCATAAACTAGGTCAAATTGTTGTTTCTTTCTAACCATTGTAGTAGTAAAGAAATATCTTAATAGAGTTGACTTAATAGTTATTTTGTAAATCCTCTAACAAGGTGACATTTTAAGTTTTAAGTGTTTGAAGACATCTAACTAGGCCACTCCTAATAGGGTGATCTAAATCCTTTAATAGGGTCATACTTAACAATATGTTTTGTAACCTTTAACAGGGTCAGATCCTAATAGAGCTCACTTCATAAGAGTGTAAATTATTGTGTCTAGTTGTAAGGTATCTTTCCCCAAATTGGTTTCCATGTTAAATCTTGGTGTCATATGTGCTCATTTCATTTTATTATGCTTGTTTTTCTAAAACTCAATTACTAAAGATTAAAATAGATTAATAAATATTAATATTTCTTTGTTAACTGAGTGACAGTAAAATTATAATGTTAACCAAGCTATCTAGTATTGCATGATTAGTAGAAGTTTGTATTGACATATAAGGGAAAAGGATTTGTTTTTGTGGTAACTAATTCATCCCTCCCCTTTCATTTACTCTCTTACATTTCCAAAAATTGGTATTAGAGTAGTCGGTTCTTGCAAGAAAATGTTTTAAGGACCTAAGATAAAGATCGAGATGTCTTACAGAAGGGAGATCCCTAAGATAAACAGAGAGAACTTTTCAACATGGTAG
Source organism: Cupressus sempervirens (assembly GCA_028749045.1). Taxonomy (NCBI): domain Eukaryota; kingdom Viridiplantae; phylum Streptophyta; class Pinopsida; order Cupressales; family Cupressaceae; genus Cupressus; species Cupressus sempervirens. Next base: position 641,972,921 of record CM053789.1, on the reverse strand, counting down.
GAGTTGATGAAGCTACATATATCAATCATCAGTGATATTGGCATGTTCTACTTAGAGAACAAATATTGCCACCACTCAAGCCTATGATTGTGGAGGAAATAAAAGAAGAAAAGGATGACAATATTATGATAATTGATATTGCATCTTCTTTGAACTATTCTAAATTTTATTAAGTCAAAGATTGTCCTACTACATTTTACATGTGGGAAAAGCTAAAGCAAGTCTTTGGAGATGACAAAAATGTGAAAAGATCCAAGGCATAAAGTTTAATAGGTAAATTTGATTTCTTGAAAATGAAAGAAGGTGAGAACATTATTGTTGGAAAATTTTGCCTTGATTCAACCCATCACTAATATTTGACCAGAGAAACCTTCAATGGGATAGGTTCCTTGCAAGAGATAATATCACACTAAAGTTGGTAGCTAAAATTTCATGATGGCTCATTTTGTTCTTGGTCAAGTGACTTTGGCTATGAGATCTGATGACTCTTATATTTTCACAAGCTATCTACCCATCTCCCCAAAAGCACAAGATGTTTCCATGTGTCACCATTCTAGCATTACCTCATGCTGTAGTGCTTCCTCAAGGCTTTAAAATCTAGAATTGTGCCATGAGGTAGAGGGTCCCACTTCCCACATTATCTTTGTCATGTCTATGATTTTTGTGCAAGTGACAGTCTTGATGCATCATCCAATGTGATGATGCCACATGTCACCATTCCATTGCTTCCTCCTACAAAAAAACCTCCATGACACCCAGAAGCCCAAAATCACATAGGATGATGCCATGTGTTGCTATTTCAACATTTCTTCATGTAGTGGACTTCCTACAAGGTTTTGAGGTCTGAAGTTGTGCCACATGGTGGGGATCCCATCTATGGCTTAAGTCTACACAATATGCACATAAAAAATCAATGATGGAGATTCTATAAAGGGTTAAAGGATTTTTGTCCATTCTATCAAATGAAATTATGTGAGATGTTGCCACACATCTCCATTTTGGAGTTTCTTCATGCTTCTTTCACACTCCAAAATATGGAATTGTTTTACATGGCAGAGGAGATCTACATCGATGACTATGACTTAATATCTCATTCGAGAGATTTCATATGATATCTAGACCATCTATTGCAAAGAGGAGACCTTGATAAATTGTTAGCATTCAATTTTAGGAAAATTAGATTAATTCCCCACAGTCAACCTTGCATATTGTGGGATGATAACACGTCTTGTTACCACTCCCCACATTTTTTGGCCATTTCACACGATCACAATCAATTCTTCAATGCTCAACTACTTCTTGGGCCTTCATTGGCATGATGCCAATGCAGTTCATGCCTCTTTAATGCATATAATGATCAAATTTTAGTGATCTGATCTCTTGCTACTAGGTACACTTATTTAGGTCTAACCTTGTCATTTTCAGCATTGGATTGCACTCCATGATCAAATTTCTTTTTGATTAGCAATTATTGCTCTCATCCACAACTCAACTCCACCTGGTTGGGGTTTGAACTCAATGTTAAATTAGAGTTATGCCTAAAATCTTTAAAAGGCAATTGTGAATATTTCTTAAGGGTTATTTTCTATTTGTATTTTGCAGTGACATTATGCCCTACAAATTTTGTATTTACATTAATGAAAGATCTGTTCCTTACCTTCTCTTTCCCTTTTGTTGTCTAATGCATGTATGCACCTTGTAATAAATGTTTTCTTTCTATTTTCTTAAGTTTACATGTGTTTAATTTTTTGGTAATTGTGTTATAAGTGAAAATTATCTTTCCTTTTAGCATTTCACCAGTTTTGGACTTGCATGTCACTTTGGTAGATAGATTGAAGTCAAGTTCAGTTTATTTTAGGTTTTAATAGATGTTTTGTGTAGTTGTGAGAAGATTTTTAACCATATTTCTATCTTGGTGCATCACCCCTTTCCCTTTCTACATATTAATTTTTGTTCTCCTTCTCCCTTTCCCTCCCCATTTTTAGTTTACGCACATCCCAATAGTGAGGAAGATAGCCTTCTCTAGAGATGCATCCCTAGAGAACAAGTCCCACACTTGGAGGTTGTTTTCATGTTACAAAAGGTTGCTTGAGGATCATACCTCAAGCAAGGGTGTAGACTTTTCTATCAATAGTTTTTGGTACACCTGGTGGGATAATCATTTTCAGATACACAAGTCTGCTAGAAGTCATTACAATCTTTATTCACTAAGAATTTGGGTGTTATTCTTAGTACCATCATCCATTGAAGCCATTTCATCAACCACCATGGTGAATCCAAGTGAAAATCTACTAGTTTCATACAGAGCTAGTACTAGTATGTGTAAAGATCATCTTTGATCTTTTTTGATTTTCCAAGTTTTCTATGAATTTTTTTTATTTGAATGCCCAACCATGGATCCATATCATAGAAATCCATATTATTCTCCCTTGTATCATGGTAGTGTTATCCCTTAGCCCTCTTTCTATCAATATTAGTCCTACCCTCAAGCACATTATGCCTAAAATTTCTATCATCCTCCCACACCTACTCCTCCAACCACAAAAACCCCATATAAAAGGCTCGAAGATATGATGTTGGAGCTCCAAAATCATATTTATATTATGCTTCATGAGTGGATTGAATAGTTAATGGCTTCCAATATCTAGCTGGATGAACACATTGAGCAGCTTAGGCCTATGGACTTGATATTAGGACTATATAGATGTAGCAAGAGTTTTCTTTGGAGCAAATGGAGGTCCAAAATGGGTAGTATGGACAAGAAATTTCTTGTCAGATCTCTCCTCAATAACTAGAATTAGATAATCAAGATCTCTTCCATTCTCAGGAGTGGGAGGTGAGAAAATCCTAGTTTGAGGAGGACCTTGTAAGGAGATTGGCTATAGTAGAAGAAGAGACAAGGCTCAAAATTTCTCAAGTACAAGTAGCTGAAGCATAAGAGCCTCTAAGGAGAAAATTTTCTAGATTTAGATAGAGAAACCCTCCTATTCTACAAAACAAAACACAAGAGAAAAAAGCTCACTCAAAAGAAACATTTCCAAATCCATTTGAAGAGGACCCACCAAAATACAAATTTTCTAGCTTCAGAAGGAGTGGGTTCACTACTATGATACCTTCCAATGGAGAGGAGGGAGGTAGGAGAGGATGAGGTGGTTCCTCTCCTTGAGGAATCAAAAATAGGTAATTGAGATTTAGACAGGGAAGAAAGATTAGACCTATTGCAAGGAGAAGAAGAGAAAGACCATTGGTTGCAACAGGAAGATAAGCATGAGAAGAAGGAATAAGAAATGATAACTATAAGTTATGATCTAGATGATGATTTTTTTAGCATCATAATTGATTTCTACTCAAGGCTTGACACCATACCAGTAAGTCAAAAGGAGGTGGCTCATGAGCATCAAAGGGAAGAGGTGGAGATCTTTTCTTCACAACAAAAGGAGGAGCCACTTCCAAACTAGTTGGATGTTACCACTGTAGAGCACAACAGAATCAAGGTTGATTGCCCATACCCAAAGCCATCAAGAGGATGTTCCCATTAGACATCTAGCTCTACAACACATATTTAAGTTCCTCTAGGTCATGATCATTCCAAAGCATGAGGGAGAAGACCTCAAGGAAGAACAAGCATGTTTTTCTCAAGTTGAAAATGTCCTAGTGTTAGAAAGCTTCATTTTTTGTAGTATTGGGAAAGAGGTTTTTTATGTAGCACCATGTTTGTTATGCTTGCTACCATTTTTAGCTTCCCATGTGCATGGAAAAGGAAACCAACTTGTGAGGAAGGGAAACTACTTCAACAAGCTAGGTAATGACTTTGTTTGATCTTTTTGCATTGTAAATACTTGTATATAGTAGAGTAAGTTTTTTCTTTCCAAGAAGTGCACGAGTACATTTTCTCCTTCACAGAGCTCCCAAAAGCTTTTTTTTTTTGCTTGTTGTAGAATTTTGTAAAGTTTCAGGTTGGATAACACATCAATTCTTGGTAGTGACTCCATGCCCAATGGATTTCTTAAGGCTAGTGATCTATGTTTAGTAGGAAAGCATCCCCTTGGAGTTGCCAAGAATGTTGGAAATTTTTTCCCTCATTAAGCACTTCATTGATATCCAATCAGAGAAACCTTTAATGGACTAGGTTCCTTGTAGGGGATGATATCACACTAAAGTTGGTGGCTAACATTTCATGAATGCTCATTTTGTTCTTTGTCAGGTGATCTTGGCTACGAGATCCAATGACTCATATTTTCACAAGTTATTTGATCATCTCCCCAAAAACACAAGATGTTTCCATGAATCGCCATTCTAGCATTAACTCATGATACTGTTCTTCCTCAAGGGTCTAGAATCCATAATTGTGCCATGCAGTAGAAGGTCCCACTTCATGCATTATCTTTTTTCATGTCTATTCTTTTTGCACAGTTGGTTGGCTCGACACATCATCCAACATGGTGTTTCCATACCTCACCATTCTAGAGCTTCCTCCTATTGCAATGCCTCAATTAGACCCAGAAGCCTAAAATTGCATGAGATGCTTCCATGTGTCACCATTTTGGCATTTTTTAAGGTAGTAAAGTCTCTGCAAGGCTTTGAGGTTCAGAATTGCACCACATGGTGGGGGGTCCCATGTTTGGTTTAAGTCCATCCAATATGCACATAACATATTGAAAGTGGAGATTCCACAAAGGGTTAAAGGATCTCCATCTATTCTATCAAACAACATTATGTTAGATGTTTCCATGTGTCCCCATTTTAGAGTTTCTTCATGCTGCAATGCTTGTTTGATGCTCTAGAATTTGAAACTGTGCTACACAACAGAGGAGATCTACATCAATAACTACAAATTGATATCTCATTGAGGAGATTTCCCGCAACATCTAGACTATCTATTTCAAAGAGGAGACTTTTTATGTGTGTTTTATGACCCACCAAACAATTAGAACAAAATACTAAAATATCTTATTCTCTCTTTTGAATAAAGTCTCGTGTATGCTAAGATTTCTAGAAGATCATATGATGATTTCAAGATTCCCTTAATGTCAGCTCTTGACTTTGGATAAGATTGATGGTTTCTATGATTTTTTGATGATCACAAGGGGCCTTACATGTTTATTCAAATTTATTTCAAGCCAAACTAGATGTGGGAGCTATCTTAAGGTTTTGCAATGAAGTACTTTTTGGATTTTTCAAAAAATATGCAAAAATTAAATAGGATAGGGTTTAGGAATTCTATTCTAATCCTAAGGGTAGTGATGATAATAAATAGTACTCTAGTGGACAAATTCCTCAAATTATCAAGCTCTGCTTTGCCAAGTTATACTACAAGTACGTGTGAATTGGTGCAATCTTCAAAGGTTATGCCAAAGATTTTCATACCACCACATATGCCATCATAAAGAACAATATATATGAAGGATAGAAGTTAAGCATATGTATGAAAGGGGTTTAGGAAAACTTTGCACAACAAGTTAGAATCACTAAAACATCAAAAATATGAACCAAAGTTATTCATCAATACACCATCATATTCTTCATTGTAATCACCACACATTATCTAGGCTAAACTTAATCTAATTGAAGAAATTTAAGAGAACAAACAAACACTAAGACACATCAAGCATTCACCAAGCATCAATGAAAATTTTAAATTATCTTAGTAGCTCATAGCAACAATCTCATAAAAATCAACCCTTACAAATGAGAAATGGGGCCTTTATATAGGTCCTTGATTACAATGGACAACGTAGATAATTACAATAATTGATGGCCAAGATCATGCCACATTAGTCCTGATTAGGGTTAGGGAAAAGAAAAGGAATCTACATCAGTGCAACAAGGAATCCACTACTATAGTTGGTAATCAATACACACTAAGCATGCTAGTTTAGGAAGGGAGTGGGGTGTAATAAATGACCACTAAGAACACCCACTATTAGTTAAATTCATATATCCTTGATTCCCCTACCTGAAGGTGCAAAATTGACCCAACACTATTTCCAAATTCTCTATACTAATGCTTGGTGTAGATTCTTGCTTGAATTCTAGAATTGCAATTACTGTTTCTACTTTTCCCAAGATTTTATCCCAATCTGGTAGCAAGTCTTGAGTAGTGCGCATTTTATTTGAAAAGATGGAAAAGTTCTCAAAATCATCTCTTTCATAGACATTTAGTTGAAATAATTCCTCTAACTTGACTTTTATATTATTAGTTTTCATTTTTTCTTCCACCAATCTCTGCAATAATAAGGATGTAACTGCATTGGATATTCCCTGCTTGATGTTGTCAACAATCTTCTTCCATCAAGTGGATTCCTTGGTGAAGCTCTCAAAAATTTCCTTAGTTATAATCACTACACTATACTGCTGAATAAAATCATAGAAACCCCCCTCACTGATAACTTGACCATTAATCAATTCTTGTATTGGGGTCTCCATCAGATCTTGAATGTTGGCAATCACCTCATCTTGGTAAATATGATCATCCTCCAATGATTCCTCCATGCAATGGATCCTAGAGAGTGTAGCTAATGCCCGACTATGCACTTGCACTAATTATTTTGCATGTTTGAAGGCTTCCTCTTGAATTCCTTTGATCCAAACTTTTGCACCTTGAGCAGTTCGCTTGATCCTATCAATATCACCTACCACTTCAGTCGAAACACCTATTGGAGGGAAAAATAATCGACCTTCTCCTCCTATTAGATGAGGAAAATCATTGATCTATCAACACAAGGCCCTAATTTCTCTTTTCTATTTCTCATACCCTTCTTCCATCTTCTTCAACATATCCTTCAAAACTTGTGTAGAGTCATCAAATTCTCCTAATATTTTCTCTCGGGAGGCTCGACCAAGATTTATTTTTGTAACATGGTATTCATCTAGAGAAATTTGATTTTTTCTTTTTTTGACTGTGGGAGTCACAATCTACAAGATTTTGGACCCTGATTCTCCTCTAATGAATATAGTATATCTTCTTTCTTTCCCAAGCTCTTCCGCTTAGTTTACTTAGTTCAAAATTTCCTGTAATCCAATTGCTAGATTAACCTCCTTTTTTGTGACTCAATTGAATTTGTTGCCTCAACCATTCAGGAATAGGTATACTTTGGTCCCCTAAAATTTCCAATTGCTCTTTCCTTTAGACTACTCAAATGTCGATCTCCTCTTCACCTCTTGGACTATCCACTGTTACTTCAAGAACTATGGCTTTAATATTTGGAAGATGTATTTTTACTACTTGAGATTCTTCCTCTACTAGACCATCTCCATAATTCATCATTTCTCACTCTAATATTGTAGGGAGACTTTCCTCTGTAGTGATATCTTGATCTCTCCCTCTTTCTTGCATAGATTTTTCATAGGCATTTATAATTAGTCTATCATGAATTGACCTATTCAAATTTTGTTCTTACTCAAATCTCCTTATGCTTGTCCCTACCTCCTACCTTTCAAATGTTTCTATCTCTTGAACACTTGGAGTGCAACTTAGAGAAGAGGGAGAATTTCCATGTTTTTGCTTCTTATTTTGAGGTTCTTGGATGACTTCCTCAATCCTAGGATACTTCTCCCAAGATACCTCTTTCCCTTTCTTGGTTCCTACATCCTCCAATTTATGTATTCTTTCTTCAATAGTCCCCTCAAATATTTGTCCTGATCTTTCATCCCTTAGTGGCCAATGACCAAGCAACCTATATGTGAATCCATTAGCTGGTGCAACTAATTTTTCAATCTTATGCTCAATCCACCACTTTGTAAAATGCAAGACTAGCTTTGAAAGGAATTTCATATTTGTAACCTCTTTCCTCTTCCAATCATATAGTTGAGCTATAATTTCTAGATTGAATCCCTTTTGCATCACATTTGGATTCTCCTCCATTTGATTAGGAACCCTAAATATGTTGCATGTTCTAATAATGTTCAATGGTAAGTTTGAATGTGTCTTTTTTCTAATCTCATTCTCATCTACTATATTTTCCCAAAAGTCTTTAAGGTGTATGATGAGACCAGAATATGGTCTATTTTATCATTTTAGTTTTAGTTGATTTTGAAAACTTTCTTAAGACTTTTATGTTTAATAGCACAATGTTTATGATAATTTTAGACATATGTGTGTATAATTACTTTCTAGGACTAAAATGAATATGCTATGAAATGATATGTCATTTGATTACAAAATAGTGAGAATGATGTTTTTTCTTCCTAAGATCGGTTGGGTAGTTCTCCTATAGCAATGTTACATAGGGTAAACTAATTTAGATGACATATTTTGAATTAGTCTTGATGTATGTTATTACTTTTAAGGCACTAATATTTTGCAAACTTAAAGATGAAGTCAACTCAGCTAAGTGGAGTCACTAGCTCAATAAAATAGTGGCATATTTCATTAATGACCTTCCACATCACCAACCATTTTGTCCATAAGATCCAATACCCATTTTCAAGAAAGCAAGAGTAAAAGTAGCTACTTGCATTAATTGACAACCTTAAGTGAAAGAAATCTAGGGGTTGTGAGCTCTTAAATTCTTGTTCCATTTAGTGCTAGAATTAATTCATCTATTGTAATATTCAATGCTATCATTTGTTTCAATAGTTAATGGAGTCTAGAATCTAGGAATTTTGTTCCTAGTTTGTGCTTAAATAACTGGAAGTCTATGTTCCAGAAGAGCTTTTTGTCAATTCGTTGTTTTTAGTAGAAAGAAGAAGTTTCTGAGTTTTTGAGTACAATATATAATCTTTTTGTTTATCAGTATGTACATTTACTATTTTTATGAATAAGAAGATCATTTCAAGTTTCCATCTCTGAGTCATTCTACTTCACTTCTCTATGGGGGCCCACATAGAGAGTGAACTAATTAGTTAGTATAGGATTTATCTTCAGTTCATAGAACTAGAGTAGACTTTTCTATTCTTGTAACCATTGGTAGTAGAATTAGTGGGCTGTTCTTGCAACATAGGCAGTTGAAGTAGTTCTCAGCTATATTCTTATGCTTTGCTAAAATATATTTGAATCTCAGCTTTAGCATAGATTTCTTGTAGCATAAGCATTTGAATTTTTGTAGAGTAGTTCTTAAGTTGAGAGAAGTTTGAATCATATACTTTGTAGACACCATTTCAAGTTTACGTCCCTGGTTGATAAATTAAATGAGTCCAAATGAGTTGGGTTAAAACCACTCAGGATGTCCAATCCTAGGTTAAGCAGTCCATTTCTATAGGATTTTGATCCCTTTCTTTGACCAAGCATTTTTGGCACCATTTTCGAGATGGTGTTAATTCAAACTAATCTTTTTAGTTGCATTTTTATTTCTTGTAGAATAGAGTATAGTGTTAAAGAAGCATGTCATGCATAGAAGAAGAGACCACCTTGGGAGATTCCTTCTTTTCAATAATCAAGAAGAAGCATTCAATTATTCTCATCCTGAACTAGATGAATCCCAAAGAGAGAATGACGAAGATGAACCTTTTGAAAATCTATTTGCTGATATTCAACTTGAAATACCTCCTTCATCTTTAGAAGACCCACTCCACTTAAAATAACTTTTTTTTGAGCACGAATATCAAGATAATCCACTAGCCATTATTATCTATCAAGCACCACCTCTTCCTCCAAGAATGGCTATGCCTACCTTTCCTTTTCCTATTCCACCTCAGCAAGGGAATCAAAATTTGAAGAACATACCTACTACTACCCTTCCAAAATTCTATGGCCTTATTATAGAAGACCCTAAAACCTTTCTCTTTGAGTTTGAAATTCTCTATAGGAGCTATGACTACAGAACTAATGCCCATAAGTTGAAGTTGTTTCCCTCTACTCTGAAGGAGGCTACTAGAAGATGGTTCATGGGGTTGGGTGCAAATGTTGTAGCAAACTAGACTAAAATGAGCAATTTGTTTCTTAAAAAATATAAAGAATATTGTAGAGGTCAAGATATGAAGGGGAATGACATTTTTAAAATGTCACAGAAGGAGAGTGAAACCTTGGAAGACTATGTTTGCAGATTCTTGTTCAATGCGCAGTGAAATACATAGCATAACCTAAATGAAGAATCCAAGAAGCATTTTTTTCTAAGAGTTGTGCAAGAAGAAAGAATGGAAGCCTTAGACCTAATGGCTGGAGGAGATGTTACACAAAGGACTTGGAATAAAATAAAGGAGATATGTCAGAACTATTCAAGAGCTATTGTAAAGAAAGGTAGAGGACTAAGGAGCTTACCAAATAAGACCAATGGTGGGTCAGGAGTATCTAAGATGGAGTTATCTAACCTACTGTTTGACTTCAAGCAAGATATCATTAATGATATTGCTACTCAGCTGATACCATGAAAGCCCAAAGGAAAAAGGATGAAGTTGATGTTATGTTGATTGAATTTTGCTCTTGTTGTAGAGATAGGAAGAAGAACTGCACATGTAAGACCATTGTAGCCATGAATTCACATCCAATGCCCACCAAGTTCAAAGCAATTGATGAGGATATAGGAGAAGTGAATTATGTTACTCAAAGATGATCATGGGATCAAAGACAAGGTATGCCTCAAGACCATCTGAATAATTTTGGTTATAATAATAATCAGTGGCAAGGCAATATCCCCCCAAATTTTGCCCCTCAGGGACAGAATTGGAACAATAATTGGCCCAACCAATAGTCCTAGTATAACCAAGCCCACCAGCAACCACCTCAGTATCCCTAGAAAAATAATAAATGGCCTCAACAAAATAACTAGTATCCTTAGTAGGGCCCTGACCAACAACCTTTGCACTAGGGGAATTGACAACAACCATCTTAGCAGCAAGCCCTGATGCCTTTGCCTTAGCAGCAAGCCCTAATGCCTCCACCTCTTGTAGCCAATACTAGCCCATAGAAGAAATGACAACTTCCTACTCAACCAACATAGAATCCCAACAATAAGAAGCATGCTTATTCTTTGCAGATAAATGATGTTCATCTAAGGTCAAAAACCAAACTACCTACACCTAAATGACCTATAATAAGTGAGGTCACTGATGTTGGAAATATAAGAGGAGTAACTGAGAAGGGAGGGGTAAATCAATTACTACCAAAATATATCCCAGATCCCTTAGATGTCAGTACAAAATGCAAACTGATAACTGAATAATGCTATCAATTAGTAAGAACTAATTATGCTCAGTAAATTATTAACATATAAACTTTTAGATGTTGTTTGTGATTACCATTACTTTAACTTAGTTGCAAACATATAAAAGAAAATAGTATGAACACATTTGACACTAGGATTTAACATGGAAACCCAATCTGGGAAAAGCCACTAATTGTAATTAGTTATTGTTTTTCACTCTTCTGAAGCGAGCCTTGTTAGGAGCCAACCCTGTTAAACATTACAAAACACACTGTTAGGTGTGACCTTGTTAAAGGATTTAATAATCCTATTAGGAGTGGTTTGGTTAGAGGTCTTGAGACAATTCAATAAAACTACCACCTTTTTAGAGGATTTACAAATGGCTATTTAGCCAACTCTATTAAGATATTTATATCACTTCTACAATAGTTAGAGAGTAACAATGAGATGACCTGATTTGAATGCAAGTGATTTTCTGATTACAGATCTCTATTTTGGCTTGTCCTTGATCCTTCTTGATCGAATATATCTTTGCTACTCCACAAGGATATTCTTCTTATCCTTCAAATTCACTTCCTCTTCTCATCACTAGCTCTTTCCATCATCATGAAGAACACACACTTTGAAATCAAAAATTGACCTTATACTTATATCTTCCACTTTGTTAAGTTGACTCAAATTAAACTTAGAATAATTAATATTCATCACCTTAGTTGGATGGAATCAATAGATAAAATAACTGAGCTTAGTACATTAAAATAAGAAAATTCTTCATTAGCCAACCTAGCTTGGTAGAAATTGACTTAGAAATGATTTCCTTTTTTAAGCAATAGAAGCTTGGTTAACACTGCAAACTTGCAAAAATTCTTTGGCAACTAAGTGAGCTCAGTTAGCACTAGTTCCATCCAATTTTCCTTCATTAACTGAGTGAGCTCGCTTAACACTTGCTTTCTACAACTTTTCCTTAGATGCTTGAGTGAACTTGGTAGATATTGCCTTCTAAACAAGGAAAACATAGGAACACTCAGTAGACACTCAGAGCTATCTTCACCACCCGAGTGATCTCGGCATATACTAACTAATAATGATATAAAAATTTTGTAACATCAAATACAACACACAATTAATCAAGTGTAACCAATAATCTACCTCTTTGACATTGATGGCAACACAACATGTCATAGCACAATGAAATTTAGGATTTAGACTTAAGAACTCCCTCTATCAGTATGAGCTCTTCCTTTCACTAGATTCTATCTACAATAACTACTACCAAGTTCATTTAGAAAATTATCTCTCTTTTAGAAAACTTCTTCTTTGGAAACTTTCTCCCTCTTTGGTTCCTTTATTTTGGTTCCAAAAATTTCTTAGAGATATGATAGTAAAATTCTCCCTCTTGGACAACACATGCTAAAGACAATAATTCTATAAATACCAATGTACCTTAAGTACTAATTCATCTGCAATATGCCCTTGCTAATTCTACACCAACTGATTGATCTTCAATAGGTTCTAGTTGATGCATTCACTACACTTCATTTAGTGAATTTTAGATAGGGGAATGACCCCTAGCTTACCTCTTATACATAGAAATGCATCCTTAGGTAATGGCTTGGTGAATATGTCTATAGTCTATTATTTTGTATTCACATATTCCAATATAACTTCTTTATCCTGCACTAATTCTCTTAAGAAATGATATTTTATAGCAATATGATTTATTTTGGAATGCATTAATGGATTCTTTGATATGTTGATTGCATTGGTGTTATCACAATATATGACTACTGGCTCTTTGATCTCTACCTTCATTCCTTCCAACAGTTGTTTGAACCAAACAATTTTAGAACAATTGACTACTACTGCTACATGTTCTACCACTGCTATGGATTGAGATGTACAATTTTTGCTTCTTGCTTGTCTAAGATACTAGTCTTTTATCATGAAAGAATGCTCTACCACTAGTACTTTTTCTTTCATCAAGACTTCTGACCCAATCAGCATCAGTAGAGACTTTTAAGTCCAAATTTCCTCCAAGTTTATACCATAAACCATAGTCTTCAGTACCTTTCAAATATCTCATGATTCTCTTGATTGCCATCATGTGATTTTTCTTGGGATTTGCTGAGAATCTTGCCACTATTCCAACTGCTAGAGAAATATTAGGCCTTTTGTGTACTACATATTGCAACTTTCCAATCATTGATCTATAAGTAGTTTTATCTACTTCTTTGGAATCATCATTTTTGGAGAGCTTATGTCCAGTAGACATAGGGGTTCCAACTAGTCTTGAATATTCCATTCTAAATTTCTTCAGTATTTCCTTGATATACTTAGATTGAGTGATGTAGATGCTATTTTTGTTCTGCTATATTTGCAATCCAACAAAGAATTTTATTTCACCAAACATGGACATCTCAAATTCTTTACTCATTTCTTCTGAAAATGCATTGTACAAGTCATCATTTCTTGTGAATAGAGTATCATCAACAAATATTTCTACCAACACAATCTTCTTATCTGGTCCCTCCTTGATATACAAACTATTATTATCATTTGTCCTTTGAAAGCCAATCTATACCAAGTAATTATGAAGTCTTTCATACCAAGCTCTGGAAGCTTGCTTGAGACCATATAATGCTTTGTGTAACTTGAAAACTAGGTCTCTTTTGCTAGGGTCTACAAAACCTTCTAGTTGTTAAATGTAGACTTCTTCATCAAGAATTCCATTCAAGAATGTAGATTTGACATTCATTTGATATACTTTAAATCCTCTATGTGCTGCATATGCTAGTAAAGTTCTAACACCTTTTAGTCTTGCCATAGGAGCAAAAGTCTCACCATAGCCAATACCTTCTTCTTGAGAATAACCTTTGCACACTAATCTTGCTTTGTTTCTTGAAACTTTTCCATCTTGACTTAGCTTATTTCTAAATACCCACTTTGTTCCAATTACATATTTATCCTTGGGTCTAGGAAAAAGAGTCCAAGTTTTGTTCTTTTCTATCTATTCTATCTCTTCATTCATTGCTTCAATCCAACTTTCATTTTCCAGAGCATCCTTAACACTTCTAGGTTCAAATTTAGCAAGTAAACATGTACCTTTTAATTTGCCTCTTGTTATTGTTCCATCTAATTTTTCTCCAACGATCTGCTCAGGTGCATGATGTCTTTTGATTCATCTTGCTAACATAGGCTCCTTAGTCTTTGAATGAGTTCCACCATCTTCTTCTTGAATTTTAGTTTCAAGCTTGGGTCCTTTTGTCTGTGACTCAAGTCCATCAGGCTTGGTTTGAAGTAGCTCAACAGCCTCTGATTGTTACTTGGGTCTTTGTACCTCAAGTTGTACTATCTGCAACTTGGTAACTATTGGATTTTTTGTGGACTCAAGAGATGAAGCTTCTTTTCTCTTAGATAGATTTGGTAGGGTATCAGGTTCATAGTAAACAAATCTTCTATAATCTTCTGGCTCCTTGTTAGTTTCTTCTTCACTCTTTTTTGCAAACTCATCAATTTTGACATGTGCACTTTCTATGATTTTGTGAGTAGACAAATTCAAACATCTGTATGCTTTACTTTTGTAGGAGTATCCTAGAAATATGCCTTCATCACCTTTTACATCAAATTTTCCTTTTCTAGATTCTTTCAATATATAACATTTTCTACCAAATTCTTTCAAGTAACTTGCATTTGGTTTGTAGCCATACCATAGCTGATAAGGTGTTTTGTTTGAATCTTTCTTGAACTAAACTCTGTTCAAGGTATGAGCTACAGTGTTGATAGCTTCCTTCTAGTATTTGAGAGCAACATTTTTTTTCAATCATTAGGGTTCTTGCACAATCCATGATAGGTTTGTTTCTTCTTTCAGCTATACCATTTTGTTGTGGTGTAGTAGGGGTTGATATTTGTCTTCTAATTCCTCTTTCAATATAGAAATTATTGAATTCATGGGAGATGAAGTCACTACCTCTATCTAATCTTAAGCATTTCAACTTGTTTCTAGTTTCCTTTTCTACTCTTGCCAGATACCACTTGAATTTTTGAAAGGCTTTTGATTTATCTTTTAGATACATTACTATCATCATTCTAGAATAGTCATCAATAAAAAGAATGATTTTTTTTCTCCACTATAGCTTTCTATTCCAATAGGTCCACATAAATCTGTATGAACAATTTCCAAGACTTCTTTTGACTGATAGTCTTTGCTTTTGAAGCTAGTCTTTCCCATCTTACCAATTTGGCAATTCTTGCATAAACCCATGTTAGGCTTTTTCAAACTAGGAATACCTCATACTCTTCTATGTTTTCTTATCTTAACTAGATTATCAAAGTTCACATGACACTACCTTTTGTGCCATAACCAGCTTTCCTCTACTTGAGCAATAAAACATGAGTAATCACTAAGATCAAGATAAAATAGATTACCTTTTTTTTGCTTGTCAGATCCAACCAAATTTCCCTTTCCATCTAGTAGTTTGGCCTATCTATTCATGAATTCTACCTTGAATCCAATGTTATTTAATTGTCCCACACTTAGTAGATTATGCTTTAGTCCTTCAACCCAATAGGCATTGTCACATACAAGTTCTTTTATCAATAAAATACATCCTTTTCCTTTTATGTTAGAAGGTTCATTGTTTCCAAATCTTACACTACCTCCATCATAATATTCCATGTGCTCAAATTTTGTTTTGTCTCTAGTCATATGATGTGAACAACCATTATCAATAATCCATATATCATTTTAGATAACATGAGAGATAAATTTTATTTTATCTCCTTTATCAAAATCTTTAGCTATAAAACAAGATTTCTTACCTTTGTCCTTGCAATTCTTGTAGTTCTTGGAATCCTTCTTGCCTTTATGCTTATTTATTTTATTTTCATCTTTGATTTCCTTATTTGGACACCTAGCAGCAATGTGACCAACTTCTTCATAAGAAAAGTAGATCAGAGAAACCTTACCTTTGTACTTTCCTCTACCTTTGGAATACTTCCTTGCAAGTAGGGCTTCAACAACTTGAATATCACCATCTAAACTTTCTTCTGATGTTCCTTCTTCTTCACTTCCTTATTGACTAGATTTTGATTTCTCACCCTTTCCTTTAAGTGAGAGTTTAGCTTTAAATGCATAATCAATATTCTTTGAAGTAGGAACATAGTTATCATAGTTATCTAATTCAAAAGCTATCAATCTTCCAACTCGAGCATCCAAGCCTAATTTTTTATTTGGATCACATCTCATTTCTTAAATAGAAAACACTCTAATTGCATAAATAGAAAGATGAGTTATGAGTACTTTACTTACAATAGTTTCCTCCTTAATATCTCCTCCAGATGCTTTGATTACACTTACACTGGCCTTGATCTTTTCCACATATTTTGCAATGTTTTCATCTTCCCTCATTCTCATTTGATGAAACTGTTCTCTAAGGCTTTCTTCTTTGTCTCTTCTTACATTCTCATCTCCTCCATAGATATTTTTCAATTTTTTCCACATTGAAAAAGTAGTTTTATAGTCTTTTACCTCATCAAATTCAGCATAATTGAGAGTAGATGCAATATTAATCATAACAATATTATGATTCTTCTTTTCACCAATATCTTCAACTGATAATGTTCCAGTGGGAGCTTTGTATTTAGCATCAAGATACCTTCAACTTAAATCATTGATAGTAGCTAGATGTAACCTCATAAGTCCTTGCCATGCTACAAAATTGTCTTTGTTCAGCCTAGGAATCTCTCTTTTGTAAGAAATTCTAATCTTTAGCTTAGGTCCTTGAAACCTTCATTGCAAGCACCTAAAGCTTTGATACCAATTGTTGAAATATAAGAGGAGTAACTAAGAGGGGAGGGGTGAATTAGTTACTACCAAAATATATCCCATATCTCTTAGATGTTAGTACAAAATGCAAACTGATAATTGAATATTGCTAAAGCTTGACCTAAACACACATAAAATGTTGTAACTTAGTAAGAACTGATTATGCTAGGTAAATGATTAACATATAAAATTTTAGATGTTGTCTATGATTACCATTACTTTAACTTATTTGAAAACATATAAAAGAAAATAACACCAAGATTTAACGTGGGAACCCAATTTGGGAAAAACCACCAATTGCAACTAGTTACTATTTTTTGCTCTTATGAAGTGAGCCTTGTTAAGAGTCAACCTTGTTAAAGGTTAAAAAACAAATTTTTAGGTGTGACCCTATTAAAGGATTTAATAACCCTATTAGGAGTGGCTTGGTTAGAGGTCTTGAGACAATTCAATAAAATTTCCACCTAGTTAGAGGATTTGCAAGTGGCTATTTAGCCAACTTTGTTAAGAGATTTAGATCACTACTACAATGGTTAGAGAGTAATAATGAGATGACCTAATTTTACTACAACTAATTTGCTAATTATAGATCTCTATTCTGGCTTGTACTTGATCCTTCTTGATCGAATATATCTTTGCTACTCCACAAAGATATTCTTCTTATCCTGCAAATTTTCTTCCTCTTCTCATCACTAGCTCTTTTAATCATCATGAAGAACACACACTTTGAAATCAAAACTTGACCTTATACTTATATCTTCCACTTTGTTAAGTTGACTCAAATACAACTTAGAATAATCAATATTCATCACCTTAGTGGGCTAGAATCAATAGATAAAATAATTGATCTTAGTACAATAAAATAAGAAAATCCTTCATTAGCTGACCTAGCTCAATAGAAACTAACTCAGAAATGATTTCCTTTGTTAATCAATAGAAGCTCGGTTAACACTGCAAACTTGCAAAAAATCATTTGCAACTGAGTGATCTTGATTAGCATTGATTCCATCCAACTTTTCTTCATTAACTGAGTGAGCTCAATTAACACTTAGTTTTTGCAACTTTTCCTTTGATGCCCAAGTGAACTTCGGAGACACTGCCTTTTGAACTAGGCATACACAAGAATGCTTGGTAGACACTGAGAATTGTCTTCACTACCCAAGTGAGCTCAACATATATTGACTAATAATGATATAAAATTTGTGTAACATTAAAGACAACACACAATTAGTCAATTGTATCCAACAAGTGATGCTGAAAATGTTCCAACAAGTCAACTAACTAATGCTCCAATTCCCCCATCTATACAAGCATCTACTTCTCCATATCCACAAAGGTTAGTTCTTGTAGCTCCATCCAAACTAAATCCTATAGAAACTGATCTCTTAGACCAACTTAAGCAAATGACTATCCAGATTCCTTTATTGGATGTGCTTAAGGAGATTCCCCTTTACAATAAAGCTCTAAAGGAAGCATGTGTCAATCAGTCTGGTAAAAAGAAAAATGATCCTTCTACTATCCATGTGTTGGGAAAAATTTCTGATTTAATGTTGAGCAAAGCCTTGATGCCTAAGTATTCTAACCCAAGATATCCTGTGGTTACCATACACATAAATTGCATCCAAATTTAGAATATTTTGATTGATTTGGGAGCATCAATTAATGTCATGACTAGAGAATTCTTGTTAAGACTTAATATTATTAGTTTAAGGAAAACTCTTACAATACTTCAATTAGCAAAAAACTCAACTTCCAAGACTAATGGTATGATAGAAGATATCATTGTAACCTTGGATTCCCTAGATTTTCCTTTAGACTTTGTTATGCTATCACTTAGAGGCACCCTTGGAGGATATCCATTAATCTTAGGAAGACCTTGGTTGGCCACTACAGATGCATGCATTGCATGTTGATTAGGGAAAATGATAATATCAGATGGTGCCAAGACTAAAAAGTTAACTCTGTACTCTCCTACACAACCCCAACTAGATCTTGACAAGGTTTCTTGGCCAGACCTTGGTGATGATCCTTTAAAATTTAATTATGTTCTACAACTCATGATGCTTGAGAGAAACCCATTTGGTTTATCCCAGGAAGAAAATGATATACTGGCAACAATCCTTACTAATTAGTATGATTTTGAGGAGTCCACTTTTAAAAATCTTACCAAATCCTTGCAAACTGTATTGCCTAAACATGATGCACCTCAATCTTTTGTAGCACCTGATTACCTTCATACATTATTACCCCATGAAATTAAATCTCCATCAATAGCAGAGGTTTTAATGATGGACAAGGTAAAGAGAGCTAGGATTTCTGTAGGAAAAGAGTTGAATATCAATAATGACCTCACTGCATCTCAGATGAAAAGTCTCATTAAACTATTGCAAGATAGTCAACAAGCCTTTGCATGGGACTATACTAACATGAAGGGTTTAGATCCTAGTCTTTGTACACATAGGATATTTATTAACTTAGAATGTAAGCCAGTGAGACAACCCCAGAGGAGAGTAAACCCAACATTAAAAGATATAGTCAAAACAAAGTTACAAAAACTTCTTAGTGCTAATTTATCTATCCTATTTTTGATAGCCAATGGGTGTCACCTCTAGTTATTGTTCCAAAGAAGGGAGGAAAATGGAGAGTATGTATAGACTAAAGGGAGCTTAATAAAGTCACTAAAAAGGATTACTTTCCTCTACCATTTATTGATCAAGTACTAGATAACTTAGTAAGAAAGAGATATTTTTCATTTCTAGATGGTTTCAGTGGATATAATCAAATCCAAATATCTCCAGAAGATTAGGATAAGACAATGTTCACTTATCCATGGGGAATGTTTTCTTACTCTATCTTACCATTTGGATTATGTAATGCACCTACAACTTTTCAACAAGCGGTACTTAACATATTTTCTGACATAACTATTGATTGTGTTGAGATCTGTATGGATGATTTTAGTACTTATGGTGACACATTTGAACAAGCTCATGCCAACTTGGAGAAGGTACTAAAAAGGTGTCAAGAATACAACCTTTCTCTTAATAGTGAGAAGTTTTATTTCATGATGGAAGGAGTTGTTCTTGGCCACTATCTTTCCTCTTTTGGAATTCAAGTGGACCCTACAAAGATTGTTGTAATTACTAATCTACCAATGCCAACCAAGAAAATAGATGTCAGAATCTTTCTTGGACATGCCAATTACTACAAGAGTTTCATCAAAGAATTCAATAAACTTGTTGCCCCCTTGTACAACTTACTCAAGAAGAAAGTTGAATTTGAGTTGACAGAAGACTATGAAGCAAAATTCCAACAATTGAAGGATGTTTTGACTACAACACCTATTCTTAGAGGACCTAATTGGAAGCTACCTTTCCAAATTCATACTAATGCATCTGATACTTCTTTAGGAGTAGTTCTAGGAAAAAAAGAAGATACTGTTGAGCATGCTATTTACTACATTATTAAGAATTTGTAGGGTGCTAAGTTGAATTATATTGTCACTAAAAAATAATTGCTTCTTGTTGTGTATGCACTTAATAAATTTTGGAATTATATCACAAGCTATGAATTTTTTATCTACATTTATTACTCTACTATAAAATACTTGATGAAGAAACCTACTATTTATGGTAGATTAGCATGTTGGCTATCCTCATGTAGGAGTTTAATGTAAAGATAATAGATAAACTAGGCCAAGCCAATGTAGTAGTAGATTTTCTATCATGACTTCAAGCACTTGATGATCCTGTAGCCATAGATGACAACTTTCCTAATGAGCATCTATTTTCAATAGAAAGTTATAACCCATGGTTCATAGATATAGCAAATTACCTTGCTATAGGAAGAACACCACCACACTTTTCACCCAAGCAGCATCATCTCTTGGTCAAAATGAGTTTTAATTTCTCATGGATAGCTAAATTGATGTTCTACACTAGACTAGATCAAGTAACTCACCATTGTGTGAGGGAAGATGAAACCTATGACATCCCATGAGCATGTCATGATGAACCATGTGGGGGTCATTTTGCAACAAAGAGAACAACCTACAAGATTTTGACAACTGGATACTACTGTCCTACTCTCCACAAATATGTAGCAAATTATACAAGGTGATGTGATTGATGCAAATGCATGGGAAGGCCCACTAAATCTGATGAAATGCTCCTGTAGCCATAGGTGGTAGTCACACCTTTTGATAAGTGGAGTATTGACTTTGTTAGTCCAATAGAACCCTCTTCTCATGTAAAATCATACATCTTAGTATGTACTGATTATGAAACTAAATGGGTTAAAGCATAAGCTACGACACATGCCAGAGATCACAAAGTAGCAAATTTTCTATATGAATGCATATTTATCGAATTTGGAGTACTTAGAGAAATTGTCATAGATCAAGGAGCTCAATTTGCATCCAACCTGATTACAAAACTCATGAAGAAGTGCATGATCCATCATGGCACATCTTCCCCATACCATCCTCAAGCTAATGGTCAAGTAGAAATCAAAAATAGAGAGATGGAAGCAATCCTCACCAAAATAGTTGATTTTCATAAGCGGGACTGGGTTACCTAGCTTCCAAAAGCAATTTGGGCTTATATGACTACATGGAAGAGCACCACTAGATTTATCCCATTTGAATTACTTTATGGAAAATATGCTTCCATGCCGATAGAATTTGAGCACAAGACTCTAAAAATTAATTTGGAGCTAGATGTTGATCTTTTAAAGCCTCAAGAAGATAAGTTATTGCAACTAAATTCCCTTGATGAATATCATAAATCTACCCTGCATAATATTGATATAATCCAACAGTAGTGAAAGAAATGGCATGATAAGTTCATCCATGACAAGAAGTTTTCTATTGGAGACTGGGCCTTGCTATATGATTCTCATTATCAAAAAACTCAAGGAAAATTCCAAATGCATTGGCTTGGACCCTATGAAATCATTTTTGTATTTAAGAATGGTATTATGTAACTCTCTACCATTGATCCTTTTCCTTGGCCAAGGATTTTTATGCTTGATCAAAGAAAGGGATCAAAATCCTACAATAGTGGACTGCTTAACTCAAGATTGGATATCTTGATTAGTTCTAACCCAACTCATTTGGACTCATTTAATTTATCAACTAGGGATGTAAACTTGAAATGGTGTCTACAAAGTATATGCTTCAAACTTCTCTCAACTTAAGAACTACTCTACGAAAATTCAAATGCTTATGATATAGGAAATCTATGCTAAAGTTGAGAATCAAATCTATTTTAACAAAGCATATAAATACAACTAAGAACTACTTCAACTGAATATGTTTCAGGAACAACCCACAAATTCTACTATTAGTGGCTGTAGGAACAACATAGTCTACTCTAGTTCTATGAACTGAAGATAAATCCTATACTAATTAACTAGTTCACTCTTTGTGTGGGCCCCCATAGATAAGTGAAGTAGAATGACTCAGAGATGGAAACCTAAAATGATCTTCTTATTCATAATAATAGTAAATGTACATATAAATAAACAATAAGATTATATTCAGTACTCAAAAACTTAGAAACTTCTTTCTACTAAAAACAACTAATTAACAAAAAGTGCTTCTAGAAGATAGACACCTAGTTATTTAAGCATAAACTAGGAACAAAATTCCTAGATTCTAGACTCCATCAACCTCTAGGTTTCTAGGAAGGATTTGGATCTATCCTTTTCTTATTTTGGTTCTTCCTACCACCTTGAGGTAAATTAGTGTACATTGGTACATTAGGATTGGCTCTCATGTAAGCTGTTGTGTTTTTTCTCTTGTCAGCCATATTCACCTTTTGTTAAAATAAGCACTAGCTTCAAAACCTTGACTAAGTTGCCACCCTATTCTTGGGAAAATAAAAAATGATAACTATTCTTGACTCCAAGGAAAAAGCACACAAATAGACCAATCACTGAGATCATAAGATTGCACTCTTTGCTCGTTAGTGTAGATGCTCAAAAATGGTTCACATCTATGACTTCATCACTTCTTCATAATAATTTGTCCCATTTTCTCATTCTACTAACTTTGATCTTTTGGCCAGATTGACCATATTTTGTCATTTGTATCCTCTTTCACATCAATGTCATGTCAACTCAGAATCATATCAAATCAACTCAGAATCACCCCAAATCAACTCAAAATCACCCAGAATAAATCCTAATCAACCTGAAACATATCAAACATCCCAAATCAATCATCATTTATCTAGCTCCTAGGTATTGTTGTGGCTTTCAGTGCCTTGGAAACCTATCAACCTATCAATCTTATCAATTTGACCTTAGTACTGTCATGGCTCTCAGTGCTAGGTCAAACTATCATTCATGCCATCCAATCTTTGAAATTTTTGAGGCTTTCAATGTCAAATCATGAAATCATCAACAATTTTAATAACATTGACAATGTCTATCGGTGTTATTATGATCAAACCTTATCAATCAATTTCAATCCTCTAGCATTTACAATGTCGGTTAAATGTTACATATCAACCAATGCATGTCATGTGTCCTTGGCATGTTATCAAATTCAATCAATCAATTTGACCATGGCTTTGGTCTACTTTCCATCATTTTATTTGATATCCATCATTTTCACATTTTCATCAAAGGATACAATCACATTCATTTAATCAATTTGGCCAATTACCTACTAATTTTCTCTATAGGATTAAATAACCCATAATTTAATCCTATTCTTTCTAATTATTCTTCCTAGTTATCATCCTCAATTAATTAATCTTATTAATTAATTGATTCATTATCTACAAACCATGGAAATTCTTAATTTCCCAAGTTCCATTTTCCATTATTAATTCCATTTTCTACTAATTCTTATTTTGTGGAATAAGAGGATTTTTAATTCAAATATTCCATAGAATATTGCATCATCATGGCACTTGGATATGACACCTCGCGGATTCTCCTTCAACACTTGGCTAAGATTTCTCATAATCAAATATTCTTATTCTCTTACACATGTCTCTATTTGGCTTCTTTTTCATATATTCTTGGCTTTAAGTGGGTTGAGGTGTCTTATGATGCATCATAGATTCTCTTCCACATTTAGCCAAGTTTGACTTGCATGTGTCATAGAATCTTACAATTGGCATATTTTGTCATATGCGTCATGGATTCTCAAAGGAATCTCTTGCCACATCATACATCTATGGGTGAAAAATCCAATGCCCTCACTTTGAGTGTTGATTATAAAATGGGCACTCTTTCTCTCATTTGGGGTCTTCTTGAAGTCCTCTTGAAGTCTTGGAAGCCTTTAGGTCCTAATTTCTTTTAGATTTCTCACTCCATCTCTCACATTAAATCATACTTCAAGTATTCTCATGGCATGATCCACATCATAGGCTTTGGATTCAACCTTGTGTGCACTATAGGCGAATTGGAGCTACAATCATTTGGAGAAGAAAGAAGGACATGAGAGCTACAAACGAAAAAAGGGATTTCTATTGCTTTCTTAATTAGCTTGGATTTCATGGTAGACTAGTGGGTGCTAACATATGTTGATTGAGTTTGTGATTTTCTCATAGTGTGTTATGCATTTAACCCATTTTTTTTGTCCTACATTTGGTGAACCTAATGTGAACATGCATATCTAACTTGGGTTTTCTTGTTTTGTGCTTGTAGGTGCAAGGAAGGAGCTCACTTGGAAGGGTACAATGACTATCTTCTCTTCCTTTTCACACCTAGATTAATTATGGGGTCTAGTAAAATGCTTATATGCTCTCGTTTCATGCATTCTATTAGCTTTTTGCCCTAGGGCACACTCTGCTATGTCAGGGCGCACTTGGGACCCCTAGGAGCAGTTTTAGGAGCCCAAAAGCCACCAAAGCCTCTTTTTGCTATTTCTAACTTACCAACTGTGCCCATCTGGGCCCCAACTATGTCATTGACATAGTCTTCACTATTTGGGCACACTTAGGAGTGTAGTCTTCAAAATTTCAATTTTTGGGTCTTGTCTAGGCACCATTTCCCCACACCCTACACCTGACTTCCCAACTGCGCCCTAAAACTACCAACTGTGTGCAACTGGGCCCCAACTATGTCATTGATGTAGTTGGCACTATCTGGGTGCACTTGGGGATGTTCAAATCCATTTTGGCCTTCTAGGGTGCAATTTGCTTTGTCAGAGTATACCTGGGTTCACAGTAAGCACATGCATAAATCAAAATTTGCATTTAAGGTTCCTATCACTCCCTAGGACATAGATTAGGTGATTTTTTTATTACTAATGGTCTATTTGTAGTGTCTGGCAATCGTTGGATGAAGATTTGATCATAACAAACTACTAATCTGTGTTTTGCAAGACGTTGTTGAAGACTTTGTGTGTCTTTCAAAACTATGTGTGTGGATTTCCTAGATTAGATAACATTTCGTTTGGTGCTTAAAAAGAACCTTTTTCTTTTCTACCTGGCTTGTCTATAGTGTTAAATCCCTAGGAGTTACATTGGATGTATCCTCTCCCCTCGCCATTCATGGATCTTGGGTGTAAGAGAAATCCGTGTAACTTCTATAGGAGGCCTGCCTTGGACCAAGATACTCGATATTGGATATGCTAGGGGATGACCTCAGAGCGGTAATGGGCCAAAGCCAGGTCAACATTCCAGCTGCTATATAAAATTTGATTATGATGAAAGCTATGTCGGTGGTATTGCTGCATGGTAGCTCTCCTCCAGTACCCTTGTGGTGCATCAAACCCTAGTTCTTAGGGCTGGGAGACCTTCTGCGAAAGTTTATCATTAACTTGCCGAATGAAATGCCCTTACTAAAAACCATGTTTTAGTGGCCAAAATCCTTTCTATCCACTGGATCAAGGGGTCACCCATGCCTATGAAGACATCCTACATTCTCATAGTCCTTAGTAGAGGCAACAGTCCCTTGGGAAATCATGCCCCTTGGGAAGCGGATCTTAGTAGCCCCGAGAAGTGAGTGCGCTATAAGGGGGAGCCTGTGGTGCCAAGATCTTAGGTTGTCTACTCTGGATAAGTGTAGCTAAACTTCAATTCAAGAAGGAATTTAGTGGATATATTCCTAAAAGCCTAGGTTGTGGTGTGTTTGTTAACTTTTTACAATAGCTATTCTTGTCATAATGTGTCTTGCGTGTGTGTAAAACATAATCAAGATAAAAGCCAAACTTTTAAATTTACACCTTTAATATCATTTGAACTTGTTAAAACCACCACACATTGCCAAAATATTTCAACCTTTGTACTGATTTCATTTCACCCATGTACTAAAAACCATGTCTTAATTCAGTGGATATTGTTTTGCATCTCTTGCTCTTCATCCTTATGATGGATCACGTAGTGTGATTCGAAATGTTGATGGCAAAAATATTCACACAATTGAATCCAGAAACATATCAGTACAATAGAATGGATTGTGGAAATTTTTTCTCTTTAATTTCAACCTTTATCAAACTTTGCAAACATTGATTCAACACACTCGAACCTTGGAAAACATGGTGACTTGTGCTCCTAAACATGTTTTGCAAAACGTAGATCTCACACTTGCATAGATTTCACTTGCATTCACCCTAGTCCAAGCTTCATTCTTACATCATGTAGACTTCATATTGCACCTTTTAGTCCTTATTTAGTATCTATTACTTTTCATATTGCATCCATTTAGGTTCAGTTTACTTTCCTTAGTTTTTTGCATTCTCATCTCAAAATCAGCACTTTGCACTCATCACCTTGCATCCTTGCATACCTATTCATTATATTGACCACCTTATCCATAATTCCAGGTGTCCTAACCATCATTTTGAGCATCCATACTGGCCCTAACACTATCCTCTACTATTTACCTCTCTGTGACATGAATCCTGAAACAATAGCTCCTAGAATTGCCTCAATTTTGGCTCAGTTTACCAACTGCACCCAGAAACTACCAACTGCACCCAACTGGGCCCCAAATATGTCATTGACATAGTTTTCACTATTTGGGCACACTTGGTGGTCCTGAGATCCAATTGTGGGTTCCACATAACATTTTGGGGCTTCAACAGTGTCCTTAGGTACCTGGTTAGCTCCCCTTGCACTAGCTTGCCTAGATCTGCATTCTACAGCACCTAATCTTCATCACCTTCACTTAAGACATCATTATATACATAATAACCTTCATTTTTCATCTCCCAACCCATCCTAACATCAATCCCATCATCCTAGCTTCCTGACATGTCAGTTTGGTAACCATACTCTCCAGAATCAACAAACATTCTTCCTAGCTTACCAACTGCACCCAAAAACTACCAACTGCACCCAAATTGGCTCCAAGTGCATCAATTATGTATTTGGTATTGTTAGGGCACACTTGGAATTTTTAGGGTTCACTTGGGTACTTGCATGACCATTTTGGGCCTCCGAACTACACTTTAGGACCCCAAAACTGCATCTAAGAGCCTCTAGACCTCCCTATTCTGCACTTGACCCAAAACCATATCTTGCACCCAAAATCCCCTTTTTCATCATAGTAATTGTCCATATCACATATTTTCTTAGCATCACCACCATTTGGAGTCCTCTAAACATCATTTTGAACCCCCAAAACCTTTGAATTTAGTCAAAAACCTAAACAAAGTATGAGTCTTAGAGTATCTCCTAGTGTTGACGGATAATGGATCTTGACTAGTCTTTTTATCTTTGCTTATCATTTTATTTGGTCAAAATATATCTATGTCTTGATATATTTGACCTTTTCATCTTTTATCAATTTGATCTTTTCATCTTTTATCAGTTTTTGGTCAAGATCCAAAGTCCTTTATCACAAGGTTAAACTCTTAGACAAAATACTTTCTAAAAGGTTTTACCTAAGTTCAAAACTTCCAATATACCCTTGTCATATCATGATCATATCCCTATCATCCCCAAACATCATTTTGACTTACCCTAGTGGTATATCCCCTTCATATTGCATTGACCAAAATCCTTAGCATCATTTTCACTACTAAACCCTATCAAATTATCCATCAACCAAATTGTCTTCTTGATCATTTACCCTCATTTTGCATGTCCCAAACGTCATTATCAACCCTTGGAAACCATCCTTTTCATAGTCTAACTTTCACACACAAACCTTTAGCATTTTTAGGAGGTCCAAAACATAACCCTAATTGTCATTTTGCATACCTTAGAGTCATTTTCATCCCCTCTGGTCAAACTTCAAAACATCACCTTGCATTTTGCATTTTGCATAACATCCCTAGGAAATTTGCACTTTGCACATTAAAACCATAATTAATCTAGAATTTCCTCACATTTCATAACATTCCTAAACAATTAAAAATCCCAAAAACACTCATATCTTGCATACCCATCACTCTAAATCATTACGAATAGGTCCTCCTAGTACCACAGTACCTACATGTAAGACTATGGATGTTTTGAATGATAAAAAGACATATGAGGATATCCCACTTGAAATCGACAATCCCCTAGCCTCTAAGCATAACCCCAATGACCCAATTGAATCAATTACCCATATATCTACCTTCAACCAAAGCCCATTCAACATTGATGATGACATCTCCTCAAGTTATCCTGAACCTTTGGATTGGGACCAACGTGGACCACCAATTTTTGTTCAATTTGATGATGATGACACTCTCATAATAGAATTTGAAGGAATTATGATTGAAGATCATAAAGAAGCAATTTCTTCTAGAGAGAACACATTGGCATACTTTGGGGAGCCTACTCCACCTTCTAGTTACAAAGCAAAAAGAGAAAGAAATAAAAAAGCATAGGTCTCTTGGTGAAAATTGAAAGGCACCATTAGACCATAAAAAATCAAAAGATAAGAAGCTCCCAAGGATACAAAATGAAAAAGATGATGCCATGAATATCAGTGTTCCAGTGTTCAACATGCCACAAAGTCTTTTGGAGCTCTCTCGATCAACATTCATATGGAAGGCCATTGGTCTCAGCCCTCCCAACCCTCCCTTATATTCCTTTGTTTATCCCCAAATCTAGCTACCTAATTTGTCCAACAACCAAAATCAGTCCTTTATCCAACAAGCCTTTGCATATGTCATCATTAGTGACATCCCACATGACATGTCTATTGACCCAATTATCCTTAGATGCCTTGATTCACAAGAGAAAGACATTATCTTACATATGGTACATGATGGTATATCTTGAGACCTTTCTAATGGTTTGATTTTAGCTATAGACTCGAAACAAATCCTATGTAGTTATGGTCAGTCATGGATTTAGACATCATCAGCTAGTAGCACCAACAACATATATCTTCTCAGCATTTGTCAGTGACATTCTTGATTCCATCTAAAAGTCCTAAAAAAATACCAAAAAAATAGCAAAAAGTCTTGAAAAAATATCAAAAAAAAAAAAAAAAAGTCATGAAAAAATGGATGCCTTGATGAAAACCTAGAAAATAGGCATCTTGGCATGAAAATTTGAATCAAGAGAAAAATTCTGTCCAAAAGTGAAAACCTGGCAAACAGGCACTTTGGGCAAGTACCATGGTGAAAACCTGGCAAACAGGTGCCATGTGTAATTAGTGTTGCTCCTCCATCTATTGGGATTTCATTTGAACTTTTCCCCCTCTATCATTCCTTGATCATATCCTTCATATTACAAGACATCCTTGGATCCTTGACCATGGCTCACAAACTGGTTAATGTCCTTTGTTACCTTGCCTAAGCATCACCAGTCTGCACACACACTCTATCATTGGCCTTTGTACATAGTTTGTGTCTTGTCTAGGGGCATATTACCTACATGGTGCATGAGTTTGAATTTGAACTAGGGGCATATCCCTTAGTGCTTTCTATCCATTGGACCTATCGCATAACGGATTAGAGCTAACACTTTTTTATGCTTATACAATCCTGAAAAAATCCCTAAAAATCATAAAATGTCCTGAGAAAATCACTAAAAATCATATAATGTCCTGAAAAAAATCCTAAACATTCAAATACGATCCTAAAAAAATCACTAAAAACCATAAAATGTCCTGAAAAAAGCACTAAAAATCATAAAATGTCCTGAAATAAACCCTAAAAATCGTAAAATGTCTTGAAGAAAGTAGCCATGCAAAAACATCAAATATCCTTAAAAACCCTAAAAATCACAAAACCCGTCAAAAATTTGCAATAAACCTTGTACATATTCACTGTGGATAACCATCCCTTTTACATGCACCCTTGCACTTTGCAAACTGAAAATCAAAGCACTACACGTCAATGCCAATCACAATATCTAAGCAACATGAACCAACATTCAACTCAACGTATCATTATGAACCTATAAACTGAATCCATGAACAAAGCTACCACATCATCAACATGTCAAACACCATCTCAAAACCTAAAACAATAAAAATTAAGTAATAATGGACAAGGATAGTTGTTGGCTCATGTTGTTTAGTGAGTGCTTTATTTTTTGCTTTGTTTTTCTTTGATCATGTTCCTATGCCACTCGATGATATAAATTGATCTATGAGAGTGGCCAAGATGGTTCATGGTCATCTTTTTTCTATTTTCCATCTATTATAATGTACCTTTAAGACTCTGGGGCATGTACATAGGCCTCACGAAGGACAAGGTCATTCTCTATTTGCATTGTGCTTGTTTATGCAAAAGGCTTGCATTTGCGCTCTGGCCTTTTATGCCATGATGCATTGCATTCCATTTGCCATATCAAAATAAAGCTCCATTTGACATATAGTGCACTTTCTAGAAGCAAAAGTCTTTCCATCATACTAACATCTCCTCATCTCATATTTCTTCGTCATCTCATTCTCCATCACCATGATCATGTCTTCTAATTCACCAAATCATCTTCATCTTGCATTCATGCATTCTTGCATCATCCTACGCTGTCAATCAACTTTATATGGCTTTCAACCTAGTTCAACCTTAGTATAACATTTTTCTCATCATCTTTGACCAAATACAACCATTTTTGATGATTTCCCTCATGTTATGAGATCTTTCCATCATTTTGGGCATGCACGCATAGTTTCGGGTCATTTCGAGTCCAATCGGGCTGATTCTGGGCCTCGAAGCCTTTTAGGGCATAGTCTGCACTTTCAGGGTATAGTTGGGGTTCCCAACTACATCATTGATGCACTTGGTCATGCCAACTATGTCATTGACACACTTGGTAGAGTTTGGGTGCACTTGGGAACCTAGGTTATCTAGAACTACTCCCAGAACCCCTATGTTGCACTCCGGAGGCCATAACTTTTGCGTTTCAACTCCAATTTGAAAATTGTCAATTGTGTTGGACTCATATATTTCTTGTGAAAAAAATGAGCTATCATTTTAATTATTTGATCACTATATGGAATGTTATTACTTGCAATTACTCTTGGGCTCCTAATTGCCCCCCATCATGTTGATTTTGGCCCCCAGGGCCTTCTCGGGCACATTTTTCACTTTTTGAGTCCACTTGGGCTTCCCAAGTGTGTCATTGACGCACTTGGTACTGTCATGGAACACTTGGGCTTACCAAGTGTGTCAATGATGCACTTGGTTGAGTTTTGGGTGCAGTTGGGGACCTAGGATACCTAGAACTGCTCCCGGAGCCCCTATGTTGCACTCCGGACCCCATAACTTTTGCATTTTAACTCGGATTTGAAATCTATCAGTTGTGTTGAATTCATATATTTGTTACAGAAAACATGAACTATCATTTTAATCATTTTTTTTCTTTCTTGAGTGGTAACCCATGCAATTATTCTCAGGCTCTGGATTGATCGTGTTCTACACTCTGGGCCTCATAACTTTCACATTTTAGCTCTGATTTTCATTCCATCAGTTGCTATGGTTTTGTATTATTATTGTTGATAAATTGAATTATCATATTCTTATCTTAGTCAATTTATCAAGGGGGCACCCATATATATCATCCCTACTGGGGCATGTTGTAACTTTCTCATCAGTTATTCTTTGATACAACGCTCTAAATCACATTGTATCAAAGAGGGGCAAAATGTAGACGCTCAAAAATGATTCACATCTATGAATTCATCACTTATTCATACTAATTTGTCCCATTTCATCATTCTACTAACTTTGATCTTTTGGCCAGATTGACCATATTTTGTCATTTGTATCCTCTTTCACATCAATGTCATGTCAACTCGGAATCATATCAAATCAACTTAGAATCACCCCAAATCAACTCAAAATAACCTAGAATCAATCCTAATCAACCTGAAATGTATCAAACATCCCAAATTAATCATAATTTATCCAACTCCTAGGTATTTTTGTGGCTTTCAGTGCCTTGGAAACCTATCAACCTATCAATCTTATCAATTTGACCTTAGTACTATCGTGGCTCTCAATGCTAGGTCAAACTATCATTCATGTCATCCAATATTTGACATTGTTGAGGCTTTCAATGTCAAATAATGACATCATCAACAATTTTAATAACATTGACAATGTCCGTCGGTGTTATTATGATCAAACCTTATCAATCAATTTCAATCCTCTAGCATTTACAATGTCGGTTAAATGTTACATATCAACCAATTCATGTCATGTGTCCTTGGCATGTTATCAACTTCAATCAATAAATTTGACCATTGATCATTTTATTTGATATCCATCATTGTCACATTTTCATCAAAGGATACGGTCGCATTCATTTAATCAATTTGGCCAATTACATACTAATTTTCTCTATAAGATTAAATAACCCATAATTTAATCCTATTCTTTCTAATTATTCTTCCTAGTTATCATCCTCAATCAATTAATCTTATTAATTAATTGATTCATTATCTACAAACCATGGAAATTCTTAATTTCCCAAGTTCCATTTTCCATTATTAATTCCATTTTCTACTAATTCTTATTTTGTGGAATAAGAGGATTTTTAATTCAAATATTCCATAGAATATTGCATCATCATGACACTTGGATATGACACCTCGTGGATTCTCCTTCGACATTTGGCTAAGACTTCTCATAATCGAATATTCTTATTCTCTTATGCATGTCTCTATTTGGCTTCTTTGTCATAGATTTTTGGCTTTAAGTGGGTTGAGGTGTCTTATGATGTGTCATAGATTCTCTTCCACATTTAGCCAAGTTTTACTTACATGTGTCATAGAATCTTACAATTGGCATATTTTGTCATATGCATCATGGATTCTCAAAGGAATCTCTTGCCACATCACACATCTATGGGTGACAAATCCAATGCCCTCACTTTGAGTGTTGATTATAAAATGGGCACTCTTTCTCTCACTTGGGGTCTTCTTGAAGTCCTCTTGAAGTCTTGGAAGCCTTTAGGTCCTAATTTCTTTTAGATTTCTCACTCCATCTCTCACATTAAATCAAACTTAAAGTATTCTCATGGCATGATCCACATCATAGGCTTTGGCTTCAACCTTGTGTGCACTATAAGAAAATTGGAGCTACAATCATTTGGAGAAGAAAGAAGAACATGAGAGCTACAAAAGAAAAAGGGGGTTTCTATTTCTTTCTTAATTAGTTTGGCTTTCATGGTAGACTAGTGGGTGCTAACATATGTTTATTGAGTTTGTGATTTGCTCATAGTGTGTTATGCATTTAACCCATTTTTCTGGTCCTACAGTTAGATAAGACACTTGGATATGCTGGATACATCAGTGTATCGCTCTGGTATTTGGGATATTCTCTCTTTAAACTCTCAAGTTTTGTCACTAAAATATCCTTTTATAACCATGGGAAAAACTTAGATAACCTTGTTGGGACTGAAAATTGCATGGTCTATTTTCAATCACATTTTGAAAATTTTGAGAAATCAGGCCTATAAATGCTTTGTGAAGCCTATGTACCCCATTGTTGAGTCAAAGCCTAAAAGGTATTTAATGTTTCTAACACCCTATATTCTGCCTGTTTAAGTGTTCCATGAAGTTAAATCATCATTCCAAGTCATTTGGAAAAGTCTTGCTTTTAGAAATTGTCAATCTTGCATTTTCACCAAAGTGTCAAACAATGACAGGAGGTTGTGTTTGCGATTGAATATGTCGTACCTAGAAATGTTTTGTGATTCACTACTTTGGGAGTGTATAGTGTCCATACCCAAGAACCTATGTTTCAAATTTTGAGTCCATTTGACTAGGTTTTGAATCCCTCAAAGTTGGTCAGTTACTATTTTCATGCTTATGCACTTTGCACATTATTCTAGGAATCCTTGTTTGATGTATTATAACTTTTGACCAGTTGACCCAAATGTTGAAATTCATATTGCACTGTATTGTATATGTTAGAGACTTGTTATGTTTTAAGTTTTAGCTCATGAAAAATCTGTTTGATCAGTTTTCAAATGTGATTCCAAATGGAATTTCTATCTTTTACTGGTATCAACATTTGCAAATTGATTAGTAGCCCTGTTTGGGGTGTTATAACTTGAGATCCATGATAGGTCAAGTCAAATGGATTATACCCCTATGTTTTACTCTAAAAATAATTTGAGCGTGTCAGTTTTCATGTCTTAATGAATCCGTCTACACACTTTTCCAAGTCCTTTCCATTCGCAAAAAAATTCTGTCAATGCTTTCAATCTACAAATTTTGAGTGACCTATTTTGAACATCCGCCATTTGCACCCTATGATTTATCATGAGCCCAAATTAAATATTCATACTCACCTCATGATAGATATTTAATGTCCCAAGTTTCATTTGTCCAAGTGTCCATTTGCCCAATTTTCTAGACTAAATCTGAACCTAGTTTGTTGTTTTCTGACATGTTTTCTTGCAGGCAGTTCTGAAAGGGAAACTTCGACAGTGAATATCTTTTGACCTTGAATTTGTCATGAGATGAGATTCAACAAGGTAAAAGTATGTAGAATAGAGATTTTATATGTTCATTTTTAGAGCATGGTTAGTTGTCTAAATCAGTTTTCAAAGGAAGTCAACAGACCCCCTGGCACAAAAGTGATGGTTTGTAGAAAATGATAAAATGAGATTTTAATGACCAATTAATAATTGAAATCAATTCCAGTGGATATTAAAAGGTTAACAGGCTAGTTTGAGGTTTCAGTTGTCTAGGAATGAATTTTTTTTTTCTAGCCGAACCCGCTTTTGGGGCCTGACTAAATTCTGTTTGATTGATTGAAACAAGATTGGAAGTGACAAGCGTCATGATTGTGATGACCATTTTTGTCATTTGAAGTTCCTAACACTAGTATTGCATCTTCTTTATGTACATGAAGTGCTAAAGATAAAGCTTATGAAGAGGAACATGCAATAAAAGGTGGAAATTAAGAATTTTTCAACAAGGAGGATTATGTCTATGCATTATAGATTCTATTATGATTGAGATCAACCAAAGGGATAGTGTTGCAAAGAATGGTCATGTTATGACACTTTCAAGGTTGATGTTCTTGAAATGGGCAAAGAATGTGAAACTACTAAGTAAAAAGAAAGGGGTGACATAGAACAGAGAGTCCACACTTGCCAATAATAAGGAACCACCATAAAAAAGGGAACCAAAGATCAATGCAGTTAGAGAAATCGCATATGCAGTTGAAGCCACAGACCACAGTGAAGAGGTAGCGGTTTAAAAAAAAAGTAC
This sequence comes from Cupressus sempervirens, assembly GCA_028749045.1. Classification (NCBI taxonomy): domain Eukaryota; kingdom Viridiplantae; phylum Streptophyta; class Pinopsida; order Cupressales; family Cupressaceae; genus Cupressus; species Cupressus sempervirens. The sequence continues at coordinate 641,937,437 of CM053789.1, read as the reverse complement.
CCTACGATGAATCTAAAGGAATATTCATGCCATAAAAAGAGCCACGAGTTCAAATAAGGGAGCTTTGTCCAAGCTTGAAGCATCAAAGGTCTGTGAAGACAAAAAAAAAAAAAAAAAAGCCATGGCTTATAAAGGAGAAAGCCAAACTGCTGAAACAAAACCACACTTAGAACAATTTCAAAGAGCAGTGTTGGGCATAGTTGAAGGTTCACAAAAATGAAAGATGTCAATTTAAAAGGAGACAGTCAACATATGATAGAAGAGGAGACAACCTACCATAAAGCTGCAAGTAGCCAGAAAGAGTAGTCAACACATTAAAGCCCCCCTGGCACGCAAGATGGAGATCATACCAACTTTAAAGTGAAATGCTCACGTTAGAAAAAATGTAGGTTTAAGAAAGTAAAACCCACATATTTTGAGAACAAAGGAACTTCATGCCTTGTAGGAGTAATCCATGCCACAAACAGAGGTTGATAGATATGAAAAGCATTTAAGGAGTAGGCCACATAACTATAAATAGAGTTAACCTACGCATATAGCAAATCTGGCTGAGCAAAGACCAGTCAAATAGTAGGGGAATCCCACGATGAATTCATAGAGGAGGTCGCAGTCAAAGTAGACCAGCATGAAATTAGGTGCCCAGCACTAGAACCAAGAGAAAGGCCCACCATGAAGGAAAAAATGCAGTTGAAGGAGCAGAAACAATGATAAACTTTAATCCCACATTGGGGATATTGTAATGTTTTTAGCAATATAAATAGAAAAGCGCTCATAAGATGGAATGTCTTAAAGGCACGGAGTCTTGTGTGGACATGAAAGGCTACTTAAGGAGAATCCAGTGGGCCATGGATGACATCAGCTAGCAGGCGCAGGGCAAGTGTACAATTTTAAACAAAAGTACTACGACACTGATGTGGCAGAATCAAATGAAGGACCACAAGATTGCAACACGTGGCACATCCTATGGTACCCGCTTCCCCGTAATATCAAGTTGCAGGGTAGATAAAATTGCAAGAAAGTGAGCTATCGCTACATGGCAATGGGTCCTAGTGGGCGATGAGCTGGCAAAGATCAGAAGCAACTCAAGAGGATGCGCCAAATCATGACACATGTCACAATCTAATAGATGGCACAATCCCACATTTTGAAGATGTGAGGGATTTAAAAAATGCAAGAAAGTGGGCAAGGTAGCGGGGCTCGGGCCGAGTGTGACGTGGTGACCTCGTCAGCGGATGAGGTGGTATTCTGGGTAGCAAATGAAATGCTACCACATGTCAAAGATGAATAGGTGGTGATGACAAGGCATAGGCTGGCCAATCAAAGGCTGCCACATGGTAGCCGAGGTGGCGCCCAATGGGCCTAAAGAAAAATAATAATTTTAAATTATTATTTCAAAAAAGTGATTTGCATGTTCAAAATTTTTAAATTGAAAAGGGCTCTAGTATAAAGTTTGAACTTTTGGACTGAATAAAATATTTGAAATTTTAAAAATTCAAGTGCAGACCTATCTTTTATAGCCAGAGGAGTATTTTTCAAATTGACTTTGGATGAGTTTCTGATTAGAAAAGATGGTGATATTATATATCGTCGAAATTGGGAGAAGATGAACTTTCTAATTTTGGAGTCAGTTTTTGCACAGGAAGTAGTGTGTTCATGCTACATGAGGTTTTCTCCCTGGTTTCCAACTTGCAACGAATTTTAGGTATCAGAATTCAATTTTTATTTTTAGCATTGGAATAACCTAAATGTTGTTAAAAGACAGTTGAAATGCGGTTTGGGTCAAATTCTAATAGTGTTCACTCAGTAAAATCTCAAATTTTACTTGCATTTCATGAGGCAAATCAAATATTTTAGTGAATAAAAAGGCTTTCATCATTTGAACAGAGATATTTTCCAATTAGTTAGAGTGTAATGATGAAACAAGATCAGATCAGATGGGTAGAGAGATGAAAGAGGTGATTCAGTTGAGAGAGATGGAATTCCAAATGGACACTTGTCATCTTCAATTTCAATCTGAGAATTCATCTCCTTTCTATATTATTCTTTCTTTCTTCCATTTGAAGGGTTCCATTTTTTGTGATTGAGAAACTAGTAGGTTCCAATCTTGAGTTCTCTCAGATCTATGATACCATTCTTCAACAAATTTATCATGTAATGAACAGTAAGAAATAAGAATACAGATAGTTCTAATCTCTTAGGTAGCTTTGCATTTAAATTTCTTGCATCTTATTGTAATTTGTTTCAAGGAAATGAATGATAAGGCAGCAGCAAGTCAATCTTCATTCTGATATCTTGTGTCCCACACAAAGAATATGAAACTCAGTTGCAACCTATTGGTTTTATATGTTGATTTATTTTTCTTATGACTCAAAGAGTTATGTAAATGCTTGATTCATCATCATAGGATTACAGATTTCATGAAGGGATAAGTCGAGTATGAGGTTCAGAAGGATGCAGATGTCTAATTCATAAAGTGGATAGATAGATCAAGAAGTCCTGATGTATGGCATGTGTCAATGAATTTTAGGGATGTGTGCTAGGGTTTTATGTGAATTGCCCAATAGATAAGGCACTAATCATTTTGAAGGATCACAAGGTTGTGTTGTTTCATATCATGTTTTGCTAAGATCAACATCAATAATCAAACACTTCCCCCCTTTTCATGTTGAAGAGCTATAATAGAATGCCCTCACTCAGCTTATGAGATTCCTAGATCTACATTTAGCTATTGTAGATTGATGTTATTTCATGAGTTATCAGGAGAAATAAGGGTAAAATTTTCTTTACATTAGATTCAGTGTATGCTTTGATAACTAGTACCATATAAAGAATCTATGGGTCCACCCGCCTAGGTTTTGCAGAGCCTAAAGAAGAAGAAGGGTCTAGCCTTATAGTTGGCCTGGTGTCAATATGGGCATGTTGAGAATGGGAGTTAGCTGCCCCTAGATATTTTTTTCTCATCGGGGTAATTGAAAACTTGGTAACATTTTCAAACACCAACAAACTTGACACACACGTACACAACAGAACTAAAGAAACTACAATACATTTTACAAATGTGTTGGACAACTCCCCAACAGAGTCACCATTTTGTTGGAGTATTATAACTACTAAGAAAAAAAATTCTCAATACCAAAATTATATCACTCACACAATCTAAGGATTAGCCAATTCCTATTAACAATTATGTGTGCAAACCATTTGGACCCAACTTCAACAAAACCAAAGGTGGTTTTCTACTCTTTAGGCTCTACATAACAAGGGTGGGTATACCCAGGGATGATTCAAGATTGGGAAACACTGTATGAGAATTATTTTAGTTTCATTCTGATTCTCATCTCAAATCCTTAAATACATGCATAATTCTTGACAATTTGATAAACACATCCCAAATAACAGATCTGGCCAAAATTCTTCTATAGATCTACACGTGTTCTTAGCAATAGTGCCTAACTGAAGCTAAAACATTCCATGCAAACAAGTACTGGCCAACTTTGAAGATCTATAGGAAATAAAAGTAAAATTGATTATAATTCTACATTTGAAAACCATTTATGACATATTTCTCTTCCAGCTAAATCAATTTGACCAGTGCCTAATCCATTAGGGTTCAGAGTCTATAACAAATCCTTAGATCTAATTTGTTGCCTTACAAAAAATATTATCAGAAATTCTTATAAGAATTCATCATTCAAAAATCCTTTCTACTTCTGCAACAACCTTATCAAATTCATCAAAGCTTTTACTTAATCCATTGAACTAATAGCAGTGATGAACATATATGCAACCTAACTAGATTGCATTCAATTGCACAAGCCTTTACTCATGCAATATCAAGATGACCAAGTAATCAAAATGAGACAAGATTTAGAAAGAACTGATAAGGGGAATACTCATAGTTTGTATTCATTTTCTTTGAAAATTGTATACATTTATAGTAAACTTAGAATGAACTTAAGGAGAAAAACATATAGATCATTCTATATTCATGTATTCTCAGGAACTAATAGAGAAAATACATCACACACTTGCTCAAATATTGGACTGAAAAAATAGACTAAGTATATCACCTAGAAATAATAGAAATCAGACCATTTCTCTAGCCTTGGAATCTCACTTATATAGTGTGAGATGCAACAAGCTTTAGGCTAAGAGAAAATGACAGGTGTCCTTTACAAGAAAAATTTAGATACACCTATCACAAGAGACAAAATTGAGAGTAACAAAATGATGTCCAAATCAAAACATTCTTTTTTGGTGGGTCAGCTTCTGTCACATCTTCTAATGTTGTTAATTTGGCTGCTATTCTGATCTCTCTTTGTATGCAACTACCAAGCTAGCCAAAGATGAAGATTTTTTTGATGATTGCACATTAATCTCCACTTGTGGGTTTTCACCATCTTTGTCCTGCATGGTGGGAGTAACTTCTACCTTTTCCTCTTCTTCAGTTATATTAGCATCCTATGGTCCCAGGCCTGTAACTCAAAGTGACTGACTATTCTCATCTTCTTCTTCCAATTGGGCTTGAGTAGTGACAATGTTAATGATTTATATCTCCTCACCCTACACCTCATCACTATCAATTTCATCTTCATCAAACTATTCACCAAGAGCTATTTCTGCCATCCACTTGTCAAACAGTGTGTCATCTAGCCAATTGAATTGCAAAATATCCCTCTATCTTTTTAATATATACTTAGCCTCATTATAAATATCAACAAATTCCTATTTTAAAGAATGAACAAATATTTGGGCCTTCACCATTTCTTCCATTGTGGTAGCCCACCATGCATGCCTTGTTTCATTTATAATTCTATTCATCCTTAAACAAAAAATATCATCAAGTTCCTTTGCCCATTCATGTTTGCTTTTCAAATTATTTCTTTTATCTAGGGTACAAGGAAACAAATTAAATTTTTGGCTCTTGTACTTGTTCAAGTAGCCTACTATAATTCTTTGTAAATGAATCCTTTTATTGTCAAAATTAGCAAGATTAGAAACAATATCAAAGGTTTTTTCAATTTGATCATAAGAATTATTTATGACAGAGAAACAAAAAAATGTCATTTCTTTCCCCCTTCTCACACATTGATTTATGATAGGCTTTAAAGCCTCATTATTTGCTTTCAACTCCTCCCAGATACTGATCACCTTGGCCAACTGATCATGAATTAGTGGCCATTGAACTTTGTCCCCCAAATATGTGAGAACTTTTCTTAGTTTATCTTCATATTTTGACTCTAGCTCTACATGTAAGGCCCATAGTTTACCCTTTTCTTCTTCAAAATCCTTAGCAGCGTAGTACTGTGGCCTTTGTGGTGTATCAAGTATTTCTATGAGGGGGGTGGATTTGAAGGGTTCAACTAGGGGGTGAGGGTATCTTATTATTGGTGCTGCTAACCTACCCATTAGCTTATTCTCAAGCTCAATTCTCTTCTTTACCTCTTTATTGTAGGCATCTACAACTGCCTCATACTTTCTCTACAACTTAGTCATTTCCTTTTGTTCCCTCTCTATAGTAGCCACAGAAAATTGAGATTAATCTACATTCATGTGAGCTACCTGTACATGTGAGATATCAACAACTCTCCTCACAATGATACTCCCTGTTAGTCCTGAATCATTAGGCTATGATGGAGTAGCCCTAGATCCTCTTCTCAATGACCACATGACAAGAGCAGCTTGGTCATTACTAAATGCAGTTCTCAAGAATTGTTTTTTATTTGTATCTTGCAATCCCAAATTATTTGACACATAATTAAAAATCAAGGCATCATCAATGTCCCAATTGGGCAATAATAAAATATTTGTAGCCTTTACCATTTGTCTCCCTTCTTTAGGGGTTATATTCTGGAACTCTTGAATCATTTGTTACTTTATTTGACTTTGAATGGAGGCTTCATCCATGTCTAGATGCTCTGCTTTCATATTTTTACATCTTTCCTAAAAAATGTGCATGTTTTCCCTCCAAGCAAACTAATGGAAAGCCCCAGACCTTACAAAACTATCAGTAGACAAACATTGCTAATTGGCTTGTTCCAAAATAGGGTCAAATTCCCTTCCCCTAAAATCTACTATAGTTAACTCAAAACTTGGCATATGAGGCTCTTGGGGGTTCCCTTCATCAATCTCTGCTTAGATAACAAAAACTCCCCCTTGTGATCCCATTTGTTCAATTTACTCATTAGTGAGCTCCTCCTCAATTCTCATAGGGGTTTGGGAAGGTGAGTAACTCTCATCACGTAGTTCCTCTTCCCTTATTATCTTTCTCCTCTTGGGAGAAGGTTCAGGAGGCCTTTCTTCAAAAACAACACTAGTAGATTCAACCATCTATTTTCCTTTATCCATAATAGGCCTTTGATCCTGAACGATAGTATATCCTAACCTCCTTTGCACAACTAGTGGGCCTGCCCCTATATTGGGAGTGAAACCCAATCTTCTCATTATTTACCTTGCTTTATCTAGAAAAGAATAAATGAAATGTTGCTTCTTTTCATTCATTACCTCCATTATTTCAGGGAATGTACTCATAAGCTTATTTATTCTATCTGTAGTAGTTACAACATTACTAAGATGGTTGTAATCTTTGTCAAAACAATTAATAAAATCCAAAACTTTTGAATAGACTCTCCATTTTTCTTTCTTTGTTTCTTGCTCATGTAGAGAGTACTCATTCCTTATTACATCTTTAGAGAAATAAAATTCATGCTCAACTGGACAAAGCTTGATCCTATGCCTAAGAGCCAAATTAAAGAAACCTTTTGCATCACAAAAATGAGAGTGAGATATTGCCATTTTATATTGATCCAAAAATTTGTAGAGGAAGACCCACCCTTCCTTGGTTATTACAAACTGGTGGGCTACTTTACAAGTGGGAAAAATTGATCTTGTTCCCCTTTTGTGCAAAAAGGCTTTTTCTACTCCTCCCAACTGCCACATGAATTCAGCTACTCCTACCTTTAACGGTACCTGGTAAGGTAGTACATGGGGTGTTCCCTTGAATCCACAAATTTTGATAATATTTGAAATTGAATATGGGATGATATCTCCCCAATTATGTGAAACTTTCAAATTATGGGGTTTGTCCATAGGCCTAACAAGGTGCATTAGTGCCTTAGGAATCCTAGGATTGTCTCTCAATATGAGGCACATTAGTTTGGAGGTGAAGTTCCTATCAAATCTAACAAAATGAGCATTTTTTTCTTCCTCAATCATATCTGCACTCCATAAGTGAATTGGCAGTGCTTCCCCCTCTTGTTCTCTGTTCAGAACCATTTCTTTACCAAAGTATGTAGCCCCCTTAAAAAGAAACATGTGCATCAATAGGGAGTATTGGCCTCAAACCTTCTCCACCTTGCCCTTTGCAATCCCAACCAATCCATTGTGAATCTCATCAGCAAAGTAAGAAGAAAAATCAAAAATTATATCCACACCGAAAGAGGAGAGTTGAGTAATCATATACATGAAACTCATAGTCATAAAATCTTCTTCATGCTCTCCAAAAACTCTACACAGGGTCCTGTATATCTCGACTGCCCTGGCATTGAAACATGATTTCTTGAAAGGTTCTTTAGAGGATGATGTTATTGCTGGTAGGGTTCCAATTTTGCCAATGTGGGCCTTTAGTACACCTTGTCTAACTACATCCTTCTTTGACATATATTCTTTTTCTAAATTTGTCAAATCAATGGGCACATGATACCTAGTGAGGGGTCCCAAATGGAAAAATTCCCTAATCTCTTCTAGACTTATGGTGATTAGAATTTCACCATCTAATTTTCTCACTATCCTAGTGGCTTGATCATAACTCTTCACCATGGCCTCAAGGAGGTCATAAACCATGAATACACTGGGAACTATATCACCTAGTTTAGTAGTGTAAATTGAATACTAGCTATTAAGGAAAGCATTAACCATACTAAAAAAAACTAACACTTAAGATAGGACCAAAGAAGACAAAATTGAGGAAAGTAGACCAAAGATGGTAAAATCCTCAAGTGCTTCTCATGATGACAAAGCTATGTCCCTGATGAGAGGGGATGTATGCTCACATTGTGCTCAAGCTCCAAGTAGATGGGTGATAATCAAATATGGGTGTGGATGAGGGTTTCAACAATGGAGGTATGGAAGGATTTCAGCATTATGATGGTATTTTGGTAGTTTTTAGGCTCTCAAAATGGCTTTATAACTTTGCATAAAAGGTGGCTGATTTTGTGAAGGGAGGAGGTTCAATTTATAGGCCAAGGGTTGGAGAAATGGAGGGCCAAGATGTCAAGATGATGAAATGATAAGGGATGGTTAGGATGCACTCAAAAGGGAGCACATGGATTGTACTTGTTTAACACCAATGGGGAGGTGACACTTGTCAAAGGGTGATTGGATAAAGGGAAGGCAAGGTGGATAGTCAACAAAGGAGGCTCAACAGATAAGGGCTCCATAAATGCCTTGTAAGAGTCATTAAGGGAGGTGTAAGAGTCATAAATGTTGGAGGGTGAGGGTGAGGATGAGATTTTTGAATTTGGCTTGGGTTAGCAAGTCTTAACCCTTACTTAAAGTTGTCACATGTTTAGGAGGGAGATTAGGATTAACTTAGAAGGGGGGTTAGGGGGTAAGTGGCTTAGATTTGATGGGATGGGTTAGTTATGTGGCTAAGTGAGGTTAGTATGTGTGAATGGGTTAGATTAGGGGTTAGGATAGGGTTTAGGAAGGCTCTTAGGATTTTAGATATTTTATTAAATGATTTATTTAATAAAATAGGGAGTATGAAATTAAATTGAATAGATTTGATGATTTATTCAATTTAATAGGGGAAGAGGGATTTAATTGATAAATTGATTTTGGGTGATCATTTGATTTTATCAATTGGACTATAGTTAATTAAATTAATTAATTAATTAGGGGATGATAATTAATTAATTAAATAGTAAATATTTAATCAATAATCTTCTAGGAGATGTCTAAATATGATTACCTATTGATGTAATCAGGTTTAGGTGTCTACATTTTGCCCCTCTTTGACATAGTGTTGAAACAACACTATTTGAAAGAAGTTCAAACATAAACGACATGAAGAATACTTTTTAAAGAAACATAGTTGCCCCAGTTTTGAGTAGAAGAGGTGAGAATGGACTGTGGGTTGTGCATACTATTGCATTTTTGAGGTCGGTGTGGTAGATAACTATGAGGTTGCTGCCCTATAAAATAGTTTTGTGTGGGCGCTTGGGCATAATGCTGGCGTGAAGACTACGGCTAAAATGGTGGTAATGCAAATAATGCTTGTGCTATGCTTTGGAAATATATACCATGCCAAATATATGTGGGTTGTGTGCCTACTTTAGAGTAGGACTGATTTGGAACAGGCGCAAGGTAGTTGATTTGTAGCAAAGTGTTTACTATAGGGAACTACAGTGAGAGTGGATTTTGGCTATTGCCTAAAGGTGGCATAGAGAAATAATTAGTGAGGAGTGGGAGTGAATAGCTATGTGAAGCAGTGGATGATAGTGTTAGAGGTGCGGACATGAATGTAGTGCTAGGGGGAGACTAGTGATAGGTGCCTATGTCACAGTAGTATTCCAAGGTCCCAAAGGAAATGCAGCTGAAGAGCTTTGGCTAGTTACAAAGGGGTTGATAGTGATGTTTTGTGGGATAGAAGATGAGGTATTGGACCCTAATGGTGGTATTTGAGTAGCAAATAGACTAGATGTGATATGGGGTGGAAGTAAAAAGGTAGTGTTGTTAGATGCAAATGGAGGATTTGGGGGAGCAGAAAAATGAGTGGTGCAAATAGATGGAGATGGTATACTTGAGGTTGGTTGAGATGTAGTATGCACTAAAAATTAAGTGAGAATGGGATGATTGTTTTGCGGAATGGGAACTGGTACCTGGGTTGAGGGTATATTTGGGTTTGCTAGTTCACCTTGAGGTGATTGCCATCCAAACAATGGGTGAGTAGGATCTATTATGTCGATAGGAGGTGGACGTCCAAACTCAAAGACACCAACATTATCTCGTAAGAAATTTTCCATTATGGTTTCCTTGTTGCGATCTATGATGGCATTTATGATGGTAGTGTGACGAGGTTGGTTCATGAAAGCCTCAATATCAATGGATGATCCTGGTTCTTCTAGGATTTGTGGTGGTGTGTCTGATGGTCTGATGGATACTATAGAGTATGCCTGAGCTTGAGATGTGTTACCACTGACTAGGATCCATATCTTTTTTTTTTTGTGTGTTCCTACCAAAATGTGTGGTGAGTGGCATGAAAGGATGCTTTTCCTAAATATGTAAATGTAGCGAGGGATGATACTAAGGGTGTATGATACTAAGGAAGTCTAAATGATATGGTGCTAAGCTCAAAGAGACTTTTGTTTTCCTAAAATATGAATGTGGAAATGTGATGGTGATGTGAAAAGTGTGACCCTAACCTTTGGCTCAAGGTGATTTGGGACACCAATAACAACCTATTCCTAGTAAAGTGTTGTGTTTCAAGGATACTCAAGATGATGAGAGATGTGATGCAAAAATGTTTCTAAGTGAGTGAGAATCTAATGGGGAGATGCTAATATTTTTATCAATGCATGTGGAGGATTTTGCTTCAACAACCTAAGATGAGAGGAGATAGTCTAACTTCAAATGTTTGAATGGGATAATGAAATTCCTAGATGAGAGACTAAACCTATAAGTGTATAGGTGTGTGTGGAAAAAGGAAGGACCTAATATGAGTAACAATAGAGTTGTTGATAAGACTCATATTAACACCATGTCGAAGGGTTAGGTTTTGGATTTTGTAGTCCCATTCAGTTTGAAATGCTACCTCAGCTCCTTCTCTCTCAATTTGATCCAATTTGGCAATCCTAGGGTTAGGGGTATGTTTCTTATGCTCTGCTTCAATTTCCTTATAGGCTGGTATTTGAGGAAGCTTAGCCTTCTTAAACTTGGTCTTGGGATGGCTTGAAATGAGATATTTCCAAGGATTTAAAACACAACCGTGGGGTTTTTGGAGGTAGTGACTATGCTAAGTATACCTTCTAGACCTTGGGTTAGAACATAAATCAATTGAGAAATAGCAAGTTTTGGATTTTATTTAAGGATGAATTTGGCTAACTATCTTCTAAGCAAGGGAAAATGTGTCATTTTTGGTCAAGTAGATTAGTAGCAAAAGGTATATTGAAACGAGAAACTGTTGGATATTTTTAGAGCAAAAAGGGGTTCATTGGTAACTAGACTTTTGTGGGATATTTTCTAGGTAATAAGTGTAGGCAAAAGGTAAACTTAACAGTACGGTGTTGTGAGTGGGCTTGTTAACAACCATTTCTTACATATGAAGGTGAGGTCTCTCAAAGATAAAATTTGTGATATTTTTGATCAAGTAGGGTAAATGGAAAAGTATTTTTGAAAAAGAGCAAGACTTTGGGCCAACAAAGGATTTATAACTTAGGTTCTTCTTAGTGATTTTTGAGGGAATAAATAGATCACTTTGAAGCAAATGGACAAATTGGACCAGTGAGACAAGCAGTTGTTGTGAATGGACTTGCTAACAACCATTGTTTTGAAAAGACAAAGGTGAAACTTTCTTTCTTCTGATACAGGGATAAATGAGCAAATAATTTCTCAAAGGAAAAAGCAACTTTGAGAAATAAAAATAGTTGATCTCTTTAGCAAAAGGAATTTTTTGATAGTAACCACTGAATTGTGTATGTTCAACAAATGTTTTCATAGGTCTTGAGCACAATTTAAGACAGTTCAAACACACACTTTATCCCTACAAGTCAAAATTTGATTGTCATATGTTATTCAACGACCCATAGCTTGATGTCTCCTAGTTCTAGTGCAATATTTCCCTCTAATCAAAGAGGTCAATCGATACAAGAGTTGATCAACAAAGGATACACATCAGAGAACCTTCAAGGCATGACAAATAGAAGTTCCCCTTCTATGAGAACAATGACCCTTGGAGATGAAACCCAAGTGCCCCTATGCCTCTACTAGGGGAGCATAATGGTGAGTAATCTTGAGGGATGTTGTTTCCCTTGCACCGTGAATAACATACCATGAAAGAAAGTGAGATACTTTAGACTAAGAGGGTTGTAAATGGGTCTGTGGAGTCTCTGCAATGGTTGTTACTGGCTGTGATCCACTTAAGGGTCTATTCCAAACATGCTGAAATCATGGGAAAGTTTTCCCACCTCAGACTACCCCCAGAAACATGCTGCCCAAACTAAAGAGATGGAGCAAGAAGGTTTACCCTTCCCCTCATTTATATATCAGCTAGACTATTTATTAGTTTGAGCTTCTCACCAAAGGGGATGCGCTTCCTAGAGGTGGATGAACTCGCTAGAAGCACTCCTAGGTTGTTGCGAATGATTTTGCTAACAAATTTTGGTACATGCATCACGTACTTTAATGGTCTTAATTTTCATTAAAAGAGAGAAGTCTAAGATGCATGAAAATGCACAATCTCAAAGCACGCAAGACATGGGGTTCATTGCTATTTGGACACTTTAATGCTCTACTCGACAACTTTTAAAAAATATACGTGTTTAGCATATAAGATTCATTACAACTTCATAACATCACCAACAAAATTAAATCGAGTCAACAAAGGGGAAATCATGTGCCAAATATTCAAAGAGGAGGGAATAAGAGTGTTTTAAATCTTTAAGGCATTCAAGATTTGATGAAGTTTATTTTAAGCTCCAAATTTATAGTGTTTGCACATAATGTTCTTTAATGCCTTAAAATGAAGTGTTCATTGCAATGGTTAATTACGAATCATTCATTCCATAAAAAGAAAGATTTGTTCAATTTTAAGCCATTCAACAGATGATTGATGATGATAGAATCTGCACAAAACATGTTAACATAAAACCTACAAATGAAAAACTGTTAGGAATTTGAGCAAAACAAATCTCACTGCAAACCCACAGGTTAAGAAAAGTGTTCCTGCAGGCACGGGAATGTGAAAATTGTTAGTGGGAATGCATAAAAGGTGAAGTGGAGTTTTGGACAGAAAAGTAGCATGATCCCGTAGGTTAATGTAGCGATCTCACAATTGCAGGAATGTGGAAACAGTCAGAGAGAACGCGGGACAAAAAATTGGTCACAATAAAAATTGAGGTCATGGGTTTAAAAATGCAGAGCGATCCTGCAGACAAGAAATCCCACGGGTATACTTTAGCGCATTCCCACAGGAAACTGTTTCAACGGGTTTGAGAGATCAATAGTTTGCAAGAATTAGCTGGTTTGCGGGCACCAAACACATTTGCATAGGGAAATAACAGTAATCCCACAAGAGTTTAATGTGTTCCCCCAGAATGAAAGACCACCGAGAATGCAAAGAGTTTTTTTGCTGGTGTGACTAATGCTTGTAGGATGAACTACAAACTCGTAGTCATGGGTTCATGTTCCTGCCAAGAAATAGTAGCATTCCCATGGTCACGGGATCACAAAAATAAGGTGTTTCAAAGTGTTTAAAATTGAAAAATGTTTAGATGGATAGGAGCACGTTTCCCAAAGATTGACTTGTGTAACTATAGCAATGTTAGCAAACCACCTACAAAACTCCACAAGCAAACAACATTACTTTGGTTAGTTCAAAAAAAAAACTAAAAATTGATTAGATTGACCCAAATGCAGGGTCCCACTAGGCATGCCAAAATGTATCACCTAGTTTAGTAGTGTAAATTGAATACTAGCTATTAAGGAAAGCAATAACCATACTAAACAAAACTAACACTTAAGATAGGACCAAAGAAGACAAACTTGAGGAAAGTAGACCAAAGATGGTAAACTCCTCAAGTACTTCTCATGATGATGAATCTATGTCCCTGATGAGAGGGGATGTATACTCACATTGTGCTTAAGCTCTAAGTAGATGGGTGATAATCAAATATGGGTGTGGATGAGGGTTTCAACAATGGAGGTATGGAAGGATTTCAGCATTATGATGATATTTTGGTAGTTTTTAGGCTCTCAAAATAACATTATAACTTTGCATAAAAGGTGGATGATTTTGTGAAGGGAGGAGGCTCAATTTATAGGCCAAGGGTTGGAGAAATGGAGGGCCAAGATGTCAAGATGATGAAATGATAAGGGATGGTCAGGTCGCACTCAAAAGGGAGCACATGGATTGTGCTTGTTTAACACCAATGGGGAGGTGACACTTGTCAAAGGGTGATTGGATAAAGGGAAGGCAAGGTGGATGGTCAAAAAAGGAGGCTCAAGAGATAAGAGCTCCATAAATGCCTTGTAAGAGTCATTAAGGGAGGTGTAAGAGGTGTAAGAGTCATAAATGTTGGAGGGTGAGGGTGAGGATGAGATTGTTGACTTTGGCTTGGGTTAGCAAGTCTTAACCCTTACTTAAAGTTGTCACATATTTAGGAGGGAGATTAGGATTAACTTAGAAGGGGGGTTAGGGGGTAAGTGGCTTAGAGTTGATGGGATGGGTTAGTTAGGTGGCTAAGTGAGGTTACTATGTGTGAATGGGTTGGATTAGGGGTTAGGATAGGGTTTAGGAAGGCTCTTAGGATTTTAGATATTTTATTAAATGATTTATTTAATAAAATGGGGACTATGGAATTAAATTGAATATATTTGATGATCTATTCAATTTAATAGGAGAAGAGGGATTTAATTGATAAATTGATTTTGGGTGATCATTTGATTTTATCAATTGGACTATAGTTAATTAAATAAATAAATAAACTAGGGGATGAAGATTAATTAATTAAATAGTAAATATTTAATCAATAATGTCCTAGGAGATGACTAAATATGATTACCTATTGATGTAATTAGATTTAGGTGTCTACAGGAACAACTAGCTTTCCCAGGTCAAAATTCCATATATTGTCATGTGGGGCAAACAAATTCCTTTCTGCAAACCATTTCGTGAACAAATTTAAACTAATTTGTGAGGTTTGAATGTCTTGGACCCAATTACCCTTATCATAAAATACATCAACTATCCTTAACCTAGGGTTTAATGAGGTCAACTTTTTAACTTGCACTATCTCTACAACAGACTCAGGCAGCAACTCAAGAAAGTCATCATGTACATTTCTATCCAAATAATTTACTTGACCTGAAAATCCCTTCTTCCGAGGCATCTTTGATTATGCTTTACAGAATTGAAACACCTACAGAGATTATAGTAGGATTACTTACTTGAAATCTATCCTCATTTTCCTCTGTATTTTTGCAAATTTTTTCGCGAACAAACTACTTCACAATCTTGCCAAACTCTAGCACGATTTTCTTCAGTAATTGCTTTTGCTCAGGGAAAACTTGAAATCTTTGTTTGCGTAAGGTGAAACTGATAAAATTCCCTATATTGTACTCTTTTTTTACTTACATGCGAAGCTTTCATGTCTAATTAATACACAGAGTGGCACCACCTTTTGTGTTTGAATCTGCATAATCAATCTTTAAAAATCCTATGATCATTGGATACAAAGAAAGACAACTTGGTGTTACAATTGACAAGTTGGCCAGTCAATCCAATGAAAACTACCAATGTATACAACTCCTTCCTTGATGGCACTTCTGTTTGGAACCACTGGCGACTGAGGACACATGTCAATAGCTCGCTACTTCACTATACATAAAGAATGAGCACCTTTCCATAGCAAAGCAGTGACATCCATTGATTTGATCTTGATCTTGTGGATGATATATTACTATAGTACTTAGAAGAATAGTGGTGGGCCCTCATTTTCTACCTTGCTATACGTATTTTTTGAGCAACTCTTCATGGTGAGATAGTGACAACCGTTGATCTAAGAGTAAATCAAAGGTGGAGAAACTACACCAAGTACCTTGAAGAGTGGTAGGTCCCATACTCGCTATGTCTCGTAGAGTAAACAACTTGCAACTTTCCATAGCGAGATAGCAAGGATCATTGATTCTAATTTGATCTAATGATCAGGATCCCTTATATACTTTATGAATGGGGCATGGGTCTAGGGTATTGATGATGTAGGAAATTTTTCCCTGATGGCACCTAACATGACTTTACTTTAGTCCTAGTCACACATCCATGTTACTTGAGGTCCCACCAGCTGTTGATTTCATGATGCCTCACTACTTTTCTAATGGCGAGATGTCAATTTTTTTGGATAGCAAGGTAGCCAGTTTTGGTAACTTTAATAAAACTCGACACCGTGAAATATAATAACCTATCAAATCACCATTGCTCTTACTAATCACTTCTGACAATAGTAGTTATTCCTTGTCATGCCACCTGGATAGACCATGGTTACCAAGAAACTTCGATACCACCATGTCTTTGATTTCATGACACCTCGCTACTTTGCTAATGACAAGATGCTTAGTTTTTTTGATAGCTAGGTAGCAAGGCATCAGTAAGACCCTCATTTGGGCAGCAACTTCTGACTGCTTCTACTAGGTCCCTTTTCCTATTTTGACAAGGTGTACGTGATTGAAAAGTCGGCTAGAAGAAAAATCTTTGACCACTATATCTTTATTTTGCAGTCCCATTTTATAACTTTTTGGCACTCGCTACCTCGCTATACATAAAAAGTGCTCATGTTCTTATAGCGAGGTAACAACAATGGTAGATCTATTCAGATCAAATGGTGAGGAATCTGAGAGGAAAGGTAACTCGGGGGTGCAGAAAAATAAAAAGAAAATAGAATATTTGCCCAAGTTGATTTTTCAAATATTTTGCGCCTGAAATTTTTTAAATGGAATGAGACATAGGGTTTTCACAAAAAAATTCAAAGGCTAACAAAAGGATGACTTAGCTAGAAACCCTACTCACCAATAATCGATACAATCTAAATTTTGTATACCTGGAAAAAAGAATTTTATCATGCAAAAATTTAGACCAACATGAAGAAAAAGAGGGGAGTTTGAAACTCTAATAGATATACTATCATTACTGTCTCAATCTATGGAAATGATGGGTGGCTAGACAGAGGATGTTCCTACTATGGAAGGCATACATTTTACACTTTCTTCATTTGAACCATCTTCAATGATGATTTTATCCTCATTGGAAGAGGATTACTCTTTTTCAATAGTTACATTTTTAGACACAGTGGATTAAAAAGACACACCCTCATCAAGTTTTACAAATGTTTGGCTCCTTCGAGATCTAAACTTGAGGGGTACTTCTACTACCTTTGAAACTACAAGAAGTTTTGGAGATATTTCCTATACATTCCCCTTCTTCTTCTTATAAACCCTAGGAGCTATAGGAGAGCTAGTAGTTGAGGGAAATTTAATTTTCCTTTTACTCTAATAAGATGATAGACTCAACCCAGAGGTAGAGGCTATAGGAGTGGAAATTGGGGTTCTTTGTGACCTCATAGGTTTGGAAGAGGAAGAACCTAGTGTTGGGTTTATAGGATTTTCCTGAGGTTCTTTTTCCTCCTCAATTTGCTCTACAGGCTACCTAATAGGATTTTGCAATTTTTTGAAATAAAATCATCCCAAGATATTCCAAATTGTTCCTTGAGGGTTTTTTCTATGATGAGCTTAATAAAACAATGGTGTGAAACATCTTTTGGGGTTCCTTTTTGCACTACAATAGCTCTTTTTAACAAAATGTGATACATAAAATGAGGAACATTTAAAGGGTAGTCATCAAGTCTTAAGCAACTCAAAAATTTTAAATGCGTGGTATGCAAATATGAATGTCTCCCCTCACAAGTAAAATATCTCACAATATAGAAAACACATTGGTTAAATAGTTTCGGTAAAGATGTACAGATTGTACCTTGTTTCTGATCTATTTGAAGCTATGGGTCTATGTGCACTGTAAATTGGGCTCTAGCTGAAACTAGGTCCAATGCATCTAAAAACTCCTCTCTTGCCAGAGGAAATTCCATTATCTCAATTGCAATTTTGGGTGAAAATGGAACCCTTACTCCTCTAACTATGAAAAAACCATCCCTCAACATTAACAATAATTATAAGATAAGCTCCTCATCCCATGCAGATAGTTTGAACATGTAATTTGTCCACCCATTGGCTTGAAATATAGGTAAGCAAATTGGGTCTCTCAATAATGTTGCATGGTCAACTGGTTCTCTTCTTCTCAAATTGCCCCCCATTGTTCTTCCAGTGTGATTACAAGAGTAATTTCAAAAATTCTCACGTGATTGGTAGAAATTCTCAAGATAAAGTCACATAGAGCTTTAGAAGAAATTTTGAAAATGGAAAGGTTTGGAACAAGAAAAGAAGACAAGCGATAGTACTTTTTAAGTAACTTGCATTTTAGCATTTAAGATCACTTAATTTGCATTAAGTACCTCAACTGGAACTCATACTTACCAACTTGCAACAAATGTGTGACATAAAGGTAACTATCACATCACATCATTCTTTTTATCATGATTAAAATATATGGTGACATTTAAAGAAAAGCATGAAAAATTAATGATAACAAAAAAAAAGAAATATAATACCCCCTCCCCTAACTAAATTAGACAATAGCTCCTACAATTGCTAGTAACAAAGGTAACTAAAAATAGAACAATACATTAAGAAAAAGATTTAACTTGAGTATGTGTACAGACCTCATAATTTGTGTTGTCACATGATACTGTCATGTAGAAGGTGATGAAGGATGAGGTGAGGTGGAAGATGAGAAAGAGTGGACTGATGTGGAATTATTATAGAGAAAATACTTTCACTAGGAAAGTAGTTTATTATGATGAGTGAAATGAGCTTAGAGAGAGGATGGAAAATGAGTAGGAGACTCATCTGCAGTTGCTAGAAGAACTATAGGATCAATAGTTGGCTAGAATTGCTACAGGAACTCTTTATGACTAGACAACTTGTGGAAGAGTTTTAAGTGGTACCCATTAACAAGTAGTTTGAAGCAAACATGATCAAAATGATTCCTTCTTAGATAAAGTGGAAGATAGAAAAAGTGGAGCTCATCTGATGATCTCTCTATAGCCTGTAGACTTGGGCATATCTCATTTTTTCCTTCTCCTATGGAAATTGGGAACTATATTCCCAACTTCTTCTTTCCTTTCTTAATCTTGTCATAGGATGTATGTTTTTGAGTAAGGTCTAATAGGACCATCTTTTCCATTGGGTACCTAGGAAGTTTGTATGACTCAATGGAGAATCCCTAAACTTAGATGTATGAAAAGGCAAGAAACTAAATGAACTAGGCACTAGAATCTTCAACCAATTTCATTATGCCCACTTAAAATCTCATATCTAGCCTCTTTTTTAGTGTTCTCACTAAACACATGGAAAATGTATCATTAACTCTCATGAAATCATCCATTGAATATAAATACAACTATGAGTAGCATTCATGAGCTTTGAGGTGTTGGTTTCCGCTTCCTACTAGTGTCTTTTCTATTTTCATAAGGACTAGTAGATAGGGTGCTTACTATTTATAGGATCTTGCTATTTTTAGTAAGTATCTCATACAAGCTTGGAATGTTCTCATTTTATACATGAAGGTTCATTTTAGAGTTATAAGCCTACCATAAAAACCTCATTGCTCCAACTTAAGTATAAGAGAAGTTATTGCAGATTTTTGGTAGAAAAATTTGTAGAAAAATCTTTAGGCTCACCATTGGAGACCTTAGAGTGACTGGATGAGATCCAAAAGCTTAACAGAAGGGCACTTGCACCATTTTGATTCTATAGATCAAGAGCTGGCATTTCCAAAAAGTGGCTATAATAGCCAATCAGAGCAATAGTTTGAGAGTTATGGATTTTGAAAGTTAGGCTACCAAAATTTCTAAAATAATTTGTCAAAGATGTAGTTAGCTAACTCTATATGTACTTGTTGGCCCTAGGTATTAAGTTTGAGCATCTAGAACCTTCTTGAGTGACATAAAATTATCTAGCACAACTTTGGGTGGTAGTTCGTAACTTAGTCTTGCAAATTTCTATAATGAAGGTTCCCATGTGCGTTAGCATATTGTACTTATGAATTTTGTAATTCCACATTTGTGGTGCAAATAAGAAGTCCATATTTTCTTCTCACAATTGTTGTTGTTTCTTTGTTTCTATTATGATTTATGGTATTAAGGGAAGAACTCTTTATCAAGTGGTATCAGAGCTAGAGTTCTTGAGTGTGTGGATAGATCACTGACTATGAGGCAGTTTGCACCAGGACCGCAGTTTGGGCTGAGCATGTAGATAGATCACTGATTGTGAGGCAGTCTCACTATGGTTTCAGCGAAAGTGCAAAAATGCTTCCACAAAGAGAGTATGGTAGAAGAGCTATAGGTGTTACACCTGAGGGTTTTTGAGCCCTCCAAAGAAAAATGAAAGCATTAGAAGAATAAATGCAGAGGAATAAATCTTCCTGTAAGAGATGAAAGTGAGGATGAGGATGAAGTAGAAAAAAATGTTGAAGTAGAGGTAGTTCTAAACCCAGAGGAAGAGATTCTTTTTAGGGCCATCTCCAAGATTGGAAAAAGACCTAAGTTTGTAGTTCCCACAATTTTGGGAAATCTTAACCTAGAGGAACTAATTGATTGGATCAATGAACTAGAGGAGTACTTTGAGTATGAAAATATTGATGATCCTGATAGGGTTAAGTTTGCTAGGAAAAAATTAAAGGGACATGCAAAGATCTAGTGGCAGGAAGTTTAGTTGGAGAGAAATAGAAAGGGAAAGGAAAAAATCACCAGATGGGATCAAATGATAGCTAAACTGAAGATATAATTCATTCTCATGGATTATGAGCTTGATGTATTGAAGAAACTTCAAGGGTTGAAGCAAGAAAGAAAATGTGTTCAAGAGTATACCAAAGAGTTCTATTGATTTCTCATCAGAACTGACCATGTAGAAGCTGATAAGGAGAAAGTGACCTATTATCTTAGTGGGTTAAGGCCAAGTACTTAGGATGAGTTGAGTCTAGTTCAAATGAATAGTATTGAGGAGGCATACTAGTTTTCCCTAAGAGTTGAGGAAAAATTGAGCAAGAAGTTTGAAAACAAGACTAGCAAAAGAGGTTGCAGTGAATGATCTTATGGAGGCCATAATGATGATCATAAAAACAAGGATGAGGTTGGAAGAAATAGTCAGAACCAGAGGGGAAAAAATTCTAATGATTTCCATGATCAAAACAATAGGGATCATAGAGGAAGAGGTACTAGATGACAATGATCTAGAAGAGGAGGCTTCTATGGGAAATGTTTTCACTACAGAGAATAAGGACATAGAGCATTTGAATGCTCCCAGAGCCAAAGAAGGACATACCAAAGAACATAAGGCTAGGCTAGAATTACACATGTTGATGAAGATGCTAGATCATCACATTATGAAGATGTTGAAAGAGGAAAAGTCCTATTTAATAGAAGAGTTTTTCTAAGTGGTAAGAATGAACCTAATCAAAGAAGGAGCTTGTTTCACACAAGGTGTAGATGTGAAGATAAGTGTTGTGATGTGATCATTGATGGTGGAAGTATTGAAAATATAGTGTCAGAAATCATGGTCACCAAGTTGAAGCTGTCATGCCCAAAATTTATGAGATAAAACACAACCAATTTTTTATTTATTTTTATTTATTTATTTATTTATTTATTTTTAAATTTATTTATTTATTTTTATTTTTAAAAAAATAAACTACTGAGTTAAAGATATACTTATTTGCTTAACAACATATCTCAATTTTATTTTCTTTCACCAATAAGGTTCTAACCTTTTGTAAAAATAATATTATGTATTATATATTTCCATACATTGAATGACCCATATAGATTCAAATTTTTGATGATGTGTCAAATTTAAAGAAGTTAATTTTATAAATATCATTCATTAACCAATCTAACCTAATTGTTGTATGCTATACTTAACACTCTTAAAATTTATACTCAAAACAAATAAAATATTTTAACATTATATCATCCTACCCAAGACACAATATATAGAATTGTTAATCCCACCCTACATCTATCCTAACCACTAACCACTAAGCACTTCCATCCACAACTTTTACTAAAGCACAATAATCTGCAAAAAGGACACTCTAACATTCCCCTTCCCACTAACCTAAGAGCCACCCATTTCCCCACGCTATCCTCCCTAGAATGGCACCTTGCTTTACTTTCATATTAAAGGCACCTAGGGAAGAACACTTGTCTCCTAAGTCAGAGGTATTAACCATACACACAAATTCCATGCAGTATTAGGTGCCTAAAAAGGTTTGAAAAGTTTGCAAAAGATGGGGTTACCTTTTTACCACCACTACACCCAAAGCATGCTGAATTAAGCCACTTAGATTTGCTTTGAACCGCATCCCAAGTACCATCTACTCCTTCCTAATCACATTTTCCAAGAGGTAGGTAGCTAAGTAGTGTGTTGATTATGTCAGAACATAGGAACCTAATCCAATGTTGAGTCCAAGATAAGGGCACTCGGGATTGGGTCTGACAATATTGTCATAATCGTTCCCTTCCCAAACCTCTTACACATGCGCTGAGTATTCCAAGGCAAAGGAATAGTACTTGAGAGGGTTAGGGGTTATGTTATTTTATTTTCTTGTATTTATAAAAATTAATGTATTAGTGGGTGGGTACATCCTAGTTTAAAACAAAACATAGGTGCCTAGGTTTTATTTAATCATTCTCCTATGCCTCTTTTTTTTTTGTTTTAGAAATGGGACGACCTAGGGTCACGAGACTTACATGGTCTTTTCTTAAAAAGTTTTAGGAATAGATTTATTTATTATTATTTTTTCTTTTTCTAAGTTATGGTTCTAGGGAATATCTCCTTGATTATTTTATTGCTCTGTATTAGTAACTTGATGTGGGTTATGTTCCAGGGAGACAAATTTTGGATTCTGTCCAGATGGTGCACGAAGTCATCCACTCCCTCGAAGCATCCAAATGGGAAGGTATGTTTCTCAAAGTGGATCTTTCTAAAGCTTATGACAGGGTGGACTGGTCTCTCCTTGGGAAGGTCTTCTCGACTTTTGGCTTTGACAGTAAAGTTTGCAAAATTATCTCTCAATTGGTGTCCACCTCCTCCTTGGCTGTTCTGGTTAATGGAGTCCCTTCTAATTTTTTCAAACCTTCCAGAGGCCTCAGACAAGGAGACCCCCTTTCGCCCATTTTGTTCATCATTTTAGCTGAATGCTTAGGAAGGATTTTAGACTGTAGAAAGCGTGAGGCTTGTATCAAAGGGATCCTTCCCTCCTCTAATTGCATTCCCTTCACTCATCAGCAATTTGTTGATGATACTATCTTGGGGGGGGAAGCTTCTGTCAAAGAGGCCAGAGCCCTGAAGAAGATTCTTGATACTTACTCTAGTGGGACGGGTCAACTGATTAATTGGAACAAAAGCTCGCTCTTTTTCATCAACACCTCTGAGTTTAGACAAAGAAAAATCGCCAGGATTCTGGGTTGTGGGGTAGGCTCTTTCCCCTCTACCTATCTTGGTCTTCCTTTGGGATCCTCACCCCCGGAGTCTTTTTGGAATGGTATTTTGGACAGATTCAACAAGAAGATGGCTGGTTGGAAAGGGGTCTCTCTTAGTCAAGCGGGGAAATGCCTCTTAGTCAAATCTTCTCTTCAAAATCTGCCAATCTACACCCTGAGCCTCTTTGGAATTCTGAGGAAAATAGCTGAGAGAATGGAGAAAATCCAGAGAGACTTCCTTTGGAATGGTAATGAAGGGAAGAAAAGATATCCTCTTGTTTCTTGGGAGAAGGTTTGCCTCCCTATGAGGTACGGAGGTCTGGGCATTAGAAAGATCACTCACCTCAATAAGGCTCTCCTAGCTAAACAAATATGGCGGATCTTCAGTAGCACCGAGGAATGGAGGGACACCCTGGTAAACAAGTACCTTAGAAGACCCACTCTTCTTTTCACCCTTTTTAATGAAGATATCCCAAAAGGATCGAACATTTGGAATGGGATCATGAAAGCCAGGGACCTAGCTAAGGCCAGGATATCATGGAAATTGGGAAATGGGAAGGACATCTAGTTCTGGTCAGATAGATGGCTTTCCCAAGATCCACTTATCAATAACCCTATTTTTGAGAGATGGATGCAAGCTTGTACTGATCAAATTGGGTCCAAAGTTTGTGATTATTGGAATGGCCAGGAATGGAGTGACCTATCCCTCATCTCTGAGGACTTGACTCCTATAATGCTTATGCTCAATTCCATGATTCCTATCAATTTGGGGGATGAGCTGGTCTGGAGGGATAATCCCAATGGAAGATACTCTGTTGCCTCAGGCTATAATTCCCTTTGGAGCTTAAAAGAGAAGGTCCCTTGGGCGGAGGCTTGGATTTCGGGTCTCACTCCAAAGATCAACATTTTTTATTGGCTAGCTCTTCAGAACAAAATCCTTACTCATGACAATCTCATGAAGCGAGGACATGTTATGCCCGGTAGATGTCCCTTGTGTAAGAATCAGGCTGAGACCGGAAATCACATTTTCATCTTATGTGACTATGCCAGGGAGGTGTGGAATGTCATCACACATGATAATGAAACCCTCTGGTGCAAACCGGATAATCTCATGGATTTTTTCCATTAGTGGAAAGGTCTTTGTAAGATTGCTGGTCGGCAGGATCACTCGGACTGGATTTTACCCCATTTTTGCTAGGGAATTTGGAAGGAAAGGAACAATAGAATATTTAGAGACAGAGAGGAGCCGGCTATAATCCTTGGCAGGAAGGTCTCGAAGAATATAAAGGAAAATCTCCAAGTGCTGAAGGAGGAAGAAGAAGAAGAAGGGGACAGAAAGATAGCTAAAGAAAAAGGCAGGAACCTCAAAAGGCAGGATGCTAGCTGGCTTCTCCCCCCAGAGGGTTGGTCAAAAGCCAAATTTGATGGGGCTTCTAAGGGTAACCCAGGCCCTTCAGGTTGCGGTGGAATCATAAGAAATAGCTATGGGGAGGGAATAGCTGCCTTTGCTTCCCCGCTGGGAATCCAAACTATTCATCTGGCTGAAGCAAGAGCTGCGAGTAAGGTGGTCAAGTTGGCTTTTGAAGCTGGGATTACTAAACTCTGGCTTGAGGGGGACTCCAAAAACATTATTAATACCATTAATGGTATTTCCCCTCCCTCGTGGATGATTGTGAACATAATTGCTGAGACTTGTGCCACTCTCACAAAGTTTGATAAGGTCCACGTCACTCATGTTTACAGAGAGGCAAACCCAGTCGCTGATTGGTTTGCTAATAAAGGGGTTAACGCCACCAATAATCTGTCCTGGCATGCCGGAAAAGATTTTTCGGTGGAGGAAAAGTTGCTCATCGACCAAGATAAAATCTTGGGAAGGACAGCTCAAATCCAATGCAATTATGGATAATAAATATTGCTTAATAAATGGTAAGTGCCATTATTGGCATCGTGATTTGCACCAGCAAAAGGGGTCTCCTCTGACTTTTCAACACGTTCGAAAGGACGATACCATTATTTTCAGAAAGGGGTATACTCATGGGTATCATAAAAGAAACATCACCATTTTTTCGAATGCAAATAACTTGCATAGATCAGAGTTCATGAGAATTGTGGAAGTTGATCAGGTAAACATGACGGGTGAGAGGAGCAGAAAGGAGCCAGTGGGGGAAGTTCAGAAGTGGAAGAACAAGGCCAAAGTTTGGAGAGAGCTAGAAAAGGGTGGGGTTACTAATTTCTTCGAGAAACTTCATGGCTCAGATCCTGAGATCACTAACAGCATGGTGAATTTGTGGAATAATGGTAAGGTTAAGGTGAACGGGGTCTACTTTCAAATTACTGAGGATGTGGTTGCTGAAGTCACGGGGATTCCGATGGAGGGGCATAAATTCTTCAGAGACAAGAAGATGTCTTCTAATGCAATCAAGGATTTTGTGAAAAACACTGAAGAGCTGAACAAGCTGGGCAAGAAAGAGACGTTTTTTTGTAACAGATACTATAAAGAAGCTCTGGAGGTATGTTCTCTATGCTGTCATTGAATATATAACCCTAGACCCCAGGTTTGATAGGGTTAGGACTCACCATTTTGTGATTCTGAATCATTTTCGCCATGGTAGTAAGATCTCCTTCCCGTATTATCTTTTTAACTCGATGAACAAGGCCATTTCTAGTTTTAAAAAGAAAGCTACCGTCAACCCGACACTGCATGAGGGTCTTCTGCTTCTGATTCATGAGCATTTCCACGCTCAAACCATTAGCAAAAACCCTATCCAGGGGGCGGATGTTGACAAGAGCAGCTCCAATTTTTCCTCAAATTCTGACGATGTCGAGAGCATTAGCTCTGATGAGGTTTTTGAGCATTCAGGTAAGAAGACTAAAAGCCATAAGAAGGATTACCCCTCTATCAAATTACCCAGCAGAAAGAGCCCTAGAGGTCATACCCCAGCTAAAACTGGCTCTGCTAAGGTGGAGGAGGAAATGGATATTGAGGATTCTGACAAGGTTTCGAAGGAGGAGCTGGATGAGGAGAAACTGAGAAAAAGACAGAAGAGGGAGGGAGAGAGCATGGAGCGCTCCAGTAGTCAAGGAAAGGATTCTCTGCCCATTCCCCTCTCCCCTATACATCCTCAGCCTCCTTTGGAGGAAAATGATAACTCTGGACAGATTGAGGGGGAAGTGCAAGTTAATAACAGAAGGAAGGCTTGGAAGAACTTCAATGTGAGAATGGCCACTATGGGAATCTACAAAGAGGCGATGAACCCCCAACTCCTGGTGGACGACCTTGAGAAGCCTAGACTCAATGAGCTAATTGACCCGGCTATGGTGGCTATTTCTGATAATGCAAGAGAAACGGGAATGAATCTGTTGAACAATGCCCGCAATAGCATGATCAACAACTTCAGATCAATTAAATGGCTTTTCCATGAGCTTGAGGATGTCAGAGATAGGGTTTCCCAAATGGAAAAAATCAAGAGCAAGACAGGTGCAGAAAGCCAAGGCGACCGGAATAGCTGGGAGACTCTAATGGAGAGGAGAGTAAAAAATATTGAGAACTACAATCACAACCTGGCAAGTCAAATGATCTCCCTCCTTGCTTCAATCAATGACAACATCCTCTCTCTCTTGGAAAATCTCAAAGATAGGAACCAGATGGAGGAAGATGATAAACAGAATAGAGACAAAGATAGGCTGGATGTGGATAAAGCCAAGGACAGCACTATGGAGCAAGATTTGACGAACGCCTAGGATCATAAGGAAGAAGAGCAACAAGAGTGCACCAAAGCTACCTAGACCATGCTCGAGATGGAGAAGTAGTCTGCTAGGTTGGGTCTCTGTCCTTTGGTTTTTGTTTCTCCTGGCTTTGGCTTTTTGTCTGGTCTTTGTTTTTCTGGTTGGTTCTCTGGTCTTTTTTGTGGGCATTTGTTTCGGGCTGGGCCTTTGGGCTTATTTTTAGCCGTAAGGATTATGTTTTGTCTGGGCATTTTTTCGCTTATTTTTAGCCTTTCTTGTTGTTAAACTTATGGGTTTCAGGACCCCTTAAAACCTGTTTACCTTATCAAAAACTTGATGTGGGTTATTCCTTATTTTTATCTCCCATCAAAATTCTAGAGAATGAAATACACACTTCCAGGTTTAACTTATTGTTCACCCATCTTTGCATCTTATTTATTATTATTATTATTTATTTTGACTCCTACTTAAAGTTTGGTGACATGGAAACTAAGCATAGCATTGAGTATTAGTGTTAATACCAATAGATGATTAAGGCATCAAATATAATTCTCTATTGAATTATACCAATATCCATTTGTGTTTTATAACTCGAGAGTCAAATCTACTATCTTTTACATGAGCTACCATAAGTGAATGCACATCTTACAACTATTATTCAAAATATAATTATGACTATTTGTAAACATGAAGCTCTCTCATATGTGACTGGGAAGATAATTGAGTATTCTAATTGAAACTAAGAACATAAAGATAGAGTCTTATAATGCAAATAGTTAGCAGACCTTCAAATTACTTTCTTTTCTCCCATGAACTCGTACATCATAGTGGTATATACAAATGGAGACTTGCTTTTATAGCTTAATACACAAAACAAAATAACAGGGACTATACTTTTACAGATACAATATTTGATGCTATGAAAAATAAAACAATATCTCCTTTCAACAAATGACATATCCCTTTTTCTCTACTATGCAATCATTTATTGCAACCATATGAACATTATGGAGAGTTCTCCATTACAGTTAGAAGCAAAATGACAAGTTTTATCTTCATGAAACGTCCATAAGATGATCATACCAAGCTTGTTCCATTGCTCCCTTGAGCACAAAATCTGCACATGCAACACAAAAAAAAAAGAAACAACAATGACCATGGGTGCTTTCCACCCAACCATAGGCCTCCAAAGAGACCACCCCTGCGCTAGGGGAACAAGGCTCAAAATGGGTTTCAAAAATACATCACAAAATCTTGCATGAAGACTCAACACAAAACACAATCAACACCCTTCCATGGCTTGCACAATGATTCACCATTGGAATCATAAAACGTTGGGTGAAGGTGGGCTCTTCAAGGAGGAGAAATTCTAACATCATAAGTATCATATTGCCAATGCATTTTTCCTCTCAAACATATTGCCACTGCATTGCCTCTCAAGGCCTTCAAAACAACCATCTTCTCCTCTTCCACCAAACCTCCTTGTACCTCCCAAACAAAAAGATTCATGGCCATGATGGAGCCCATGCTCCATGATAATAACAACCTCATCATGAGGTAAAGACAAAATTTTCTTTCTCACCTACAATATCAAGCCCAACTTGTGCCCTTCACCCAAGGCTTCTCTGCCCTCCCAAGGGTGAGTGAAGCCTTCACACCCATAATCACAATCAACACTCACATTCAACAAGAACAACAGAAAAACAAATAAGAACCACAAAACAAAACCAAGAAAGGTTCTCCAAAAGCACAAAACACATTCATTTTCCATTCCAACAAAAGCAAAACCAAGAAGGTGAACCAAGAAATTTAAAAGAACATCACACATTCTCACATTTTCACAATACATAATCAATGCTCATAATGTAACAAGAGCACCACACTTTCACACAATACCCAAAAATCCATATCACAAGATTTACAATGCAAATGCATACTCTATTAATGAACTCTCACACTTGCAGATTTGTTTAACCATGCTAAAAGAAAGAAATGAAAAAGAAACAAGTTTTGAGACACTAACCTTGGTCCAAGCTATGGTAAGGATAGTTGTAGTAGAGCTCCCTTAATCTCCCTCCAAAACCTAACAGTCTCTAAAAGTAGAGAGCGGGTAGACACCCCACTAGTTTGGCCAAGACCCTCTAATAAAGCCTTCTCACGAACTTATTTTAGCAAAAACACTAAGCCACTACTTCTTAAAAACTTTTCTCCTCTAACTTTTCTATTTTTGACTAAGTGGGAACATGGATATGACAACTTCAAATTCGAATTGATGGAAGAATGCATGGGTAAAGGGGCCCTCTAGGTTGTCTAAGCACTCACATGGTCAAAATTAGGCCTATAACTTGTTGTACTATCATATGAATAGCTTATTCTCACATAAAAGACACTTTGGGACCACCTAATGACCCCTAAAAACCCTAGACAAGTCCAAATTCGAATTTCCCTTGATTGAGACTCCTCATGGCATTTTTCTATGTGAAGTTAACTTGGGTTCTTCATTGGGGTTAGGTTTAGGTTAGGTTACTTCTTGCCAAACCTTGAATGACATGGCATCTCCTCATGGACAACACAAGTGTCAAGTGACACACACAAAATATCACATTACATTATAAATGACTTGTTTTACAATAATACATGAACTAGGCTACTACACACACATTACAATGAGGTTTGAATCTTTCCCACTGATTCAACCTTGGCTATGTCATGTTTGTAGTAGTTTGAGCCTTAATTCCCCTTCAAACCCATGGTCAAATTTCTGCACACTAAACTCGAGTGTCAGTAGTCCAAGAAAATCATATAAGCATATGTAAAATAAATCATTATCTCATTCAACATTAGGCTTGCATATATTTCATCATCTCAAACCAACTTTCCCTTTCTTAATCATTTCAAATATAACCTTCAAAATATTAAAATATCAAAACTTAAATATTGCATTTGACATTTGAGTTCCATACCTCATTCTTTTTAATAAGTTACTTTTTCTAATAATTTCCATCTAAAATGCTCAAAATACTATAACATCAAACTTTACTTATCAACATAACATGGTCAATTTAATATTTTGAATAACTTCATAGTCTATTTTTATCATTGCGACAAGATGTTGAATTCCATAACTATTGAATCCCTAAGTATGCGGGTTAGGTCTCAATGCATAACAAAATTTATCCTTTAACTCCAATTTCAACTTTAATCATTACATCTTATATTACAAGAATTTCTACCATTCAATTTCTATTAAAGCAATGTCAATAGCTTAAAACATGAATAGAATCATTAAATGCATCAATTAGGTCATAATATGTAGAAGTAATTGCAGATCATCAAAATGCAGATATCAAAATAACATAACCCTATAGTCTCAAAAGTGTATCAATACATAGGATTAAAATCACCATAATACAATTATCTCATTGGTACTATGACAAATTGGGTGAGGCTTCACAGAAGCTGAAGAGATGAAAACACCCGCATCCATATTATGTTGCTTGGGTGCAAGATGACCATAAGGTCATGGTCAATGAGCAATGCTTAGTGAAATTCAAGATTGGAAGCTACTAGGATGAGGTATTATGTGATATTATACCTATGAACATATATCATATGTTGCTAGGTAGGTCGTGGTAGTTTGATAGACATGCTATACATGATGGGTGAACAAATACCTACACTCTAACCTAGGATAGAGTGAAACATAAGTTAAAGCCATTGAAGGAGAAAGAAGAAAATGTATGTAGTGCTACCAAAATATGTTTTGTTGATCGAAAAATGTTTCTCAAAGGTATGAAACATGAGCATATGTGTTTTTCTATAATTGTGAAAGGTAGTAAAGATGAACTAGAGGAGGTACTTGTAGAAGTTACATATATGTTGGGAGAATTTTTTGATATTGTATTAGATAATGTACCTGATGGATTGCCCCAAATGAGAAAGACCAGTCACCAGATGGAATTGATTCCAAAAGCTAGTTTTCCAAACAAGGAAACACATAGAATGACACCAACAAAAAGTGAAGAGTTGATCAAACAATTTCATGAGTTATTACAGAAGGGGTTGATTCGAGAGAGTCTGAGTCCATGTGTTGTACCAGTTGTACTAGCACCAAAAAAGAATGGAGAATAAAGGATGTGCATAGATTCTCATGCTATCAACAAGATCACAATCAAGTATAGATTTCCATTGTGAAGGATGGATGATATTATGGACTATTTGGGTGGGGTTGAGTATTTCACAAAGATAGATTTGAAGAGTGGGTACCATTAGATTCGTATTAGAGAAGGTGATGAATGGAATACTGCTTTCATGACAAAACAAGGACTGTATGAGTGGTTAGTCATGCCTTTTGGGCTAACCAATACACCAAACACTTTCATTAGGCTCATGAATGAGGGACTGAAGGAATTTTTGGGTAAGTTTGTCATTGTTTACCTAGATGATATTTTGATCTTTGGTAAGACATTAGAGGAGCATCTGATCCATATTCACAAGGTGTTTGATAAGTTGAGGGAAGAAAATTTGTTGATAAACCTGAAGAAGTGCAGTTTTGTAAAGAAGGAGTTGGTCTACTTGGGATTTGTAGTCTCAATAGAAGGTCTAAAAATGGACCTAGAGAAAGTGAAGGCTATCCTTGAATGGCCTACTCTAAAGAGTGTGATAGAAGTAAGATCTTTTCATGGACTAGCTAGTTTTTACTAAAAGTTCATAAGAGGTTTTAGAAATATTTGTGGACCCTTGACTAAAACAATGAGAGGGGATAGGAAAGAATTTAAGTGGACTATAGGAGAAGATAATAGTTTTAATTTGTTGAAATACAAAGTTACTAAGCAACCCATTTTAGCACTTCCTAATTTTAACAAGGTGTTTCAAGTAGATTGTGATGCTAGGCATATTGCAATAGGAGTTGTTATGAACCAAGAAGGTAGACCTATTGCTTATTTTAGTGAGAAGTTGAATGATGCAAAAAGAAAATATTATGTTTATGATCAAGAATTTTATGTTATAGTTCAAGCATTGAAGAAGTGGAGACACTATCTTCTTCCTAAGGAGTTTGTTTTGTATATTGATCATCAAGCTTTATAATATTTGAATAGCCAAGGAAAATTGAACCAAAGGAATTTAAAGTGGGTTGTTTTTTTGTAGAGTTATACATTTTTTTTTAAATACAGGATTGGGAAGTCTAACAAAGTTGTAGATGTTCTTAGTAGAAGAAAATTTTTTCTAATAGAAATGCAGATAGAGGTGGTTGGGTTCTAAGAACTTAGTACTTTGTATTGATATGATCCGTGTTTTGGTGAAGCATGGAAGGATTGTACAGAACCTATTACACTTGACAGAATAAAGTGGTTAGATTTTATGATCCATGATAGTATGTTTTTCAAAGGAAGCCAATTGTACATTCCAAGAATTTTAATGAGAGAGAATCTTATCAAGGAGAAGCATAGTGGAGGATTGGCTAGACATTTTGGCAGACATAAAACCATAACTTTGGTTGCTGAGAATTATTACTGGCCACAATTGTAGTAGGATATGAAGAAGTTTGTAAAAAGTTGTAGAGTACGTTAGATGGCGAAAGGAGTGAAGCATAATACAACATTGTATCAGCCATTACTTGTACCAAAGAAGCCATGGGAGGATGTCAGCATGGATTTTGTTCTTAGATTATCGAGGAAATGTTGTGGGCATGGTTATATTTTTATGGTGGTTGAAATGTTTTCAAAGATGGCACATTTTATTCCTTGCAAGAAGACTAGTGATGTTGTTCATGTGGTAGAGTTTTTTTTTAGCGAAGTGGTAGGACTACATGGTCTACAAAAGAGTATAGTTTTGGATCGAGATACCAAATTTGTTCAGTATTTTTGGTGTACATTGTGGAAGAAGTTGAAGAAATATTTGATGTTTAGTTCATCACATCATCTATAGACTGATGGATAGACAAAAGTTGTGAATTGCAGTTTGGGAAACTTGCTGAGATGTTTGGTTGGAGATAAGCCAAAAGGATGGGATCTAATTTTTCCATAGGCAGGATTCACATATAATAATTTTGTCAATAGGAGTACTAGTAAATCACCATTCCAAATTGTGTATGGGAGTAGTCATAGAAATACTTCTAAATTGTCATAGTTGGATAAAGGAGAGATAAGTAGTGCTAAAGTAGAAGAATTTGTTGAACATTTGAAGAACATCCATGAGGAGGTGAAGAAACACATCATAAAGATGAATAAATTGTATAAAGCTAAGGCATATGTGAAAAGGAGGTATAAAGAATTTCAAATTAGAGATGAAGTCATGGTTCACTTGAGAAAAGAGCATTTTCCAGTGGGTACATATATTAAGTTGAAGATGAAGAAGTTTGGACTGTGTAAGATAGTGAAAAGGCATGATTCTAGAAATGCTTATGAAGTGGAGTTTCTTGCTAAGTTGAATATTTCATTAATATTTAATATTTCAGATTTGACAGAGTATTATGAAGGAGGTGATGGAGATGAAGTTGTAGAAGCACAGTGGAGTATTCCAACATCTAGTTTGGCTACAAAGGAGATTGAAGAGATATTGGGTAGTTGTGTTGGAAAAAGTACAAGGAACATAACTTATGAGAAATACTTGGTCAAGTGGAAAGGGAGGCTAGTAGAGGATTCATCATGTCTAGCAAGGGAGGAGGTTAACTATCTTGGTTTTTCTTTGACCACCTAAGACATAATAGAGTCACTTCTCAAATTACCTCAGGTGTCTAATGCAAAAACATCTTGGGTGTAAGAGAAATCTTGCATCACCCAAAAATATTTTATTTTTAGTCTTTTCTATTTTAATAAGGACTAGTAGATAGGGTGGTTACTGTTGATTGGAACTTGCTATTGTTAGTAAGTTTCTCATACAAGCTCAGAATGTTCTCATTTTCTACATGAAGGTTCATTTTAGAGTTATAAGCCTACCATAAAAAGTTCATTTCTCCAACTTAAGTATCAAAGTAGTTATTGCAAATATTTGGTGGAAAAATTTGCAAAAAAATCTTCATGCTCACCATTGGAGGCCTTAGAGTTCTCGAATGAGGTCCAAAAACTTGATGGAAGGGCACTTGCACAATTTTGAGTTTGTAGATTAGGAGCTGGCATTTTTGAAAAATGGTTATAATAGCCAATCAGAGCAACGGTTCAAGAGTCATAGCCTTCAAAAGTTGGGCTACCAAAATTTCTAAAATAATTTGTTCAAGATGCATTTAGCCGGCTCTATATGTATTTTTAGGGTCTATCGGCCCTAGGCATTAAGTTTGAGCATCTAGAACCTTCCTAGGTGGCATAAAATTACCTATTTAAGAAAGACTAAAACATTGTCTTGGATAACTCTAGGTGGTAGTTTGCAGCTTAGTCTTGCAGATTATTGTAATGAAGACACCCATATGGGTTAGCATAATGTACTTATGAATTATGTAATTCTACATTTGCAGTGCAAATAAGAAGTCCATATTTTGTTCTCGCAATTGTTGTTATTTCTTTATTTCTGTTATGGTTTATGGTTTTAAGGGGAGCACCTTTCATTAGTTTTTGTGACCATCCTTGTGTGAGAAGGAATCCTAAACATTTTAGAAATGGATGCTAGAGAAAAATCTACCAGAATATTTTGTTTAGAATCCATGATGGTTCTTGTTGGATACAATTGATTAATTGTGTATTGTCTTTGATGTTACAAAAATGTCATATCATTATTTGTTAGTATATGTTGAGCTCATTTAGGCATTGAAGACAATTTTTTGTGGCTATTGAGCAATCTAGAGTTTGCCTAGTTTAGAAGGTAGTGTCTACTGAGTTCACTCGGGGGCCAAAGAAAAGTCTGTGAATGATGAGTGTTAACTGAGCTCACTCAGTTAATGAAGGAAATGTTGGATGGAATTGGTACTAGCTGAGCTCACTCAGTTACCAAAGGAAGTTGCCATTATGTAGTGTTGACAAAGCTTCACTTGGTTAATATAGGAAAATCACTTCTGAGTTAGTGTCTACCGAGCACGGTTGGCTATCAAAGGATTTTCTATTTTGGCATAGCAAGTTCAAATGATTTATCTGTTGGTTCTAGTTGACTCAGGAAAATATTAGTTACTCTAAGTTATATTCTAGCCGACTTGATAATGTGAATGATATAAATAGAAGGTCAAGTTATGGATAGAATGTGTGATGTACAATCATTGAAGATATGATAAATGCTAAGAGGAAGCAACTTAGAACATAAGAAGAATGCATTTGTGGAGCTAAAAAGATACATTCAATTAGGAAGGATTAAGTACAAGTCAAAATAACGATTTGTAATCAGCAATTTAGTTGCATCAAAATTAGGTCATTTCATTGTTGCTCTCTAATCATTGTAGCAGTGATCTAAATCTCTTAATAGAGTTGGTTTAATAACCATTTGTAAATCCTCTAACAAAGTGGCAGTTCTATTTAATTGACTAAAGACCTCTAACAAGGCCACTCCTAATAGGGTGATTAAATTCTCTAATAGGGTCACACCTAACTGTGTGTTTTGTAATCTTTAACAAGGTTGGCTCCTAACAGAGCTCACTTCAGAAGAGTGGAAATAGTAACTAGTTGCAATTGATGTTTTTTCCTAAATTGGGTTTCCACATTAAATCTTCATGTTATTTATTTTCTATGTTTGCAACTAAGTAAAAGTAATGATAATCATATATAACATCTTAAGATCTGCATGTTAATTAATTACTGAGTATTCTTAGTGCTTACCAAGTTACAACATTTCTTTATTTACTAAGTATTAACAGAGTTAAGTTTTTTACAAACATCTAAGGGATTTGAGAAATAATTTTTGTAGTAATTGATTCACCCATCCCCTCTTAGTTACTCCTCTTATATTTCCAAAAATTGGTATCAGAGCTTTTGGTGCTTACGGAGAAGGTTTCAAGGACCTAAGCTAAAGATCAGGATGTCTTACAAAAGAGAGATTCCCAAGTTGAATAGAGATAATTTTGCAACATGGAAAGGACTTATGAGGTTACATCTAGCTACTATTAGTGATTCAAGTTGTAAATATCTTGATACTAAATACAAGACTCCCACTAGAATATTATCAATTTAAGATATTGCTGAAAAGAAGAATCACAACATTATGATGATTGATATTGCATCTACTCTCAGTTATGCTGAATTTGATGAGGTAAAAGACTATAAAATTGCTCATAAAATGTGGACCAAACTAAAAGAAATCTATGAAGGAGATGACAATGTAAGAAGAGCCAAAGTAGAAAGTCTCAAAGGAAAATTTGATCAAATGAGAATGAGAGCAAAATATGTGGAAAGAATCAAGGCTAGTGTAAGTATAATCCAAGCATTTGGAGGAGACATTGATGAAACTACTATTGTAAGCAAGGTACCCAAAACTCTTCTTCCTCTTTATGCAATTAGAGTGTCTTCTATTCAAGAAATGAGCTGTGATCCAAATAACAAAATAACCTTGGATGCTCTAGTTGGAAGACTGATAGCTTTTGAATTAGACAACTATGATAACTATGTTCCTAATTCCAAAAATATTGAGTCTGCATTTGAAGCCACACTCTCACTCAAATAAAAGAGCAAAAAATCAAAGATTAATCAATTGGGAAGTGAAGAAGAAACTAAAGAAAGTTCTAATAGTGATTTTGAAATTTTTGAAGCCCTACTTGCAAAGAAATATTCTAAAGCCACAGGAAAGTAAAAAGGTAAAATTCCTCTAATTTTCTTTTCTTGTGAAGAAGTTGGTCATATTACTACTAGACGTCCAAATAGAGAAAGAAAGAATGAAAAGAAAAGTCATAAGTACAAAGGCAAGAAGGAATTCAAAAATTACAAGAACTACAAGGACAAAGGTAAGAAATCTTATTATATGGCTAAAGATTCTGATAATAGTGAAGACGAAAGGGTATATATTGTTGTAAAAGATGAATCTAATGATGAAGGAGATAAGATGGCACTTATCTCTCATGTTAGCACAAATGATATATGGATTATTGATACTGGATGTTCACGTCATATGATTGGAGATAAAACAAAATTTGAACATTTTGAACATTATGATGCAGGTAGTGTAATTTTTGGAAACAATGAACCTTGTTGCATAAAAGAAAAATGTCATATCTCATTAACCAATGAACTTATATGTGATAATGCTTATTGGGTTGAAGGAATAAAGCATAACCTACTGAGTGTGGCATAGTTGAAAAACATTGGATTCAAGGTAGAATTCATGGATGGAAAGGCAATACTATTGGATGAAAAAGGAAATCTGGTTAGATCTGGCAAAAAAATAATAGGTAACCTATTTTATCTTGATCTCAGTGAAATTTCATGCTTGTAGCTATGGCACAAAAGATTATGTCATATAAACTTTGATAATTTGGTCAAGATAAGAAAACACAAAAAGGTAAGAGGTATACCTAGTTTGAATAAACCTGATATGGGTCTATGCAAAAATTGCCAAATTGCTAGGATGGGGAAGACTAGTTTCAAAAGCAAACACTATCATTCTAAAGAGGTCTTAGAGCTTGTTCATACAAACTTATGTGGACTTATTGGAATACAAAGTTATAGTGGAGAAATTTTTTTCATTCTTTTTGTTGAGGATTATTCTAGAATGATGACTGTGATGAATCTAAAAGAAAAATTTGAAGCTTTTCAAAAATTCAAGTGGTACTTGGTAGAAGTTGAGAAATAAATTAGAAAGAAGTTAAAATGCTTAAGATCATACAAACATGGTGAATTCATCTCAAATGAATTCAATAAATTCTACATTGAAAGAGGAATTAAAAGACAAGTATCAACCCCTGGTACAATAGAGCAGAATGGTATAGCTGAAAGAAGAAACATATACATCATGGATTGTGTAAGAACATTGATGATAGAAAAGAATGTTGCAATCAAATATTGGAAGAAAACTATCAACACTGTAGTTCATACTTTGAATAGAGTACAACTGAAGAAAGACTCCAATAAAACTCCTTATGAATTATGGTATGGCTACAAACCTAATGTAAGTTACTTAAAAGTATTTGGTAGAAAATGTTATATCTTGAAAGAATCTAGAAAAGACAAATTTGATGTCAAAGGCGATGAAGGCATATTTCTAGGATTAAAGCATACATATGTTTGAATTTGTCTGCTCATAAAATCATATAAAGTGCACATGTGAGAATTGATGAGTTTGCAAAAAAGAGCTAGAGGATTACACAATATTTGTTTACAATGAACCTAATACCCTGCCAAATCTATCTGAAAGAAAATAGACTTCAACTCATGAGTCCCTAAAATCTCCAATAGCTATCGAGTTGAAAATAATGCAACCTAAGTCACAATCTAAAAGACTCAAGTCATAGTTAGAGGCTATCGAGCTACCTCAAGACCAAACTAAGTTTGATGGATTCAAGTCATAGACAATGGGACCCAAGGCTAATGAAATTAGTGAAACTCATTCCAAATCCAAAGAACCTATGTTAGTAAGATATTTCAAAAGGCATCATGCACCTGATCAGATCATTGGAGACAAATTTGATGGAACAATGACAAGAAGCTATTAGAATTCTTTTAGAATAATTGAGAGGGGGGGTGAATCAGTTATCCAAGGTCCAATAATGTCCAATACAAATTTTTTTGTCAAATCCTTAATGGCATATAATTGAAATTATCATGCATGTAGTTAAACATTAAACAATCATGAAAAGTAAACATGCATCACATCATAACACAAAGGATTTTGGTGACCCAGAAACCCTCTAGGAATAAGAAGGTAAAACTAGGGTGGGGATGACACTCACAAAATTATTGTGCAATAAATTTCAACCACTTCTAATGGTTTTCTTTGTTAAAGGCTTTACACATTGTCAGATGTGACCTTGTTAAAGGATTTCTACACCCTGTTAGGAGTGTGTCGTGTTAGAGGACTTAAGAACATTCAACTTAGAATAGCACCCTGTTAAAGGATTTACATAGAGTTTTTAGGCCCACCCAAGTCCATGGGATTTATAGTCACCTTCTCAAAAGAATCTTTTATCCCTGTCTAAGGATCTCCTATCCTTCTCCTAAGGATATCTTATCCTTCTCCTGGGGATCTTCTATCCTTTTCTTGAGGCTTATCCACCTAGCTATTAAGCTAACCTAGCAATGTAGTATTTCAATGTCTAATACAATGGTAAGAAAGTATTAAAAAGGTTTTTACTTGATAAAGATTGCAAATCTAACCTTGCAGATTTCAAATCACTCTTTAGTTCTTTTCTTTGCTTTGCTTTTCTTCCTTGCAGTGCTAACAGCTTGTCCACCCTTCAAGATCTATCTCTTTGAGTTCTTCCAATTGTTATGCCAATGCACTCTATGGTCACTTGATCAACTCAGAGTCTTGATGCTCCGTTCTTACTCCTCACTATGTCCTCTTCTTGACACTTCACACTAGCCTTATTTTGGCTTCTTCACATGACCACGATCACTACCACACTTTGATCTTCTGACCTGTAACTCCTTATAAAGAAGTTTTGTTCTACATTTCTCACTCAAATATTCCTACTCATTAATTTGATTTGATCTAAGAGAACGATATTGTTTTCCCTCCAAATTTTTTCTTCCTGAAACTTCATGATAAGTCCATCAACATTTGCCTTGAATTAGTTTGTATGGTTTACATAAAATTCTGTGACATCTGCTCATTATCCTTATCATACAACTAATTCACAAAATTCAATGTAACAAACTTATCATTACTGATTTGGTGAATCTTTTGAATTAACAAATAATGTAGCAACTCGGCATCATTGGTTTACTGATGCTCGGCATTAACTAGGTTACTTGGCTTCTACTACTATTTACTGATGCTCGACACTTGAAGAAATTTCCTAAGTTACTCGGCACTTGAACAATCCTATGTTACTCAGCACTTTAACAATCTTGTGTTATTTGACACTTGAATAATTGCTCGGCACACACTGAAGTTGAACTTGATAGGCTTCAACTGAGAATTTTCTCGGGTTCAACTAGTTTGCTTGGCACTCACAAATGAACTTAGTTAAACCTTACATCTTTGATGTGTCTTAGTGTGTCCATTCTTTGTGTCTTAGAGTATGTCATCAATACACTATTTCATTAATGGCTTAGCTGATCCTTATACTTCATTACAACATCATAACTTTAACCTTTCTCTATGTGCTCTGGTTACATCTTATTGATTGCCACCTCCTTGTCAATCAACCAATTGATAGTATTTGGATCACTTAAGAAATTGTCATTCCCGCAAGTAGCAAGTTTGACATCAATGAAAAAATAATGATTGAAAAAATTATTTTCCAATTCCATTATTCTTCATTCATGATCTTTTCAATCATTTCCAATAGAAGCAAATTGAAAGGTACATGTTTACTTGCCGTATTTGAACCTAGAAATATTAAAGATGCATTAGATAATGAAAGTTGGGTTGAAGCAATGAATGAAGAAATAGAACAAATAGAGAAGAACAAAACCTAGACTCTAGTTCCTAGACCCAAGGATAAAAATGTAATTGGCACAAAATGGGTGTTCAGCAACAAGCTAAATGAAGATGGAAAAATATCTAGAAAAAAAGAAAGGTTGGTATATAAAGGTTACTCTCAAAAAGAAGGTATTGATTATGGTGAAACTTTTTCCCCTGTTGCAAAATTGAAAGGTGTTACAACTTTACTTGCATATACAACTCACAAAGGATTTAGAGTTTATCAAATGGGTGTTAAATTTGCATTCTTGAATGAAATTCTTGATGAGGAAGTCTACATTGAACAACTAGAAGGCTTTGTAGATCCCACCAAAAGAGACATAGTTTGCAAATTACACAAGGCATTATATGGTCTCAAGAAAGCTCCTAGAGCTTGGTATGAAAGACTTCATAACTACTTGATACAAATTGGTTTTCAAAGAACAAATGACAATAGTAAACTATATATCAAAGGAGGACTAGACCAGAAGATTGTGTTGGCTGAAATGTTTGTTGATGACACATTATTCACAAGAAATGATGACTTGTGAAAAGAATTTTCAAAATAAATGAGTAAAGAATTTGAGATGTCTATGTTTGGAGAGATAAAATTCTTTGTTGGATTATAGATTCAATAGAAGAA
Source organism: Cupressus sempervirens (assembly GCA_028749045.1). Taxonomy (NCBI): domain Eukaryota; kingdom Viridiplantae; phylum Streptophyta; class Pinopsida; order Cupressales; family Cupressaceae; genus Cupressus; species Cupressus sempervirens. The sequence continues at coordinate 641,896,235 of CM053789.1, read as the reverse complement.
ATATGGTATCTACATTACTCAATCCAAATACATCAAAGATATACTAAAGAAATTTGGAATGGAAGACTTAAGACTTGTTGGAACCCCTATGTCTACTAGACATAAGCTTTCCAAAAATGATGATTCCAAAGAGGTAGACTAGACCACATGTAGATCAATGATTATAAAATTATAGTATGTAGTACATAAAAGACCTGATATTGCATTAGCAGTCAGTATGGTGGAAAGATTCTCAGTAAATCTTAAAGAGAATCACATGATGACAATCAAAAGAATCATGAGATATCTGAAAGGTACTAAAGAATATGGCTTATAGTACAAAAAAGGAGGCAATTTGGACATAAAAGTATTCATTGATGTTGATTGGGTAGGAAGTATTCATTGATGTTGATTGGGTAGGAAGTATTGATGATAGTGTTGAGATTAAAGATAGAGTAATTGAGAGGGGGGTGAATCAGTTACTAACAAAAATTAATCCACAGATCCCTTAAATGTCTTAAAGATCTAGTTACAACTGATACTCGGTAAAAAAATGTTATAACTCGGTAAGTTAAACTATTACTTATCTTCAACCATTCATGCATGTAACTGAAAACAAAAATGAACACACAAGACATTGGATTTAACATGGAAACCCAATATGGGAAACACCACCAAGTAACTAGTCACCAATTTTTCACTCTTTTAAAGTGAGCCCTGTTAGGAGCCAACCCTATTAAAGGTTACAATACACACTGTTAGGTGTGACCCTGTTAGAGGATTTAACTACCTTGTTAGGAGTGACCTTGTTAGAGGTCTTTAGAACAATTCAACTGAACTGTCACCTTATTAGAGGATTTACAAAATAGTTGTTAAACCAAATCTGTTAAGAGATTTGAAATCATTACTACAATGGTTAGAAAGAAACAATGAATTGAATTGAACAAGATGCAACTGAATTTTCTAGTTGCAGGTCTCTGTTCAACATCATTAGATCCTCCTTGATCAAATATAGCTTTGCTACACGTCAATGATCTTTGATCATCTTTCAAATTCGCTTCCATAATAATCAGTCCTCATATGACATTAATTTCACACACACTTCCACTCATACTTAGAATTTGCAACTTGACCTCTTAATTATAACATTCAAATTGTCAAGTTGGCCTATTTACATGCTACATTTACTAATAAACCATACATCAATCGGCTACAAATATTACTCTAAACAAATAAACATTATTTCATAAAACAATGAAATCCTTTACTGGCTGACCTTGCTTGGTAAATACTATTTGTAAAAATTTCCTAAGTTAACCTTCTTGACTCGATTAACATTGCAATATCCTTAAAATATTTTGGCTATCGAGTTTACTAGGTAAGAACTATTTCTGCCACATTTTCTTTGATGACCAAGTGAGCTCAGTAAGAATTGTTTCTACCACATTTCCTTTGATGACTGAGTGAGCTCGGTAAGAACTATTTCTACAAAATTTCCTTTGATGGTCAAGTGAGCTCGGTAAGAACTGTTTACTTGGTAGATACTGCAAGTTTTCTTTACTAACCTTCTGGGTTCGGTAGATTCTATCATTTTGCCTCACTGACCATCTGAGCTCAGTAGACTCTGTCCTTTGCCTTGCTAACCTTCTAAGCTTGGTAGACTCTATCCTTTGCCTTGTTGACCTTCTAAGCTCAGTAGACACTATCCTTTGCCTTGCTGACCTTCTGCGCTTGGTAGACTCTATCAAATGAGTGATATGACATTTGTGTGACATCCAAGACAAAACACAATTGAACAATTGTATCCAACAATCTCCCTCTTTGGCATTGATGGAAACACAACATGGCATAGCAGAATGAAATTTGAAAACATATCTTTTACTAACAGAATACTTCACTTTCTACAACAAACTCCCTCTTTCATAATAATCTCTCCCTCTTACACAAACTCTTATTATTTTGAAAATTTCAAAAAGATATGATAGTTTACTCTCCCTCTTTGACAACACATGCCAAAGATAACTCAAAACAATTGAATCAAATTGTACCTGATGTATTGATTCATATGCAATGTCTTCATTGGTTTGATGCATCAAATGATAGATCTTCAATTCCGTTTCTGTTGATGCATCACTAGAACTGTATTTTAGTGAGCTTTAGATAGGGGAATGACCCATAACTTACCTCTTAGATACAATAATGCATCCTTAGGTAAAGAATTTGTGAATATGTTAGCAATTTGTTCCTTTGTATTGACATATTCCAATCTTATTTCCTTTTCTTGCACCAATTCTCTAACAAAGTGATACTTTATGACAATATGCTTATTTTTGAATGCATCACTGGATTCTTGGAGATGTTAATTGCACTTGTGTTATCACAAAACATAACAATAGGTTCTTTGATTTCTTACTTCATACCTTCCAATAATTTTTTGAACCACACAATGTTTGAGTAGTTTACTACTGCTACAACATATTCAACCTCTTCTGTGGATTGAAATGTACAATTTTGCTTTTTGCTTGTCCAAGAAACCAACCTTTTTCCATGAAAGAAAGCTCCTCCACTTGTGCTCTTTCTATCATCAATATTTCCTACCTAATCTATATTAGTGAACACTTTTAAATCCACATTTCCTCCAAGTTTATACCATAATCCATAATCTTTAGTTTCTTTTAAGTATCTCATGATCCTTTTGATTGCCATCATGTGATTTTCCTTTGGTTTTGCTAAGAATCTTGCTACCATTCCTACTACAAGGACAATGTATGGTCTTGTGTGCACTACATATTGAAACTTTCCAATCATAGATCTATACAATGTCTAATCCACTTGCTTTGATTCATCATCCATGGTAAGTTTTAATCTAGTACACATAGGAGTCCCAATTGGTTTGCAGTCTTTCATACTAAACTTTTTTAGTTTCTCCTTGATGTATTTAGATTGAGTGATGTAGATGCCATTCTTACTCTATTTAATTTGAAGACCAACAAAGAATTTGATTTCACCAAACATGGACATCTCAAATTCCTTGTTCATTTGTTCTAAAAATTCTTTGCAAAGATCATCATTTCCTATGAACAAAGTATCATCTACAAATATTTCTACCAAATTAATCTTATTATTTGGTCCTTTCTTTATGTACAAACTACTGTTGTCATTAGTTCTTTGAAAACCAATCTGAATAAGATAGTTCTACAATCTTTCATACCATGCTCTAGGGGGCTTGGTTTAGACCATATAATGCTTTATGCAATTTATAGACCATGTCCTTCTTGTTTGGATCAACAAAACCTTCAAGCTGTTCAATGTAAACCTCTTCATCCAATATGCCATTGAGAAATACTGACTTGACATCCATTTGAGAAACTTTGAATCCTATCAATACAGTATATGCAAGTAAGGTTTTGAAACCTTCCAATCTTGCAACAAGAGTAAAAGTTTCTCCATAGTCTACACCTTCTTCTTGAGAGTATCCTTTGCATACTAGTCTAGCTTTGTTCCTTGATACCTTACCATCTTCATTTAGTTTGTTTCTAAATACCCAGTTTGTTCCAATCACAAACTTTTCTTTGGGTCTTGGTACAAGAGTCCATATTTTATTTTTCTCTATCTGTTCTATCTCTTCATTTATAGCTTCAATCCAACTTTCATTATCTAGTGCATCTTTCACATTTCTAGGTTCAAAATTAGCAAGTAAACAAGTGCCTTTCAACTTACTTCTTGTCATTGTTCCTTTTGATTTATCTCCAATAATCTGATCTAGTGCATGATACTTTTTGACATACATGGCTAACACAAGCTCCCTGCCTTTTGAATGACTTGCATTGTTATCCTTCTATGTCTCAACTTTTGGTTCTAATTCTAGTTGCTCAGGCTTGGTAGATGATAACTCAATAGCTTCTATTTGCAACTTGGGTTCTTGTAGGTCAGTAGGTACTAACTCAGTTTGAAATTCTTGTGACTCGGTTAATGAAGACTCTAGAGTTGAAGATTCCTGATTAATAGGTATACTTGGCATTGTATTAGGTTCCATGTAAATAGATCTTATATAGTCTTCAAATTCCTTTTTGCTTTTTTCTTCTGTTCTTTCTGCAAACTCATCAACTTTCACATGTGCACTTTCTATGACTTTGTGAGTAGATAAGTTCAAACATCTACATGTTTTTCTTTTGCAAGAGTATCCCAAAAATATTCCTTCATCACTATTTGCATCAAATTTACCTTTTCTAGATTCTTTCAAAATGTAACATTTGCTTCCAAATACTTTTAGATAACTTACATTGGGTTTGTAGCCATACCACAACTCATAGGGTGTTTTGAATGAGTCCTTTTTTAGCTATGCTTGGTTCAAGGTATGAACTGCAGTGCTGATAGCTTCCTTCCAATATTTGATAGCAATGCCTTTCTCAATCATTAAGGTTCTTGCACAATCCATGATAGATCTATTCCTTCTTTCTGCTATTCCATTTTTTTCAAGAGTTCCAGGTGTTGAAACCTATCTTTTGATTCCCCTTTCAATGCAAAAGTTATTGAACTCATGTGAAATGAACTCACCACCTTTGTCAAACCTTAAGCATTTCAGTCTTTTGCCTATTTCCTTTTCTACTTTGGCCAAATAACATTTGAACTTTTCAAATGCTTCTAATTTCTCTCTTAAGTACATGACAGTCATCATTCTTGAATAATCATCAACAAACAAAATGAAGAATTTTTTACCAGTATAACTTTCAATGCTAATAGGTCCACACAAATTAGTATGCACAATTTCTAGAACTTCTTTAGTTTGATAGTTCTTGCTTTTAAAATTAGTCTTTCCCATTTTACCAATTTGACAATTCTTGCATAGACCAACCTCAAGTTTCTTTATGTTAGGAATACCTCTTACTTTCTTGAATTTATTGATCTTTATCAAGTTGTCAAAGTTTACATGACATAACCTCCTATGCCATAACCAACTTTCTTCAATTTGAGCAATGAAATAGGAACATTCACCAAGTTCAAGGTAAAATAAGTTACCTTTTGTTTGAGTGCCTGATCCAATCAGCTTTCCTTTGCCATCCAATAATCTTTCTTTTTCATGCTTAAATTCTACTTTGAATCCATTATTGAGTAGCTATGCCACACTCAAAAAATTATGCTTTAGTCCTTCTACCCAATATGCATTATCACATACAAGTTCCTTGGTTAGTGAGATTCTTCCTTTTCCTCTTATACAACAAGGTTCATTGTTACCAAATCTTACACTGCCACCATCATAGTCTTCAAAGTATTCAAACTTAGTTTTATCACCAGTCATATGATGAGAGAAACCACTATCTATGATCCATGTATCATTTCTACTCATATGAGAAATGAGTGTCATTTATTCATCATTATCAAACTCATCTTTCATAGCAATGTAGACAATTTTATCTTCTTCTTCATCATCAGAATCATTAGAATCTTTAGCTATGAAACATGTTTTCTTACCTTTATCCTTGAATTATTTGAAGTCTTTCTTGCCATTGTACTTGTGAGCTTTCTTCTCATCTTTTTTCTGCTTATTTGGGCACCTAGCAGCAATATGTCCAATTTCTTCAAAAAGAAAGTAGATTAGAGGAACCTTACCTTTGTATTTCCCTTTGCCTCTTGAATATTTTCTTGCTAGTAGAGCTTCAACCACCTCAAGATCACTATGTGAACTTTTTTCTAATTCTTCATCACTGTCTGACTGTGGATCCTTCATCTTTTTCCCTTTTTCTTTGAGTGAAAGCTTGGCTTCAAATGTTGATTCAATGTTCTTGGAAGCTAGAACATAATTGTCATAGTTGTCTAGCTCAAATGCACTCAATCTTCCAACTATGGCCTCTAAATTTATTTTATGATTTGCCTCACATCTTCTTTCTTGAATTGCAAACTCTAATTGCATAAATGGGAAGTAGAGTTCTAAGAACTCTACTTATAACTATCTCATCATTGATATCTCCTCTAGATGCTTTGATTGCACTAACACATCCTTTAAGTCTTTCAACATACTTTGCAATATTTTCATCCTCTCTCATCCTCATTTGATCAAATTGTCCTCTCAAACTTTCTGCTTTGGCTCTTCTCACATTATCATTTCCTCCATAGATCTCTTTTAGCTTATTCCACATTTCAAAGGAAGTTTTGCAATGCTTAATGTCATCAAATTCTTCATAACTCAGAGCAGATGCTATATCTATCATCATGTTGTTGTGAGTCTTCTTTTCAACAATATTATTGACATATAATGTACTAGAAGGTTCTTTATATTTTTTATCAATGTACTTTAGTCGTGTATCACTAATAAAAGCCAAATGAAGCCTCATCAATCCTTGCCATGCTGAGAAGTTGTCTCTATTAATTTTTGAAATTTCCCTTTTGTAAGACATCCTGATATTTAGCTTAGATCCTTGAAATCTTTTCTTGTAAGCACCAAAAACTCTGATACTAATTGTTGGGATTAAAGATAGAGTAACTGAGAGGGGGGTGAATTAGTTACTAACAAAAATTAATCCATAGATCACTTAGATGTCTTAAATATCTAGTTATAGTTGATACTCGGTAATCAAATGTTGTAACTCATTAAATTAAACTATTACTTATCTTCAAGCATTCATGCATGTAACTAAAAACAAAAATGAACACAATAGACATCAGATTTAATGTGGAAATTCAATATAGAAAAAACCACCAAGTAGCTATTCACCAATTTTTCACTCTTTTGAAGTGAGCTTTGTTAGGAGCCAACCTTGTTAAAGGTTACAATACACACTGTTAGGTGTGATCATGTTAAAGGATTTAATCACCCTATTTGGAGTGGCCTTGCTAGAGGTCTTTAGAAAAATTCAACTAAACTATCACCTTGTTAGAGGATTTACAAAATGGCTATTAAACAAACTCTATTAAGAGATTTGAAATCATTGCTATAATGGTTAGAAAGCAATAATGAATTAACCTAAACAAGATGCAACTAAATTTGCTAGCTACAGGTCTCTGTTTAGCATCATTAGATCCTCCTTGATCAATTATAGCTATGGTGCTCCTCAATGATCTCTGATCATTGTTCAAATTCACTTCCACAATAATTAGTCTTCATATCACATTAATTTCACACACACTTTTACTCACACTTAGAATTCACAACTTGACCTCTTAATTATACCATTCAGATTGTCAAGTCAGCCCATTTACATGTTACATTTACCAATAAACCATACATCAATCAACTACAAATATTACTCTAAACAAATAAACTTTATTTCATAAAAAATTGAAATCCTTTACTGGCTGACCCTGCTTGGTAAATAGTGCTTCCAAAAATTTCTTAAGTTAATCTTCTTGACTTAGTTAACATTGCAATATTCTTAAAATCCTTCGGCTACCAAGTTTACTCAGTAAGAACTATTTCTGCCACATTTCCTTTGATGACCGAGTAAGCTCGATAAGAAATATTTTTGCCACATTTTTTTTGATGAATTAGTGAGCTTGGTAAGAACTATTTTTGCCATATTTCTTTTGATGACTGAGTGAGCTCGGTAAGAGCTATTTCTGCCACATTTCCTTTGATGACCGAGTGAGCTCGGTAAGAACTATTTACTTGGTAGATACTGCAAGTTATCTTTACTAACCTTTTGGGTTCGGTAGATTTTGTCCTTTTTCCTCATTGACCATTTGAGCTTGGTAGACTCTGTCCTTTGCCTTGCTGACCTTCTAAGCTTGGTAGACTCTATCATTTGCCTTGCTAACCTTTTGAGCTTAGTAGACATTGTCCTTTACCTTGCTAACCTTTTGAGCTTGGTAGACTATCTAATGACTGATATGACATTTGTGTGAGATCAAAGACAACACACAATTGAAAAATTGTATCCAAAAAATAGGAAGAGCACTAGTGGTGGAAGATTCTTTGTTGGTAAAAGACTAGTATCTTGGACAAACAAGAAACAAAATTGTATCTCTCAATCCATAGCAGAGGCAGAATATGTGGCATCAACAGTCAATTGTTTGAACATCGTTTGGTTCAAACAAATGATGATAGGAATGAAGATAGAAATTAAGGATCTAGTAGTCATATACTATGATAATACTAGTGCAATCAATATATCAAAGAATCTAGTAATGCATACCAAAATAAAGCACATTTCTATAAAATATCACTTTTTAAGAGAACTGGTGCAAGTTAAAGAAGTCAAATTGGAATATGTGAATACAAAAGAAGAAATTGCAGACATATTCACCAAGCCATTAGCTAAAGATGCATTTCTATATCTAAGAGGTAAGCTAGGGATCATTCCCCTAACTGAAGCTCACTAAATTAATATTGGTGATGCATCAACTAGAGCATGTTGAAGATCAATCAGTTGGTGTAGTATTAACAAAGGTATGTTGCCAATGTATCTATACTTGAGGTACATTAATATTCATTAAGCATTGCCTTTGGCATGAGATGTCAAATAAGGAGAAGTATAATATCACATCTCATAAAATTTAGTTGAAAAGAAGGAATAAAAAGCTTGATAAAGAGATGAAGAAAAAAATTGTCAAAGAGGGAGAATGAACTTGATTAAAGTTATCATAGATAGAGGGAGAAAACTAAAGGCATAGTTCACTACACTGATAGAGGGAGTTCTCATGAATAAGAATTTGAATGACAATAAGAATATGTTTCTTACTTTATTCTTGCTCCAAAATTTCATTGTGTTATGACATGTTGTACTACCATCAATGCCAAAGAGGAAGATTGTTGGATATAATTGATTAATTGTGTATTGTCTTTGATGTTACAAAAATTTCATATCATTATCAGTTAGTATATGTCAAGCTTATTCAAGAATTGAAGACAATTTTTTGTGCTTGCTGAGCAATCCAGACTTTTCTTAGTTTAGAAGGTAGTGTTTACCGAGTTCACTCAGGTGCCAAAGAAAAGTCTGTGAATGATGAGTGTTAACTAAGCTCACTTGATTAATGGAAAAAATGTTGGTTTGAACCAGTGCTAACCAAGCTCACTTAGTTACCAAAGAAACTTGCTAGTATATAGTGTTGATCAAGCTTCACTTGGTTAACATAGGAAAATCACTTCTGAGTTAATGTCTACCAAGCAAGGTCAGCTATCAAAGGATTTTCTTATTTTGGCATATCAAGTTCAAATTATTTATCAGTTGGTTCTAGTTGACTAAGGAAATGAATATTAATTACTCTAAGTTATATTCTAGCTGACTTAATAATGTGAATGATATAAATATAAGGTCAAGTTGTGGATAGAATGTGTGATGTACAATCATTGAAGATCTACTAAATTCTAAGAGGAAGTGAATTAGAAGATAAGAAGAATATTTTTGTGGAGCTGAAAAGATACATTCAATTAGGAAGGATCAAGTACAAGCCATAATAGAGATCTATAATCAGCAATTCAGTTGCATCAAAATTAGGTCATTTCATTGTTACTCTTTAACCATTGTAGTAGTGCGGTAAAAGTACAAAGTTGTGTCACCTTTCAGGCTAACTTAATAGAACAAATGAATTAAATTTTTTCTATCTAAAAATCAATTTTGTTCAAATATATGATCTAAGATAAATTCATTCTAGCTAAGTTATATATGGTCTCACACTTTTCTAATTGGAAATGTCTATCAAATGAATGTTTTATACTAATTAATATCCAATTAATAAAGAAATAAAATTATTTCTGAAAAGTGGTATTTCAATAACTCTTACTATTTTTTATGATATTTTTAGTAACATATAAACTCCATTGTGTAGAGCTTAGAATCAAGACTATTCACATATAGTGTTTTAATTAGTTATAGTATATTATAATTAAAAAATTATATAACCACATATTTCAACACTAAAAAATATGTTGATTTTGATAAAGAAAAAATATTAAATCATATAAAATAAAATAAAATTATATGATGTTCTAGAGGAGAGAGCCCTCTTCTAGAATGTATAATTTTTCTCCTAGTTAGAATAGATTTATTTTTAAAAATGTGATGGGAGATGAAAACTATTGATTTCAGGTGAGTTGAAATTTGAATCTTTAAAGAATTTTTTATTTTTGATTGTTCTAACTATAAATGTTATCTATAACATAGTCTGAGATCAAAGGGAAATAAGTTTATTTCCATATAGTTTTGTGGTGGGAACTAGACCCCTAATTTTTAGTGTTTGTCAATAGCTAAAAAATTATCTATAAAAATTACAAAAATATATCAACTCTTATTCCAAATAATTATTAAAAATTATAATCCTAAACTTCATCCATTTCTACATATTTAATTAGTTACTTCATTTTCAAATTCAAAATAATAATACCAATTTTATGTCATTCAATGTGTACAGTTATACTATTTTTAGCATTTTCCTTTACAAAAGGGTGACACAAGTTTGTGCTTTTACCCAGTGATCTAAATCTCTTAACAAACTTGGTTTAACAACCATTCGTAAAACCTCTAACAAGGTGGTAGTTCTATTGAATTGTCTAAAGACTTGTGACAAGGCCACTCCTAATAGGGTGATTAAATCCTCTAATAGGGTTACACCTAACAATGTGTTTTGTAACCTTTAACAGGGTTGGCTCCTAATAGGGCTCACTTCAGAAGAGTGAAAACAATAACTAGTTACAATTGGTAGTTTTTCTAAAATTGAGTTTCCACATTAAATCTTCATGTTGTTTCTTTTCTATGTTTGCAACTAAGTTAAAGTAGTGATAATCATAGATAACATCTTAAGATCTGCATGTTAATTAATTATTGAGTATTCTCAGTGCTATTGGTCTCAGATTGGTGTTGACAATTGAGTGTCAACACACTTAACCAATTCTCAAGATGATGTCAAGTATAATACAAAAGTCGGGCTACAGTGTGTGTCGAGCTAAAGAATTTAATATGTGCCAAGTGAACTTTAAGTGGCGAGTGATCTTCAGGTGCTAAGAAAAGTTCAAGTGTCAAGTCACTATTGATGTTGAGCAGAGTATAGATGCTGAGTGAAATAGAATTACTATAGGAGCTGAGTGAAACATAATTCCTATATGTGTCAAGCATCAACAAATAGTAAGTGCTAAGTAAGATAGAATCAACATATGAGTTTGTATCTTCACAAACTCATATGTAAACCATTTTTGGAGCTGATATAGGATGACTCTTGAAGGATCTTGAAGATAAGATTGAATCTTTTGCATTACCTATGTAATCAACATGCAGCCAATAAGAAAAATGGAGAAGGCATGCAAACAATAAGAGAAGTGCAAGAATTGAGCAAAAAATGAAGAGTAAATATTGATCATAGATTCATACCTAACCCTAAGTCTTCAAAATTTTTAAAAGGAGGATGAAACCCCATTGTATGTGTGGATAAGAGAAGTGTATGGGTGAATTATAGAAAAGTAAAAAAGGGTGTAAACACTTAGAGAAGAGTAGAGCAACATTGTATAATTCAGTTGATCAAGAATAGAGTATTAAAGTTTCAAGGAGTGACATATTAGATCAAGTAAGGATTAGAGCAGATAGAGCCAAACGAGGATCTAGAATCAACAATTGAGGATTGCAAGTCATCAAGTCAAGACATTGTACCATACTTTCTAACCATTGTATTGTGAGAATGAAAATCCTATGTTGATAGGTTGGTCTAATAGTCATATTGGTTTAATAGCCACATTGTAGATCCTTAACAAGATTGTAAAACCTTTAATAGGGTAGCATTCCAAGTGAATGTCTGTAAATCCTTAAACTAGGTCACTTTTAACAAGGTGTAAAGTCTTTAACAGGACATGCCTTTCATAGAGTAGACCATTGGAAGTGGTTGAACTTTGTAACCTTGAATAGTTACATATTGTTGTAGTGATACTTTGTGGGTGTCATCCCTACCGTAGTTTTACCTTCTTATTTCAGAGGGTTTCTAGGTTACCAAATCTTGTGTTATCTATTTTTCATGCATGTCTTTACTTTCATGTTTATTAGATGAATTAGATGAATTAGATGCATGTGAATGCTTTCACCTACAAGGTTTTGAAAAGGTTAAAGTTAGTTACTTCTGATTCACCCTTCCTCTTAGAAGTAAATCTTCCCACTTGTAAATTCCATCAATTGGTATCAGAGTTGAATTCTCACAAGGAGGAGCCTTAGAACTTGGAGAAAAGATCTAGAAATGGAAGTCTACAAACTTGGGAAGATTATAGAGAATCAGAAACTTGATATACAACTTGCTCTACATACTTTGGAAGAAGCGAGGGAAGAATTGAGAAAATCCTTAAAGAAAAGGAAAGTCAATTGAGCTTGCAAGAATTTCAAACATGTAGCTAGACACCTTAAGCTAGATGATTAATGTACACCATGAACTAAATGTCAAGGACATTGAGATCTCCACACTAAAGATGCAAAATGAACAACTAAAAAATGATCTAAAAAGAGAGAAGGAAATTGTAGAGAGCTTCAATAAACCTAATGAGGTAATCAAGTACTTTGAGTAGCTACTAAAATCATCAAGGGCTAGCAATGATACTTTAGGACTAGGATACACTAGCATTGAACAAGGAGAGTCATCCAAAACTATAGAAGAAAGAAGCAAAAAAAGTAAGAACACTAAACCTACTTGTCATTTTTGTGGTAGAAGGGACATACCTCTAATGTATGTAGGAGCAATAATGCCCATCAGCATGATAAACCTAAGAATGTGGGTTACTATCATAAGTGCAAAAAGAAAGGACATCAAGCACATGAATGCATGACTAGGACTATTAGAACACCAAGATTTGAAGGTCACTGCTACAATTGCAAGAAGTATGGTCATAGAGATTTTGAGTGTAGATCAAAGCCTATGTGGACACCTAATCAGCCAACAAAGGGAAATAACCATGGACATCACTACAATTGGGATTACAACACCAGGTATAGCTATCATTACTATCAAGAATATGGACACATTCTTGAAAATTGCATTAGGACACATTTCAGTGGAAACTACAATAGATGGTTGAGCCAAACCACATATTTTAGTTGGTTAAAGACTGGTAATATCAGTAGGAATTTTCCAACAAGGTCAAAGGCACCCAACTCAAAGAACAAAAAAGGTAAAGAGAAGGTAGATGTTGAACACCTTAGAGGAGAAATGAATAAGACATGGAAGAAGAAAGATGGTAGTAGCACATTAAATGAAGGGATCACTTCACCTAAAAGGTCAAGTGATCACACTTCATCAAACTAAGTAAAGAGAAGGCATGAGGGACTGATTTACAAAGCTTTATCATACATTAGTTCCTAAATAAGAAAGTAGGAATATATCAGAATGATTAAATATGCAAAGTTAAAATTTTAAGATTTCACAAGTGTTTTCGAGTTGCCCTCAGATGTCGAGTAAAATCTTAGTTCATGCCAAGTTGACTATCAGATTAGTAGAAGCCAAATGATCAGTTGGAGCCAAGTTGGTAGTGGTAGCTAAGTAAAGAGGAAAATTCAATTGAAGCTGAGTGAGTAATACTCTTGAGGATGCCGAGTAATGAAAAGCCAATGGAAGTCAAGTAATGTAGAAATCCTTTAGAAGCTGAGTGGACAACTGTAAATGCACTAAGCATTAAATGCTATGGAAATAGGGTATATTATTGCATTTTCAATCATTTTTTTCACCATGAATGAAGAGGAAAGATGAAAAAGAGTGTAGAGTGACTTCATAGTAGAGAATCTAGTATTTAACTAGATTTCAATAGTATTTTAGCACAATTTCATCAATTTTGAGGTATTTATGTTTGTGTTGAGCTACAAAATTTCAAATTTTCTTTGTGTACAAACCCTAGATTGCACGAATGGCTTCTAGCTCTAGGAAAACTCATGATAAAGAACCGTTTGAGGTCTAGCTTGTGTCCAATGAAGTGAAACAACCCAATTTTTTCCCAATACTAGAAGTAGCATATAAAAATGACCTAGTTGGAGCCCTATCTATCATACCCCCTAAGGTAGTTATGGTTTAGGATGTAAGAAAATGCTACAATTGTAAGATTGGAGACATATGAGATATGGAAATGAGGGAAGCCTATGAGAAATTGTGTGAAAATAGAGTGTTGAAGGAAGAATATCAGATTCTTGAGAAGAAGGGTTTGACATGAGCCCTAGAATTCCCTATAGTATTTGAGACTGAATGGATTAGACTAGTTCTTAGCAAAATACATGATGGAAGCTTATGGTTGGAGGATGGTCTAGTGAAAATCACAAAGAGAATCATACATAGAGTGATAAGGTACCCAAGCCTAAATTGGCCAAAGACCCTTAGGAGTGATTCTAAGGAGGCAATTGAGAAAAATACTAGTGCTAAGTGGAACAAGAGAGGAATGACAATAGAAACCATTCAAGACCCTCTTGTTGATTTTGTTGTTAGAGTTATTGCACATAAGTTTTACCAATCTAGCAGACTCAACAATGTGCCTTGCATTATAGTGGATGTAGGCTATAAATTGGTGAAAAAGGATCATACTTATGATCTTGTAGAATTGCAGCTGCAACAAATTAATGAAAATTTAGTAACAATTTAGAGAACCAAGGGAGCCCAATGAAAATTTGGTGCTATTTTGATTTGTATATTTTTTTATGTGTAGAATGAGTTCCCTTCTTTTGGAAAAGTTGCATGGAAAAATGATAAGTCAATCATAGCTCAAGTTAATGAATATATAGAGCAGATGGGAGCTAATTTTGAGACCCTTATGACTAGCTATTTTGAAGATTTCAAGAAGACAATGAAGCAAAGGCTAATAATTCTAGTATCATTAGTAGAGAAATATGTAAATGATGTTTACTTTCTTGTAGATATTGATTATACATACATACAAGTTGCCATACCAAGAGTTAGATGGTTAAGACCTCTAGGCTATGAAATAAATATAGATGAGGCATCAGAAACAATAACTACACTACTAGTAGAAGAAGTGGACAAAAGTGCACCACATTTTGGAACCTATGATGTGGTTAGGTCAAAAGTGGATATGGAGTTGAAGAATGCATTCACACTAAAGAAGAAAGATAAACTTGTTAACAAGTTAAAGGCCAAATTTGGTGAGGGAATGATAGAAGAAGAAGAAGGCATAGAAGTCAAGAATGATGAAGAGGAACAAGGTTAGGAACCACTTGCTTTAACCCAAAGAATGGGGGAGGATGTAGAAAGGAGGAAGGTGTTGAGCAAGAGGCACCCAAGGCTGAGCCAAAGAAGAGAAAGACACAAAAACCTCCAGTTGCACAACCAAAGGGAAAGAAGAAGGCAGCAAAGCCAAGCCTAGCCAAGGGTAGATACCAAGGCAACAACCCAAGTAGAAAAAGAACAAAAGAAGCAAAAATCAATAGAGAACGGAGGTCCTATAGAGAAAAAGAAAAGAAGAAAGTATGTTGCACCTCCTAAATTAGATGAAGAAAGGACAGAGTTTGATGAGAATCAATTCAGATTGGTAAGATATTTTACCAAGTCTAAATTGGAATGTGTTTGTAATAAAATTAGAGATAATGCAAATCTAACTAGTTTAAAGACCATATATTTTAATAAGTTATCAATGGAAGAACAAAACATAGTGGAAGAGTCCATCTACACTATTATGGCTAAGTTCAAGACCACCCCACTTGAACTTGACAATTCAATGCTTAAAGAACTAAGCTCATTAGTTGAGAATAAATGAAATTACTACCTTAATATGGAAAAGGAAATAAGGGAGTCAACATTGGCTCATGTAATGCTAGACCTTACTAAAGGTCAAATAAGTAAGGCTAACAAGAAACATGGGAGAAAATTTGCACCCAAATATAGAGCCTTTAGAAGTTTGCAAAACCAAAATGAAGATGTTGTGCAAAAGTCCACACAAATGTGGAAATTAATTTATGGATTGACTACAGTCAAGGAAGGGTAGGAAGACCCCTTTGAATGAAGAAATTATGAAGAAGAAGAGGAAAATGAAAAGGATGAGGAAGAAGAGAAAGAAAAAGAAGAGGAAACAATGGAGAAGACACATCAAGGTGAAGAGGCAACAACTGAAGAATAGTAGGAAGAACAGTGTGTCCAAGATACCCAAATGCCACCACCAAGTCCTCCACACATGGAACCTATAGAAATAGTAATTTTCAAGGATGTTCCTGACACCTAAGGTTAGAACATCAATCCTTTGACTGTAGAGGATCTCAAAAATATCCTTCACTAAACCACAATGCAATCACAACTATGCACAAATCCTATTTTGGTGAGCGTGGAAGAGTTGTAGAAGGCTATAGCAGAAATCAATAGGAAGAAGGTAAACACACAAGAACAGCCTTAACAACCTTCCATAGCAATAGTATATCAACCTAAAGAGAAAGAAGCATAGGATAAAATTACTAAGGTTGATTCTATAGTAAAAGTGACAACAACTGCCAAGGATTCAACAAATGAACAAATAGGACAAGATGTTCCTACAATATAAAACCAAGGTGCACCACCTTAGATCATTATTATTGATCAAGGTAGTAGAGAAGAGGAGGAGGAGGAGGAGGAGGAGAAAACCCTTAAGGAGTAGGAGGCAATATAGACATTGGCGAACTTGCCTACCTCAGGGACTCCTACCAAAAAATTGAGCACTAATGTAGTACCACTGCATATTTCAACACCAAGTTTGAGCTCCACCAAAGTTGCAAGGGTACTTCACTATGGAGATCCTGCACTTGATGAGGAAATAGTCATACCTAGTTATGACTCCAGAACAATGAACCTAGCTCAAATAAATGAAGTGCAAGAGGCACTTGAGAGAAGGAAGAAGCAAGAGATACTTATAAATGAGTATAGATAGAAGCGAACACTTGTTGAAATCAAAGACATATTCCTTGATGCATTTAGCTTGCCAATACTTGATGAAACCAACATAGTAGATGAGGTACAAAATGAGGACCTTGATACTAATTTTATGTTATTAGAATGGTTAGAAAAGAAATTTCAAATGAAAGCCAATGAGAAAACATCTAGTGAGATAGCACTTTCACAAGTTGAATTGCCTAAGAAAATTGAGAAAGTTAAAACAATACTTGTGAATGTATTTTCATTATACTCCAAGTTGTGTGATTCATCATACTTCACACAAGAGACTAGCCAAAGGATACTAAGCATGGAATGAAATATTAAGATTTCTAGCACACAGCTACCCAAAGATCTAGCTCAAAGTGAGAAGCATTTTGCAACAACGCTCACGCTTAGAAGGAGCTAGCTATATTGATAGCAGAAGAGGCCAATATTAAGGCCAAATTGATGCAAATTCAATTTTCTATTACCCCACATCTAGAATTCCTCCATAAGGAACAAGCCTATGCATAAAATGTTTTGAAGAAAGGTCCAAATCTTTCTACCTTAGAAGGCCTTGTACATCTTGCAGCAGAGACAACCATCCAACACAAATCACTGGAAATTGCCTTAGACAATTGGGATGCTTCTCTGAAGATGATCATGGAGGGGTAAAAGCACAAACCTGTGTCACCTTTTATAAAGAAATGTGATATCAGAATGTGACAGTTCAACATTAATGACAAAAAAAATGGTATTTGTGTTTAAAATATGAAGATGATGTAAACTAATGAAATGTGTAGAATTGTATGAATTTTATGCCTATAAT
This sequence comes from Cupressus sempervirens, assembly GCA_028749045.1. NCBI lineage: Eukaryota > Viridiplantae > Streptophyta > Pinopsida > Cupressales > Cupressaceae > Cupressus > Cupressus sempervirens. The sequence continues at coordinate 641,878,657 of CM053789.1, read as the reverse complement.
TTTTATAATTTTTTTGACTAAGAATTTATTCATTTTATTTTATTTTGAAGTCCCTTTTTTAACTCTAAAAAATATAGGATGTAGTTCCCGTCAAACAAGTATATGAAAATCACCTTTTTTTGTTCTAATTTGAAAATATTTTATAGATGACATGTATAGCTAGTGCACAAAAAAAGAAATAATTATTTTTGATGTATATTTTCTTTGTTATAAGTACTCAAGTTTGACCTTGTCAGAATCCAACAGTTTTTTCCTCCCGTCAAAACTTCCCTATCAAATCTATACCTTCTTGAAAATAAATTACATATTCATGAAGAGGATTCTCTCCTCTAGTGATAAATATATATTTTTTATTTTTTTGATATGATTTACTATTTTTTATCATTTTTTGAGAGAGCATCTTCTGAAATGTTGAAATATCAACTTATAATATTTTGAGATTATAACATATTATAACTAATCAAAACACTAAAAAATTTATATAATGATGATATTGAATCTGAGATCTATAAAATGGTATTTTTAGTTTTTTAAAAAAATTGAGTTTTGATAGAGAAATGAGATTTGACCAAAACAGGTTTTTGTATCACAAACGGTGACACAGATCTATGCTTTTACCCGAAGGTAAATAAAACTTTTTTGGCTAAATATTATATTCATCCTTAAGACCCTTTGACATAAGTGTCAAAAGGGGGGAGATATGAAATTTTGAGAAAAATGATAATAAGAATGGGAGAGACTACATTCTTTGATGGAAGTAATAAAGAATATCCAAAAGGGGAATATATTCAAATTTTTTAGAAGTAATAAGGAGATATTCATGTAACACAATACAAGAATAAAGCCAAAGGGATGCAAAACCTACAAGAAGATGTAAATAGGGTATACAAAAATAGACGCAAAAGAATTAGAAGACAAAGAGTATTAGACACATCAGCATGAGATAAATTCAGCACAAGAGTTTTGGTTATATAAATGACACATCAACTTAGGGGGAGTTACAAATTTTTGAGGTATACAAAAAATTTGAACAAGTTTTTTGAAGTTTTGTACATATGCAAAAAAAAAATGTGTAGTATACTCATAGATATTAGAATCATAATGTTTAGTTAAGTGTTTTTGCCACTCATGTCAAAGGGGGAGATTGTTGGTCTTAGATTGGTTCTGACAATTCAGTGTCAACACATTTAACCAATTCTCAAGATGATGTTGAGTATAATACAAAAGCCAAGATATAGTGTGTGTTGTGCCAAATAATTTAATAGGTGCCGAGTGAACTTTAGGTGTCAAGTGATCTTCAGGTGCCAAGAAAAGTTCAAGTGTTGAGTCACTATAGGTGCCAAGAAGAGTATAGATGCTGAGTGAAATAGAATTACTATAGGAGATGAGTGAAATAAAATTCCTATATGTGTGGAGAATCAACAAATAGTAAGTGCCAAGTAACATAGAATCAACATATGAGTTTGTATCTTCACAAACTCAGATGTAAACCATTTTTGGAGCTGACATAGGATGAATCTCGAAGGATTTTGAAGATAAGATCTAATCTTTTGCATTACCTATGTAATCAGCATGCAACTAATAAGAAAAATGGAGAAGGCATGCAACCAATAAGAGAAGTGCAAGAATTGAGTAGGAAATGAAGAGAAAACATTGATTGTAGATTCATACGTAACCCTAATTCTTTAAAATCCTTAAAAGGAGGACAAAACCCCATTGTATGCATGGATGAGAGAATTGTATGGTTGAATAATAGAAAAGTGCAAAAGGGTGTAAAGACTTAGAGAAAAGAAAAACAACATTGCAAAATTCAGTTGATCAAAAATAGAGTATCAGAGTTTCAAAGAGTGACATATTAGATCAAGCAAGGATCAGAGTAGACAAAGTTGAACAAGGATCTGGAATCAATAATTGAGGATTGCAAGTCATTAGGTCAAGATATTATACCATACCTTCTAACCATTATATTGTGAGAATGGAAATCCTATGTTGATAGGTTGGTCTAGTAGCCATATTAGTTTAATAGCCACATTGTAGATCCTTAACAAGATTGTAAAACCTTTAATAGGGTATCATTCCAAGTGAATTTTTGTAAATCCTTTAACCATGTCACTTTTAATAGGGTGTATATTCTTTACCAAGATAGGCCATTCATAGGGCAGACCATTGGAATTGGTCAAACTTTGTAATCTTGAATAGTTTCATATTGCTATAGTGATACTTTGTGGGTGTCATCCCCACCCTAGTTTTACCTTCTAATTTTAGAGGGTTTCTAGGTTACCAAATCTTGTGTTATCTATTTTTCATGCATGTCTTTACTTTCATGTTTATTAGATGAATTAGATGAATTAAATGCATGTGAATGCTTTCAGCTAAAAGGTTTTGAAAAGGTTAAAGTTAGTTACTTCTGATTCACCCCCCCCCCCCTCAGAAGTAAATCTTCCCATTTGTAAATTCTATCAAGTGCTTATCGAGTTTCAACATTTCTTTGTTTACCAAGCATCAACAAAGTTAAGTTTTTTTATAGACATCTAAGGGATTTGAGAAATAATTTTTTTAGTAACTGATTCACCCCTCCCCTCTTAGTTACTCCTCTTATATTTCCAACAAGTTCTATCCCTAGGATTGTAGTGTTTGGTACATTCCACATTTAATTCTAGATGTTAAAAAGGAGGGAAACCAGCTGTAGCAACAATTTCACTTCTCACAATTCTTGTGGCTAGGTGTGTTGGGTTGTGATCATTGTATCCAAGCATTTTCCAATAATTAAAATCTTTCAAATCAAGGCCATGGAGGCCTGCATTTTTTATTTCTACCCACTTTGACATAATTTTTTATTTAGGATAGAATCCTCTCCTTTCATTCTTTATCAATTGTCCAAATGTTTCTCGTATTCCCCTAGGTTCTACCATTCTTCTTTCCTACAAAATAAAAAATGTCCAGACCTAAGAATATGTATAGAAAGCATAAAAGGTAGATACAATTTGTCCAAAAGATAAAGATTTTGGATTTTACCAAAAAATTTGTATTCCTTTTTGGATTCACTTTTCAATATTTCCACAAGAAACATGCAATTTTCCACAACTCACTCAAAAGGTTCCTTTATGATAAAATTCAAGATCCTCTGACACAAATTCCTAGAAAACTCCTCAACAATTTCAGAAATTTCCCCAAACATCTTCTTCTAAACTCTTTGAATTTCACTCCTATTCTCAAATTTCTCTTCAAATTTTTGTGTGAGAAGGAATGAATGAAAGGGTTTCTTATATAAAACATCCCTCAAAAAAGACACCTTTAAAGTTGTAGGATAAAATTAGTTAGTTTCTTTACTTAGCCACCAAGGTTTCCATCTTTTTGTTCAACTTGTCACTTTTTTTGTTTGTCTCAAGAAGTTTCCATTACTGATGCTTTTAACTTTAGGATGAAGCTAACTCTTCATTTATCCCATTTTGATTTTTTTGAATTTTTATTAATTAAATATCAATTAAAATCAATATTTAATTAATTTCCATGTTTTAATAAAAAAAATTAAATTTCTTTCTAGCTTTTCTCCAATATTTATTTTTTGGATTATCATTTAAAATAACCAAATTAAATATCAATAAAATTAATATTTAATTTTCCATGTAAATCAAAAAAATCTCCTTGAAAGAAAATCATTTTTTTTTTGAATCCAACTTTTCCATTTATGAAGAATGTTTTATTGTTTTTTTTTTTGATTTCGATCAATTTTCTTTTTAATTTTCAAACTTGGGATTTTTCTCAAATTTCCCAAATATTTCAACTTTTCATGATTTTTCACGAGATTTTGGATTTTCAACCTCAAGAATTTTTTGAATTTTATAACTTTTTCCAAACATTTATCATTTGGATTCAAAACTTCCTTTTTTCTTCCCTTTGGAATTTTTAGGATGTCTTGGATTTTCACATTTTCCAAATTTCATGATTTTTTCACATTTTTCATTTTTTTCAACTTTTTGGAAACTTGGGTGATTTTTGAATTTTTCATTGTCACCCAACAAGTCAAAAACAATTGGATATTTCACATTAATTATCATGAAAAATCCATGAAGTGCATTGGTATGCATGCAAGCAAAAAAAGGTATCTTGGAAAGAGTGTCCTAGATTCCTTTGATTTGGATAAAATCCCTCGTAATAGGAAAAATTTGCTCCATGATTTGTTGAAAGTGGGATTTTAAGGTAGTCGGGGATAACCATCCTTGGGTGAAACTTTCCACACTATGCACAAAGGTGCGCTCCATAATTTGTGGAGAACATAATTTTCACCAGATGAAGGATTTTTTCCTTTACAGAAACTTCCAACACATCGTGAACTTACACACCAAGGTATGTGGAGAGCACATTTTTACTTTGGTCACAGATTATTGGAATTGATTGTTCCCTGAGGTGGGTTGACTTGCATTTTTCCATATTAGAGAATTCATGGTGGAGGCTTATCTTCATTTTATCAAGGAAAGGGGTCTCATTACAGGGTGGTGGGTGACATTTTGTCACAACAAAGACCTTCATTGATAGTTAGCATTCCATTTTAGGAAAATTAGATTTGTTCCCCATGCTCAACCTTGCATACTGCGGGTGGATAACACGTCTTGTTATCCCTCCCCACATTTTTTGGCCATTTCACACCATCAGGGCTAGTTCTTCAATGCCCAACTACTTCTTGGGCCTTGATTGACACAAATCCAATGCACTCCATGCCTCTTCAATGCATATAATCATCAAGGTTCAGTGATTTGATCTCTTGCAGCTGGGTTCACTTATGTTAGTCTCACCTTGTCACTTCCAAAATCAGATTGCACTCCACGATCATATTTCTTTATGATTCTCAGTTATAGCTCTAATTTGCAACTCAACTCCACCTATTTGGCATTTGAGCTCAATTTTAAATAAGAGTATTTCTTAAAATCTTTAAAAGACATTTATAAATATTTGTTAAGGGTTCTTCTCTATTTGTATTTTGCAACGACATTATGCCCTACAACTTTTTCCTTTCCATTAATGAACACTTTGTTCCTTACCTTCTCTTTCCATTTTTCTATCTAGTGCATGTATATTCTTTGTAGTAAATGTTTTCTTTCTATTTTTCTAGGTTTACATGTGTTTAATCTATTGGGAATTGTTGCATAAGTGAAAATTATCTTTCCTTTCATCATTTCACCAGTTTTAGACCTGCATATCACTTTGGGAGATAGATTTAAGTCAAGTTTAGTGTATTTTGGGTTTTCATTGATTATTTGTGTAGTTGTGGGAAGAGTTATAAACATATTTCTATCTTGGTGCATCACCCCTTTCCCTTTCTGCATTTTAATTTCTCTTCTCCTTCTCCCTTTTCTTCCCTAGTTTTAGTTTAGGTGCATCTTGATAGTGGGGAAGCTAGACTTCTCTAGAGATTCAGCCTGAGAGTGCAAGTCCCACACTTGGAGGTTGTTTCCATATTACACAAGGCCTCTTAATGATCATACCTCAGGAAAGGGTACATACTTTTGTGTCAACAATTACCCAATACAGTGAAAGGATCAAAGGAAGTGTAAGTGCAATCAGAGCTGGAGGAGGTAAATTATGATGAAACAATAATCAACAAGGTATTAAGAATTCTTCTTCCTATTTATACAATTAGAGTTTTAGTTATTCAAGAAATGAGACAATCCAATACATGATTTAACCCTAGATACTCTTGTAGGAAGATCAACTACTTTTCAGTTGGATAACTTTGATAACTATGCTCCTTGTAACAATCTTGAATCTATATTAAAAAAAAAACCAACCCTTGGTAGAAAATGAGAAAAATAAAAAAGGAAATAAGCTGACAGTGAAGAAAAATATGAATATGATGAATATCTTGAAGTTATTGAAGCTCTTCTACCAAAAAGAGTAGCAAAAGTAAAAAGAAAATTTAGAGGTAAAATTCCAATGTGAAGAAGTTGGTCACATTGCTGCAAGGTGTCCAAAAAAGGAAGATAAATATGAGAAAAGGTTCAACAAGTTCAAAGGCAAGAAAGAGTTCAAAAGCTACAAGGACTACAAAGGAAAAGGTAGGAAATAATGTTACATTGCAAAAGATTTTGATAGTGATAATGATGAAGATGAAGTAGTTTATATTGTTGGTAAAGATGAATTTGATGATGAGGAAAATGAAAAGATGGTACTTATCTCTAATGTTAGCAAGAATGATACATGGATCATGGATAGTAGTTGTTCTCATGACATGACTACTGATAAAACTAAATTTGAACATTTGGAACACTATGATGGCAGAAGTGTTAGATTTGGAAACAATGAACCATGTCATGTAAAGGGAAAATGAATCATAGCATTAATTGATGGAATTAAATGCAAGAATTCCTATTTAGTTGAAGGATTAAGACATAATATTCTTAGTGTAGCACAATTGAGTAATATAGAATACAAATTTGAATTTATGAATGACAAAGTTAAACTATTGGATGGAAAAGGACAACTAGTTGGAACTAGTAATTAGACAAAAGGAATTATTTTTTACCTAGATATCAATGAAAGTTCATTTTTGTTGGCTCATATAGAAGAAAGTTGGCTATGGCATAAAATTATGTGTCCATGCTAACTTTGAAAACCTAATCACTATATGAAATAATAAGAGTAAGAGGCATACCTTATCTAAAGAAACCTAAGATGGGCATGCACAAACAATGTCAAATTGGTAAAATGAGTAAAAGAAGTTTCAAAAGTAAGTCCTAAAATTTTGATGAAGTTGTGGAACTATTTCACATAGATATGTATAAACCAATAGGTGTAGAAATCTACTATGGAGATATATATTTAATTTTACTTGTTGATGTGTATTCTAAGATGATGACTGCAATATTTTTGAAGGATAAGTTTGATGCTTTTCAAAAGTTTAAATGGTATTTGGCTAGAGTTGAGAAAGAAATAGGAAATAATTTGAAATTCCTAAGATTGGATAGAGGAGGAGAATTCATTTGGAATGAATTCAATGAGTTCTGCAATGAAAGAGGAATCAAAAGACAAATATCAACACCTAGAACTTTGGAGCAAAATGGAATAGCAAAAAGAAGGAAGAGATCCATCATGGAATGTGTATGTACACTAATGATAGAAAGAATGTTTCACCAAAATATTGGAGAGAAGAAATAAACACATCAATTCATACATCGAATGAGTTTAGTTGAAGAAAGGTACAAACAAAACACCTTATGAATTATGGTATGGTTACAAACTCAATGTTTGTTTTCTCAAAGTATTTGGAAGAAAATGTTATATCTTAAAAGATGTAAGAAAAGGAAAGCTTTATGTGAAAAGTGATGAAGGAAAAATCATAAGGTACTCAAATAAAAGAAAGGCATACAAGTGTTTGAATTTTACTACTCACAAAGTCATAGAAAGTGCCCATGTAAAGATTGATGAGTTTGTAGAAAGAAGTAAAGAATAGAGAAACAAAGAGCTTGAAGATTATAGAAAGTTTATCTTTTATGAAGAAGAACCTAGCACTTCACTTCAAAAATTTGAAGCCAATCAACAACCAATTATACCTAAAAATTCACTAGTAGCTCAACACAAGTCATAAACAAAGGCACCTGAGTCACAAATAGTTCAACCTGATTCGTAATCCCACATAGTGCAACTTGAGTCATAGCTAGAGGCATCCAAGCAACAACTAGATCAGCTAGAGGAGCTCAATAAAAAAGATGAACATCATAGAGAACCAAGTAAACCAATTTCAGAGAAAATAAGGAAAGATCCAAGATTTTCTAAATATTTTAGAAGACATCATACACTTGATCAAATAATTGGAGGAGAAATAGAAAGCATACTAACAAAGAAAAAATAAAAAGGTACAATTGGAAATGGAAAGGAGTAACTAAGAGGGGAGGGTGAATCAGTTACCACTAAAACAAATCCAAAAGTCCCTTTAAGATTTCAACACAATATAAAACCAATACCTTGTTATAACTCAATTAACACTAAATATATTACTACCACTCGGTTAGCACTGAACATGCAAATCTTAAGATATTAAAATTTGATTAACCTTACTTAACTTAGTTGTAAAAATATAATGAAAATAACATGAACACATGAGACACCAAGATTTAATGTGGAAACCCAATTTGGGAAAACCACCAATTGCAACTAGTTACTATTTTTTACTCTTCTGAAGTGAGCACTATTAGGAGCCAACCCAATTAAAGGTTATGAAACAAACTATTAGGTCTGACCCTATTAAAGGATTTAATTCACCCTGTTAGGAGTTTCCTTGTTAGAGGTCTTACAACACTTCAATCTAGAAATGCCACCTTGTTAGAGGATTTGGAAAATAGTTGTTAGGCTAACTATGTAAGGAGATTTGATTCACTTCTACAATTATTAGAGAGTAACAATGATTTGACCTGATTCTTGATGCAACTATCTTTTTTGATTTTAGATCTATGTTCAAGCTTGAATACTTGATCTTCCTTGATTACACTACTACATTTAACCTCATTTTTTTACCAAAATTTTTGACCATCAGCGAAATAAGTTTTAGTTGGTCAGAATGTTAAGGAAAATATTTTTTTTTTTACATGTAAGCCCCGTGTTGGTCAAAAATTTGACCAACATGGGGCTTATACATCCAAAAAAAAAAAAAAACATTTCTCACTTTCTCTTTCATGCACGTGGGTTCATTTGAGTTTTCTGTGAATATGCTTTTTGCAGAGGGCAGGGATAGTGTTGAAAGCGGATCCAGACCCTGCTATGGCTATAACAAGATCAGTGTCACACCTAATTCCATTGCACTACTCCTTTATCTCAAGGTATGTTAATGCTCTACTAATCTTTTGATCATATCTATAATCCAGTCGTGAGTACTTGTATTAGTAGTTTGATCTGGCTTTAGATGGATGATTCAGTGTAACAATGATCAAAATGAGGTAAAAAGGGCATTGGAAGTTGATTTCTTTGGACCTAAAAAAGTAGAAATAAATTCCAGTGTTCAAGTTCTAGTATTTAACTTGATTTAAAAACTTAGATGTTTGAAAAGGTAGTCTTTAACAATTTTATGAGAAGTTACTTTGTTTGATTGAAATACAAACACAAATTATGTCATAATCAGGTATCCTCAGGATGACTATGATCACTTCTAGCAAATCACTAGTAAAGGGGATATATATAACAATAGTCTTGTTGTAAATAGAAGTACTATAGCAGCGATTTCTAGTGACAATAGTAGCAGCAACTGCCCTCCTAGTGAGGTCATGTAAATGGCAATAGTTGCAAAAGAAAACATTTCATAATTGCTTCGAAATGCGATAGAAGTAAAGTAGAAGACATTAATTGCCCTGTAGTTTAGAGAGATTGAAGGAGTGAACACCTCTCAATCAAGGATTTTCAATATTACAATAAATGGCATTGCAATTGCCACTGTAAATTTCTCTATGGATAGTTACATAATTAATAAAGAGGTTACTTTAACAAGTATACAAGCAAGAGAAGTAATAATATCTCTTGATTCAATAAAAGGGTAGGGGAATTCTAGCCGTGGGCCTATCATAAATGCTCTGGAGCATTATAACATTATTGATATAGAACCTGAGACTTTTGGAGATGACAATAAGATCTCTATCTTGTATAATAGATCTATTGAAAACGTGACATGAATCTCTCAATTTGTATTGATAGACTATAAAGAGTTATACCAAATGTATAGTTCTTTTAGTTGCTTCTCACAACTTTTCTTTTTTAATACTTTTTTCTTAATTTACTGATGTTGGAAGCCCAAAATATCTAATTGCCTTATGTTGTCCATTGCAGTTAGTGCACTTTTGGGTATGAAAAATGAATTTTACATGAGCGACTAGATATTTGATCCTTGCTTTGGTATTGAGTGGGATGGAATCAAGTGCATCAAAGATAATCTAGTTAGAATATTAGAAATGTATTTTCAATGGCTCTCTAAGTTTAAAATGTATTTAAGTTTAAAAAATTGATTACTTTACCAAGAGCTGACAAATATTTTCTTTTATATGAAATTAGTGATTTTTCTGCAAGGAATTTATTAGGGTCTTTGAACTATGTGTGCAATTTAACTAGATTGGAGAAACTGTAAGATCATTCTAGACACATAACCTTTGTTTCCTAAATTACTTCCACCTCTTTCTCAGTGTTTTTTCTTTGCTAACAACAAACAATGTTTTAAAATTTGATCTTAGACATTCTCAAAACAACAAGTTCAATGGCCCCATACCACCCTGCCTCTACACACTATGTAACTTAAGGGAGCTATAAGTTTCTCTTCCTTTATATGTGTGCTTGACATGAAAAGAATTTGCATTTAATTGGAAATTAATTTTGTATTAAAACCTATTTTTTTCTCTTTTTGACAGCTACATACAAAACAACAATTTTAGTGGAGTAATTCCTAATGGTCTTTTGAATCATAAATTGAATTTCAAGTAATTAGGGTCTAGTATGAATTTTATATTAAAAAGTTTCAAGGAATGCATTTTGACTAAGAGTGAACCAAGGAGGTAGTGTTATGATCCTGCAAATTTCTTTTCTTGCTTCTACTTAAAATACTTCACAATGTGCCCTCAAAATGTTTCCTTTTTGCAAAAGCCTGCATCCATTTCAATTGAGACAAAATTTCCCCAAAAATGTACAATTCGAACATTCTGTCACTCGCAATTTACAAAAATTGTTAAAACTAATGAGGGGGTCCTCTGGCATTTACAACAAAAACTAATTTTATTCTTGGTTTCCTGTCCATGACATTTTATAGAATCTGTAAGAAAATGGGTTTGGTGGATACATTTTAGACTATTTTGTAGCAATGTGTTTGAATGGTTGGTGAGTTGTCCCAAAACAAATAGTTTAGAGTAGAAATGCTAACAGCACTACTCTTTGGTAATCAAAAAACATAAATGAAGTTTAGAAACACAATATTGTAAGTGTAGTATTATCCTATAGAATGTTTGACAGAGTGTGCTTAGACATTGTTGTCTTATTTTGTTCAGTTACAACACACTTAGAATTCTATCTTGATGTTCACACTAAATCAGTTACCAAAAATTGGTTTGAATTCTTACATTATTTTATTTCACAATTAAACAATAGAAAATATTGTGATGGTTAATTTATTACATATACCAGCTTAGCTCTCAGCTCTTGTGTTACTTGATTCACTAGGAATCAAACTCCACCAAGAATGATCTCTTAAAGCATCTATTTTATAGAACTGACCCCTTGGTAAGACTAGCTAAAAGGGTCATGATATTCTTTGAATTCAACATTAATTTTATTACTTACAAGTCAGTTAAAGGACAAGCACTCTTTGATCAATTAGTTGAGGCATCATCGCCCGATGTATTCCCCATGCAAGACTGATTCCTTGACAAGAATTTATTCACCATTAATCATGATCCTATTTGGGATATGTATTTTGGTGGATCTAGGTGTCAAATAGGTTTAGGAGTGGGTGTCATTCTGATATCACTCAGAGGGTTCCTTTTTCCTTTTGCTTTGAATTTTACAACACAAACATCACTAGCATGAAGCCCTCAATGCTAGGTTATGTGTCGTGATTTTAACAGAGGTTAAACATCTCTTTATACATGAGGATGTTGAGCTAATAGGAAATAAAATTAGAGAAAGTATAAGGAAAAACAATCTATGCTATCCCAATATAGAGAATTGGCTTTGACCTTACTCAAGCACCATAGATAGCATCCCTAGGAAAGAAAAATTGGTATGCAAATGCAATGGAAAGTGCAAATTCCTTTGTTTGATCCAAATTTGACAAAAAAGTAACACTTTTTAGTGCATGTGTTATGGTCTTTTGTTGTATTTAATATACCCTACCTCCTGCAATCTTGTGTATACAAGTGCATTTAGGAGAATGGTTTTCAAACATCTATGCGTACCTAAAGAGCAAATTTTTTGCTAATGACATTAACAAAAGTGCTCGCATCAGGATAAGGAAACTCTCTGCTCACTACCTAATCTTGTCAAATGTCCTATATTAAAGGTCATATAACGGTCTTCTATTGCATTGTTTGATTAAGCGAGAAATACCCCTTTCCCTTCAAGAAGCCCATTTAGGTTGCACTGGAGGGCACATTAGTGGAATATGAAAAGTTTGCATGTATCAAATTACTACAAAGACACATGATCTTTGTCCGTTTGTATATACAAAAGAATATTGTACATCATGAAACAAGAATGAGCATCTCAACCAAAACTATCAAGCCTCTACCACATGGGTTTAAAAATTGGATGGAGTTGGGGGTATAAAAAAATTGCATCACAAATGCATGTAAGGTATCTATAATGAAATCAGATTGAAGGGACCTAACTGGGAGAGAGACTTTGAGTACTATAGTATGGATTTATCTTTTGCCTTGAAAATGTTTTTTTCAAATGTAAAAGTGTGGTTAAAAGAAAATATGTTGAGTCCATTGCTACACCAATTCAGTTCAGCTCCAAACCATGAAATTTTATGTTAGAAAGTAGCAATGCACAGAAGAAACCTTGATTGCAGTGCTATAGTAGCAAGGGCATACTTTGAAAACCAGGACAAGAGAAAAAAAATCTAATGCAGAAGATGGAGGAGATGCTAGAAAGTTTGGCATAGTAGAGGACAGTCAGAAGGAAATAAAAGACACATGAAGAGAATAGTAACTGTACTGCAAATGATATGGGGCCAATTAAGTGTCCACACATGGTTTAACCAAATAAAGAGCTATTAGAGAGGACAAGTCATTCATTTACCAGCATTAAGCATCCATCTAAAAATTCTATTAGTCTCTCTTTGACAAGGCTTGAGCATGTGCCATTGTTGGATCGAGGTGTTGAAGTGGAAGGTGAGGAAACAAAGTCACCTGATCACTCTCTAAAGAATTCATTTATAAATGACATAGATAATGGAAAAGGGCCTATCTATGAAGCTATAGTTGAGCCTAGTAAATCTTTAAAAAAAAACAAACTCTGTAAATCTAGTGAGAATCATTTTGAAAGAAGGGGCAAGGAATTAGCAAATGCAAAATGCATGAGTCAGAAAAGATTTGCTAATTACTCTAATACCATGGATAGTGTATTTCAAAAGGTAGCTGTGGACATAAATAAATTTTTTTTAGAAGATGTTAACATTGCAAGACTTGATCCATTTGCAAATATACATGATAATTCATTTGGGGAATTACATGGAGAAATGATCACCACTAAAACAAATAGAGAAAGAGAATGGAGTGACAATGATATAACTCCAGGTTCATCTCCCGTGCTTGCAAGTTTAAGAGCCTCTAGAGATATGGCCCAAGAAAAATCTATAGTTGATAAGAGTTATCTATTTTATACACTAAAGAGAATCCCTATGACAACATTTTCAGGTAAGTTCATCACTTGTGTACAGAGAATGGATAGATACATACAAAAAAACTTCAAGCAACTTGCCACTAAACTTGAGTTAGGTGACCAAAAAAGAGTATGCATTGGAGGGCCAGAGAAGCTGCTACCAGTTTACATAGACTCTATCCTTTTTAGGGGTGGAACTCTAATGCTATTAGGATATGGAGATAGTGAACCCAGGTTTGCAACTATTTATTCTTCAAATTTTTTATTTTAGAACTTTTTAACAACCTTAAACTGTGATGTTTATAATTTCTTTTATTTTCTCTTTTCTCTGGTTCTTCATGGACTAATTTTGTGTCTAGTAAAATGAATACTTTTATGATGTCCTATGAAGCATCCAGTGTAGGCTTTGAATTTCCATCTAAATGTTGTTTGTCCTATTTCTTATTCTTTGAGTTGTTTCTTAGTGTTTTATTGCTTGCTTTGTCAAAACTGCTTTGCAATTATTGGGTAACTAAATCAGAAATAATTAATATGAAGTGGTATTTTAGATGCCTAGCTATCAGTCCTTGTGATTGTGGCTATTTTTGAAGATGATTAGTACCATGTTGAATCACAAAAAGTGTTTTTGTATATAGCTATTTGAAGAGGCTTTGCAATGCATGATTACCTCGGTTACTTTATTCTAAGATTGTGAGCCAGCTAACATTTTTTAAAGGTTGAGTAAAATTTTTTGCATTGTATCTTTGCAAAGATCTCCTTATGTTGGTACTACTTGATGAAGAGACTAGTTTTATATCCATCTCAAGTGTCTCTAAGTGTGCCTTGGTGATTCATGAGATTAATGATCTATTATTTTGGTAATTTTGGCTATTGATGTCTATGGTGTATGTGCTTTATGTAGGGTAATGGAGAATATTAATGGACACCTTAAATTTTGAAAGAGATATGACCAAATGCATTTGAAATTAACTAGGATGCCAAAGGAGTGGTACATTGGTTATCCATCAAAAGATGGAGGGAAGTTGTTTATAAATGTGTTTGTTAATTTCCTTCAACAGGAGTGACATGTTAACATAAAGGTGAGGGACCTCTTTGCTCCGGTTAGTTGCTAGTTTCTTATTGTCCTATATACAGTTTCCATCAATACTGCTATATCATTCAATTAACATTGATGGGAGTGATGCCGTGTATGTAGCTGGTGATCTTAGTGAGATCAATCGTTTGTTCTACTTTTGAAGGATTAATTTTTTGAAATTAATTGTATAATAAATGAAATTTCTAGGATGGACTTCATTTTTGTAGCTTTTTGAAAGGATACTGGAGATTCCAATTGTTTAGGCAAATGGCAAAGCCACTGGAGAGGTGCTAATCTAAAACTTCTCTAACTTGAACTTAACTATAGGTTACTGTAGTTGAATTAATCTTATATGAAATCATTTTCAACTTTTCCTGTTGGCATAAACATATTTTATTTAAAGAAGAATTTATTTTTCAATCATGAAGGTTTGAATTACTATTCTTGGGAAAATAGATGCTTAGCATGATACCCCATGAATTTTCTTGGAGACAATTTCTACCCTATTCAAAGCTTCTTGAACCTTTCTAAGCCCTGTAAACTTTTAAGAAGCATCAACTACTACATTCCATCTACAAATGTTAGAGCCTTTAGAAAAAATACCGAAGTTAAACAAAGATAAATAAAATATGTTATAACTATTGGAGTGATCTTTCAGATGACAAATTTTCAGTTGCATAAATTTTTGAAAGCTAGTGAAGGTTTAGGAGGACAAGATAATGGTAAGAACCTAATCTCAATTAGCTAATTAATAAATATTCATATAGTAGGGATTGGTGTAGCCACATTTTTTCAAGGGAATATCAAAAGTGGAATCATCCAACATAAATTTATACAATCTAAAGAACACCAAACACCATTTTCTTGCCTTTTGAACATTGGATCAAGGGAACCAAACACCTTTACTATACTTCTTTCATTCTAGGAGGTGGTCAACTAGATTCATTTTCCTCTTAAATTTAGCCCACAAAAACTTTTCATTGCACTTCTAGTAAAATTTACAACCACCTTAACTTTTCATTGCACTTCTAGGCAAATTTACAATCACCTATGTCTTCAGTAGATTTGACTATGTTAATGTAATGCCTCTAACTAAGGCTGACCATTTTATTAAGACAACTGATCCACTATAGTAATGGACCATTTGGAAATTGGGCACATCTATGCTTAACACCATTGATTCCCTTCTAACAAAAAAAAAATTAATGCAAGAGTGAAAGAGTCCATAAAGGGTAATGAATTTAGGAAGGAACGAGGTTTAAAAGAAAGATCAAATAAGAAAGTATCATATCAATTAAGTGATGGTTAATTTATTACATTTACCAACTTAGCTCTCAATTCTTGTGTTACTTGATTCACTAGGAATCAAACTTAGTTTACACACAATTTTTGATTTATGTTAGGATTGTTCTAGCCTAGCTGACACATGGTACCATCTTGAATAATCCATCTAGGGGCCTTGTACCTATATCAAGCATAATTTTCCTTAGGGTTATGTCATGGGTTACAATCTAAAAGGCTTATTATTAAGATTAAGAATTTTGAATGGGAGTCTTGTTGTCTTTTGTAGCACAACTCTGGCTAATGCGTTGAAATTCCACAATTTCACGTGTGATGGAAAAGGGTAAATCCACGCATTGGGTAATACCATATAATATATTCTAATCCATATCATCATTCCTCTTTTGAACTCAGCACATGATAAGTAGGAAACATATTATTGGGATTGTCAAAATTCCTCAATTGATAACAATGAATCCTTAATCAACATAATGTCTTTATCGACTTTTTACCCATCACTTTTAGCAAATTGGAAAACTTCAGGAGCCCTAACATTATTTTTGTGTACCCTTTAGTACTTTGCAATCAGATTTTTTTAAGAAAAGAAGACAAAACTAAAACTAATGAACTCTAACAGAGAAATATTGTTCCCTGACAGTTTTGACCTACTTCTAGGCCAAGGCACATGGGAATTTTACTATTTACAATAGTTTTCTCCAAAGCCCAGCATGAAATATTGTAGAAGAAAGTTATAAACCTATCCAAAACAATCCTTGAGGGGGTCTACAATAAATTCATTTTTCTTATGAGAAATCAAAAAATTGGCTTTCAAAATAGCAACCTGCTCAACATTTGCAGCAGACTGCCAAATTTTTGAAATCATCCAAAATTGCAGAGCACCCCTCATGAGATGCATTCTTGCAAAGATTTTGACTATGTAAAAATTCAATTAGGTTGATAATCATGAAATATTTGAGAAGAAAAAGGAGTTTATAATGATTTTTAGGTCTTGTGGGAATCCATATCTTATCCGGCCCAAAGGCAAAAACAAAGGGGTGATGATAGGATCAATTATTTGTAGCATCCTTTCTATTTTATTACTTTTCATATCAATGCTCATCTGTCATAGAAGATACTCTACAAAATAAGGTGAGATTATCGATTTCACCTTGTTCCTCCATAAAGGAGTGTTCAATTAAAACTAAATGTTCCTTAAAGACATTGCCTTTAGAGTTTTATCTTTTGGCCATGGCATTTTCTAATTGGAATCTGGAACCCACATGCCAGTGCAGATTTAATGACCAAGGCATCAAACCTTGTAAAGTCTCATTCATTTAGCATGGCGGAGCTGAAGACAACAATGTAGAATTTCACCCACAATTTATTTTTTGGACCAAGCATTGGTCAAAATTTTGACCAATGCCTGGAAGTTTTCAACCAAGCATTGGTCAAAATTTCAACCAATGCCTAGAATTTTTCTACTAGGCATTGGTCAAAATTTTGACCAATGCCTGGTACTTTTCGACCAAGCATTGGTCAAAATTTTGACCAATGCTTGGTAGAAATTACACTAGGGCTTTGGAAAGTTTTCGACCAACAAATTGGTTGAAATTTTGACCAACTAGTGATAGAAAATTGAAATGATAGCAAATCTTTCTTTTCTAGTTGTTCATTGGAAAGTGGGCTTCTGTAAGCATCTGAACAGATAATTAGTAGCAGATTTAATAGAGCAAGAGTTAAGCTTAATAATTGGAGAATTCAAAATTTTCAGGGTACACTTTGCCTATGGCACATGCATTCAAGGAGCTATTAGCATTTTTTGTTGTAGTTTCTACAAGTATTAATTATTTCTAATGTTTTAGATGTCATTGTTACTTCCTATTGGAATATTATAATTTTCTCTTGCTCTGATATGCTGTGTCTGGGGAAATGTATTTCACTTGATGAAATGAAATTGAACAAGGAATGAGACAATGGGAGCTTTAATATAATAGCAAGTTGTTTTAATAATCAGATTGATGATTTAGATATGAGAATGAATAACTAGTGGGTGGGAAACAACCAATATAGCATGAAATGGAGTGAAATGAAATGGAAAATAATTCCTATTTGATCATTTAGTCACGTCTGATTTCAAAAAAAAAGCTTCTAGTGGCACTAAAGCGAGTAAAGTAGGGTTAAGATTTATTTGCCATAAATATGAGCAGTTAGGGACTGTGTAAATATGGCCAAGGGTGAGTTTTTCTGCAGTGGTCAAGCAATAGCCGCAAAAGCCATTTTCCAATGATCACATAGTTGCTATAGAAGCTGTTTCATAGCACTCGCATAGCTGTTCCATAAGTGTTTTGTAGTAGTTTGGTAGTTGCTAAAGAAGTTGTATTTTAGCAATTTTGTACTAGTTACAATGTGGAGCTCGAGAAAAACAACATTCTTAGCATGATTCGTACTAGCTAAGTGAGGGTCTATAGGACACATGCATTCTATTTTGTATTAACTTTTCATGTCCATGCAGTTCAATGTTGTAGCAACTCTAAATTCTTTTGATACATTAATGAATTCAATAAGGCCATGCTAAGGGTGGGAAATGTTGGTATGAATATTTTGAGGGAATATATTTGGTACATGTTGTTTAAAAAATACTAAGATGAATGGTTGTACTTGTAAACATCATAGAGAAGGGGTCTGGCAGGAAGACCTGTATTGATCAGATCAACATTTGGCACAAATTATATATTTTAATTTATTGTTGGTCCCAACAAGATGATTGGTTACTTCCATTGACTTTAAATCACCTAGTTTTTTCCATTATGTTGAGTGACTTGGCAATATAATAGTTTCATCTTTGTCATGGATCTTGGAGGTGAATATAATTGTCCATCTTTGTTGCTGGACTTGGAATCTTCATAACAGTTTTGACCCAAGAGATGAGAGCGGGTGTAGAGTTGACATGCATGTGAAAAATAAATGCTCCACAAGGGACTAATTCTACAAAATTAATCTTTTCAATTGGTTTTTTATATAATAAATTAGGGTTTCTTTCAGGGAAAAGTGGTTGTGATAAAAAATTTCTTGTAGCATTTTTTATCTCACATTAGTTAATAAAATTTGAAATTTTACTTCTTTCTATCTAAAAGTTGTTGCCTTGTTGTCTTCCTTGATTGGATGGCATGTATGTACATAGGGACTTTGGGAGTCAAGTATAAGACAAAGGCTATTATTAATTCCATCCCCCATTCTTGAGTGCATCATGCCTCTTCTTAGAAGTTTAAATTGGGACTTGGGCAAGATCATGAATACAATAAATGTTAATCAGTTAGTTTTTTTTTTAGAAATTGATGTTATATTTATAGGTTGAATGATATTCTATAGGTATCATCCTGAAAAAAACTCTAACAATGCTGAAGCATCTAAACTGTTCAAGGAAATAACCTTTTCTTATGGTATTCTCTCAGATCCTGAGAAGTGTCGTCAGTATTATGCAGTTGGTTTTGAGGTATTATTTTTAATTTGTTTATAAACATTTTTGGGATATTTTACTATTTAGTTATAAGTTTATATATGATAAATTTTACCTTAACGTTTTTCTTCCTTTATTATACTAGTTAAATTTAATATTGTTTCTTTGGAAGTTGAGTAGTTGCCTTGCACTATCCTTAAGCGGTGGGTTATGTAGATTTTTGAGTCAGTTTCTTATGTTGTAAGCATACATACTCGACTTAATTGTGTCATGTATTAATGTTAAGCATACATAATAAACTAAGACTTAGGTCTTTTCTAAAATAGGCAATTGAATCTGAGAACCAAGAATTGGAGTTGGATTTCTCTAGTCTTGGGGTAGTGAACACCATGTTTGCTACTCTTTTTAGGTCAGTATCTCTCTAGTTTAAGTGATATCTTGTGAAATCTTTAAGGCATTGGGTTGCTAAGATCCTCCAACCTTTTGATCACTAATGGTTGAAATCTTGGATGTTTAAAGCAAGCTTGGTGTGCCCATAAAGACTACAGTATCAACAGCTATTTTGGAAGAGGCATTAACTGGTACAGTTACAATTAGACCACTTATTTTAGGCTAGCCTACTCATAAAAGATGAGGAAAAATCATCTCTTTGAACTTTTAAATTTGTTTAATTTTTAATTTTAATTTTCTTGTGTTTTGAATGCCATAAACATTGCGTGTGGATATGATCCCACAACAGGTCGAAAAACAATGTGCACACTTTTATTTTGTTACAATAATAGAAATAGAAGCAGAGGCAGGTTTAGTGATACGAGTAATATCCTTCGATAAAAGAAAATACAAGGTTGGTTATATTATTATTGTGCATATTTACAAGACTTGACCATTTTTTTAAATAAAAATTGCTTGCTACCAATTAATTTAAAATACTTTGATGTTCTCAAGATTCAATGATCTTATTTTTTTTATATCTTGAGAGCAGCCATGTTGGGGCTTCACTATGTTGTATCTTAAAGCTATGTTTGTCTATAGCTTAGCTGAGATGCACTTGATGGTGGATGTGCATACAGAGATTTTTAAACAGAAAGAAATGTATTCAAAACGTCCCAAAAATTTGAGGAAGTTGAAATATGGACTTAAGCTTCATGATGGAATCAATTGTACTAGTTGAACTACAATTTTTAGACTTTCAAAATCATCACATCATATTTATAACAATTGTATTGGCAGTTTAGGACATAGTTGTTGTCTGAGACTTTGAAGTTCTTACTAAACATGGAAAGGTATTATCTATAATGGATTTTGAACTTGTGCTTAGTTAAGATGGCTTGTATTCATTACAATTTCTTCTTAGTTGATCCACCATACATCTATGTGTATTATTTGAGGCATTAAGTGACTGGCAAACAAGACACATATGACTACAAATCATCTAGAAATAGTGGCCAATACATAATAGGATCCTGATAGATTGTTCAAAATGCTGATCCTGATGGTATCTATAGACCATTCAATTGAACTATGTATTTTTTGTAGCCTTCCTCCAGGAGGAGGATTCAATTGAACTATTCATCTAGGATTCCACATTTTGCATGTATGTCTACCAGGGCAGTTGCAACTTAAACAAATATATTCTCTCAATATATCTATTTTGTGCATATCCAGCAACCATGACTTTTGATGACCACATTACATTCAGGCATCCTATCAAACAATTCACATGACTTAACTATGCTTCCATTTTGCAAGCATATCTCCCAAGGCAAATGCTACTACTTCATCTACACCATTTGAAAAAATCCTTTATGCTTTGATGGATGCCTATAGCTTATCCCAAAGCCCTCATTCAGGAATTATCAGATGATCAATCAAGAGGAAATAGTTGAGAGCTTAGAGTGACACAATTTTCAGATGATTATATGAAATGAAATGGGCATGTGAGTAGAAAGAAACTACAAAGACATTGTGTATAGATGAAGGCATCATAGTTTGTTATTTGCAGCATCTGGGCCTGGAACACAAGTTCTAGCTAGATCATTTGGGATGTAGCCCTCAAAACTATATTGGTTATAATTGAGATGTTCAATTCATTAAATGCATTGTCGAAGATGGAAGCCTTCTTTCCATGCTGATGTACTATTTTTTTTAATAAGTGAGACATGTGATTCTACAGTCACATATTCAACCCAAGCATGTAATGAGGAAGACACACAAGCTCCCAGTGATATAAGTACAACATCTTCCTCAACATCTTAATATAGTAAAGATTTTTTCTTACTAAATAGATGATTTTAGCTAAATCACTAGCTTTGAGTGAATGTGTTGCACCATATAACAAACTTTTGCTTGATGTTTCATATAAACTTCACCAATAAGTAAATGTGTTCAGCATTTTTCAAGACCTTGGCACTTGAGCTACAGTATCTAGTCTAAGTGTTTCAAGTTCTTGTACCATAAATTTTTATCCATTCAATTTATGTCATGTGTTTCTGTAGGGATCCAGACTAGTTTAAGCCTTCATCGGGAGAACATGTTCATTTCAAAGGATCAAATGCCTACAATGTTCACATTTTAGGTATCAGTTATGATTTATTTCTACTCTCTTTTACATTGATTAATGATATAAATCATTTTTAGGATTGATATGGTTTACATTTTTGTTTTAGGAAGACTTTTGTATCAACATTTCAGATGATATTTCATAATCTATCTTCTAAATTAACTAAGATCACATGTCAATTAAGCCTCTACAATTTCTTTTCATCTAGAGACAATTCTAACACTTTGTGAACATTATGTTATGGAAGAAAAAAATTGCAAGGACACTCTTGGCATCATCTACAAGGAGCCATTGGGACAATTCAAAGCAATATGCTTCTCCAAGTAAAAATAAAGAAGCTAGTAAAAGAGATGAAGCTTCCTTCCAAGAGGCCAAAACACCTTCCACTCCACATGAATCACACAACTTCTCAACATCAAGGTCTTCCACATACCAGTCAAATGAAATTGATCTCTCTAACCTTGTTGATATAGACTATGGTAAAGTGTATGATATGTAAGTGTATGATGGAATAGAGAAAATCTAGAGCAACACTATAACTTCTAATATAGAGGGATGGTGATAGTAGTTGGTTGGAGGTTGGTTTCAACATTCCATCCATCCCTTTTTGGGTACATGATGATAATTTTATTTGGTGGTTATTGTTGAGCAACATAATAGTTCTATTCACATTATATATCAAGTAAATAAATGGCTTGATATTACTTAAACTTTTCATGCTATCCATTTCTTTATATAATCAAAAAGCTTGAAATGTGGCAAAATGTTCACCATTAAATGGGGAAAATCCCTATGGAAATTAACTAAAGTTAGTTGAATTGTGAAATAATAAGTCATGTTATGTGTACCCCATATGTTCAAAACATGAAAATAATTCTTTTTATCATATGTTTTATCTTTTGGTGGGCCCTGTCAGCCATGGACTGCCTTCATACAATGTACATGATTTGTCTCAATCATATAACTATATATTCTTCATATTAGTTACTGTTGATGTTTTTCAGGCATTCTATAAAATAATTCACATGCCTTGCGTATGATATGACATTTTGCATGCATCCTGCACTCTCTCTCATCCGACTGATGATGGATTACGCAGAGTGATTTGAAACCATGATGTTAAAAAACACACAATCAAATCCAAAATGAACTTTCACTACAAATGGATTATGGAAATCTGATATTGGTAAAATTACATGCATGTCTACTAGGACAATCACAACTTAAACATATATTTGTCCATTTGTAGTGAAAGTTCATTTTGGATTTGATTGTGTGTGTTTTTTAGAATCATGGTTTCAGATCACTCTACGTAATCCATCATCAGCCAGATTAGAGAGTGTAGGATGCATGCAAAATGTCATATCATAGGCAAGGCATGTGAACTATTTTATAGAATGCCTAAAAAAAATTACACCTAGTTGTTGGTGGAAATTTCCACCTTCATTGGTCAAAATTTCCACCAACGCCAAAATTTTTTCCTACCTTTGTTGGTTGAAATTTCCACCAATGCCTTAATCTTTTTCTACCTTTGTTGGTCAAAATTTCCACCTTCACTGGTCGAAATTTCCACCAATGCCTAAATTTTTTTCTACCTTTGTTGGTCAAAATTTCCACCTTCATTGATCAAAATTTTCACCAATGCCTAAATTGTTTTCTACCTTTGTTGGTCAAAATTTTGACCAATTCCTGATTGAACTTAGACAATGGCTTTGGAAGATTTTTGACCAATCTATTGTTCAAATTTTTGACCAACCAGTGAGTTGGTCAAAATTTTGACGAGAAAAATATCAACCAATGTGTTGGTCAAATTTGGTCAAAATTTGGTCAAAAATTGGGTCAAAAATTCAACCAATAAAGGTCAAAAAATGAACCCAAATGTACTAGTGTTAGAATGTTCTTTGCAACTTAGACAACTCAGATACTATGATATCCTTCCAATTCACTTCATTAATTTATCTTCTTCAATCCCATGCTTCCTCATTTCAATCCTCAACTTGACCTTATACTTATATGAATAAACTTGTCAAGTTGGCTTGAATATATAATTAATCAAACAATTTTCATCTCTTAAGTTGGCTATGATTAACCAATAAATAAATCAAACTTAATATGTTGTTAGTCAGCTAATATAGAATTGAGTACTTGGTCAACTCAAAGAAATTCTTTGTTAACTGACCCAACTCGGTCAATATTGATTTTGAATTGACTTTCCTTTGGTAACGAAGTGAACTCAGTTAACACATGATCTTCCTTTGATGCCCAAGAGATATTGGTAAGAACTAACTCTGAACTTGGTTATAAATGGGATGCTTGGCATACACAATTTGGAAATTTTGTATAGACTAATGAACTAAGAGGGTGAGGGGGGGGGAGTGCGCGAGTCAGGAACCTGTTGGATACAATTGTTCAATTATGTGTTGTCTTTGATGTTACACAAATGTCATATCAATCATTAGATAAAGTCTACCAAGCTTAGAATGTCAACAAGGCAAAGGATAGTGTCTACCGAGCTCAGAAGGTCAGCAAGGCAAAAAGATAGAATCTACCAAGCCTAGGAGGTTAGTAAAGAAAACTTGCAATATCTACCGAGTAAACAGTTCTCACCAAGCTAACTCGATCATCAAAGGAAATGTGGCAAAAATAGTTCTTACTGATCTCACTTGGTCATCAAAGGAAATGTGGCAGAAAGAGTTCTTACTGAGCTCACTACGTCATCAAAGGAAATGTGGAAAAAACAGTTCTTACTGAGCTCTCATGAAGGAATTCAGTTCTTACTGAGTAAACTTTGCAGGCAAAGGATTTTATGGATATTGCAATGTTAACTGAGTCAAGAAGGTTCACTTAGGAAATTTCTAGAAACAATATTTACCGAGTAGGATCAGCTAGTAAAGGATTCCATTGTTTCATGAAATAATGTTTATTTGTTTAGAGTAATATTTGTAGCCGACTGATGTATGGTTTATTGGTAATTGTAACATGTAAATGGGCTGACTTAAAAATCTGAATGGTATAATTAAGAGGTCAAGTTACAAATTCTAAGTGTGAAGTGGAAGTATGTGGGAAATTAATGTGATATGAAGACTGATTATTGTGGAAGCGAATTTGAAAGATGATTAGAGATCATTGAGGAGCAACAAAGCTATACTTGATCAAGGAGGATCTAATAATGCTGAACAGAGACCTATAGTTAGAAAATTTAGTTGCATCTTGTTCAAGTCAATTCATTATTTCTTTCTAGCCATTGTAGCAGTGATTTCAAATCTCCTAACAAAGTTGGTTTAATAACCATTTTGTAAATCCTCTAGTAAGGTGACAGTTCTGTTGAATTGTTCTAAAGACCTCTAGCATGGCCACTCTGAATAGGGTAATTAAATCCTCTAATAGGGTCACACCTAATAGTGTGTATTGGAACCTTTAACAAGGTTGGCTTCTAATAGGGCTCACTTCAGAAGAGTGAAAAATTGGTGCTTAGTTACTTGGTGGTTTTTCCCATATTGGGTTTCCACATTAAATCTGGTGTCTCATGTGTTCATTTTGTTTTTGATTACATGAATGTTTTAAGTACCAGTTTAATTTATCGAGTTACAACATTTTTGTTATGTTTAGCAAGTATTAGCAGTAACTAGATTTTTAAGACATCTAAAGGAACTGTGGATTAATTTTTGTAAGTAACTGATTCACCCCCCTCTTAGTTACTCTACCTTTAATTCCAACAATTGGTATCAGAGCTTTTGGTGCTTATAGGAAAAGATTTCAAGGATCTAAGCTAAAGATTAGGATGTCTTACAAAAGGGAAATTCCAAGACTTAATAGGGACAACTTCTCAGCATGGCAAGGATTGATGAAGCTTCATTTGGCTTCTATTGGTGATACAGGGCTAAAGAACCTTGATGAAAAATATGAAGAACCTTTTGGTACATTATCTATCAATGATATTGCTGAAAAGAAGACTCACAAAAAAATGATGATAGATATAGCATTTGATCTAAGTTATGAAGAATTTGATGACATCAAGGATTGCAAAATTGCCTTTGAAATGTGAAACAAGTTGAAAGAGATCCATGGAGGAGATGA
Source organism: Cupressus sempervirens (assembly GCA_028749045.1). Classification (NCBI taxonomy): domain Eukaryota; kingdom Viridiplantae; phylum Streptophyta; class Pinopsida; order Cupressales; family Cupressaceae; genus Cupressus; species Cupressus sempervirens. The sequence continues at coordinate 641,852,863 of CM053789.1, read as the reverse complement.
TAATGTGAGAAGAGCCAAAGCAGAAAGTTTGAGAGGAAAATTTGATCAAATGAGGATGAGAGAGGATGAAAATATTACAAAGTATGTTGAAAGAGTTAAAGCATGTGTTAGTGAAATCAAAGCATCTGGAGGAGATATCAATGATGAGACAATTATAAGTAAAGTTTTTAGAACTCTACTTCCCATTTATGTAATCAGAGTCTCTGCAATTCAAGAAATAAGATGTGAGGCAAATCATAAAATAAATTTAGAGGCCATAGTTGGAAGATTGACTGCATTTGAGCTAGATAACTATGAAAATTATGTTCTAGCTATCAAGAACATTGAATCAGCATTTGAAACCAAGCTTTCACTCAAAGAAAAAGGGAAAAAGATGAAGGATCCACAATTAGATAGTGATGAAGAATCAGAACAAAGTTTAGACAATAATCTTGAGGTGGTTGAAGCTCTACTAGAAAGAAAATATTTAAGAGGCAAAGGGAAATACAAAGGTAAGGTTCCTCTAATCTTCTTTTGCCCAAATAAGCAGAACAAAGATGAGAAGAAAGGTCACAAGTACAATGGAAAGAAAGACTTCAAATCATTCAAGGATAAAGGTAAGAAAACATGTTTCATGGCTAAAGATTCTAATGATTCTAATGATGAAGAAGAAGATGAAATTGTCTACATTGTTGTGAAAGATGAATTTGATAATGATGAAGAAATGACACTCATTTCTCATATGAGTAGAAATGATACATGGATCATAGATAGTGGTTGTTCTCATCACATGACTGGTGATAAAACTAAGTTTGCATACTTTGAAGACTATGATGGTGGTAGTGTAAGATTTGGTAACGATGAACCTTGTTTATAAGAAGAAAAGGAAGAATCTCACTAAACAAAGAACTTGTATCTGATAATGCATATTGGGTAGAAGGATGAAAGCATAATTTGTTGAGTGTGGCACAGCTACTCAATAATGGATTCAAAGTAGAATTTATGCATGGAAAAGAAAGATTGCTGGATGGTAAAGGAAAGCTGATCGGATCAGGCACTCAAACAAAAGGTAACTTATTTTATCTTGAACTTGGTGAATGTTCATGTTTCATTGCTCAAATTGAAGAAAGTTGATTATGGCATAAAAGGTTATGTCATGTAAACTTTGACAACTTGATAAAGATCAATAAATTCAAGAAAGTAAGAGGTATTCCTAACATAAAGAAACTTGAGGTTGGACTATGCAAGAATTGTCAAATTGGTAAAATGGGGAAGACTAATTTTAGAAGCAAGAACTATCAGACTGAAGAAGTTCTAAAAATTGTGTATACTAATTTGTGTGGACCTATTGGCATTGAAAGTTATACTAATGAAAAATTCTTCATTTTTTTTGTTGATGATTATTCAAGAATGATGACTGTCATGTACCTAAGAGAGAAATCAAAATCATTTGAAAAGTTCAAATGGTATTTGGCTAGAGTAGAAAAGGAAACAAGCAAAAGAGTAAAATGCTTAAGGTCTGATAGAGATGGTGAATTCATTTCACATGAGTTCAATAACTTTTTCATTGAGAGGGGAATCAAAAGACAAGTTTGAACACCTAGAACTCCTAAACAAAATAGAATAGCAGAAGGAAGGAACAGATCTATCATGGATTGTGCAAAAACCTTAATGATTGAGAAAGGCATTGCTATCAAATACTGGAAGGAAGCTATCAGCACTACAGTTCATACCTTAAACCGAGTACAGCTGAAAAATGACTCATTCAAAACATTCTATGAGTTGTGGTATGGCTACAAACCCAATGTAAGTTATCTAAAAGTATTTGGAAGCAAATGTTACATTTTGAAAGAATCTAGAAAATATAAATTTGATGTAAAAAGTGATGAAGTAATATTTTTGAGATACTCTTTCAAAAGAAAAGCATATAGATGTTTGAACTTATCTACTCACAAAGTCATAGAAAGTGCACATGTGAAAGTTGATGAGTTTGCAAAAAAAATAGAAGAAGAAAGATAAAAGGAACCTGAAGACTACAAAAGATTTGTTTACATGGAACTTGATACAATGCCAAGTATACCTATTAATTAGGAATACTCAACTCCAAAGTCTTCATTAACCGAGTCACAAGAAGTTCAAACCGAGTCAGTACCTAACGAGCTACAAGAATTTGAGTTGCAAACAGAAGCTACTGAGTTAGCATCTACCAAGCCCGAGCAACTAGAATTAGAACCAAAAGTGGAGACACAAAAAGATAACAATGCAAGTCATTCAAATGGCAAAGAGCCTATGTTAGCCAAGTATGTCAAAAAACATCATGCACCAAATCAGATCATTGGAGATAAATCAGAAGGAATAATGACAAGAAGTAAGTTGAAAGGAACTTTTTTACTTCTTGATTTTGAACCAAGAAATGTCAAATATGCACTAGAAAATGAATGTTGGATTGAAGCTATGAATGAAGAGATAGAACAGATAGAGAAAAAAAAAACATGGACTCTTGCGCCTAGACCCAAAGACAAAAATGTGATTGGAACAAAGTGAGTATTTAGAAACAAACTAAATGAAGATGGTAAGGTATTAAGGAAAAAAGCTAGACTGGTATGCAAAGGATACTCTTGAGAAGAAGGTGTAGACTATGGAGAAACTTTTGCTCCTATTGCAAGATTGGAAGGTGTCAAAACCTTACTTGCATATGATGCATTCAAAAGATTCAAAGTTTATCAGATGGATGTCAAGTCAGCATTTCTCAATGGCATATTGGATTAAGAGGTTTACATTGAACAACCTGAAGGTTTTGTTGATCCAGATAAGAAGGACATGGTTTTCAAATTGCATAAAGCATTATATGGTCTAAAACAAGCCCCTAGAGCATGGTATTAAAGATTGCATAACTATCTTATTTAGATTGGTTTTCAAAGAACTAATGACAACAGTAGTTTGTACATAAAGGAAAGACCAGATAATAAGATTATTTTGGTAGAAATATTTGTAGATGATACTTTGTTCACCGAAAATGATGATCTTTGCAAAGAATTTTTAGAGAAAATGAACAAAAAATTTAAAATGTCAATGTTTGGGAAAATCAAATTCTTTGTTGGTCTTCAAATTCAATAGAATAAAAATGACATCTACATCACTCAATCTAAATACATCAAGGAGATACTAAAAAAGTTTGGTATGGAAGACTGCAAACCAGTTGGGACTCCCATGTGTACTGGATTAAAACATACCAAGGATGATGAATCAAAGGAAGTAGATCAAACATTGTATAGATCTATGATTGGAAGTTTCGATATGTAGTGCACACAAGACCAGACATTGCCCTTGCAATAGGAATTGTAGCAAGATTCTTAGCAAAACCAAAAGAAAATCACACGATGGCAATCAAAAGGATCATGAGATACTTAAAAACAACTGAAGAATATAGATTATGGTATAAAATTGGAGGAAATATGGATTTAAAGTTGTTCCTTTCTTGGAAAAAGGTTGGTTTCTTGGACAAGCAAAAAGTAGAATTGTACATCTCAATCCACAACAGAGGCTGAATATGTTGCAATAGTAGTAAATTGCTCAAACATTGTGTGGTTCAAACAATTATTAGAAGGCATGAAGCGAGAAATCAAAGAACCTATTGTTATGTTTTGTGATAACACAAGTGCAATTAACATCTCAAAGAATCTAGTGATGCATTAAAAAACCAAGCATATTGCCATAAAGTATCACTTTGTTAGAGAATTGGTGCAAGAAAAGGAAATAAGATTGGAATATGTCCATACAAAGGAACAAATTGCTGACATATTAAAAAATACCTTACCTAAGGATGCATTCTTGTATCTAAGAGGTAAGTTAGGTGGCATTCCCCTATCTCAAGCTCACTAAAATAAAGTTCTAGTGATGTATCAACAGAAACAGAATTGAAGATCTATTAGTTGATGCAGCAAACCAATGAAGACATTGCATATGAATTAGTACATTAGGTACAATGCTATTTAGTTGTTTTGAGTTGTCTTTGGCATGTGTTGTCAAAGAGGGAGAATATATTGTCATATCTTTCTAAAATTTGCAAAATAATAATAGTTTGTGCAAGAGGGAGAGATTATTATGAAAGAGGGAGTTTGTTGTATTTGAAGAAGAAAGTGAAGTATTCTATCAGTAAAATACTTATTTTCAAATTTTATTCTGCTATGACATGTTGTGTTTCCATCAATGCTAAAGAGGGAGATTGTTGGATACAATTATTTAATTGTGTGTTGTCTTTGATGTCACACAAATGTCATATCAGTCATCAGATAGAGTCTACCAAGCTCAAAAGGTCAACAAGGCAAAGGAAAATGTCTACTGAGCTCAGAAGGTCAACAAGGCAAAAGGATAGAATCTACCAAGCCCAAGAGGTTAGTAAAAAAAACTTGTAGTATCTACTGAGTAAATAATTCTTACCGAGCTAACTCGTTCATCAAAGGAAATGTGGTAGAAACAATTCTTACCGATCTCACTCAGTCATCAAAGGAAATCTGGCAAAAACAGTTCTTACTGAGCTCACTTGGTCATTAAAGGAAATGTGGTAGAAGAAATTCTTATTGAGCTCTCATGAAGGAATTTAGTTCTTATCGAGTAAACTCGGCAACCAAAAGATTTTATGGATATTGCAATGTTAACCGAGTCAAGAAGGTTAACTTAGGAAATTTTTAGAAACAAAATTTACCAAGCAGGGTTGGCCAGTAAAGGATTTCATTATTTCATGAAATAACATTTATTTGTTTAGAGTAATATTTGTAACTGACTGATGTATGATTTATTGGTAAATGTAACATGTAAATGGGTCGACTTGACAATCTAAATGGTATAATTAAGAGGTCAAGCTACGAATTTTAAGTGTGAAGTGGAAGTATGTGTGGAATTAATGTGATATGAAGATTGATTATTGTGGAAGCGAATTTGAAAGATGATCAGAGATCATTGAGGAGCAAAAAAGCTATACTTGATCAAGGAGGATCTAATAATGTTGAACAGAGACCTGTAGTCAGAAAATTTAGTTTCATCTTGTTCAGGTCAATTCATTGTTGCTTTCTAATCATTGTAGCAGTGATTTCAAATCTCTTAATAGAGTTGGTTTAATAGCCATTTTGTAAATTCTCTAACAAGGTGATAGTTCTGTTGAATTGTTCTAAAGACCTCTAGCAAGGCCACTCCTAACAGGGTGATTAAATCCTCTAACAAGGTCACAACTAACAATGTGTATTGTAACCTTTAACAGGGTTTGCTCCTAACAGGGCTCACTTTAGAAGAGTGAAAAAATGGTGACTAGTTACTTGGTGGTTTTTTTGATATTAGGTTTCCACGTTAAATCTGGTGCCTCTTGTGTTTATTTTGTTTTCTTTTGCATGCATGTTTTAAGTAACAGTTTAATTTACCAAGTTATAGCATTTTTGTTATGTTTACCGAGTATCAACAATAACTGGATCTTTAAGACATCTAAAGGATCTATGGATTAATTTTTGTAAGTAACTAATTCACCCCCCCACACCCCCCCCCCCTTAGTTACTCTACCTTTAATTCCAATAGAATCAATAAAACTTGTAGTTTTAATTTACCAATTAAACCTTCATAATATAATCTAATCTAACTGTATGCATGAAAGACTAAAAGAGATAAAACATTTATAACACTTGAAATAGTATTTGGTAACCCAAAAACCTTCCAAATAGAAAGTAAAAATTGGGTGGGGATGATACCCACAAGCTTTATTACCATAGTATAAAGTTAGTCTGCTAAAGCTTACAATTGATAACTTCTAGTGATCTACCCTATTAGGAGCAATAAGGACTAGTAGGTCCACCTTGTGAAAGGATTTACAATATACAATGAAGTATGTACTTTGTTAGGAGATTTGGAAAAGATTGTTAAGTCTACCTTGTTAGAGGATTTGGATAATACACCTATTCAAATGAATTAGTGGCTGATCTCTGATATACAACTTAGTTTGCCAAATGAGATTCCTTTCAAATACAATGATCACCTGACTGTGATAGATAAGACTCTACTTTTCCTTATATTTCTTGTAGCCTTCTTAATTCACACTCATACTACTTATTTCTTGATTCACTTCAATTCTTTGCATATGATAAGATGTATTACATATATACCAATCCAATAAATTACCTTGTGGAGTCTACTACAAAACCCAATTCAAATGATCTTCTCTAAGTCAACTTACTATTGTAACTTGGGTTCTAAAGTCAACTCAGGTGATATTCTGACACTTGAAAACACTATTAACTTGACAAACTATGAAATTCATTTGAGATTGATGCTTAGTCCATTTTTATCACTCTAGAGTAGCAAGAACTTAGTTAGCATTGGGTGACTCAAAAAATGCTAAAGAACTCGATAGAATGGGTTGACACTGAAGCTCAATCAACACTACCTTCATTCTTCTTCATTAAGATACTATAACTTGGTAGACATTGATAGACTTGGTAGACATACTAGAGCTTAGTCAACACTAAAGCCTTCATCTATTATACTGATGAACTCAATAGCAACTGATATCTACTTTTGGAGCTTAGTAGACTCTACTACACTTGAGAGAGTCTTCTTTTTGCATATGGAGCTCAATAACAACTATGAAAAATTAGCTAAGTGTTAAGTCACTAATTGACACATGATTTGACTAAAATTTCAACAACATAAGGAACTATTTTCAATTCCCAAGTGAACTAAGCAATCGCTGACTTTCTCGGTAAGGCTTGACATTTGAGCCTAGATCTATAAAATATGCATTAAAAAATGAAAGTTTGATAGAAGCAATGAATGAAGAGATTGAGAAAATAGAAAAGAATATAACCTGGTCTCTTGTTCCTAGACCCAAGGATAAATATATGATTGGTACAAAACAAATATTTAGAAATAAGTGAAATGAGAAAGGAGAAGTGAAAAGGAACAAAGAAAGGCTTGTATGAAAAGGTTATGCTCAAGAAAAAGGTATTGGTTATGAGGAAACATTTTCTTCTATTGTAAGACTTGAAGGAGTTAGAATACTTCTAGCATATACAACACAAAAGGGATTCAAAGTGTATTAGGGGCATGTGCAGGATCATGGTGTACCAAACTATGGCCTTAAGTGGCAGTGAAAAATCAACAAATCAAGGTTATGTCAACTTGACACATAATTTTGAAATGGTTATGGACTTTATATCAAAAAGTTGTAAGAAAATAATCTGTAGGAAATTGAATTTAGTTTCTAAACTACTAGGCCTTATGAGGAGAAAAAAATAATTGATTGGTCAAAAGTTTGAATTTTAATGTAGTACTACAAAAATTTCAGGGCAAAAATAAAAAGTAGGTGTATGTTTGACCACCTTAATCAAAATCAAATGATAATATTTTTTAATATAATTATAGATATAAAAAGTAGACTCATGCTCGGATGTGATGCATATTTTTTGGTATTTTTATTCCAAATAAATAATGAAATATGAATTTTCTACCAAAACTTTTTTGAAAAAAAGAACTCCCATGTTTGACGACCTTAACTAATAGAAAATTTTACCAAATTTAATTTTTTTTTCTTATACTAGGCAAAGCATAGAATGTGACACAACTTTTAGATTTAAAAAATGTTATACTGTTCAAAAGTTATAGCTATTTTTCAATCAGTATGTCAATCAACACTTTACAATAATCTTCATTGATAATTAACTAATAAATACTTATCGAACTTAGAATTTGACATAAATTATATCGATGAATTCTCAAGAGCGATATTAAAAAACTCTTTTTATTTCATTCAATTTCAATCAAAATAACATTGTCAGATGACTACCCAAAGTCTGAGTATCACTAAAACCCTCTTTAAACATGTCTTTTGGGTTGACCAGGTAGGCTTGGTAAATACCATGCCTAATCGGATATTGAATTTCAAATAGGATATCGGATTTCAAATCGGATATCAAATTTAAAATCTGATATCCGATATGGTCTGGTGAATTTTGGTGAAAATTTTGAAATCCCAACCCATTTTGGAGGGAAAATCGGATTTAAGAGTTATAGCTTATGATTTATAAATTATTTTTGTTATATTACTTTGTAAATATGTATTATAATATATTATATATATAATAACGTAATGTAAAGATATAACATATAATATATTAATATATAATAATATATTATGGTATTCTCATTATAATCTATAAATATAATTTATATTATTGTTACTTTCACTAAATATAATAACTTTATATATATATATATATATATATATATATATATATATATATATATATATATATATATATATATATATATATATATATATATATATAAAGTTATTATAACATAATATTTCTATTAAATATAATAACCTTATATATATATATATATGTATGTTATTAATATATATAATAACGTAATGTAAAGATATAACATATGATATATTAATATATAATAATATATTATGTTATTCTCATTATAATCTACAAATATAATTTATATTATTATTATTTTTACTAAATATAATAACATTATATATATATATATATATATATATATATATATATATATATATAAGTATGTTATTAATATATATAATAATGTAATAGTTTTATTAAACATAATAACCTTATATATATATATATGTTATTAATATATATATGAATAATATATAGACCCCTAGGGACATATTAGAATCTTTCTTATGGGTCAAAGAGGGTCATAGGTTGACCTATGACCCCCTTCAACCCATTAAATGATGACATATGTCCTTAGGGGTTTAAGGACCCCTAGGGACATATTAGAATAATTCATAGGGACAAAGGGCATCATAGGTTGACCTATGAACCCCTTTGACCCATTACATGATGACATATGTCCCTAGGGGTCCTAGCACCCCTAGGGACATATTAGAATCATTCATATAGGTTGAAGGGGGTCATAGGTTGGCTTATGATCCCCTTCAACCCATTACATAATGACATATGTCACTAGAGGTCCTAGGACCTCTAGGGACATATTAGAATCATTCTTATGGGTCAAAGGGGGTCATAGGTTGACCTATGACCCCTTTCGACACATTACATAACAACATATGTCTCTAGGACTCCTAAGACCCCTAAAGACATATTAGAATCGTTCATATGGGTCAAACGGGGTCATAGGTTGACCTATGACCCCCTTCGACCCATTACATGAAGACATTTGTCCCTAAGGGTTCTAGGACCCCTAGGGACATATTATAATCGTTCATATTGGTCAAAGGCGGTCATAGGGTGACCTAGGACCCCCTTTGACTTATTAAATGATGACATATGTCACTAGGTGTCCTAAGACCCGTAGGGACATATTAAATTTTTTCATATGGGTCAAAGGAGATCATAAATTGACCTATAACCCCCTTAAACCCATTAAATGATGACATATGTCCCTAGGGGTCCTAGGACCCCTAGGGACATATTAGAATTTTTCATATGGATCAAAGGGGGTCATAGGTTGACCTATGACCCCCTTTGACCCATTAAATGATGACATATGTCCCTAGGGGTCCTAGGACACCTAGAGACATATTAAAATTGTTTATATGGGTCAAAAGGGGTCATAGGTTTACTTATGACCCCCTTTGACCCATTACATGATGACATATGTCCCAAGGACCCCTAGGGACATATGAGAATCATTCTTATGGGTCAAAGGGGGTCATAGGTTGACCTACGACCCCGTTCAACACATTACATGATGGCATATGTCCCTAGGGGTCCTAGGTCCCCTAAGGACATATTAGAATCATTTATATGGGTCGAAGGGGGTCATAGGTTGACCTATGATCCCCTTTGACACATTAAATGATGACATATGTCCCTAGGGGTCCTACGACCCCTAGGGACATATGAGAATCATTCTTATGGGTCAAAGGGGGTCATAGGTTGACCTATGACCCCCTTCAATGCATTACATGATGACATATGTCCTTAGGGGTCTTAGGACCCCTAAGAAATTATTAGAATCGTTCTTATGGGTCAAATGTGGTCATAGGTTGATCTATGACCTGCTTCAACACATTACATGATAAAATATTTTTCTAAAGGTCCTCGAAACCTTAGGGACATATTAGAATCATTCTTATGGGTCTAAGGGGGTCATAGGTTGACCTCTAACCCCCTTTGACTCATTACATGATAACATATGTCCCTAGGGGTCCTAGGACCCCTAGGGACATAATAGAATACTTTTTATGGGTCAAAGGGGGTCATAGTTTGACCTATGACCCCTTTCAACAAATTTCATGACAACATATGTCTAAAGGGGTCATAAAAGTTATAGGGACATAGAGAATCGTTCTTATGGGTCAAAGGTGGTCATAGGTTGACCTATGAACCCCTTTGACCCTTTACATGATGACATATGTCCCTAAGGGTCCTAGGACCTTTAGGGACATATTCTAATCGTTCTTATGGGTCAAAGGGGGTCATAGGGTGACATATGACACCCTTCAACCCATTACATGATGGCATATGTTCCTAGGGGTCTTAGGACCCTTAGGAAGATAGACCCCTAGGCACATATTAGAATTATTCTTATGAGTCAAATGGAGTCATAGGTGAACCTATAACCCTCTTTGACCCATTACATGATGACATATGTCCCTACGGGTGTTAGAACACCTAGGGACATATTAGAATTGTTCATATGGGTCAAAAGTGGTCATAGGTATTCGAACCATTAAATGACGACATATGTCCCTAGGGATCCTAGAACTCTTAGAGACATATTAGAATTGTTCATATGCATCAAAGGAGGTCATATGTTGACCTATGATCACCTTCGACGCATTAAATGATGACATATGTCCCTAGGGGTCCTAGGACTCCTAGGGACATATTAAAATTGTTCATATGGGTCAAAGTGGGTCATAGGTTGACCTATGACACCCTTTGACCCATTACATGATGAGATATGTCCTTAGGACCCCTAGGGACATATGAGAATCGTTCTGATGGGTCAAAAGGTGTCACAGGTTGATCTATGACCCCCTTCAACACATTACATGATGACATATGTCCCTATGGGTCTTAGGACCCCTAGGGACATATTAAAATCGTTCATATGGGTTTAAGGGGGTCATAGGTTGACCTATGATCTCCTTTGACCCATTAAATGACAAAATTTGTCCCTAGGGGTCCTAAGACCCCTAGGGACATATTAAAATTGTTTATATGGGTCAAAGGGGGTCATAGGTTCACCTATGACCCCCTTTGACTCGTTACATGACGACATATGTCCCTAGGACCCTTAGGGATATATGAGAATAGTTCTTATGGGTCAAATGGGGTCATAGGTTGACTTATGACCCCCTTCGATGCATTACATGATGACATATGTCCCTAATGGTCCTCGAAACCCTAGGGACATATTAGAATTGTTCTTATGGGTCTAAGGGAGTCATAAGTTTACCTATGACCACCTTTGAACCAATACATGATGACATATGTCCCTAAGAGTCCTATGACCCCTTAGGGACATATTAGAATGCTTCTTATGGGTCAAAAGGGGTGATAGGTTGACATATGACCCCCTTTGACACATTACCTGACAACATATGTTCAAAGGGGTCCTAAGATCCCTAGAGACACATTAGAATTGTTCTTATGGTTCAAAAGGGGTAATAGGTTGACCTATGACCCCCTTTGACCCTTTACATGATGAAATATCTCCCTAGGGGTTCTACAACCCTTAGGGACATATTAGAATTGTTCTTATGGGTCAAAGGGGGTCATAGGGTGACCTATGACACCCTTCGATCCATTACATGATGACATATGTCCCTAGGGGTCCTAGGACCCTTAGGGACATATTAGAATCGTTCTTATAGGTCAAAGGGGGTCATAGGTCAACCAATGACCCCCTTTGATGCATTATATGATGATATATGTCCCTAGGAGTCATTAGACACTTAGGGACATATTAAAATTGTTCTTATGGGTCAAAGGGGGTCATAGGTTGTTCTATGACCCCCTTGGACCCATTATATGATGACATATGTTCTTAGGGGTCCTAGGACTCCTAAAGACATTATAGAATTGTTCTTATGTGTCAAAGGGGCTCATAGGGTGACCTATGACCCCCTTCAAACTATTACATGATGCCATGTTTTCCTAGAGGTTCTAAGACCCCTAGGGACATATTAGAATCGTTCTTATGGGTCAAAGAGGGTCATAGGTTGACAATTGACCCACTTCGACACATTACATGATGACATATGTCCCTAGGGGTCCTAGGACCCCTAGGAACATATAAGAATGCATCATATGGATGAAAAGGTGTCATAGGTTTACCGAATGATGACATATGTACCTAGGGGTCCTAAGACACTTAGGGACATATTACAATCATTCTTATGAGTCAAAGGGAGTCATAAGTTGACTTATGATCCCCTTCAACCCATTAAATGATGACATATGTCCCTAGGGGTCCTAGGACCCCTAGGGACATATTAAAATCATTTTTATGGGTCAAAGGGGGTCATAGGTCAATTCAACCAATTACATGACCACATATGTCCCTAAGGGTCCTAAGGACATATTAGAATCATTCTTATGGGTCAAAGGGGGTTATAGGGTGACTTATGACTCCATTTGACCCATTGAATTATGATATATGTCCCTAGGGGTCTTAGGACCCTTAGGGACATATTAGAATCATTCTTATGGGTCAAAGGGGGTCGTAGGTTGACCTATGACCACTTTCGACCCATTAAATGATGACATATATCCTTAGGGGTCCTAGGACCACTAGGGACATATTAGAATCGTTCATATGGGTCAAAAGAGGTCATAGGTCATGTAATGGGTAAAAGGGTGTCATAGCTCAACCTGTGATCCCCTTTGACCCATATGAACGATTTTAGTATGTCCCTAGGCATCTTAGGACCCCTGGGGACATATGTCATCATTTAATGGGTCAAACGATGTCATAAGTCAACCTATAACCCCCTTTGATCCATATGAACAATTCTAATATGTCCCTAGGGATGCTTGGACCTCTAGGAACATATCTCATCATGTAATAGGTCGAAGGGGGTCATAGATCAACCTATAACCCCTTTGGACCCATAAGAATGATTCTAATATATCCCTAGGGGTCCTAGGAGCCCTAGGGACATATGCCATCATGTAATGGCTAGAAAGGGGGTCATAGGTCAACCTATGACCCCCTTTGACCCATCGAAATGATTCTAATATGTCACTAGGGGTCCTAGGACCCCTAGAGTCATATGTCATCATGTAATGGGTTGAAGGGGGTCATAGGTCAACCTATAACCCCCTTTGACCTATAAGAATGATTCTAATATGCCCATACAATTTTTAGGACCTCTAGGGACATATGTCATCATGTAAAGGGTCGAAGGTGGTCATATGTCAACCTATGTCCCCCTTTGACCCATAAGAATGACTCTAATATGTCCCTAGGGGTCTTAGGACCCCTAAGAACATATGTCATCATATAATGGGTTGAAAGGGGTCATAGGTTAGATTATGACCCCCTTAGACCCATAAGAATGAATCTAATATGTTCCTAGGGGTCCTAGAACCCCTAGGAACATATGTCATCATGTAATATGTCGAAGGGGGTCATAGGTTAATTTATGACCCCCGTTGAGCCATAAGAACAATTTTAATATGTCCCTAGGGGTCTTAGGACCCCTAAAGAGATATGTCATCATTTAATGGGTCGAAAGAGGTCATAAATCAACCTATGACCCCCTTTGACCCATATGAAGCATTCTAATATGTCCTTAGAGGTCCTAGGACCCCTATGGACATATGTCATTACATAATGGGTCGAAGGAGGTCATAGGTCACCCTATGACCTCCTTTGAGCCATTAGAAGGATTCTAATATGTCCCTAAGGGTCTTAGGACCCCTAGGGACATATGTGGTCATGTAATAGTCAAAGGGGATCATTGGTCAACCTATGAGCCTCTTTGAACCGTAAGAATGATTCTAATATGTCCCTAGGGGTCGTAGGACCCCTAGGGATATATGTCATCGTTCAACAGATTGGGGTCATATGTCACCCCATAATGCCCTTTGACCCATAAGAAAGATTCTAATATGTTTCGAGGGGTCTTAGGACCCCTAGGGACATATGTCATTATGTAATAGGTTGAAGGGGGTCATAGGTCAACCTATGACCCCCTTTGATTAATAAGAATGATTCTAATATGTCCTTATGGGTCCTAGGACCCTTAGGGATATATGTCATCATTTAATGGGTTGAAGGGGGTCATAGGTCAACCTATGACACCCCTTGACCCATATGAAGCATTCTAATATGTCTCTAGGTGTCCTAGGACCCCTGGAAATATATGTCGTCATTTTATGGGTCGAAGGGGATCATAGGGTGAGGTCACCCTATGACCGCCTTTGACCCATAAGAAGGATTCTAGTATCTCCCTAGGGTTCCTAGGACCCCTAGGGACATATGTTGTCATGTAATTGGTCGAAGGGGGTCATAGGTGAACTTATGACCCCCTTTGACCCACAAGAGCAATTCTAATATGTCCTTAAGGGTCCTAGGACTTCTAGGGATATATATCATCAGTTAATGGGTCGAATGGGCTCGTAGGTCAATCTATGACCCCATTTGATCCATATGAAGCATTCTAATTTGTCCGTAGGGGTCCTAGGATCCCTAAGGACATATGCTGTCATGTAATGGTTCGAAGGGGGTAATAGGTCACCTTATGACTCCCTTTGACCCATAAGAACAATTCTAAGATGTCTTTAGGGGCCCTAGGACTCTTAGAGACATATGTTGTCATTTAATGGGTAAAAGGGGGTCATAGGTCATCCTATGACCCCGTTTGACCCATATGAAGCATTATAATATGTCCCTAGGGGTCCTAGTACCCCTAGGGACATATGTCATCATATAATGTGTTGAAGGTGGTCATAGGTCAATGTATGACTCCCTTTGACCCATACAAATGATTTTAATATGTCCCTAGGGGTCCTAAGATTCCTAAAAACAAATGTCATCATTTAATGGGTCGAAGGGGGTCATAGGTCAACCTATGACCGCCTTTAATCCATATGAATGATTCTAATATGTCCCTACTTGTCCTAGGATGCCTAGGGACATATGTCATCATGTAATGGGTCAAAAGAAGTCATAGGTTAACCTATGACCCCCTTTGACCCATTTTAAAGATTCTAATATGTTCCTAGGGGTCCTAGGATCTTTAGGGATATATGTCATCATGTAAGTCATCATGAACGATTCTAAGACATCCCTAGGAGTACTAGGACACCTAAGGACATATGTCATCATGTAATGGGTCGAAGGGGGTCATAGGTTGCCCTGACCCCCTTTGACCCATTAGAAGGATTTTAATATGTCCCTAGGGTTCTCAAGATCCCTAGGGACATATGTCATCATGTAATAGGTCGAAGGGGGTCATAGGTCAACCTACGACCCCCTTTGACCCATAAGAATGATTCTAATATGTCCTTAGGGGTCCTAACACCCCTAGGGACAAATGTCATTATTTAATGGGTTGAAGGACCTATGACCCTAGTTGATCCATAAGAACGATTCTAATATGTCCCTAGGGGTCCTAGGACCTGTAGGGACATATGTCATCATTTAATGGGTCAAAGGGGATCATTGGTAAACCTATGACCCACTTTGACCTATATGAATGATTCTAATATGTCTTTAGGGATCCTAGGACCCCTAGAGACATATGTCATCATGTAATGGGTCGAACGGGGTCATAGGTCAACCTATGATCCCCTTTAACCCATATGAATGATTCTAATATGTCTGAAGGGATCCTAGGACCCATGGAGACATATGTTAATATGTAATGGGTCAAAGATTCTAATATGTCCCTAGGGGTCCTAAGATCCCTAGGGATACATGTCATTTAATTGGTCAAAGGGGGTCATAGGTCAACCTATGACCCCCTTTGACCCATATTAAGCATTCTAATATGTCCCTAGGAGTCCTAGGACCCCTAAGGACATATTTCATCATGTAATGTGTCAGAGAGGTTTATAGGTCAACCTATGACCTCCTTTATCCCATAAGAATGATTGTAATATGTCCCTAAGGGTCCTGGAACCCCTAGCTATATATGTCATCATTTAATGGCTCAAAGGGGGTCATAGGTCAACCTATGAGACCCTTTGACCCATATGAAGCATTTTAATATGTCCCTAGGGGTCCTAGGACCACTATGGATATATGTCATTACATAATAGATTGAAGGTTATCATAGGTCACCCTATGACCTCCTTTGATCCATTACAAGAATTTTAATATGTCCTTAGGGGTCTTAGGACCCCTAGGGACATATGTCATCATGTAATGGGTCGAAGGGGATCATAGGTCAACCTATGAGCTTGTTTGACTCATAAGAATGATTCTAATATGTCTCTAGGGACCCCTAGAGATATATGTCATCATTTAATGGGTCGAAGGGGGTCATAGGTCAACCTATGACCCCCTTTGACCCATTAGAATGATTTAAATATGTCCCTAGGGGTCCTAGGATCTCAAGGGACATATGTCATCATTTAATGAGACAAATGGGGTCATACGTTACCCTATAACCCCCTCTAACTCATAAAAATGATTCTACTATGTCCTTAGGGGTCCTAGGACCCCTAGGGACATATGTCATCATGTAATAAGTTGAAGGGGGTCATAGGTCAACCTATGACCACCTTTGAACCATAAGAATGATTCTAATATATCCCTAGGGGTCCTATGACCCCTAGGGATATATGTCATCATTTAATGAGTTGAAGGGGGTCTTAGGTCAACCTATGACACCACTCGACCCAAATGAAGCATTCTAATATGTCCCTAGGTGTCCTAGGACTCCTAAGGACATATGTCATCATTTAATGGGTCAAAGGGGCTCATAGGTCACCCTATGACCCCCTTTTACCCATAAAAATGATTTTAATATCTCCTTAGGGGTCCTAGGACCCTTAGGAACATATGTTGTCATGTAATTGGTCAAAGGGGGTCATAGGTCAACCTATGACTCCCTTTGACCCATAAGAACAATTTTAATATGTTTCTAGGGGTCTTAGGACCCCTAGGGACATATGTCATCATTTGATTGGTTAAAGAGGCTCATAGGTCAACCTATGACCCCTTTTGACTCATATGAAGCATTCTAATATGTCCGTAGGGATCTTACGATCCCTAGGGACATATGTTGTCATATAATGGTTTGAAGGGGGTCATAGGTCATCCTATGACCCCTTTGGACCCACAAGAACGATTCTAATATGTCCCTAGGGGTCCTAGGACCCCTAGGGACATATGTTGCCATTTAATGGGTCTTTTGATCCATATGAAGCAAACATTCTAATATCTAGGATCCCTATGGACATATGTCATCATGTAATGTGTTGAAGGAGGTCATAGGTCAACCTATGACCCCCTTTGACACATACGAATGATTCTAATATGTCTCTAGGTGTCTTAAGACCCCTAAGAACATATGTCATCATTTAATGGGTCGAAGAGGGTCATAGGTCAATCTATGACCCCCTTTGATCCATATCAATGTTTCTAATATGTCCCTACGGGTCCTAAAACCCCTAGGGACATACGTCCTCATGTAATGGGTCGAAGTGGGTCATAGGTCAAGCTGTGACCCCCTTTGACCCATATGAAAGATTCTAATATATACCTAAGGGTCCTAAGACCCCTAAGGACATATGTCATCATTTAATGGGTCATGAATGATTCTAAAATGTCCCTAGGGGTCCGAGGACCCCCATCGACATATGTCATCATGTAATGGGTCAAAGGGGGTCATAGGTCAACCTATGATCTCCTTTGACACATAAGAATGATTTTAATATGTCCCTAGGGGCCCTAGGACACCTAAGGACATATGTTGTCATTTAATGGGTCAAGGGGGTCATAGGTCAACCTTTGACCCCCTTTGACCCATATGTACAAATCTAATATGTTCCTAGGGGTCCTAGGACCCCTACGGACATATGGCATCATGTAATATGTCGAAGGGGGTTAGAGGTTAACCTGTGACCTCATTTGAGCCATAAAAATTATTCTAATATGTCCCTAGGGTTCCTAGGGCCCCTAGGGAGATATGTCATCATTTAATAGGTTGAACGGGGTCATATGTCAACCTATGACCCATTTTGACCCATATGAAGCATTCTAATATGTCCCTAAAGTTCTTAGGACCCCTATGGACATATGTCGTTAGGTAATGGGTCAAAGGGGGTCATAGGTCACCCTATGACCCCCTTTGACCCATTAGAAGGATTCTAATATGTCCCTAGGGGTCTTAGGACCCCTAGGGTCATATGTCATCATGTAATGGGTTGAAGGGGGTCATAGGTAAACCTATGACCCCCTTTAACCAATAAGCATGATTCTAATATGTCCTTAGGGGTCCTAGCACCCCTAGGGACAAATGTCATCATTTAATAGGTTGAAGGGGGCATAGGTCAACCTATGACCCCCTTTCACCCATATGAATGATTCTAATATGTCCCTAGGGATCTTAAGACCCCTAGGGACATATGTCATCATGTAATGGGTCAAATAGGGTCATAGGTCAACCTATGACCCCCTTTAATCCATATGAATGATTCTAATATGTCCTTAGGGATCTTAGGACCCCTGGGGACATATGTTGTCATGTAATGGGTCAAAGATTCTAATATGTTCCTAGGGGTCCTAGGACCCCTAGGGATATATGTTGTCATTTAATAGGTCAAAGGGGGTCATAGGTCAATCTATGACCCCCTTTGACCCATATGAAGCATTTTAATATGTCCCTAGGGGTCCTAGGACCCCTAGTAACATATGTTATCATGTAATGGGTTAGAGGAGGTTATAGGTCAATGTGTGACCCCCTTTGACCCATAAGAACGATTGTAATATGTCCCTAGGGTTTCTAGGACCCTTAACTATATATGTCATCATTTAATGGGTTGAAGGGAGTCATAGGTCAGCCTATGACACCTTTTGACCCATATGAAGCATTCTAATATGTCCCTAGGTATCCTAAGACCCTTAGGGACATATGTTGGCATGTAATGTGTCGAAGTGGGTCATAAGTCAACCTATGACCCCCTTTGACCCATAAGAAAAATTCTGATATGTTCCTAGGGGTCCTAGGACCCCTAAGGACATATGTTATCATGTAATGGGTCGAAAGGGGTCATAGGTCACCCTATGAGCCCCTTTTCTCTATAAGAATGATTCTAATACGTCCCTAGGAGTCCTAGGACCCCTAGAGACATATGTCATTTAATGGGTCAAAGGGGGTCATAGGTCAACCTATGACCTCCTTTGACCTATATGAAGCATTCTAATATGTCATTTAATGGGTCAAAAGGGATCATAGGTCAACCTATGACCCTCTTTGACCCATATGAAGCATTCTAATATGTCCCTCGGGGTCCTAGGACCCCTAGGGACATATGTCATCATGTAATGTATTGAAGGGGGTCATAGTTCACTCTATGACCCCCTTCAAACCATATGAAAGATTCTAATATGTCCTTAGGGGTCTTAGGTCCCGTAGGGACATATGTCATTGTGGAATGTGTCGAAGGGGGTCATATGTCACCCTATGATTCCCTTCGACCCATATGAATGATTCTAATATGTCCCTAAGAGTTTTAGGACCCCTAAGGACATATGTCATCGTGGAATGTGTCAAAGGTGGTCATAGGTCACCCTATGAACCCCTTCGACCCATATTAATGATTCTAATATGTCCCTAAGGGTCCTAGGACCCCTAGGGACAAATTTCATCTTGTATAATATCGAAAGGGTTCATAGGTCATCTTGTGACCCCCTTCGACTCATATAAACTATTCTAATAATATATTATAGATTATAATTTACATATGATAATAATAATAATAATATATTATAGATTATAATTTATATATGATAATAATGATATGTATTAATAACATATATATAATATATTACGTTATTATATTTAATAAAAATATAGTAAAAATAATAATAATATATTATAATAATATATATTATATTTATAGATAATAATAATAATAACATAATATATTATTATATATTAATATATTATATATTATATGTTTACATTACGTTATTATTATTATTATAATATATATATATATATATAATATTATATAATATATCGATTATATATTATTTTATATGTAATAGTTATGTTATTATATTATATATATATATATATATATAGATTATATATTATGTCTTTACATATTTCATAACTCAAATTAGTTATATCACTTACAAATTTGTTTTTCTCTCTAATTTTTATGCCTTTTCCCTCCAATTTTATGCTGCCAATATCGAATATCAGATCTCATATCGGATATCTGATATGAGATCTGATATCTGATATGAGATCCGATATCTGATCTCATATCGGATATCTGATCTCAAATCGGATATCTGATAAGGCTTGGGCCTTACTTTTTAGGTTTGGTACCTAGATAGGTGAAAAAAAGTCAAAGCAGATTTTGAAGCACTTTTAGATGTGTTCAAACTCTATTTTTTTCACATTGCTACTTTTTAGCACACCATGATCCTGCACATACCCATAGATGGATGTCAAATCAACTTTCTTGAATAGAGTCTTAGAAGAATAAGTCTACATTAAACAATATGAAGGTTTCATTGATGAAAGCCAAAGAAACATGGTATGTAAACTTCATAAAGCTTTAATTGGATTAAAGAAAGCTACTAGAGAATGCTATGAAAGACTACATGGATATCTGGTAAAAAGTGGTTTTGAAAAGAAAAATGATAACAACAATTTGTATATGAAGGAAGGACTATAGGTCAAGATATTTTTTGTAGAAATATTTATGAATGATATCATATTTGGTGGACATGAGATGTTATGAAAGGAATTTTTTGAAGAAATGAGGAAAGAATTTGAAATGTTTGTGTTTTGAGAGAAAAATTCTTTGTGGGACCACAAGTTCATCAGATGAAGGATGGAACATACAAAACTCAATCAAAATACGTCAAGGAAACATTGAAAGTATTTGGAATGGAAGATTCAAAACCAGTTGAAACACTTATGTCTACTATACATAAGCTCTCAAATAATGATGTTTCAAAGGAGCTAAATCTAACTACTTATAGATCAATGATTGGAAAAATCCAATATATGGTTCACACCTGACCTGATATTGCATTAGAAGTTGGCATAGTTGCAAGATTTTCTGCTAATCCTAAATAAAATCACATAGGGGAAGTCAAAATAATTTTGAGATAGCTAAAAGGTTCTAAAGAATATGGGCTATGGTATAAGAAAGGAGGACATCTTAAGTTGAGATCCTTTACTGATGTAGATTGGGCATGAAGTATTCATGAAAGGAAAAATAATAGTGGGGGGACATTCTTTCTTGTAAAGAGGCTAGTGTCTGGGACAAGAAAGAAGAAAAATTGTATTTTTCAATCCACAATAAAGGTAGAGTGTGTTTCTACAATAATTAATTGGTTTAACATAATGTGGATCAAGAAAATTATGTTAGAAATGAAGGAAGAAATAAAGGAACCAGTGGTTATCTATAGTGATAACACAAGTGCAATCAATATATCAAAAAATCCAGTGATGCACACAAATAAAAAACACATTGCAATCAATTATCATTTCCTAATGGAATTGGTTCAAGACAAAGAGGTGAGATTAGAAATGTGAACAACGAGGAGTAGATAGAAGATATATTTACGAAGACTTTACCTAAGGATACATTTATGTATCTAATAGGTAAAAAAGTGGTCATTCCCCTATATGATGATCACTAAAGAAAAAGATAGTGAGGCATAAACCAAGTTCCATTGAAGATCAATCAAGTTGATGTAGTGAAATATAGAGCATATTTCATATGAATCAGTACAAAAGGTACATAATAACTTCAAAGGTTGTATCCTTTGGAAATTGATGTCAAAGAGGGATATTTTAGTGTTAACATCGAAGATTGTGGGAAGTTTAGTATTAATGAGAAAGAGGGAGAGTATTGATATTTAGATAATGGAATGTATAGCTAAGAGGGAGAAAATTGCAATAGAGTATTGCCAGGAAAGAAATAGAGACAAATCCAACAAGAATCAAAGAGAGAGTTAGCATGGATGAGAATCATAATGAAACTAAGGATATTATCTAATTTCTCATACTTCTATAAATTTATGTTTACATGTTGTGTTTCCATCAATGCAAAAGAGGGAGTTTTTTTAAAAGAATTGTTTGATTGTACATTTTCATTTATGTTTACAAGTATTAACCAAGAAATATAAATTTTGCAATATTAGCCTTGTATATCTTAGTATTAACCAAGTATTCAGGTAAAGAAGCATTTCCAATATTAATCGAGTAGTCACTTAATGAAAGGATTCTTGCTTGCAGTATTGATCAAGTGGTCAAGCATTAAAAGGAGAATAGTATTGACCAAGTGGTCAAGCATCAAAGGAGTCAAAGTGTCAACCAAGTATTCAATCCTAGTATTGACCAAGTGACAACATAATGCAAGTGTAAATTATTTTATTGATTGAGGCTAACTATTTGGATGTTTACTAATGTTTTAGAAGGGTATTCAAGATGAGTTCTCCTATCTTATGATTTATAAGAAAGGTCAAGTTGTAAGGACAAAATGTAACAACTAGAATAAGAAATAAGATGGATATGTGAGTGAAGGGAAAATTAGAGAGGGAAAGTGTGGAAGATAAAATGAAAAGAACATTTGATCAAGAAGGATCCAGAGGTCAAGCTAGAATATAGATTTGAATCTAAAGAGAAAGTTACTTCATAAATCAGGTCAAATTGTTATTTCTTTGTAACCATTGTAGCTGTAAAGAAATCTATTAACAAAGCTAACTTAACTCTTATTTTTTAAATCCTCTAACAAGGTGACATTTCAAGATTGAGGTGTTTGAAGACCTCTAACAAGGCCACTCCTAATAGAGTGATCTAAATCCTCTAACATGGTCATACTTAATAGTATGTTTTGTAACATTTTAATAGGGTTGGCTCCTAATAGGGCTCACCTTAGAAGAGTGAATATTAGTGTGACTAGTTGCAAGGTGGTTTTTCCCAAATTGGGTTTCCATGTAAATCTTCATGTCATTTGTGTTCATGTAATTTTCTTATACTTATATTTCTATAGCTAAGTTTTGAAAATTGATTGACATATGTATGAAAATGTGTTTCAATCATTGTTTTGTCACAGATGTCAAACCTTATACTTTCTGGTAAGACAACTGCTTGGTTGATTTGACTACTATCATTTTTTTGATTGATGAGGATGTTTTGATCAAATGAGATAATAAAAGCACCCAAAGAAAATGTTTAGTTATGGTAAGAAAAAGGAGTAAAACGAATCAGTTAAGATAGTGATGTTATAGTGTATTAATTATCTACTTAAGGCTACAAAGGTTGGATACATTGACTAAGTCTTGAAGAAAAAGTAAGAAGAATTGAGTTTGGCAATGTTGACTGAGGGGATAGTAAGTGCCAAGAAAAGTTAGTGCAAGCTGAGTAGAAAATTAGTTGGAGTTAAGCAAAGTGAAAGTTTCATGTATGCAGAGTGATATAGTGTAAGTTGAGTAAAGTTTAGTTGATGTCAAACACCAATAATGTTTTCGAAGTGATCTAGTTAAAGATGAGTGGAAGAGTAGTTTGGAAGCTAAGTGACAACATATTGATGCCAAGTGCCAGTATTCATGTTAAATCATAGATTTGATGAATCTATGCCAACTATTTTATTTTCTTGAATTTTTTGAAGCATGTGGAAGATAATTATGATGAGTTGGTGGCACATAATTTGTCATAAACCATTTTGAGGTGAATTCAAAGAGGATTGAAGAAAATTTTTGTAGAAGCGACTCAAATGAAAAGTTGGGTATATTCATTGAATCATACCTAATATTACCTAACCCTAAAATGGATGATAGAGGTTGAATGACAAAAGATCTTAATTTTCTATTTAGAGAGATGGCTAGTCAGAAGCAAGGTTGGTCATGTTCGTGAACCTAAGTTAGACAAGAGGTCTAAGGTATTGCTTCATTCAGTGACCAAACAAAAGAGAATGCTATTAGCAAGAAAAGAAATAAGGCTTAAGAGTATGAATTCTTGAACGATGAACAAGTTATTAGAGATGAAGTGTGTGAAAGCCAAGGAAAATAGACGACTAAAATAGAGATCTATAATCTATAAATGAGTTGTAATTTGTTTTTTATTAGATAAATAGGTTTTACAAGGAACCTGAACCCAATAGTTAGTACAAAAAAAGGCTTATAATAAGCGTGAAAGCCCAACCAAAAAAGTATAAGTTCATAGGCTGATAATAAGCATTAAGCCCAACCATAGGAAAGAGTTCTAAGAAAAGACCACGAAAAAGAAACAAGAAAAGCCATGGCCTAAAGCTAGAACAAAAAGCCAAAAGACAATGATAAACAAAATAATAGGTGAGAGTTATTCCTCATTCTTTCGCTCTAGATCATGCATCACCTAAGTAGCCTCAAAGGCCAGTTGATTCTCCTCCATTTCCATCTGTTGTGCCCTTTGGTTCCCCTAGTCCTGAGCTAGAATGGAGTTGTCCTTTGCATAGTCATCCTCTATTTTGGCCTCATCCCTATCTTTTCCATCCTCATCTTCATGCATTTCTCTATCTTTGATCCAACCCATGAAAGAGATGATGTTGTTGTTGATGGAGCTTATCAAGGAAAACATCTGATTCTCAAGGTTGTCATTGTAGTTTTCTAGGTTGTGTATCCTTTGTTCTGCCAGACTGAGCCTGTCAGCCAAATCTGTCCTCCTATTGGCATCCATTCCTTTCCTTGTTTCCTCAATATGTTTCACTTGATCTTTAACCTCTTCAAGCTCATGGAAAAGATATTTGATTGATCTAAAATTACCAATCATACTATTTTGAGCATTATTTAAGAGGTTCATCCTTGTCTCCCTGGCTCTATTTGAAATAGCCACAATCATTGGATCAATTAGTTCTTCCAGCCACTGCTCTTCTTGGTTGTCCATGACGATTTAGGGATTCATGGCCTCCCTGAAGATTCCCATCTTGGTGGTCTTGACATTGAAGTTGATCCATGCTTTCCTCCTATCATTGGTCTGCACTTCCCCTTCTGCATACCTAGCTTTCTCCTCTTTTTGCTCCTTAGGATGGAGATAGACAGGAGAAAGGGGCAACACAGATGCCTCCTCAAATTGAGAGTGCACATCCTCCAAATTCTCCCTCTTGCACTTCTTCCTTCCACTTTCCTCCTTTATTTCCTCCTACATCTCCTTAACCACCTCCTCAGACTCCAGTTCCTCCTCGTCATCGCTATCTCCCTCCTCAGCCTTCTCAGCCTGCATCTGCCTAAGATCCCTAGGGCTTTTTCTGCTTGGGGTTATGGGGGAGGGGGATTTTTTTTTCATGGTAAGTCACTACTTTCCCTAAAGAAGAGATCCTACCTTTCTTAGAGCTGAGGCTCTAAATTTCATCCAATTTAGAGGAGTAACTAGAACTTCCAAACTCCACATTCTCTGTCTGAGCGAGGGCATTGCTTAAGGTCTAGGTTTTGAAGTGCTCATGGATAAGTAGTAGCAGCCCCTCATGCAGAGCTAGGTTAGCTATGGGCTTCTTTTTTAAGCTATCCATCGCCTTACTCAAAGAGGTTAACAGATAAAAAGGCAAAGATATTCTGGCTTTCTTTCGAAAATGATTCAAAATGACGAAGTGGTGGGTTCGAGCTCTATCAAACCTTGGGTCCAAAGTAATGTACTCAATAAAAGCTTTCAGAATATACTTCCATCGCTTCTTCATGGAGTCAGGGACATAGTAGGTGTCAATATTTTTCAATCACTTCAATTCCTTCTCACTCTCCATAAAGTCCCTAACCGCATTGGCAGAGAGCTTCTTATCCCTAAAGAATTTGAAACCCTTGATAGGGATCTTGGTGATAGCCACAATTACCTCCTCTGTTATCCAAAAGTAGATGCCATTCACCTTAACCCTGCCATCCTTCTAGGACCCCACCATACTGTTGATCACCTCTTGATCAAAATCATGCAGCTTCATGATATACTTGGTAACCCCACCCTCTTCAAGCTTTTCCCACACTTTTGGCCTACTTCTTCATTTCTTAAAGTCCCCCACCATCTCTGCACACTGCACACCCACTTTACTCATGTGCTCTTCACTCTATGACTGGAATGGACCACCAAGGGTAAGCAAAGAATAGAGAAAAATAACCCTATTGTTGCCCCTAAAACAATTGCAATAAACAACCCACAAAGCGTGGCAGTTAATCAATAAAGGATATCTGCATTTATGAATTCCCAAGCTTGTATTATGAAAAGTACCCTTATTTCTTAACCCTTTCATATTCATAATTAAAACTTGATTTCCTTCGTACTCCATTAGATTTTATCCAAGTTGATTAGACACTTGACATCCACCAGCAAACAAGTTCCAAGAAGCCAAGTCATTTTTTGGTCTTTGCCAACCCCCATATTTGCAAACCTATCGGCAATCGGGTTTGCTTCCCAAAAAGTATGGGTGACATGGAATTTATTGAATTTGGCTAGGGTCTCTCTAGTCTCATTAATGAGATTTGCAATTGTCCAAGATGGATAAGAATTTCCATTGATGCACTTAATAATGTTATTCAAGTCCCCTTCTAGCCATAAATTAGTGACCGCTATTTCAAAAGCCAGTTTAACAACATTGCACACTGTGTTGGCTTTCGCAAAATGATTTGTTTAGAAACCCAACGGGAGAGCGAAAGTCACAATACTATCTCCATTTTCATTTCTAACCACACCTCCACTACTCAAGGATCTAGGGTTTCCCTTGGAGGCTTCATCAAAGTTGGCTTTGTGCCAGCCTTTAGGGGGGAGGAGCCACTTGGCTTCCTATCTTTTCCTCACTTTGTCTTTTACCTTCTCCTTTTTCCTACCTCCTATCTCAAAAGCTCCCCCCTTCCTCACGGAAAAAATTTCCTTTATGATACTGAAGGTCTTCCTTCTAACAACTAAAGCTGGCTCCTCCCTATCTTTGAAAATCCGATTGTTTCTCTCCTTCCATATGCTCCAACAAAAATGGGGTAGGAGCCAAGAGCTGATTTCCTGCAAGGCAAACCTATTGAACATGCCTTGCCATTGACAGAAAAAGTTTAGAAGGTTGGAAGGAATGCACCAGCTATGGCCAAGGTCCTGGGTGAGGAAGCCCCAGACTGTCTTGGAGCAAGAGCATAGAACGAACAAATGATTACCTATCTCTGACTCTTCTTTGCACAAAAAACATCTGCTAGGCATGATATGACCTCTTTTAATGATATTTTCCTAGGTGAGAGTTTTGTCCTAAAGTTCCAACCAAAAAAACATGTTGACTTTTGGCATTAGGCCCGGGAGCTAGGCCCTCGACCAAGGGGGGGACACTTTTGTGCTTCATAAAGTAGAGTACCCAGAGGTGATCGAATAGAGCCCATTGGCATTATCCCTCCAAAATAGTTCATCCTTGTTGTTGCTAAGGGATAAGGAATTAAGCATGATCATAATTGGTTTGAGGTCCTTTGAGATTATGGAAAGGTCCTTCCATCCCTGTTCAGTCCTGTAATTGCTGACTTTGTGCCCAAAAAGGTTGATGCAATCATTAACCCAAAATCCATAGCTAGGGTTATTTATGAGGGGAACCTGAGAAAGCTAGCAGTCAGACTAGAACAAAATGTTCTCCCCATTTCCCAGCTTCCAGGAGACTTCAAAATTAGCCAAGTCCTTGGCTTTTAAGAAGCCATTCCAAACAACTGAGCCTCTAGGGATATCCTCACTGAATAGAGTGAACTAAAAAGAGGGCCTTTTTATATACTTGTTTACCATAGTGTCTCTCCATTCCCCTGTGTTACTAAAGATGGGCTAGATTTGCTTTGCTAGGAGGGCCTTGTTGATGTGAGTAAGCTTCCTAATTTCCAGACCTCCATTCTTCTTAGGGAGGAAAACTTTGTCCCAAGCAACAAGGGGGTACCTTTTATTCCTTTTAGTTCCCATCCATAAAAAATCACTTTGGATTTTCTCCATCCTCTTAGTGTATTTCTTGGGTATGGTGAAAAGGCTTAGGGCATATATTGGCAAGTTTTGGAGGATGGATTTAACTAGTTGACATTTTCTAGCTTGGTTGAGAGAGGCTCCTTTCGAACCAGCCAGCTTCTTACTAAACCTATCCATGATGCCTATTGGTGTTTTTTTTTAAAGGACTAAAACTACTAAGCAACAAGATGCTTAATACCAAGATGATAGTACTCATACAATCTAAAGGCTAGCCAATTCTTGTTAACAATTGCATGTGCAAAGCATTTGGATCCAACTTCAACAAAACCAAAGGTGGTTTTCTACTCTTTTGGCTTTGCAAGACCAAGGTGGGTATACCCAAGGATGATTCAAGACTGGGAAAACTATATGTGGATTATTTTTAGTTTCATTTTGATTATCATCTCAAATCCTCAAACACATACACAATTCTTGATAACTTGATAAACACATCCCATATAACAGATATGGCCAAAAATTCTTCTATAGATCTATAGATGTTCTTTGACAATAGTGGTTCTGGGGTGTTGATAGTAATTATAGACATATTACCAACCTTCGCAACATGCTCCTGTAGTGGCCCTCTTTTCAAGTAGGTTTTTTGTGCATCATACCTTGCTTGTAGGTTACCCATGCCAATAGTTTCATGCACAACATGGTTAGGGTTAAGATTGAAAACTTCTCTAATTAGTTCAGGACAGGCCCTAAAGAGGTTTACTCCAGCATGATTCTTTATCCACCATGTAATTGGGTCATACTTCTTGGCCAAATCCATTAATAAATCACTGTCAAAGAAAACTATAGGGATTGTCAACTTTCCAATATCAAACTCCCAGACATTGCTTAGAGGAGTATCTAGTTTTTGCTCTAAAAACCATTTCCTAAATAATTCCAAACCTCCCATGGATACCTGAGCATCTCGTACCCAATTGGCCTTGTCATAGAAACCCTCTGCTATGGCTACTCTAGGGTTTTTAGGAATCAACTCCCTCCCCTTAGTTATCTGATGGAATGACAAAGGAAATTGTTCCAAAAAATCATCATGCATACCCCTTTTTGAATATTTAGTTTGCCTAGAAAAATCCTTTCGTGGAGGCATCTTTAAGAATTTAGAAATTTTTACAACAAGAAATTTTTTGATTTCTACTGGTTATAGATCACTTACCTACCAAATTTGCCCTCCTTTCTCTGCAAATTTTTCTGAAAACCCTAAAGAACTCCATGCTCTAGCTTTGGAAATCCTTTTGTGTTGATTCAACAATGGTAAATTCACATGCTATATCAGAGTATTTAAGTCGCATGAAGGAAACTTGGTATCATATTAATTCTGGCAACTGTTACTTTCATGCTACATTTTGAGGTTTGAATTTTACCCATCGATTTCCCATGAATCGAATGACTTTATTTCAAAAGCAAAAAACCTTTTAAAATTGTGGGATCTCTGAACACGTGTCGAAAGCCTGCTTGCCCACATTGTTTAAAGACCTTGCATTTTGATAATGTGAGAATATAGGCACCGTCGATTTTACCCTGATCAATGATGAACCAAGATTTCTTTATTTGGTAGCCCACTAGATCATCTTGAGCAATGAAAACTTACCTTTTTGTCCATGTGCTCTGACAATAATTAAAGTTTTTGCACCCATGATATTGCCATTGCCATGCATTGTGTGTCTGCTTCCCCACATTATTTAAAGACCTTGTAACCTGATAATGCAAGAATTTGGTAACCGTAGATCTAAACAGGATCCATGGTTGATGAATATTGATCATAAAGTAAATTTTTTTTTAATTTGAATAACCAATGATAGCGTAGAAAAATAAAATGTGCACAGGGTACTGACAAATTTGCAAAAAGTGACCTGGCCCATTCTGACATACAAGACCTTATGCGGTGCATTGAATCTCAAAATCATCAGGGGCTACATGTCAGAAACCCATTTCCTTGCATTATTTAAAGACCTCACAATTTCATAATGTGGGAAACCAGGAACCTTTGATCTTGAGGAAATCAATGGTGTTGAAAAACATTTCAAATTGGCATCCCTTTTAAAATAGAATATCACAATTAAAGCAGATAACATTTTTATCACAAGGATTAAAAGGTATTCTAATGCAAACAAATCTTTAGGATGAAATGCCCTGCCAAAATATTTGAAATAATACTTCTTAAAAATTTGAAAACTAGGGTAGCGCAAAACAAAGGTATAAGGGTTTTTCACACACTTAGGGCCTTTTTATGGATACTTTGAGAGACAAACCTTAAGAATTTAAAAGGAAAATACCACCCACAGAATAGGGTATAATTAGGATAACCTAACAATTTTTAGGATTTCACAAGATAAAACTCTAATATGCAAGAATCAAAGACTTAACTGATTTTTCACCCAAATAATAGAAGTTTTTCTATACTGTGAAAAATCACACCAACAATGCCATTACAGAAGGAGTCAGAAGGGGACATACCCAAGGGGAGACCAAGGTAGGTAGAAGGAAGCTTCCCCACTTGACAACCCAGGATTCTGAAGATTCTTTGCTATCTTTCCTTCGGAGTGTTGATAAAGAAAACAAAGCTTTTGTCCCAATTGATGAGCTGCCTCGACCCTCTAGAATAAGTTTCTAGAGTGTCTTTCATAGCCTTGGCATCCATGACTGAGGCCTCTCCACCCATAATGGTATCATCAAAAAATTGCTGATGCATGAAGGGGGTGCATTTGGAAGAAGGTTTAAAATCTTTGATCCTCCCTTCTTTCTTTTTCTTCTCCATGAGTCTGCCAATGCATTCCGCCAAGATGATAAAGAGTATTGGTGAAAGAGGATCCCCCTGACGAAGGCCTCTAGTAGGTTTGAAGAAATTAGAGGGGGATCCATTCACTAAGAAATCTAGAGAGGGGGTGGTGACCAGTTGGGAGATTAGCTTGCATGATTTGACATCAAAGCCAAAAACCTTCAACACCAACTCCAAAAAGGACCATTCCACCCGATTGTAAGCTTTAGACATGTCAAGTTTGAGTAACATCCCTTCTCTCTTTCTAGCTTCCATAGAGTGAATCACTTCATGCACCATGATAATCGAATCTGAAATCTATCTACCTAGGACAAAACCAGATTATTGTTGATAAATGATCAGTGGGAGAAGCTTAAGTAGCCTTAAAGTGAGAACCTTCGAGATGATCTTATAAAATGAGTTGCATAAGCTGATGGGTCTGAACTTATCCAGAGTGTCAGTACCTAGCACTTTGGGAATAAGAACTAAGAATGTGGAGTTGATTTCCTTCAGAATACTTCTGGGTCCAAAGAACTCCTAAACTGCCTTAACAACATCCTTCATAATGATAGGCCAATACATTTGGAAAAAGGTGGGAAAACCATCAAGTCCAGGCAGTTTATTTGCCAAAAGAGAAAAAAGAGCTTCTCTCACTTCAGAGTCAGAAGGAATGGCTCGGAGTAGATTATTATGGTGCGGTTGGAGGATCTAAGGGATACAAGAGATAATGTCATCCTGGTCCACCTTAGAGAGAAAAGGATCCCAAGAAAGAAGGGAGGAGAAAAATGAAACTGCTTTAAGTGAAATATCATCTTCCTTAGTTAGCACACCCTGATCTTTCTTCAGGCCAGATATCCTATTATTAGCTCTATGTTTAAGAGTGGATAAATGGAAGAACTTTGTGTTTTGGTCTCCTTCCTTGAGCCAATTGATTCTAGAGCTTTGCCTCCAGAACTTTTCCTCTTTGCTAATGATGTCATGTAAATTAGACATGATGGATAGCTCTTCTTCCCTACTCAAGGTATCATACCCATTTTCTTGAATGGAGGCTTGGATAGAAGTGAGATTAGTAGAGAGATCCTCTTTCATAGAGAATAGATGACCAAAATCTGACTTATTCCAAACTTTTACCATCCTTTTAACATTACTGAGTTTTCTAGCCACCCTAAACATAGTAGTGCCTTCGACATATATGCACCACCAACCTTTTATTTTCTCTAAAAGGTCAGGGTGGGAGGTTCACATTTTCTTGAACTAGAAGGGAGGAGGTCTATAGGGGTCAAAAGAACAATTGAGAGGGAGATGGGAGAGTGGTTGGACCCAAATCTAGGCAAAAGAGCTAACTTGCAAGAAGAGGACTATAGCCATTCAGGAGAAATGATGGCTCTATCCAGTCTAACCTGAATACACTCCTTGCCTAAGCATTTATTGGACTAAGTAAAGTCACCTCCCATTAGGTCCAGGTCCAGAAAAGCCAAATCATTGATGAAGTTAGAAAGATCATGCTTGCTATCCCAGTCCTGAGGCAAACCACCCTTCTTCTCCTTATCTAGAAGAGGGGTATTGAAATCTCCCATAATGATGCCTTTATTCAAGTTACTTTTCTGTACCAGCCCTTCTGCTCTAGACCAGTAGGATTTTCCATTTCTCTTGTTGTTGGGGGCATAAATGTTGAACAAGAACCAAAATTCATTGGAATGGATATGGAAAACTTTACAAAAAATAATGTTACCTCCATTTAAAATTGATTCCACCCTAAAATTTTTTGACTTGTATAAAGTCAACAAGCCCCCAGAGGCTCCATCAGAGTTTGAAGCCTCACCGCTCATCATGTTACTGAACTCTATATTTCTCAAAGAATCCTTTTTCATTTTTGTTTCTTGGATAATCAAAATATCTGGTCTTTGGTCTCTAATTAGATTCCTAATAATTTCCTATTTATGGGCGCTATTTAGGCCCCTAATATTCCATGAGATGATCTTCATTTTTTACTCTTAGGAAAATCCTTCAGGGTGCTTTAGCACCCATTTGCCAAACACCTTTTGGTCTCCTCTTCTCTGGACTCCCTTTCTGATTTCTTTCCTGCTTTGGTTGTAGAGCCCACATCTAGTTTTCAACTACTCCTGGTCACCATCAGAGAAGCCTTGGATGGATCTATGATTTGATTCTTCCTAGGTATCTCTCCCTTCTTCTCAAACTTCAAGGATCTGGAAGCGTTATTACCATCCCTTGGGGTGCTATGAAGATCAACCCTTTGGTCCTGATCTTTCAACAAGTCCTCCTCTTTTCTTGTTTTGGTCACTACTTCTCTGGTGTAGACCAAGTTTTCCTCTAGGTCATGGAAGATGATAATTTCCTTATGGTCTCTTTCCTTAATCTCTTCTATGGAGCCCAGAACTAGCAGTTCCTCACTGGGGAAAAGGTCCATACCAGCCTCCTGAAAACCTTTTTGTGAGACATCCTTACCTTCCTCGTCTCTAAGCTTGAGGGTCCTTTCTTTGACCTATTCATCCCTAAGAAATTGGGGTTCATTTAAAGGTAGAGAGGAACTAGGTCCAGACTTGAGTAGCTCTCCTTTGCTTGTCCTTCCCTGAGGCTCTTGGTTTTGTCCTCTTAGGAGCTTCTGCAACATTCTGGGTTCTCGTAGAAAGGTCCTTTTGGCCTTGTATAGTGGTCTTCTTTTTCCAAACTTTATTCATCCTCAATTGAGAAGAAAAGGGGGATTCTTCTTTCTAGTCATCTTAGATTTTGGGCACTAAAATGCCTTGTGACTGATTTTTAGACACTGAAAACACCCAAAAGGGACACTCTCAAAGTCCAATTGCTGAATATGAGTGCCAAGTTTGGACTAAAAAAAACCACTTCAAGCATATCCTCCCCTTCCCTCACTCCAACATAGATCCTCCCATAAGTTAGCCTACTCTTAGAAGCTGTGATTGGGTCAATGGAGAGAAGTTCTTCGAAAGAGCTGGCCACTCCCTTAAAGACATCCTCATTCTAGTACTCTAATGGAAACTCCAGAGTCTGACCCATACAGGAGCTTGCTAAAGGAATGATTCATTTAAGTCCAATTGAGATGACCATTTTTGAAGAATGAGGGTGGCCCTTCCAAAGCTCTAGGGACTTTCACAAAGAATGTTAGCCATGTCCTCTTGAGAGGTGAACTCAAAAGAGAGAAAACCCTTAGCCATTGTTGTGACACTGACCTGACCTTTCAAGCTCCATTTTTTCAAAGTGTAGACCTAGACCACATCAATATTTGGTCTTAGGCCAATAAACTTCCTGACGAGTGTTGAGGAAATTAAGGCAATGCTGTGATCAACAATCTTGTCTAGAATAGAAATCATGCAAGAACCCTTTTCCAGTGCTAACACAACCTTAACCAGAGGGAAATAGGACTTACTAGATGGCTTGACACCAAAGAGTGAGGCCCAATGCTTTGGGAGATTCCCTAGAATGTCCTCACGTGGGTCCCCATCTCCAGACTCCTCCTTACTGCTTGCCTGGATCCCCTCCTGCATGCATGGTGGTCAAGGTCTGCCTCCCTGTGATTTCTTGCCTATCTCAAGATTTCAATTTTGAACTTGTGCTCCCATTGAAAAGCTCATTCACTGTACATCCATTGAATTTGAATCATGAGTTGTAATTTGTTGTCAAATCAAGCCTTACTATTAATTTCTAATTGTTGTACCAGTCTAGGGTAAATCCTTTGGATTAAGGTTGACCTAATAGTCATTTGTAAATCCTTTAACTAGGTGACATTCCAAGTGAATGATCTAAAGTCCTCTTGTGAGGCTCTCTCCTAACAAGATTATTGAAATCCTCTAACCAGGTTACATTTAATAGTGTGTATTGTAACCTTTAATAGGGTTGGCCTTTCACAAGGAATCACTTCAAAAGAGTGAGAATGAGTAGCATGTTACTAGTGGTTTTTCCCAAATTGGGTTTCCACATAAAGTCCTAGTGTAAAATGTGTTATTGAATCTATTATGTTTCATGTTTACATTTCTGTAAAGTTGTTTTGACCTAGGAGAGTAATCTACAAGTTTAAGTGATTGTATGATCTAATGTATGCATGCATGAATACGTTTTATGGATATGGGTTCACTAAGATGTGAAAAGTTTTATTTTTATATCTAGACCTTGGATAACTGATTCACATCCCTCTTAGTTATTCCATATAATTCCAACAATTGGTATCAGAGCCATCTACATAAGATGACTAGTTTGAAGGTACTAGAAGTGAAAGATGAAGATGGAAAAAAGAGAGGTACCCAATCTTAACAAGGAAAAATTCCCTGCATGGAAAAGTTTGATGAAGCTACACCTAGGAGGTCTTGGGGACCATACACAATCTACCATCACCACTGAGCATGTTGATCCAGATGGAGCCAAAACTACTAAAGATTTGAAAAAGAAGAAAGAGCATAATCAAGAAGTGTTCAAGATTTCCATTGCCCTAATTTATACTGAGTTTGATGAAATCAAGGGTTGTGATAGTGTAAAGAAGATGTGGGATGCTCTTCACACTATCTATGGAGGAGATGCAAATGTTTTGAGAGCCAAATCTGAAAGTCTTAGAGGTAAGTTCGATGATATGAGGATGCAAGAAGGTGAGAATGTTGTTCAATATTACTCTAGAATAAAAGATGGTATTAATGTTAGAATAGGAGCTACTAGTAAGATAGATGATGATAATATAGTGATTAAAGTACTATGAACACTTTTTCCCATCTATGTTATTAGAGTTTGTGCAATACAAGAATGAAGATGTATTATAGGTTCTAATCTAACTCTTGAAGGTATAATAGGTAGGCTCTCTTCTTTTGAGCTATCTAATTTTAACAACTTCAAATATGACAATGTTGAATCTTCTTTCAAAGCTAAGTTGTCATTAAAGAAACCTAATAAGAAGAAGAATAAAATGTAAAATATGTTTCTAGTGATAGTGATATAAATGAGGAGGATGTAGAACAACTTGAAGCACTACTAACAATGAGATTCCATAGAGGTAAAGGGAAATTCAAAGGTAAGTTACCTATCATGTATTTTGGTCATATTGCTACTAGATATCTAGAAAATAAGAAAAATAGAAGTCAAGACAAATATAGAAGTAGAAGAGATGAGGACAGAAAAGATTACATAGACAAAGACAAGAAGTCTTGCTATGTTGTAGAAGAGTAAACCAAAGATGGATCTAATGATCATGTTGATGAAGTGGTTTATGTTGCAATGAAGGATGATTCTAATGAGGATGAGGCAGCTGCACTAGTGTCTTCTATGAATAAGAATGATAGATGGATAATTGATAGTGGGTGTTCACATCACATAATTGGAAATAAAAGTAAGTTCATTACCTTGAATTATTATGATGGAAATAGTGTAAGATTTGGTGATGATGCACCCTATCTAATAAAAGGAAAAGGATCTATCAAACTCACAAAAAAGATTTTATGTGAGAATGCTTATTATATTGAGGGACTTAATTATAATTTTTTGAGTCTGTCATAACTAAATATTTCAGGTTGCAAGGTTGAGTTTGAGAACAAAATAGATAAGATATATGATACTGATGGAAAACTAATTGGAAAAGTTGATCAAACTAGAGGTAATCTATTCTACCTTGATATGAATGATGCTACTTGTATACTTTTAGTATTTTATAATGTGTGGTTATTGTACAAGAGGTTATGTCATGTTAATTTTGATATCTTGGTTAGTATCAGTAACATGAGAAGAGTCAAAGGTTTGCTTGAGTTGAAGAAACCTGACAATATAATTTGCAAACAATGTTAGTTAGGTAAAATGATAAAGTCTAGTTTTAAGAGTAAGACTCACACCTCTAAAGGAATTTTGGAGATTGTTCATATTGACTTGTGTGGACCAATTGATGTACAAAGCTACAAAGGTGATAAGTATATTATGTTATTTATTGATGATTATTCTAGGATGATGACTGTTATGTTTCTAAAATAGAAATCTAATTCTTTCCACATGTTTAAGTGGTACCTAGCAAGAGTTGAAAAGGAAATAGCTAAAAGAATGAAATGTCTAAGATCTAACAGAGGAGGAGAATTTACATCAAATAAGTTTGAGATGTTTTGTAATGACAGAGGAATCAAAAGACAAACATCTGCCCCTAGGAGCCCCCCACAAAATGGAATTGTTGAAAGAAGGAACATATCTATAATGGACTATGCTAGGATACTCATGATGGAGAAGAATTTTGTTTTAAAATAATAAAGAGAGGCTATAATTACAACTATCTATACCTTGAACCATGTGCAAGTCAAAAAAGGTACTCATTGAACACCTTTTGAACTATGGTATGAATACTCACCCAATGTAAAATATTTTAAGGTATTTGGAAGCAAGTGTTATATTCTCAAATATTTTAGGAAAGGTAAATTAGATACAAAAGTAAATAAGGTATATTCCTTGACTATTCCATAAGAAGTCATTCTTATAAATGTTTAAATACTAACACTAACAAAGTTGTGGAAAGTGCAAATGTAAAATTTGATGAATATACAGAGGTGCATGAAGTTGACTCTATAAAGGAACTAGAGGAATAAAAATCTTTTGTATAATTTTATGAAGGTATTCTTTCTGATGAAGATGTTTTAAATCATGTTGCAAATTAATGGAAAGTTTTAGTGGTTTCTAAGTTGTATATAATGAATGTCAAGTTGCATTCAGGAACTAAACTATAATCAGGTGTTGAATTACAGACTAAAGTTAAGGCACATTCTATTTTTGAGATTAGTGTACATGAAAGAGATGTTGAATTACTTGATAGAGAAGTACATAGTGATTCACAAGTTGATAGACCTAATGATGAAAATAGAGCAGAACCAAGATTGTCAAAGTATGTCAAAAGAAATCACCCTATTGCACAAATAATTGGACATAAAGATGCAAGACCAATGACAAGAAACAAGCTTAGAGATGATACATGTTTTCTTAGCATACATGAACCTAAAATAGTGAAAGATTCTTTAGAAGATGAGGACTGGAATAAAGCCATGAAAGAAGAGATTGAACAAATTGAGAAGAACAAGACATGGATTCTAGTTTCTAGACCAGAAGATAAAAATGTGATTCACACCAAGTGGGTGTATAGAAACAAGTTAGATGAAAATGGCGAAGCCACAAGGAATAAGGAAATATTAGTTTGCAAAGGGTATGAACAAGAAGAAGGGATAGATTATGGAGAAAAAATTTCCCCTATTGCAAGATTGGAAGGAGTAAGAACTCTACTTGATTACTCTGCATAGAAAGGTTTCAAAGTTTATCAAATGGATGTTAAATCTACATTTCTGAATGACATTTTGGAAGAAAAGATCTATATAGAAAAGCCAAAAGGATTTGTTGATGCTAACAAAAAAACATAGAATATAGACTACAAAAATATTTATATGGTTTAAGGCAAGCACCAAGAGCATGGTATGAAAGGCTACACAATTATCTTGTGAAGACTGGATTTGAGAGGACTGATGATAATATCAATTTGTACTTGAAGATAGAAAAAGGATAAGGTATTTTAATGTCTAAATTTTTCAATTGATGATATCATATTTAGAGGTCAAGATACTTTATGTAAAGCCTTTGCAAATGAAATGAAGAAATAATTTGAGATGTCTATGTTTGGAAAGATCAAGTTCTTTTTGGGTTTGTAAGTACATCAAATGAAATATGGTATATACATTACTTAGTCTAAGCATGTAAAGTAGATACTAAAAACTTTTGGATTGGAAGATTCCAAGCTAGTAAGAACAACTATGGTGACATGGCACAAGTTTTCAAAGAATGATGATTTAGTTGAGGTGAATCAAATATTGTATAGGTCAATGATTGGAAAATTACAATATGTAGTGCATAGTAGACCTGATATTGCATTATTTCTTAGAATAGTTACAAGATTCTCTGCTAATCCTAGGAAGAAGCATTTCATGGTTTTTAAGAGAATAATTAGATATATGAAAGGAACAGAAGACTATGATCTACACTACAAGAAAAATAAAAAGTTTGAGTTGAAAGCCTACATTGATGCTGATTAGGCTAGAAATATTGATGACAAAAAGAGCACTAGAGGAGGAGCATTTTTCTTAGGAAAAAGGTTGGTTACATGGGTTAGCAAGAAATAAAATTGCATATCTCAATCTACTGATAAAGTTGAATATGTTGTAGCTATAGTAAACTGTACAAACATTGTGTGGATTAAACAACTACTGAAAGGTATAAACAATGAATTCACTAAACCTTTGATACTTTATTGTGATAATAAAAGTGCTATAAATATATCAAAGAGATTTGTGATCCATACAAAGAATAAGAATATTGCAATCAAGTATCATTACTTGAGAGAGTTAGTCCAAGACAAAGAGGAGAAGATGGAATATGTGAATACAAAAGAGAAAATAACTAATATCTTCACAAAAGAATTTCCTAAGGATGCTGATGAGTATGTAAGAGGTAAACTAGGGGTGATACCCCTATCCAAGGCCATTTAAGAAGCATTAGTGCCCTGCATCAACTAAGATGATTGATATATGTTACACATTGATGTAGTGGATCTTAGTTTAGGAGTTTCCTAAAGTAATCAAAGAGTTGGAGCTGCAAATCTACACAAGCTAGGTGACTGAGGGAGAAATTGAAAATGTTCATATCTACATGTTGAGATGACAACTCTTTGGCATTGTTATCAAAGAAGGAGAAATTTGATTAAGAGGAAGAAATATAGAAAGGGATAAATATAGAGTACCAAACATAGTGTGAACAATGAAGAAACATTTAATATCTAGTCAGAGGGAGACAGTGTACCTAATGTCTGCACAAGCTAGGTGACCGAGGGAGAAATTGAAAATGTTCATATCTACATGTTGAGATGACAACTCTTTGGAATTGTTATCAAAGAAGGATAAATTTGATGAAGAGGAAGAAATATAGAAAGGGATAAATATAGAGTACCAAACATAGTGTGAACAATGAAGAAACATTTAATATCTAGTCAGAGGGAGATAGTGTACCTAATGACTACTATAGATGGATAAATGACCAAAATACATACATCTACCTAGTAAGAGGAAGAAATTAATGAGGGAGATATAAGAATAGAAAAGTACAAAGATACCTAAATATTAGAAAGAGGAAGTGATAAAGAGGGAGTCATAAGGATGAGTTGATTGTCTATTGATTAGAAGAGAATTTTGAAGCCTATATAGAAGATGAAAGCTACTGATAGAGGAAGAAATTTCAATATAAGGAATTATTTTATTTTTGGTATTGCTGTTGGTATGGTTTTCCATCAATGCCAAAGAGGGAGATTGTTGAAAATAGATTGACATAAGTATGAAAATGTGTTTCAATTATTATTTTGTCAATGATGTCAAGCCTGTTACTTATTGGTAAGACAACTGGCTCATTGATTTGAGTACTATCATTTATTTGATTGATGAGGAGGTTTTGATCAAATGAGATAACAAAAGAACCTAAAGGAAATGTTGAGTTATGGTAAGAAAAAGGAGTACAAAGAATCAGTTAAGATAGTGATCCTATAATATATTGATTATCTACTTAAGGTTACAAAGGTTGGATACATTGACTAAGTCTAAAAGAACAAGTAAGAAGAATTGAGTCCTCCAAGCTTGACCAAGTGGATAGTAAATGCCAAGAAAAGTTTGTGCAAGATGAGCAAAAAATTATTTGGAGTCGAACAAAGTGAAAGTTCAATATATGTCGTGTGATATAGTGTAATTTGAGTAAAGTTTAGTTGATGCTAAGCACCAATAAACTTTAGTATTTACCAAGTGATCTAGTTGAAGATGAGGGGAAGAACAATTTGGAGTCTTAGTGATAACATATTGATATCGAATACTAGTATTTATGTTAAATTGTAGATTTGACAAATCTGAACCAACTATTTTATTTTCTTGAATTTTGTGAGGCATGTGGAAGATAACTATGATGATTTGGTGGCATAGAATTCATGGTAAACCATTTTGATCTAAATTCAAGGAGGATTGAAGAAGAATTTTCTAGAAGGGACTCAAATGAAAAGATGGGAAGATTCATTGAATCCTACCTAATCTTACATAACCCTAAAATGGATGATAGAGGTTGAATGGAAAAAGATCTTGATTTTCTATTTATAGAGATGGCTAGTTAGAAGCAAGGTTGGTCATGTTCAAGAATCTAAGCTAGATAAGAGGTCTAAGGTATTGCTTCATTCAATGACCAAACATAAGAGACTACTATTAGAAAGCAAAGAAATAAGGCTCAAGAGTATGAATACTTGAAGGGTGAACAAGCTATCAGAGCTGAAGTGTGTGAAAGCCAAGCATAATGGAAGACTAAAATATAGATCTATAATCTACAAGTGAGTTGTAATTTTTTATCAGATCAAACCTTATTGTTACTTTCTAATCATTTTACTAGTCTAGGGTAAGTCCTTTGGATTAAGGTTGACCTAATAGTCATTTGTAAATCCTTTAACTGGGTGACATTCAAAGTGAATGATCTAAAGTCCTCTAACAAGCTCACTCCTAATAGAGTGATTGAAATCCTCTAACCAGGTCACATTTAACAATGTGTATTGTAACCTTTAATAGGGTTGGTCTTTCATAGGGCATCACCTTAGAAGAGTGAGAATGAGTAGCATGTTACTGGTGGTTTTTCCCAAATTGGGTTTCCACATAAAATACTAGTGTCAAATGTGTTATTGAATCTATTATGTCTCATGTTTACACATTTGTAAAGTTGTTTTGACCTAGGAGGGTAATCTACAAGTTTGAGTGATTGTATGATCTAATGGATGCATGCATGAATATGTTTTATGGATATGGGTTCACTAAGCTATGAAATGTTTTGTTTGTACATTTGGACCTTAGATAACTAATCACCCCCCTCTTAGTTATTCTAAAGAATTCTAACACTAAGTTACTGAAGGTTAAAATAGATTAATAAATCTTAAGATTACTTTGTTAACCAAGTGATAGTAAAAATTTAATGTTAATTGAGCTATCCAGTATTGCATGATCAAAGGAAGTTTGTATTGACTTCAAAGGGACAATGATTTTTTTTGTGGTAACTAAGTCACCCATCCCCTCTTAGTTACTCTCTTACATTTCCAATAGAAACCATGATGTAAACAAAAAAAAGCTTAAGAACTTATGTGTAAATAATTTTTTTTTGTGAATATTGCAATTTAAATTTTTCAATTTTGAGATTGTCATATGATAGATCTAGTTGATTTTAAGAATATTAAATATTTATCTCTCCCTTGTCTTCTTGAAATAAGAAATTGAAAGTAAAAGCAAAAAAATTATTAATGCAAAACAAATGTATCTATCTTCCCTCTTAAGTGATAAAACTTTTAAAGGACTAGATTTCCTAGGTAAAACAATGTAATAAATATTCTTAATTAAAGGAAATCCTTCAGTAGTGGACCTACATCCTCAAGTTTTTCTCATAAATAAAATTATAGTTTGTATTTTATGAAGGAAGAAATATTTAATTTATATTATTGTAAGAGCTATGTCATTTGTATGAACCATATCAATTGTGCTAGTTAAGCTAATATATGAAAGAAAGTCTTACTTGGAAGAATATTTACTATATTGATTAATCAACTTATGATAGATAATAAGTGTATTTTATATCTTAGTAATTGAATACAAATTTTCTTATAATGATTTCTATTAGAGGTACATTTTGTGAGATTAATAGTGAATAGTTTAGATCCTAGATGAGAATTATTGAATTTTCTAATATCTAAATCTAGGAAATTTATACTTGATGATTTACAAATAAATTATAAGTTATCCT
Source organism: Cupressus sempervirens (assembly GCA_028749045.1). Taxonomy (NCBI): domain Eukaryota; kingdom Viridiplantae; phylum Streptophyta; class Pinopsida; order Cupressales; family Cupressaceae; genus Cupressus; species Cupressus sempervirens. The sequence continues at coordinate 641,810,180 of CM053789.1, read as the reverse complement.
TTATTTTTTGTATAAGATTAAAAATGTTACTAGTTGGTTTCTTGTAATAATACTTATAGGTGATACACCATTATTAAATGAATAATTGGGGAAAAATGAATCATAATAGATTTAAGGGGAAGCATTAGAAGAATATTTAGAAGAACATGATGCTAGATTGTAATTGAATGTATTTTTATCTCAACTAGGTCACTTAAAATTTAATTTTATAAGGATAATGATACAAATTTCTACTCTTTAATTTGTTCATATTACAAGAATTAAAGATAGCTATAAAATCTATGTGCATTAGGTTGATGTTATTGAATTGTCTAAAAAATTTAGATAAAGATTAGGTAAATAAATTGGGTGGTATTAGTATAAGTCACATGTTTCTAATTCTATTAATGGATCTATGGTTATTTTTGAAAAATAATAAATTTGAATGAACTCTTCATAATACTATTTCAAATTGATTAGAATTAGGTATATTTATGATGAAGGGTGCTCTCCTTAATACCATAAACTCATAATAGAAACAAAGAAACAACAACAAATGCAAGAACAAAATATGGACTTCTTATTTGCACTACAAATGCAGTATTATAGAATTCACAAGTACAACATGCTAACCCACATGGGCACCTTCATTACAATAATTTGCAAGAGAAGTGCGAACTATCACCTAGAGTTGTCCTAGACAATGTTCGGGTCTTTCTTAAATAGGCAATTTTATGCCCGCTGGGAAGGTTCTAGACAATGAAACTTAGTACCTAGGGTTGACAGACCCTAACAATACATATAGAGTCATCCAAATACATCTTTGATACTTATTTTAGATATTTCAGGTAGCCCAACTTTGAAAGGCCATAACTAGATAATGAAACTTAATACCTAGGGTTGACAGACCCTGACAATACATATAGAGTCAACCAAATACATCTTTGATAATTATTTTAGATATTTCAGATAGCCCAACTTTGAAAGGCCATAACTCATGAACCATTGCTTTGACTGGCTATTATAACCACTTTTTGGAAACACCAGCTCCTGATGTATAGGCTCAGAACTGTAATAGTGCCCTTCCATATCTACAATAACTTCTCTGATAGAAATGAGATTTTTATGGTAGGCTTAAAAATCTAAAATGAACCTTCCTATTGAAAATGAGAAAATTCCAAGCTTATATGACAAACTTAGTAAAAATAGAAAGTTCTCATAAATAGTAACTAGCCTGTCTACTAGTCCTTATTAAAATAGAAAAGACTAAAAAGAAAATATTTTTTGGATGATGCAAGATTGCTCTTACACCCAGGATGCTTCTGCATTAGACACCCAGGGTAATTTGAGAAGTGATCTTGTCACATCTTAGATATTCAAAGGAAAACCAAGATGGTTAACCTCCTCCTTTGTTAGGCATGATGAATCCTCAATTGGCCTCCCTTTCCATTTGACCATATATTCCTCATAAGTTCTATTCCTAGTTTTCCAACATGACTATTCAATATCTCCCCAATCTCCTTTGTAGTAGAACTAGCTACTAGAATAATCCACTATGCTTCTACAACTTCATCATCATCACTTCCTTCATAATACTCTATCAAATCTAAAATGTTAAATACTAGTGAAATATTCAATTCACTAGGCAACTCCACTTCATACACATTTCTAGAATCATGCCTTTTCACTATATTACATGGTCCAAACTTCATCTTTAGTTTATATATGTACCCATCGGAAAACACTCTTTTCTCAAAATGAACCATGACTTCATCTCTAGTTTGAAATTCCTTATACCTCCTTTTCGCATCTGCCTTAGCCTTATACTATGCATTCATCTTTATGATGTGCTTCCTTATTTCCTCATGGATGTTCTTCAAATATTTAGCAAAATCTTCTACTTTGGCACTACTTATCTCACCTTTATCCAACTATCATAATTCAAAAGCATTTCTTGAACTACTCCCATATATAATCTAGAAAGGTGATTTACCAATATTTGTATTAATAGAACTGTTATATGTAAATTTTTCCTGTGGTAAAATCATATCCCATCATTTTGTTTTATCTCCAACCAAACATTTGAACAAGTTTCCCAAACTATGATTAACAACTTTTGTCTATATCTCAATTTGAAACTATACTCTTTGGCAGACCATGTAGTCTCACCACTTTTTTGAAAAATAATTTTGCTACATGAACAACATCACTAGTCTTCTTGCAAGGAACAAAATGTGCCATCTTTGAAAACCTATCAACCACCACAAAAATAAGATCATGCCCGTGCTATGTCCTCAGTAATCTAAGAAAAAAATCCATGCTCACATCCTCCCACGACTTCTCTGGTATAGGTAATGGCTTGTATAACCCTATATTTTGCTTCACTTGTTTTACAATCTGATAAACTTTGCAACTTTGTAAAAACTTTGTCACATCTGGCTGCAACTATGGCCAATAATAATTCTCAACAACCAAAGCTATGGTTTTATCTCTTCCAAAATTTCCAGCTAATCCTCCACTATGCTTCTCTTTGTGAGAATCTCTCTCATTGAACTTTTGGGAATGCACAACTAGCTTTCTTTAAACAACATACTATCTTGGATCATGAAGTCCAACCACTTTGTCTTGTCAAGTGTAATAGGTTCTATACAAGCCTTCCACGGTTCACCAAAAATTAGTGGATACAAAGTACTAAGTTCCTTGAAATCAACCACATCTATCTATATTTTTTTCAATAGAAGTTTTCATCTACTAAGAGCATCTGCAACTCTATTAGACTTCCCACTCCTATGTTTCAAAATAAATGTATAACTCTACAAAAAATCAACCCACTTTAAATGCCTTTGGTTCAATTTTTCTTGTCTATTCAAATATTGCAAAGCTTGATGATCAATATGCAAAGAAAACTCCATAGGAAGAAGATAGTGCCTCCACTTCTTCAATGCTTAAACTATAGCATAAAATTCTTGATCATGAATAGAATATTTGTGGTTTGCATCACTTAATTTCTCACTAAAATAAGCAATAGGTCTACTTTCTTGGCTCAAAAAAACTCCTATTGTAGTACCACTAACATTATAGTCTAATTGAAACACCTTGTTAAAATCAAGAAGTGCTAAAATAGGCTGCTTAGTAACTTTTTGTTTCAACAAATTAAAACTCTTATCTGCTCCTAGAGTCCACTTAAACTCTTTTCTATATGCTCTTATTGTTTTAGTCAAGGGTCCACAAATACTACTAAAACCTCTTATGAACTTTCTATAAAAACTAGCCAGTCCATGAAAAGGTCTTACCTCTATCACACTCCTTGGAGTAGGCCATTCAAGGATATCCTTCACTTTCTTTGAGTCCATTTTTGGACCTTCTACTGAGACTACAAATCCCAGGTACACTAACTCCTTTATAAAACTACACTGCTTTAGGTTTATCAACAACTGTTCTTCCCTCAACTTATCAAATACCTTGCAAATATGAATCAAATGCTCCTCCAATGTATTACTAAATATTAATATATCATCTAGGTAAATAATAAAAAACCTACCCAAAAACTCCTTCAGTACCTCATTCATGAGCTGCATGAAAGTGCTTGGTGCATTGGTTAGCCCAAAAGGCATGACTAACCACTCGTATAGTCCTTCCCTTGTCTTGCAAGTAGGCTTCTAATCATCACCTTCTCTAATATGAATCTAATGGTACCCACTCTTTATATCTATCTTTGTGAAATACTTATCTCCACTCAACAGTCCATAATATTATCCATCCTTGGCAAATGAAATCTGTACTTGATTGTGATCTTGTTGATAGTATGAGAATTTGTGCAGATCCTCAATTCTCCATTCTTCTTTTTGGCTAATACTTCTAGTACAACACATGGAATTAGACTCTCTCAAATTAACCCCTTCTACAACAACTCATGAACTTTTCTATTCAACTCTTCACTTTTTACTAGTGTCATTTTGTGCTCTACCTTGTTTGGCAAATTGGTTCCTAGAACCAAATCCATTTGGTGATTGTTCTTCCTCATTGGGGGTAATCCATCAGGTACATTATCTAATACAATATCAAAAAAAAAATCCAACATATCAACAACTTCTACAGGTACCTCCTCTACTTCTTCTTTACCATCTTTTGGAATTATAGAAAAACACATATGCTCATGCTTCATACCTTTGAGAAACTCTTTTCCATCAACAAAACATATTTTGGTAGCACTACATACATTTTCTTCTTTATCCTTCAATGACTTCAACTTATATTTTACTCCAGCCTTAGTTAGAGTGTAGGTATTTCTTGCCCATCATGTACAACATGCCTATCAAACTACCATGGCCTACCCAACAACATATGACATATTTCCATAGGTATGATATCACATAGTACCTCATCCTAGTAGCTTCCAATCTTGAAATTCATTGAGTACTACTCATTGACCATGACCTTGTGGTCATCTTACACCCAAATAATATGATATGGACACAGGTGTTTCTATCTCTTTAGCTTCAACTTGGTGACCATCATTTTTGACACCAAATTCTCAGTACTTCCACCATCAATGATCACATCACAACACTTATCTTATGATATGGACTCTTCTGTTAACTAAAAATTCTCCTCTTTTAGCATCTTCATCAACATGTGCAACTCTAGCCTATCCTTATGTTCTTTGATCTATCCTTCCTTGGCATTGGGTACATTCAAATACTCTATGCCTTTCTTCTCTAAAGTGAAAACATTTCCCACGTAAGCCTCTTCTTCTAGATCCTTGCCCTTTGCCTCTTCCTCTTTGATCTCTATTGTTTTGATTATGGAAAAAATTGGAATTATTTTCCCTCTGGTTCTGACTACTACTTCCAGCCTCATCCTTGTTCTTTTGATCACCATGATGACCACCATAAGATCATCTGGTAGATCTTCCACTGTAACCTCTTCTACTATTCTTTTTGTCAAATTTCTTTCTTAGTTTCTTCTCAACTTTTAGAGCCAATTGGTATGCCTCCTCAATACTGTTCATTCAAACTAGACTCAACTCATCCTAAATGCTTGGCCTTAACCCATTAAGATAACGAGCCACTTTCTCCTTATTAGCTTTTGTATGGCCAGTTCTAATGAGAACTAGATAGAACTCTTCAGTATACTCTTGAACAAATTTTCCTGCTTGCTTCAATCCTTGCATTTTCTTCAATAGATCAAGCTCATAATCCATAGGAATGAATTTTTTCTTTAGTTTAGCTATCATCTGATCCCAACTAGTGATTTTTTCCTTTCCCTTTCTATTTTGATCCAACTGAACCTCTTGCTATGAGATCTTTGTGTGTCCCTTTAGTTTTTCCTTTGCAAACTTGACCTTATCTGGATCCTCAATATCTTCATACTCAAATTATTCCTCCAATTCATTGATCCAACTGAGCAGCTCCTCTAGGTTAAGATTTCCAAAAAATGTGAGAGCCTCAAACTTAAGTATTTTTCCAATCTTGGAGATGGCCCTAAAATGCCTCCCTTCCTTTGGGTTTAGAATTTCCTCTACTTCGACATTTTCTTCTACTTCATCCTCATCCTCACTTTCATCTCTTATGGAAAGATTCATTCCTCTATGCATTTGTTCTTCTAATGATTGCATTTGTCTTTGGAGGGCACAAAACCCTTAGGTGTAACACCTATAGCTCTTTTGCCACACTCTCTTCATGGAGGCATTTTTGTGCTTCCCCTAAAACTCTAGTGCAAACTACCTCACAATTGGTGGTCTATCTACACACTTAGCCCAAACCATGCTCTTGGTGTGAACTGCCTCATAGTCAATGATCTATCCACACACTCAAGAACTCTAGCTCTGATACCACTTGATGAAGGGTGCTTCCCTTAATATCATAAAATCATTATAGAAACAAAGAAATGACAACAAATGTGAGAACAAAGTATGGACTTCTTATTTAGGCCACAAATGTGGTATTACAAAGTTCACAAGTACAATATGCTAACCCACATGGGCATCTTCATTACAATAATTTGCAAGACAAGCTGCAAACTATCACCTAGAGCTATCTTAGAAAATGTTTGGGCCTTTATTAAATGGGAAATTTTATGCCACCAGGGAAGGTCCTAGACAATGAAACTTAATACCTAGGGCCAAAAGACCCTAACAATACATATAGAGTCAGCCAAATACATCTTTGATAATTATTTTAGATATTTTGGGTAGCCCAACTTTGAAAGGCCATAACTCACAAACCATTGCTCTGCTTGGCTATTATAACAAATTTTTGAAAATGCCAGTTCCTAACCTACAAGAACTATGCTAGCACCCTTTTGTTGAGTTTTTGGACCTCATTCGAGAACTCTAAGTCCTCCAATGGTGAGCCTAGAGATTTTTCTATAAATTTTTCCACCAAAGATATGCAATAACTTCTCTAATACTTATGCTTAAGCAATGAGATTTCTATGGTAGGTTTACAACTCTAAAATGAACCTTCCTATAGAAAATGAGAATATTTCAAGCTCATATGGAAAACTTAATAAAAATAGCAAGTTCCCATAACTAGTAACCACCCTATCTACTAGTCCTTATTAAAATAGAAAAGTTTGGAAAGAAAATATTTTTTGGGTGATGCAAGATTGCTCTTACACCCAAGATGCTCTTGCATCAATTTATAAGAAAGTGCACGGTGTATAAATTATAGGGATATCTAAGTAGCAATGTAGATATTTTAACAAATGAATCTTGAGATGAAACCCCAACTTTAAGACTAGTGGAAAAATTTTCTATACTCTTTCTATGAGTATGGGTATTATTTTGGTAATAGAATATCAAAAATTGTATAGTAGAGCTATAATAGACACCTTAGATTATATTCCATGAAAAAGGTGAGCATTAAGTCTTGTCTATAAGTTTTATGTTGGATATTCTCATATGATAGTATATACCTATAAGGATAAGTAATAAACTTGTTTCATAAAAGAGATTTGCATTGTGTCTTTTGAAAGATTACTCATAGATCTAGTTGTTAATGGGAATAGTAAGTTTGAATATCTATGATGTTATAGTTTCATAATTACAAAGTATATGTGACATAGTAGTATTTTATGTATCCCCATTATGAAATGAATAACTTCCCATTTCAACTTTGTATTGATTGTGTAGAGATCACAAATTTTGGGACTTCTATTTATAATTTCATTATATATTTAGGAATGTTAAGATAACTATTGTTATTGGAGGCACTTCTAAATCATGAGTTGTAATTTTTATAAAATTATTTTCATGCTTTGTTCATGAATGTCTATAATGATTGGATTATTATTGGACTTTTTTCTATCTAAATATAGAGATTGCTAGAAGATGGAGACCTTACCATAGAAATTTTAACATCACACCTTTTTGCCTAATATATTAATATTGGAATCAAATGGGAATTGTAATCACCTAAAAATGGTACAATCAAACAAAAATCATCAAAAGTCCTAAACAAAAAAGGCAATCTAGTTCTATCACTTAATCTAATGAGTGTATCAAATTGTATATAACCCTTAAAATGTAATAATCCTAAAAAATATCAATTATTTTCTAAATATAAAATGCTAATTAGCAATAAATTACCATGGAATATTAATTTAATTTAAATTTCCTAGCACATTAATTAAATTAAACCAATTTGCTAATTACACATCAAAAATAAATTAAAATTGACTAAATTGAATTAAATCTCTAAAAAAGTCAATTATTGAATTAAATATTCAATAAATTGAGAGAAATTGACTAAAAGAGAAATATTTAATTTAATTTAATTATTCCCTCAAAAATGGAAAATTGAATAAAATAAGGAGTTGGGTTGAGTTCAAATATTATCATGCCCAAATAATATGGGCAAAAATACACGAACAATTTTTTTTTTAAAATTAAATAACACCATGTTTAACACATACTAATTTGAATAAGTTACAAAGAGTTTTTTTTGGGATAGAAGTGAGTTTCAGTTATGATTCAAAATGATGCAGAGTCGACATCTCAGTTAAAGTGTGACAACATATATTCAAGAAAAGCATTAGGGTTCCATAGTTCTTAGGTTGTAGTCCAATTGATATGTTTGACTAATTACCTAAGACACATTAAGTTTTTCCATGATTCTATATATTCATTTACAAGTTAAAACTATAGGTGTATTGAACTACATTTATAGTTGTCCTACCAATACCTTAACACTTCATCTTAACCATTTAGAATTAAATCATTACATTTAAATATTTGTTATCAAATCGATTTTGACATCCATTTGTATTACAATAAAATTCTATCCCACAACATGAGTCCTCACTACTTCACCTTTATTAATCTTTAAAAATCAACTACTAAATTTAATTCCAAACATTATTAATTAAATCTCATACATCTCATATATTTCTAACTTTACTATTTAATATCTAAACCTTATTATTGAGAAACTAAACTTAATCTCAATATCCTCACATATCCCTTTATACAAATCTAAATATTTACATTCTAAACAAAATTACTTAATTCTAACACACCAAAACTTATTACTAAACTAACTAACTAACCTAACCCCTAACACTTCTATTTTAAAAACAATTAAAATCTAAAAGGAAAGAAAGCCTTTTCATTACACCTATTTACTAATACTAATCTCATAACTAACTTGACTTAACATCCTAACTATCCACTAAACCTATCTAAGTATCTAACCAATCTCCCTATGGCAACTCGGCCACTTATCCCCATCCTCTCCCTTGGTGTGCATCTCCATACATTGGCATTGCCAAAGGTCTATTTGTGTCTCTCCCACATGGGGGAATGTATAGGAAGAGTGGACTTTACATTAAGGAAAGATGGGTGTAATGTTTGAAAGTTTATGGGAGGTTTCTCTAAAACATCCAAGCCACCCTCCTTGTTTTGCGTCTAGTCCAGGGGTCCTTGACATGGGAGGACATGCCAATATATCAACTCAACACTAAGGAGGTCCCAAATTTTACACATAGAAATGGAGAGGGACATTAAAAAGGGGAGGGAAGTTTCATTAATTATGTTTGAATTTGTACCAAAATAACCACTCAATACTCTTTTTCTTGCACCCAAAACTCACATGGGGAGACTTAGGAGAGAGAGGGGGATGGGTATAGTGTTGTCCCAAATGCATGGGGATTGGAGAAATATTTATGTTTAAAAGGTTTATAGGTGAGTTTGTGGGAGGGGTAATTAGAATAGAAGACACGGGTTATTTTTTAATAATATTTTTATTATTATAAATTAAATTATGTAATTTATTTAGAAAGTATCTGCTAGAAAGTATTCTCTATCATAATATTGGAAAAAAAAATTTCCCCATACAAATTCTAGAGAGCATTTTGGCTCTCTTAAATAGGTGAAATTTATAAGTCCTCTATTCTATTCAAGTGCTAGGTTTCCCATAGGAATTTTAATAGTGACATAGTGCAATAATATTTTGTCATTTTATAGTGTAGAATTTAATTAAAATATGGATGATAATTATTTTGTATCCACATTAGGAGTGATTCTAAGTAATTTACATGTATTGCAACACAAGGTAAGATTCATTGATTTAATAACTTTATACAAGCTAAGGGTTTAAGGTGTAATTAAGATGGTCATATCTAAATCAAACCTTAATTTTAACACATGATTCTAAGGATGAATTATTGCATCTATTAATTAAATGAATCATATATCCATATTATATAATAAAAACTTTTTAATACAATGCATTAAAACAAATATTTCATGGAGAAAGGTAGAGAGTTTTCAACTCAAAATTTTTGCAAATCAATATAATTGAAAGTAAGGTATGAATTATAATTTAATAACACTTGATCACATAACTTGATTATTTTATATAATAACTAAATGTTTGATTTATCAATATTGAATTTATAACATTTAGACCATCCTTTTCATGATCATTTTCAACACAATTTTATAATATAACAAGTGGTATTACAATGGAGAAATCTCCTATAACATGACACCAAGAACACCATAGTGCCTCAAGATAACTAGGTTGCTCCATCATGAGAACCTATCTAGATAATATGCAAAAAAAGAAGAACAACCATGGAGAGATCACTTCCCAACCTAGGCCTCGATGTGAGGCCACACCCTGAGCTAGGAGAACCAGTCATCGACTGAGTGACATTCAAAAGATAATTACAATGAGACAACACAACATATAATTCCCATATAAGGTATGCACAATAGGTTTCATAATGAACCTATTATTAAGGAGAAGGTAGATTTTTCTAGGTAGGAGATGTTAATCATGAACATAAATCATATGCCTCTTCAAAGGCTACCAAATCACATAAACTTCCATTTCTTTTTCTCTTTATTTTCCAAACCAAAATCTATTTGTATTGACAAGGAAGGGCCTATAGCACCTTACTTTGTCCATCTTCTCAACATGAGAAGAGACTTTTCATTAACCCAAAGTCCAACTAAAGCCCTTCTCCCATACATGGCCACTTCTACCCTATTCAAGGGTGAGTAATGCCAACACTCCCTTCATATTTTTCCCAACAAAACAAGGATAATAAACATGAAAAGAAACAAATAAAATCCACAATTACCCAGCCCTCACTTGATAAAAATACACCCACATGCTATACTATGTAATAATTTAACACATACAAGCAATGAACAAGAACATAACCATGGAAATGGAGAACCTACCTTCACAAAGGTTATGTTAATTAAATTTGAGATGAGATAAATCATCTCTTTTTTGAAACTCCAAACTTGAATTCTCTAAATGTAGAGAATGGGTGAAAAACTTTGAACTCTTCAAAGAGACTCTAAATAGCCTCTAAGCTCAGCCACCCAAAATACCAATAACTCCAAGCTTGACTTAAGCCTCCTATGGTCTTCCCACTTTCCCCTATCATATAAAAAAACCTTTTAGAGGAGTGGAAACTAGGTTAACCTCATGGAGATGGTCCACTTTTGCACAAAAGGGAAAATGAGATATTTTAGGGGTCATAAATGTTTCTAGGAAGTTCTAGAAGGGTACAAAAGGTTCCTAACCCATACTAATTTATCTTGGGCATTCTAATTGCATTAAATTTGGCCTCCAGGATCATTTTAGGACCTAGACAAGTGGCTTAAAATTTTCTATCTTCAAAAAATCTAAGGATGCAACCTTTCCACTAAACCCTAATTAAGGGGAACTAATTTAGGTTGCTAACTAATCAATATTAGATTTATGGGTTACTTTTCTAACCCTAAATTGACATGCCAAAACACATATACATATAACTAGTGTCAAGTAACATCATATGATTTACTTTTACATAAAATTTGACATGTCCCAAATACACACACATTCAGATTATGATACAAATTAAACACTTGATAGTGAGGTTTGAATCACTTTAATGAATTCAACCTTAGTCTTATAGTTTGCACATAGGATCAATTACCGATTCTTTGATAAATTCAATGGTTAATTATCTTGCACACTTTTCAAATATTAGTAGTTTGATAACATCACATTAATATATTTAAGCCAAATTTGCATAATCACTTTGAACAAAACACTTAAAATTTTATTTAAATAACCTTTCTCATTTTTGCACACATTTAATCATCACTAATTGCATAATTTAACGTTTTCATAATTTTGAACCATTTATTGAAATACACCATCATACTGCATGCCTACACATTAAACATCAAATAACATGATTAAACATTTTTAAAGTAAAATATCACATGACATGAATAATATAGATAATGTCTAGTCCATCAAATAATGTCTCAACATATCAAGTTATAATGTGTCAGAATAAAATGTATCATATGTGTTATGATGGATTAGGGTGAGACCTCACAAATATTCAATTAAATTCAATTATCTTCTCCAAAATTGAAAATTGATGAAAACAAGAATGCTGAAAATAGATTGATATAAGTATGATAAATGTGTTTCAATCATTGTTTTGTCATTGATGTCAAACCTACTACTTTTTGGTAACACAATTTATTATATGATTTAAGTACTATCATTTGCTTTATTGCTAAAGAGAATTTGATCAAATAAGGTAACAATAGCAACTAGGAAAGGTTGAGTTATGATATGTAAAGGAGTACAAGAATTAGTTAAGACAATGATATAATAGTGCATTACTAATCTACTTAAGGTTACAAATGTTGGTTACACTGAGTAAGGTTAGAAGAATAAGTTAAATGAAGTTTGTCTTATGAGCTTGACCAAGTGGACAGTAGGTGCCAAGAAAATTTACTACAAGCCAAGCAGAAAATTAGTTGGAGCCAAAAAAAGTCAATTTTAGTGTAAGCCAAGTGAAACAATGTAAGCCGAGTAAAGTTTAGTTGATGTCAAGCACTAGTAAACTTTAGTTCATGCTGAGTGTTTTGATAGTGGATGCCAAGCAACATAGTATGTATTGAGCATCAGAAACCAATTAATGATGAGTGTTAGCATTATGAGAAAGATCAAGAATTTGATGAATCTGAGCTAACAAGTTTATTTTCTTAGATTTTGTGAACCATGTGGAAGATAAGATTAATGAGTTGGTGGTATAGAATTCAAGATAAACCATTTTGAGGTGAATTCAAAGAGGATTGAAGAAGAAGTTTCTAGAAGGGAATAAAATGAAATGATGGGTAGATTCATTGAATCATACCTAATCTAACCTAAGCCTAAAATGGATAATGGAGGATGAGAGACAAAATATCTTAATTCTCTATTTATAGAGATGGTTGGTCAAAAGCAAGAGTTGATGTGTGAGAACTTAAGGAAGATAAGGAGTCTAGGGTATTTGCTTCATTCAACAACCTAAGAGAAGAGACTACATTGGCAAGCAAAGCAAGAAGGCTTAAGGGTATGGATGCTTGAAGTGTGAACAAGCTATTAGAGCTAAAGAGTGTGAAAGATAAGTAGAATGAAGGACTAAAATAGAGATCTATAATCTACAAATAAAGTTGTAAGTTGTTATCAAGTTAAGCCTTACTATTATTCTTTAATCATTGTATCAATCTAGGGTAAATCCTTTGAATTAAGGTTGACCTAATAGTCATTTTAAAATCCTTTAATCGAGTGAAATTGAAAGTGAATGATCTAAAGTCCTCTAACAAGGCTCACTCCTAATAGGGTAATTAAAATCCTTTAACCAGGTCACATTTAATAGTGTGCATTGTAACCTTTAACAAGGTTGGCCTTTCACAGGGAATCACTTTAGAAGAGTGAGAATGGGTAGCATGTTACTAGTTTTTTTTCTCAAATTGGATTTCCATGTTAAATCATTGTGTCAAATGTGTTATTGAATCTATTATGTTTCATGTTTACATTTTTGTAAATTGATTTGATAGTAATTTACAAGCTTAAGTGATTGCATAATCTAATGGATGCATGCATGATGAAAATGTTTTATGGGTTCACTAAGCTGTAAATTTTTTTAATTATACATCTAGACCTTGTATAATTGATTCACTCCCCTCTTAGTTATTCTAAAGAATTCCAACAATTGGTGTCAGAACCATATACTTAAGAGGACTAGTTTGAAGGTGCTAGAAGCACAAAGATCAAGATGTACAAAAGAGAAGTACCCAAGCTTAATAGAGATAAATTTCCTACATAATTTTTTTTGTTATAGCTACACCTAGGAGGTCTTAGAAATCATGCACAATCTACCATTATTGTTGAGTACGCTGATCTTGCTGGAGCCCTAACTATAGAAGATCTAAAAAAGAAGAAAGGACACCACCAGACAATCTTGGAGATTGCCTCTATCCTAAGCTATGTTGAGTTTGATGATATCAAGGGTTGTGATAGTACAAAGAAAATGTGGGACACTCTACAAACTATTTATGGAGGTGACAAAAATGTTCTAAGAACCAAAGCTAAAAGTCTTAGAGGTAAGTGATGATATGAGAATGCAAGAAGGTGAGAATATTGCTTAATATTTCTCTAGAATAAAATATGTTGTTAATGCAATAAGAGGAGCTACTTGTAAAATAGATGATGATACTATACCAAGAAAATTTTTGAGAACACTATTGCCCATCTATGCTATTAGAGTTTTTGCTATACAAGAATCAAGATGTATACCAGGGAATGATATAACTCTTGAAGGTATGGTAGGTAGGCTCACTAGTTTTGAACTATCTAATTTTGATAATTACAAATCTGAAAATATTGAATCTAATTTCAAAGCTAAGTTGTCATTGAAGGAACCTAGTGAGAAGAAGAAGAAAAAGAAAAAATACGTGTCCAGTGACACTGATATAGATGAGGAAGATGTAGATCAACTTGAAGCACTATTGGCAAGGAGATTTCATAGAGATAAAGGAAAGTTTAAAGGTATGTTACCTATCATGTGTTTCAATTGCAATTAGGTTTTTCATATTGTTGCTAGATGCCTAGAGAAGAAGAATTATAGAGGTGGTGACAAGTACAAAAGTAGAAGAGATGAAGACAACAAATAATACAAAGACAATGACAAGAAGTCTTGCTATATTTTTGAAAAGGAAACAAAAGATGGATTTAAAGATCATAATGATGAAGTGGTGTATGTTGTAATGAAGGATGAATTTGATGAAGATGATGCAAGTGCACTAGTGTCTTGTGAGAAAAGGAATGACAGATGGATCATTGATAGTGGGTGTTCACATCACATTACAGGAGATAAAAATAAGTTCATTACCTTGAATTGTTATGATGGAAATAGTGTAAGGTTTGGTAATGATGCACTATGTCTGATAAAAGGAAAAGGTTCTATCATGCTCATAGAAAAGATTTTATATGACACTACTTATTATGTTGAAGGAATTAACTATAACTTGTTGACTGTGTCACAACTAAATAATTTGGGTTGTATGATTGAGTTTGAAAATAAAATTTCTAAGATATATGATATTGATGGAAAATCGATTGGAAAAGGTGATCACACTAGAGGTAATATATTATACCTTGATATAGAGGATGTTACATGTTTAGTTGTAGAATTTGATGATGTGTGGCTATAGCACAAGTGGTTATGCCATGTCAATTTTGATAACTTGTTTAGCATTAGTAAAATGAGAAGAGTCAGAGGTTTTCCTAAGTTGAAAAAGCCTGACAATATAATTTGCAAACAATGTCACTTAGGCAAAATGAAAAAGTCAAGTTCTGAGAGTAAGGCTCATACCTCTAAAGGAATATTAAAGATTTTTCATAGTGACTTGTGTGGACCAATTGAAGTGCAAAGCTACAAAGGAGATGAGTAAATTATGCTGCTTGTTGATTATTATTCTAAAATGATGACAATTATGTTTCTAACATATAAATCTGATGCTTTCCAAATGTTTAAGTGGTACTTAGCAAGAGTTGAGAAATAAATGAGTAAAAATCTAAAATGTTTGAGATCTGATAGAGGATGAGAATTTACATCAAATGAGTTTAATATGTTCTATAATGATAGAGGAATCAAAAGACAAATATTTGCTCTTAGAACCCCTCCACAAAATAGAATTACTGAAAGAAGGAACAGGTCTATAATGGACTATTCTAGGACACTCATGATGGAGAAAAATATTTCTTTGAAATACTAGAGAGAAGCTGTAAGTACAACTATCTATATCTTAAACTGTGTACAAGTCAAGAAAGGTACTCATTCAACACCTTTTGAACTATGGTATGAATACTCACCTAATGTAAAATATTTTAAGGTATTTGGAAGCATTTGTTATATTCTTAAAGATTTCAAGAATGGTAAAATAGATGCAAAAAGTGAAAAAGGTATATTTTTTGGTTATTCCACAAGAAGTAAAGCTTATAAGTGTTTAAATAATAACACTAACAAAGTTGTGAAAAGTGCAAATGTAAAATTTGATGAATATACAAAAGTATATGAGGTTGAACATATGAAGGAATCAAAAGAATAAAAAATATTTGTATACTTTTATGAAGGTATTCCTACTAAAGAAGATTCTATAAATCAAGTTCCAAACCAAAAAAAAGTTTTAGTGACTGCTGAGTCACATACTATGAATGTTGAGTTGCATTCAGGAACCAAGATACATTCAAGTGTTGAGTTATAGAATGAAGTTGAGGCACTTTCTGATTTTAAGATTAGTGTACATGAAAGAGATGTTGAACTACCTAACAAAGAGGTACATAGTGATTCAAAAGTTGAGAGACTAAGTGAAGAAAATAGAATAGAACCAAGATTGTCTAAATATGTCAAGAGACATTATCCTTCTACACAAATCATTAGTGATAAAGATGCTAGACCAATGACAAGGAATAAATTGAGAAATGATACATGTTTTTTGAGTATGTAAGAACCCAAAATAGTGAAAGATGCCTAAGAAGATGTGGACTAGAGTAAAGCCATGGAAGAAGAGATTGAGCAAATTGAGAAAAATAAGACATGGACTCTAGTTCCAAGACTAGAAGATAAAAATGTGATTGGTGTCAAATGGGTATACATAGAAAAGTTAGATGAAAATGGTGAAGTCACAAGGAACAAGGCAAGATTAGTTTGTAAATGATATGCACAAGGAGGACGAATAGACTATGGAGAAACATTCACTCTTGTAGCAAGATTGGAAGGAGTAAGAACTCTACTTGCTTACTCTGCATACAAAGGTTTCAAATTTTATCAAATGGATGTTAAGTTTGCATTTCTGAATGGTATATTGGAGGAAGAGGTTTATATAGAACAACTAAAAGTATTTTTTGGTGCTAACAAAGAAAACATAGTATGCGGACTACACAAAGCTCTTTATGGTTTGAAGCAAGCACCAAGAGTATGGTATGAGATACTTCATAATTATCTTGTGAAGATTGGATTTGAAAGGAATGATGATAACAACAATCTATACTTGAAGATAGAGAAAGGAAAAGGTATTTTTTTATCTAATTTTTTTTTTATTATATCATATTTGGAGGTTAAGATACTTTATGTAATACTTTTGCAAAAGAAATGAAACAAGAATTTGAGATGTCTATGTTTGGAGAGATTAAGTTCTTTATGGGTTTGCAAGTACATTAGATGAAATATGGTATATACATTAATCAGTCAAAATATGTTAAGGAGATACTATAAACTTTTGGATTGGAAGATTCCAAGCTAGTAAGTACACCTATGGTGATAGGACATAAATTGTCAAAGAATGATGATTCAACTGAAGTGAATCAAAGATTATACAGGTTTATGACTGGTAAATTATAATATGTAGTACATAGCAGACATGATATTATATTATTTGTAGGGATACTCTACTAATCCTGGAGAGAATCAATTGATGACAGTAAAGAGAATGATGGGATATCTAAAAGGAATAGAGGAGTATGGTCTATACTACAAGAAAAATGAGAAATTTAAATTGAGAGCTTATACTGATGCTAATTGGGCTAGAAATATTGATGACAGAAAGAGCACCAACAAAGGAGAATTTTTCTTAGGCAAAATGCTAGTTACATGGACTAGCAAGAAATAAAATTGTATTTCTCAATCTACTAGTAAAGTTGAACATGTTACTTTTGCAGTAAATTATACAAACATTGTATGGATCAAATAGCTACTCAAAGGTATGAAGGAGGAAATCACTAAACTTGTGATACTTTATTGTGATAATAAAAGTGCTATAAATATATCAAAGAATCTTGTGATACATACAAACACTAAGAACATTACAATCAAGTATCATTACTTTAGAGAATTAGTTCAAGATAAAGAGGTGAAGATGGAATATGTCAACACAAAAGAACAAATTGCTAATATCTTCACAAAAGCATTACCTAATGATGGCCATGATTATCTAAGAGGTAAACTAGGGGTGATACCCCTATCAAAGGCTATCTAAGAAGCATGAGGAGTGCCCCACATTAAATAAGTTGATTGACATATGTTACACATTGATTCAGTGGATCTTACTTTAGGAGTTGCCTAAAGTAATCAAAGAGCTAGAACTACAAATTAGTCACAGGCAAGGTGAAAGAGGGAGGAATTGAAAATATTCATATCTGCATATTAAGATGACATGTCTTTGGAATTGTTGTCAAAGAGGGATATATAAAGGAATTTCAAAAAAAAGAGGGATAAAGGATTTTAAATAGGAGCTAAAGGATTTGAAATAAGAGATAAAGGTATACAAGTGTACTTGCTGATTACATCTACCTAGTACAAGGGAGATAATGTTGAGGGAGATATAAGAAGTGATCAAGAGGGAGTCATAAGGATGTATTGATTATCTATTGATCAGAACAAAATTTTGTAACCTATTCAAAAGATGAAAGTTGCTGATAGAGGGAGTGATTTCAATATAAAGAATTTTTTTCTTTTTAGTATTTTGTTGGTCATACTGTTTAAGTTTGGTTAGTTTGGTTTTCCATCAATGCCAAAGAGGAAGATTGTTGAAAAAATATTGTTATAAGTATGATAAATGTGTTTCAATCATTGTTTTGTTAGTGATGTCAAACCTCCTACTTGTTGGTAAGACAATTTCTTATATGATTTAAGTACTATCATTTATTTGATTGATGAAGAGTATTTGATCAAATGAGGTAACAACAAAACTTAGAGGAAAGGTTGAGTTATGATATGTAAAGGAGCACAAGAATCAGTTAACAATGATATTAAAGTGTATTGATAATCTACTTAAGGTTGCAAAGGTTGGTTGCACTGAATAAGGTTAGAAGAATAAGTTAAATGAAGTTTATCTACCAAGATTGACTGAGTGGACAATAGATGTTGAGAAAAGTTAGTACAAGCCAAGCAAAAAATTAGTTGGAGCCAAGAAAAGTCAATTTCAGTGTAAGCCAAGCAAATTTTAGTTGATGCCAAGCACTAGTCAACTTTAGTTCATGCCAAGTCTTTTTATAGTGGATGTCAAGCAACACATTATGTGCCAAGCATCAGAAGCCAGTTAATGCCGAGTGTTAGCATTATGAGAAATATTGAGAATTTGATGAATCTAAGATGACAAGTTTGTTTTCTAGGATTGTGTGAATTGTATGGAAGATAAGATTGATGAGTTGGTGGCACAGACTTCAAGATAAACCATTTTGAGGTGAATTCAAAGATGATTAAAGAAGAAGTTTATAGAAGGGAATGAAATGAAATGAGTGGTATATTCCTTGAATCCTACCTAATCTAACCTAACCCTAAAATGGATGATGGAGGACGAATGACAAAATATCTTAGTTCTTTATTTATAGAGATGGCTAGTAAGAAGCAAGAGTTGATGTGCGAGAACCTAAGGAAGATAGGAGTCTAAGGTATTTTCTTCATTCAGTGACCTAAGAGAAAAGACTACATTAGCAAGAAAAGAATGAAGGCTTACGGGTATAGATGCTTGAAGGGTGAAAAAGCTATTAGAGCTAAAGAGTGTGAAAGCTAAGTAGAATGAAGGACTAAAACATAGATCTATAGTCTACAAATGAAGTTGTAAGTTGTTATTAGATCAAGCCTTACTATTACTCTCTAATAACTGTATTAGTCTAGGGTAAATCCTTTGGATTATGGTTAACCTCATAGTCATTTGTACATCCTTTAACCAGGTGACATTCCAAGTGAGTGATTTGAAGTCCTCTAACAAGGCTCACTCCTAACAGGGTGATTGAAATCCTTTAACTGGGTCACATTTAACAGTGTGCATTGTAACCTTTAATAGGGTTGGCCTTTTGTAGGACATCACTTTAGTAGAGTGAGAATGGGTAGCATGTTACTACTAGTTTTTCTCAAATTGGGGTTTCCACATTAAATCATTGTGTCAAATGTGTTATTTAATCTATTATGTTTCATGTTTACATTTCTACAAATTGATTTGATAGTAACCTACAAGTTTAAGTGATTGCATAATCTAATGAATGCATGCATGATGAAAATGTTTTATGGGTTCACTAAGCTATGAAAAGTTTTAATTATACATCTAGACCTTGGATAACTGATTCACTCCCCTCTCAATTATTCTAAAGAATTCCAACAAAGGATTGATTGAAAGAGTTGACTTGAGTTCTAATTTCATAAAAAAGAAATCAAATATTAAATGAAATAGTTAACTTGGTTATGCATAAATAAAAAAGGGAATTCAAGGGAATTATACCATCATTTTAGGAAGTTAACTAAGAAATCTAACCTAGTATACTCTCAATCACTCCCAATCACTCCCAATTACTAATGCACATAACCATAAAAAAAAATTCAAATTTTTTGAATTATATTTTTGTGATATATAAAATTTTTATGATTCAATTTCAAACATAATTTTTTTTTACAAATCAGAAATGCTATCAAGAGGCTTAAAAAAATTTAGATCTATATGACTCATTTTCAATAATTAATAGTTTTTTAATGATATTTTCATGAAAAAATAATTCTAGAAGAAAAATATTGAATTATTCTAATTTTTTTGATAAACTAGACATATTTTGTATTGAACTAAAATTTGTGGAAGTTGTTGTCAATGCTAGAGTGATTGCGTAGGTATGTGCAAAAAAAAAAAGAACTCAAAAATGTGCTTAGCCTTTGCTATCTTTGAAAAGAGGCAAGCCTAATCCTTTTACATTTTTCTTAAATTGTGGCATTTCAATTTCAAAATCTAGCTTAAGTAGAAGATTTAATTGAAATTTCAGATTTGGTATCAAGCCTATGTTCTTCACTTTTATATTGAGTCAAAATGCCAAACATGCCAAGTTAGTTATGAAAATAAGATAAGGAATGAACAAACACATAGCTTAATTATAAGCCTCGTGTTTTCATTAGGTAAAGCCTTGGAAATGAATAACTCATGTCTATTATGTTTGGAAGTTCAAAGTAATAGGGATATGTTCTCATCCTTGATCAAACTCCTTGACTTTCTTTTGGTTTCATTCTCTTTCTTTCAAATAAGTATATTAATTTGAGCCCTAGTGGCATGCCTTCCAATATTTCCCTAGCACGGTTGTGTGAGGGAACACCAAAAGACCTTCATCCTTAATGGGGTGAAGGAAAAATAACATCTAATATCTTTCATCTAGTAGTCCTAATGGATTACACAAAGCCTCCCTAATGTTGGTGGGAAGCTCTCAAAATAGAGGTAACAACATGTTCTTTGGATAGAAACCTGACTAAATCTTGGTTAATTAGAGGCCTCCTTTTTCAGCCATGTGTAACCCAAATTGACCTTAGGCAAATGTGTGCATGAATTTTCTTTGTCTTTGTTATACCAGTGGAATTCTCTTGAACATACACATGACATTGTTCTATTATTGAAAAATCAGACATCCCCATGCTTATATTCCACAAAGGTAATGTAATACCCCTCCTTTTCTATCATTTTAGACTTAATTATTAAAGGTATATATGAATCTTCTATAGAGGGTGAGCCCAAAATAGTGGGTGACACTTTTGTGGCACAAACGAAATTCAAAAAAAGAAAAATTGAATTAAGACTGTTTGCGTGAACTCTATTGTTTGCATGGACACATAAATTATGTTTGCACAAATATTTTTTCATTATATGTTTACACGAACATAATAGTATATGTTTGCATGAACATGCAATGAAAAAGGGTTTGCAATTACATACATGATTTTTAAAAACATGTTCGTGCAAACATTTAAAAAAAAAAAACTTTGTTCTTTTTCAAAAACAAATAAAAAATGGCCATTTGACCCTCAAAATAGGGATCAAATGACCTCCTACTATAAATCTAAAAATTTAAAATAGTGCTTCTTGGAGAAATATTTCAAATGAATATAATTTTAATAGGTATTATATTAATTAAGAATTTCAAATATGAGTTTAACTCATTATAGGTTGATTAACGATTGAGCATCAACTGACTTCAACACTTCAGGAAAAATTGTAAATTAGGTCAATTTTTTTTTTGAAAAATCTCTAGGAAATAAGTTACTAAGGTATCTTTCTATTGAAAAAATAAAAAAATAATTTATGATATATTGAATTCACATTATGCTCATCAAAATGAACGTATGTCTGAATTATGATTGATGTCACTTCAAAACTTCATAATCTATACAATATTCAACCAAATTAAATCAAACCAAATGGATCCTCTAGATATTGATGTTACAAATCAAAAAACAAAATAATTACCCCAATATCATTTGTAGAAAAAAATTTATGCTTGTCAAGCAGATTGTCACTCTTTAAAAATATTGATTTTTCATATGTACCACTTTTCAAGGGAGAAGAAAATTTTGATATAATTTTTTTTTAATAAAAAAATATGGTTACAAAGTAGGAACAAAATACTATAAATAAATAGTTTACATCATCTTTAAATTATTAATAGTTTTAGAGATATAGTCACTTGAATGTGAGGTTTGTTTCAAAAATGTTGATTTCATTGTCAAAATTGGTCAAAAAGTGGCACCCATTATTGTGAGATCACCCTAGACGTGTTAGCCCTTACTTGATATTTGAAATGCAATACTTTGATATGTTGAGTAATTAATTATTTCAAGTTGTAACAATTTCCTACTAGTAGTGATGATTCTTTAATTTCTCTTACTTAGTTAATGAAATTACTTTTATGATGATGCCATATGGCGTGTCTTATAAAGATGTTTAGTATGTCTTCACAATGATGAGATATTCATGTTAGAATATGATGTTATTTATAGTTAGGATTTACTATTATACTTACCCTATACTTGTATGTGTGTGTGTGTGTGTGTGTGTCTATTTTACATTTATGTTTGACATGCCTGATATGGTTGAGGGAGGGTTGTAGTTTCCTGCTAGTTAGGGTCTACATGATGTGTTGAAGTTGATGAAAGATCAACCCTGAAGCTCCCAAGAATCACCTACATGAAAACACATGTCACTAAAAGAGAAGCAAAAGCTATGGAGGTAGGAATTGCTAGATCCATATAAGATGAGACATTTTTGATGAACAAAAAAGAGATGGCTATTATCAACAATGAATTTATTTAAATATAAAGAGAGACCATCCTTATAAAGGAGATTGAAACCCTAAAAAGGTCTACCCTAGGTTGCATTATAATAATTAATAAAAGAATTAATTATTAGATGCCTAAAGTTTAGCTTAAGTAGACTAGAGTTAATTAGAAAATATCTAATTACTCTAACACTCCCCCTTAAGGTAAACTTAAGGAGTATCTAAAAACCTCGAAACTACTACTGAAAGTAGAATTGGGTCTCGACAATAAGACCTAATGAGGTACCCAAGCACAACCAAATCTCTAAAAAGAGGATAAATAGAGAAAACCACACGGGAAAAGCCCTACTCCAAAAAGTGATGGAAAACATGTTGAAAGAAACTAGTGAAGGATTGAAGAAGCCTCCAAACTAGGGAATGTCCTAGAGGATAGGATTAAAATATAATCATGAAGAACATCACTAAAGTATGTAGAAGCTACAAAGCTTTGTCAAAAGTAACTGCTGATCTAAAGAACCTCTATAGAAATAGAACTTGAATAGGTAGATAAGACTACAATCTACATTGAATTAGGAGGCATACATAGGAACATAACTGAACTTGAAGAGAGATATGGCATGAAACACCAAATCTTGAAAAGCTAATCAATCAAACCAAGAAAGAATGAGAAACAATAGAAGAACCCCCCTAATGTAGACAAGAGTGAGGTGATAGGAAACTAGAAAAGTTTTCCAAAAGATCTATATGTCAACGAACCATGATCAAGATGCACAAAAGAGTATGTGTGTATGGAGGTGATCAATCTTAGAAACATCATGAGGCTAATGTCATGAAAGGGAAACTCACTAGACAAAGGAAGATAGAAAACAAAGGAAAAGCATCAACCCCTATGGAAATTTAATCATGAGTAATGCATGTGCAATAAGGTACAATACCTAATGAATCCCATGCATACAATAATCTACATGAGTGTCTATAGATGACACTACTCCGATTAGAAGGAAAAATAAGGCAAAACTACTAAAATAAAAATACAGATGCAATATGGCAATTTATCTCAATGTATTTGCAAGAATGAATATAAATGATGTTTAAATAGACCAAAAGAGACATAAGAATAATAAAATAGATAGTACAAGTCATGATATTCATCTGAAACAACGAAATCAATCCCTGGACCTGAAACAACCAAGATATCCACTAGAATGCAAAATGCAAAAGATTGAATAAAATGTGCCTAGAGAAAAATCTAGAAAAACAATCGGCATCATTGGAAAGACCTTGAAAAGATCTTTCCAATGATATAAAGAATTCCCAAATTGACAATTGGATGCTCAAGATATGCCTTTTGGAGTACAATACTATACCCCTAACTTTGACAATAGAAAAAGCCATCAAATAAGCATCAAAACTAAAAACAAATTGTACGATTGTGATAGGCTCAAAATCAGCTTCCAGAGATATCTCATTTGCAAAAAAAGAAGTTTGTATGCTTGAGCTATGAGAAAAAAGTGAAGGTAGGTCTAGATAGAGCCTAAAGAGTTGATAGGAATGCTAATGGAGAGTTGACATGGCATTGATGTTAGTAAGTGATGAGCCCAAATTTGATGGTCAAATGACCATTGAGGAGAAAATTTCCATAAAATGACCCTTATCAAAATAATAATATTTGATCACCAGAAACAAGATAAAGATTGCAAAAAATCCATTTTTTTGGTAAAAGAGTCAATGCTAGAATAAAAATCTAGTGGCCAAGAATGACAGATGATAAAAGTTTTAAATCAAACTTTGGAACATGTGTCAAAAAACACACCCATGAATAGATCCAAGAAACTACCCAAGTGGAGCAAAATATCCACAAACTACCAATCCACTTTGAAAAGGTGTGCATCCACAAAAAAAGTGATCTAAGAATAACATGCGTGAGCTAATAGGAGTTCTTTCCTCAAATCTCATACATGGATGATGGATTTAATGGCATAGGGATTAGGTGTATTTTAGGCAAAGGAGACCTTATTCACATAGAAAAAAAGTATAGCTCCCATGCTAATGTGTATCACTAACTAGCTGAGGTGGAAAAGACTGCAAGTTTCTTAAATGGTTAAGTCACTGTAAAGTGCTTAAAAAGAGTAATTAACTACCTTGTTCAAAGACAAAAACCAAAATCAATGGGCCAAAATTGGCGATATAGAAAAACTACTCGAAGAAACTTCTTGTCAAACCACTAAGAAAGTTGGCTTAACTACCCATGCACACTTAAAAAATGTACCTTCATCTAAGAGAAAATATTGAGATTGTCAAAAAGTTGGTGTACATGGAAAAAATAGTACCTTTGATCTATAAAAAATCCTCATTTGGGTGTATGCAATACAAGGCTCAAGTTAGTTGGAGAGTTGAATGGGTTTGCATAAGCAGAAAAGACCATCCTTTGACAAAATTCCATGTGGTAGGAAATTTCCACAAGGCCACAAATATTCCTCTTAAATGCTTGTTGGGGGGTGAAGAGGGATGTGGACCCGCAATGTGAGGAAAAAAGATCCTACCATGTTAGCTCAAAAAATAAGGCAAAAGTGCAAGTTGAGCTGCTTGGGTTGCAAAGAGCTTAAGGTTGGATTGAGTTGGCCTTGGGAAACATAGTACTGAGGCAAATAGAGGTTGGTCATCATTGAACTATGCCAAAAGAGAGGACAACCTCACAATACAAGGAATATAACAATATCTCCCAACCTCCAAACTCTCATGGGAAAGGAAATATTTGTGAATAACCAAAAAACTATAGTTTATAAACCAAAAAAAGCCATCAATGCCATGTGATAGCAAGAAGTGAAAGCCAAGAGCAATCCAAGAAAATGCTTCTCCCAAATAGTTTGACATCCACAAAGGAAAGGGCCACAACCCCCATGAGAAAAAGACTCAAACTACCTTTTACATTGTGCCCAAGGAGGAGGTATAGTGCACAACTGATACACATCAGCCACCAAGAATAGGCTTGGTATGTTTGAAGAGACTTGCGAGAGCATATGCATGCAGGGGCCTAATAGTCCTATTAGAGATTGCAGGCAAGGGAACAACCCAATGCCAAATAGAGTTGCACATAGAGAATAATACAAGTCAGAGGCACCATTAAAGTGTCTCCCCTTTTGCATCCACCTTAATTAATAAGGCATTCAAAAGAAAAAACAACTCCTCCTTTGAGTTATATGAATTATGATGTTGCTATAATTTTTTGATAAAAATTAAATTAAAAAAACAAAATATCACTACGTCAAAGTGTGTGCCCAAGTCAATACGACCTAGGTACAAAATTTTCTTACCTCATATTTCAACAACATCTAAACTAGATGTATTTTAGATGGATTTGGGGGTTTTTGAGTGTTCTGAGCTCGACAGTGATGTCTATTTTTGTTCAAAGTGCCTCAAAATAATGACCCCCTAGATTCAATAAAAACCCACTAAAAGCTTAGATATGAAAAATGATGCCAAATCTCTTACAAAAAAGAACAGGGGCATGAAGATTTGGAGCTCTGATACCATGTTGAAGTTGATGAAAGATCAACCCTATAGCTCCCAAGAATCATTTGCATGCAAACACTTATCTCATCTATGGATTTGGCAATTCCTGCCTCCATAGCTTTTGCTTCTCTCTTTCTGTGATAGGTATTTGCATGTAAGTGATTCTTGGTAGATAAGGGATTGATCTTTCATCAACTTCAACATGATGCACCACTCTCCACCATTGTCTATTTAACTTAGATATATATACACGCGCGCGCGCGCGCGCACACACACACACACACACACATATTCTTGTATTTTATACAAATCTGCATGTACTGAACATTGACTTCCCTAAATTGCCAGGATGAGTGTGCCCTATCACAATAACTTAATGGTATGAATGGGGAGATAATGTTCAGGTCCAATCCCAACCATATCCTAATTACTTGTCCTAAGAAGGAGAACATGTATTTGAATTTTTACCCTTTTAAACCCATGAGTTTATCTTTGTTTGTGTTATTTGCTTTTGAGTTTTGGTCAGTTTTGGTAATGTTGCTTTTATGTGGATTTGACTATGTGATTTATTTGGTAAATGATTTAATAATAATATTTGAGTTAACCATATAATATTGATATTATTAAATATTATTTGATTAAAAAGAATATATTAAAACATGAGAATATTTAGTTAATTAAAAACTAATTAAATATGTGCTTTAATTTAAAAGACTTAATTTAGAAGTCTAATTTAGGAAATTGGTTAAAGATAAATTTGAATATGATGGTATTTAATCAATTATAAATTAATTAACTATGTGCTTCACTTAAAAGACTTAATTTAGAAAATTGGTGAAAGAGACATTAGAATATGAAGATATTTAATTGATTAGAAATTAATCAAATATGTGCTTCAGTTTAAAAGATTTAATTCAAAAAGTTGAATTAGAAAACAATTGAAAGATTAAAGATTTAATATTGTTTTATTACAATTATTTAATTAGCAATAATTAAATTAGAGTTACATTTAAATAATGAGCTTTAATTATTTTTATTAATTTAAATAATAAACTATGCTTTAAAAAGTGCATGAACTGATTACTAAAGTGGAGGAAAAGAAAATAAAAGAATATTTTAATTAAAAAGTTCTTTAAGTGTGCATGAAAGTATTAAATAACAAAAGTTTATTTTAAGGAGAGGTCTTTCCAAATTCAAAAACTGGAAACCCTACATAGAGTTAAACTCATTATTAAGATTTTTAAGCTCATTTCTACACACACAGGGTTTGGAGAACAAAATTAAGACTTGGATCAAAATAATTGTTGAAAGTTTGAGAGGGTTTAGATTTACATGCATTCACATATTGTCTCAGATTTTAGCAGTTATTTTGAGGTAGAGTTTGAAAACTCATTACAGAATTTAATTGAAAGATTTGTCTACTTTGTGTCTTCCTAAGTGCATAATGCTAATTAAT
Organism: Cupressus sempervirens; assembly: GCA_028749045.1. Taxonomy (NCBI): domain Eukaryota; kingdom Viridiplantae; phylum Streptophyta; class Pinopsida; order Cupressales; family Cupressaceae; genus Cupressus; species Cupressus sempervirens. The sequence continues at coordinate 641,782,361 of CM053789.1, read as the reverse complement.
GTATTGTATTAGTTTTTGGATAAATAATTATGTTGTATACTTTAAAAAGGTAAAAGTTATAAGTCAAGAAAACTTGATTGAGGAAAATTGTTGAAAAATCTAAAATATTATTATGATTGTATTATTTTAAAATTATTTCCAATATAAGGAAAATTCGATTATGGAAAATTGGGAGAAACTAACAAATTAAATAGTTAAGGTTTCAATTTTAAAGTTGTCATTAGAACCATGTGATTGTCATGAATTTTCTAAATAAAGATAAATATTCTCCTTATATTTAAAATAATTTGGTTGCAAAATTTATTGGAAAAAAAAAAGATTAATTGAGTAGAAAACATGTTATAACTAAACTTATGCATGCATGTGAAAAAAAAGATACTAAAGATAGAAAACTAACTATAGTATGGTTGCATGATTTGAGAGATCAAATGCATTGGAAAATGCTAATTGTATGTTTATTTTCATTTTATAAAAACATAATATAATATTTAGATTTATCTATTTAAAAAAAAAGTTTTTTATGATTAATTATAAATTTCAGAAATTCAAAGAAAAATTAATTGTTTAAATTTTTCTTTTTAATGCATTATTTATTTATTTAAAAAAAAAAAATAATAAATACTATTTATTTTCTTATAAGTGAGGTTTTAATATTAATTTCTTTAAAAATTCTTAGTGGGATATAACTTATTATAAATTTATTAATGCAAGTGGAGTTACAAATTAATAAATATATAATTATGATTTAGTTATATTTTAAGAAAAGCTATAATGGAGTTCACTATATAATCATCTAATTATGAATATTTAATATTATAAGAGAAAGCTAAATTCAAATTCAAATTTCAAGTTTGAGTTATCTCTAATTGCACCATGAATTAAAGGAAAAATAAATATTAATATTAGACTTAAAAAGAAGTCAAATTAATACTTTAGAAATGAAATTGATATTAATATTTAATCTAAAAATATATATTTATGTTATTAATTAAATCATTCATGATTTAGGATTATTTAAATTAATAACATGATAATATTACATGATATTTATATGCTCAAAGAGATTTGACATTCTAATACTTATTGGTTTAAATAAATATATTAGCATAACAAATTATATTAACATGTATATTTGTACTTTAGTTAAAAAATATATTTATGGCTCAAACTGAACAAAAGAAAATGATGGGATTAAATCACATCACTAAAAACTATGTGTTTTTTTAAATATTCTATTTATAGTCTTGTGATGTTTATTTTCGTGATGATTTTTCTTTGTGGATTGTTTAGTTGGCCAAGTTAGTATGTGCACCAGAGCCATTTTTGAGATTCTTTTTATGATTATTTGAATGGATGTCATGATTTACTTTATGATTTAAATTGAGATTCCTTTTCACAAGCATTTATGAGAACTAATGTTATTTTCAGGTTGCTAGTTAAGGAATCAAATTTGACCAATATTACTTTTGTGGTATGGGACACAATTGTTGTTTGTGAGTTTTGGGAAGTTAGTCTAGGTGCATGTCTATGTAAGTGGCTTGCAATGGGGGTTGAGGCCCAAAGTGGCTACCATGATAACTCATTGTAAGTTGTGTAACAAGTGATAACATAGTAATTAAAATACCTTCCTCCCCCATGCCTTGAGATAAATTAAAATATAAGTTAGACATTTTTCCTTATCAATGACATGAGAGCTTGTATAGGCTAAGGATGAGAATGAGATGATATCTTGAGAGGTATGACTAGTTTCCTCATCTTCATGAGAGGGTATTCTAGTTTCACATTGAGTCACTAGGGGACTAGGGTCTTGAGAGACTACCAAGATAACCTTAAAGTTGGCTCATGTGATGGCACTTCGTAGTATGTAGCTAGAGTCTCCTTCATGTTTTCTTTATATTTGTGGTGGTGTAATTTTTGGATATCACTTTTGATGGTGTATTTATTATGAGTTATTATTTATTAATTGGATGTTAGTTATTATTGATAGTTAACTTTTATTAATGAATGTCAATTATTCATTGGTGGTGTTTTTATTGTTGGAGTTAGTGATTAGTGGTTTACTTTTATTGATGACAATTTTTATCTATTGGTTATTGTTCTTATGACACTTGACTTTGATTTGGAGATGGTTGTATAATTTTGGTTTTGATATTTGATTTGTAATTGGTATTTGTTGTTTATTTTGGTATGTAATGTTGGTTTGGATGAGTGTCTTTTCGACTATTTTTTTTTATCAATAGTTTGTGTTACCCTTGAGGTAGATTTGGATATCAAGATTCTTTACCTAGGATTGTTTTATAATTTGATTATCTATGTGTGGATCGTACATTATCTCTTCTACATAGTTGGAGTGAGAGCTTGATTAGGTGACCATGTAATTGGGAGGTAGTGTCTTCTTACCACTTGGGCCCCCCCTTAGATTGATAGATGTTGGATGCTCATTGATATAGTTGTACGATTATCATTCTTATTCTTATCTTTGAGACTTCTATTCATTTGATTTATCTATGTATCATGTGTTTTGGGATCCTACAGGATATTGTATAGTATATTGATGTACTTGTATTTATTATTGCATATCCTATGACATGAGCAATGGATGATGTTATCTATGTTGGAAATTTGTTTAGTGCTCCCCTTAGGATTCGTGACAAGACCTTAAATACCTCTAGTGTACTATAAGTTTAGTGGTTGTATCAGGAATTGATAGATCAATCTTTTGGTGCAACGAAAACCCCACTGTAAAAAATGATATTAGAATTTGGTCACAAGTTCAAATCCTTAGAGCCTTGGGTAATGCTAAGGGGGATATTGTTGGAAATTTTTTCTGCACTCCCCTCAGGATTTGTGATAAGGGCTTAACTACCTCCTATGTACTATAAGTTGAGTGGTTATATCAGGCATTGATAGATCATTCTCTTTGTGGAACAACAACTCCACTCTATTAATGCCTGATACAACCACTTAACTTATAGTACATAGGAGGTAGTTAAGCCCGTGTCATGAATCCTGAGGGGAGCACTAAAATTTTTTTTAACCATCTCCCCCTTACTATTGCCCAAGGCTCTAAGGATTCAAATATATGACCATGCTCTGATACCAATTGTTAGAAATAATAGTCCACCAAGATAATTGAGAGGGGGGGGGTGGTGAATCAATTATCCAATTAAATTTTTTATCAACCTTAATTAATCTTAACCATTCAATCAAAGTAAATGATAACCATAACAAGATGCACATACACAATTACACTAGATTTGTTAACTAGAGAAAACCCCAGTGGAAATGATGCTTATAGAGATATACTGATATATATTCCTTGTTAGAGGATGGGCCCTATTAGGAGTCTATAAACACATTCAATGCATAAGATTCCATGTTAGGAGATTTTGAATCCTTTTTAGGAGATTCCAACCCTATTAGGAGTTGTAGAAGGTAGAAGGAGCCATTGTCCAAATAGCTTATGGGGAAAGACCATTGAACTTCACTGTCCAACTAATCTTTCAACTATTCCTTATAGAATAATTGTTTGTATTGTACTTTATCCTCTTTCCTCTATCCTGTCAACTAGATCAATCACTATCAGACCTTGTAGACCAAGTCACAAACTTTAGATCCAAATATCAAACCTCAGATCTCAAAATAAAACCTCGACAATGAAGTTTTCTCTAACTTATTTTTTCTCTACTTATACTCATATATCAACTTATTTCTCTTCTATTCCTCTCTTTGTGCTTCATGCAATCATTCATACATTAAAAAGAAAAATGTCATTCCTTTATTCCAAATCCATAAAATAATTCCCTAAGTTAGTTATTACAACTTCTCAATTAATTATTATAGGACCTCATTAAGAACACATTATACTTAGTGATAACATCAATTAGTCACCTTGTAACTTGAATAGCTTTATGTTCATTTAATATTATGATGAGTAAGCTTAGCCACATCATCTCCAATATATATTCTACATGTATTTAACCTTACTTCTTAGAATAACAAATTTTCTAAGAGATATAACAAGTTTACCAGAACATGCTTCTATAAACTCTATCTCAAAAAAGTTTTCACCAAAACTTTCATAACTTCTTCCAAACTTAATATCTTTTTCTCCTAAGGTTAGCTGCATATACTAAACACTTAGTACTTTTCCTCTCTAGTGAAAATACTCAGTGATCTATCTGTACCAACTTGATCTTTACCATTGTTCTTCTATCAGATACCACCAAAAATTGCTATGTTGACATCAATGACAAATACAATCATGAATGTAACATATCATATAAAATAATGATCTAATCATGTTTATAAAATACTCCCCCATAGTAATATCATTAACATTTATTCTTCCAACAATTTGAATGTACTAAGGGCTTGTCCCTTTGGTGAAATGGTGGGGCTACTTGCTTGTAGGGCCTACAACCAAGATTCAAGTCCCCACAGGGCCATTCTCTAATGTGGATCTTAATTGAGAATGTTTTCCATTGACCCTTGGTGAAATAGTGGGGCTTCTTGCTTGTAGTGCTTACAAACAAGGGTTAATAAATTTTGGGGCTTGTCCCTTTGGTGAAATGGTGGGGCTACTTGCTTGTAGGGCCTACAACCAAGGTTCAAGTCCCCAAGGGACAATTCTCTACTATGGATCTTAATTGAGAATGTTTTCCATTGACCCTTGGTGAAATAGTGGGGATTATTGCTTGTAGTTTACAACCAAGGGTTAATAAAATTTAAATAAAATTTAACAATGGTGAGCAGGAGCAGACAGGGGAGAGGATGAGGAAGTACGACTTTTCAAAATTCAAAACTTGTCCTGGGTAGGATTCCTCTAGGAGGGTGTGATGAGAATCATGGATTGTAGGGAGGGGATACAGAGTGTCAAAGGATTGTAGAGATTAGTGATGTGATAGAGAATCGAGACGGTGACCCATGTGACAAGGGCAAAGGTCATGGCAAGTCTTTTATGTCCTCCAAGGAAAATCATTCTGGAGTACTTTTGAAAATATGGTCATCTCTTTTTTGAGTCAAACCTACTAGAAAGTCTTCTTTTCCATAGGTTAAAATACTATATAGTTTAGAGAAGGGTTCTTATGTGATTGCAATACTATATAAGCTGGTCAATCATAGCATTACTTCAATTGCTTCTACCCTAGTGGGTAAGTTTATTGGGCAAAGGCCAAATATAGATATTGTTAGATTGTGCACACAAACATGGACCCTCAAGGGATACATTATTATAACGATGATGGAAATAGGCTTCATGTCTTTTGATTTACCATGTAGTGAGGATTTTTCAAGCACTTTGTGTGAAGGACTTTGGATTATACATTGGTCAACCCTGGTTCTCTAGAAGTGGACTTCGAAGCTAGATTTGAATGATTCATTTTTTGTGCAACCTCCAGTTTGGTTTAGTTTTCTAGGGTTGCCTCTAGAATTTTGGAATGAGGATGTGTTTGTGGGAATAGAAAACTCCTTTGGTGGACTTCTGTCAATAGACCCAATAACTACTTCCAGAAGAGGGCTAACATATGCTCAAATTTGTATTGGAGTTGGAGAAGGGGATGGTATGCTAGAGGTTGTGTGCTTTCATTCTAATCTTGGAATGCATATACAGAAGTTGGATTATGAAAGTGTTCCCTTTGGTTGTTTTCATTATCTAAAATTAGGTCATAAGGCAAATCAGTGTACTAAGGTAAAATCTAAAAAGACAAGGAAATCCACAGTTTCCAAAATTAGAAAGGAGAAAAAGATCTGGGAAAAAAAGGAAATTAAGGATGGACGAAAGATTCAAGAGATAATAGTGGAAGTCCCTATTAAAGAAGGAAATAAACCAGACTAGAATGGATCAAAATTAGATAAGGAAGTGGTTCTAGTTTTGACTGGTCTTACGATCAAAGAGGTGGAAGTCCTAGTTAAGATACCTAGATCTTTCGAGGCCAAAGAGGTGGATATCCCAGTGAAGCAGCCTAGTTCCTAGATCATCAAGAAGGATATTTCAATAAATTTAGAGATGGATGGGCCCTAGGATAATGGGATATTAGGGGGAGATGTAGGATTGAATAAGGAGAGCTTAAAAGCAACAACGCATAAGGAAAGGATTTAGAATGAAATTTAGCCACAAGAATCTAGTAAGTTATCACTTCAAGTGGAGAGAAAGGAAGAACAAGTTTTGAATAAGGAAGTGGAGGATGTGTGGGAAAATTAAGAGGAAATGGAGTTTGGGAAGGGTATTCAAAAGCAATAGAGAATCATGGAGATTACTTCATCTCTTCAGAAGGATCAATCTATTTCTTGTAATTTGGAAGAGAGATTTGGGATTATGGTTAAATTTTCTTCTCCTGGTAAGATGGCAAGGATAGATGAATGGCTAGAGGAAAACAAAGGAAGTTAGTTAAATGCTAAAAAGAATAATAGTAGGGACCCATCGTCGGTATCACTAGCACAGACTAGGAGTTGTGGAAAACTGGATTTGTGAGTTAGGCAAAACACACTAGGCAGGAATTGTAATGTCCCCATTTTAGCAATTGACCAAGTATGTGTGCGTTAGCCTTGTTCTACATGGTCTCGAGGGCTAACAAAGGGTTTAATGGGATCTTGGAGTGTTTTGGCCTAGTCATTTCTAGTTTGGGCCAAAATGAAGTTGATTTACTCAGTTTCAAGCATACTTACTATTTTTAGTAAGTTGGCAGGACACAGTGCAGGTCAATTTTGGTGATTGGATTCGATACTCCTCGGTGAGATCTTTCAAATGAGCTATCACTCACATTATTCGAAGTCTGATTGCCAATACATTTTAATGCCTGAAGTTTTATTAAAGTAACATCTAATTTAATTGTAAAATATTAAAGTGTTACTTTAATATTTATTTTATGGTGATGTGTACCCAAGGGAGACATAAGGGGTATTTTAATATATGTTTTATATTACACATCTTTTATCCCACATTTTCCATATGAGTTGAGCGGACCCGTGGGAATAGAATAAAAGGAAGCATTTGTGGCTTCATTAAACAGGTGGAATATGAGAAGAAATTGGTGTGTGAGTTGCAGCTCTATTCTTGGCATTTGAGGATGTTTATCCTCTCTTGTAACATTCTAGACGTCATTCCCTTGGGGTTTGGCCTTTGGAATTCTTTGTTATCGGCTTCATTATCAGGCAGTTTAGTTGCATTTTTGGCTACAAGCGGATTTGGTATTTTTCTCATATCTTCTTCACTACTTGTTTGACGCTTATGCCACTTTGAGAGAATGATATTATGAAGGTAGTGGACTGATTGAAGGACAAAGTACTGTAGCAGCAAGTTCGAAAGCATGTGTTGGAGTATTATGTCAATAATGCTGAAGTAATTAGTGAGTTGATAAATCTGCCATGTATTTGGTTTTATGAATTCTGAAAATAACATTTATTTGGTTGTAGTTCATTTCCACTTTGCATATTATTGTAGTTTCTTTCTTGTTTATGTTGTATGATACCAATTACATGCACAAACACAACAAACAAATAAATGTTTGATTTCTGGAGTTATAAGGGGTTTAAAACATTAAACAGAGAAATAAGAGGTTGAATGCAAACTGTTTGACATAATTACTTTCAGCAATTTGGTTTAGTTTTTGGGACATTCAGGGGTGCCCATTTGATGAAATGTCAAAACACTAAAATCAGAAATAAATAAAAACACAGGCTAAGCATTTATGTTTGAGCATGCGATAGGGGTCTTATAATTTCCACGATACCAGAGAAAGAAAAAATAGGATTTCAGACTTGCAAAGCAAACAGTCTAGTACATCCGTGCATGGGGACATTGAATCCAACCATACAGACACAGAGGAGATATTTTGTGATCAGGACAATAATATGGGTGATCGAGATGACAAGAATACAGGATTAGATGGAGGCAGAAATGCTAGTCTAGATCAAGGGGAGGTACTGTTCCGATAGTTACTGGATACATTAGAGCAGGGGCAGCGTATGCAACAAGAGCAGAATAGGCAAATGGACATGATGTTGCAGCTCATGGCTAGACAGATGGGTGTCAATATTAATCCAGGTGATGCCAACAAAAAAAATAATAACAACGAGGGAAACAATAACAAGGGGGGAAACAATAACCATGAAGGCCAAGGCAACAACAATGGTCTTGAGAATAACATTAATGGTAATAATGGACACAACAACAATGGGAATGAGGTTGATAAATTAGACACGTTGCACGCCCATCACGGACTGCGAGTTCGAGACCTCTTCTACCCACTTTCCCACCCAGAGATCCAGTTCAACCAGTAAATGAACTGCAGATTACCGAGTTACAGGATCAGTTCAGGAGGGACTGGGAGGCTAGTGGACCCAATTTTTAGGCAGATATTTCTCTTAGAGATTATATGGACTTGAGGATGAGACACATGCGTAAAGCAGGAGGGAGGAATCAAAACTTTGAGCTGAGGAAGAAAGTTGGAAAACTTTCTTTACCTTATTATGATGCTTCAAGGAAGATGACTCCATGAGCTTGGGTGCAGAAGGTAGATACATACTTGCAGCTAAATCCTATGCCTAAGGAGGAGGCTATCAAGTATGCGGCTATGCACTTGGATGGCGTTGCACATGAATGGTGGCATCATGGCATGGTGACTTTGGGGCATAATCAGATTACATCCTATGAGGAATTCATCAAAGCATTGATTGGGAGATTTGACACTAAGGATCCCGAGTTATATTTCAAGGAGCTAGCATAGTTAAAACAGTCAGGTTTTGTGGATGCTTACATTGCCGAGTTTCAGTGCTTGTCTGTACTTGTTACTGATATCTCTCCTAGGAGATTGGTGGTGTTATTTTGTGATGGTCTTACTAATCCATTACAAGGTTGGGTGAAGGGACATGATCCACTCACATTAGCTAAAGCAACTAAAAAGGCACGAGATTTAGCCCCTTCAGTATACAAAGGAAAAAACCATTCAATAGATTATTCCTACCACAAGGACAAAGACAAAAAATCATTTCAGAAAGAGTATAGCAAACCCAAAGAAGGATCAAAAGGACTAGACAATGAAACCTTGAATGAACTTCAAAAGAAGAAGTTGTGCTTCCATTATAGAGAGCCTTGGGACTTATCTCATAAATGATCTCTCAAGGCTAAGGCAAATCAAATGGAGTATTTTTTAGTAGAAGAGTCAGATTTAGAAGGGGAGGATCATTACTCCGATTCAGATGAGGGTAACACTATAGAGGAGAGCAACATTCCTAAGGATGATAGATCGTTGGCATGCTTGACAGGGGCCCAAAAGGCAATCACATTTAAGGTCAGGGGTACTATCCAAGGGTAGAAAGTGATATCTCTTATTGACACTGGGGCTACACATAACTTCATAGATGCACAATTGGTAGCTAGGAGAGGGTTACAGACAGAGGAGCATGATGGGTTTAGAATCACGGTGGCTAACGGTGATAAGTTATTATGCACTCGAAAGATATCTAATCTTCGCATCAGGTTTGGAGATGGCTACGAGTTGGAGGATGAGTTCTATGTTGTGGACATGGGAGATTATGATGTCATCCTCGACATGACATGGATGGCTTCACTAGTTGAGTTCACACTCAATCTAGTGAAATTGGAGATGAGATTCCAACATGAGGGTAGAACTGTGGTACTTAGAGGGCTTTCAGATGGAGGTTGCAGAGTAGTGTCCTTGAGGAGAATGCAGAGACTTTTTTGTCATGATGACATAGAGTGGGCGGCAGAGTGCCACATTATGCCAACTTCACCAGAGTCACAAGAAAAGAGTCATCCACTAGATGTCCAGAAGATACTTGATAGACACGCTAAAGTATTTAGCGATATTCCTCATGGGGTTCCTCCTGACAGAGGGATGGAACATGTTATTGAACTCAAGGAGGGAGCCAAACCAGTTATGGTTACTCCCTATCGTCATCCTAAGAAACACAAGGATGAGATAGAGAAGGCGATTAAGGATTTGTTGGAGATGGGGCATATCAGGCCCAGTAAGAGCCCCTTTGCTTCAGTAGTAGTATTGGTAAAGAAGAAGGATGGGACGATGCGCATGTGCATGGATTACAGGTCACTGAATAAGAAAACAATTAAAAATAGGTATCCCATTCCTAGGATTGATGAGCTGATTGATGAGTTGCATGGGGCATGCTTCTTCACCAAAATTGATTTGCGATCCGGATACCATCAGATCAAGATGAGAGCAAAGGACATTGAGAAAATAGCCTTCCGATGTCACTATGGCCACTTTGAGTTCATGGTTATGCCATTTGGTCTAACCAATGCACCTACTACATTTCAAAGTTGTATGAACCAGGTATTCAGGAAGCAGCTGAGGAGATTTGTCTTGATCTTCTTTGATGACATCTTGGTCTTCAATAAGACCTGGGAGGAGCACTTACATCATCTGGAGGAGGTGTTATCTATTCTAGAGAGAGAGTCATTGTATGCCAAGGAATCTAAATGTGAGTTTGGCATGACTGAGCTCCTTTACCTTGGGCATATCATTAGTGCAGATGGCGTTCGGGTTGATCCCGAAAAGATTAGAGCTATTGTAGAGTGGCCTACTCCCACAAACCTTACACAGCTTAAGGGATTCTTTGGTTTATGTGGTTTTTATAGAGGTTTTTTAAGGGATTCTCATAGATTGCTACACCCTTGATAGATCTTACCAGGAAAGGAGCCTTCGTGTGGACAGGGGCAGCACAGAGGTGTTTTGAGCATTTCAAGCAGGTAATGTCTTCATGTCCAGTTCTAGCTCTACCGGATTTCACAAAGCCTTTTGAGCTTCATTGTGATGCATCAGGTGATAGGATTGGAGTAGTATTGATGCAGGAGAAGCATCCCATTGCATTCGAGAGTAGGAAACTCCGAGGAGTTGAGAAAATTTATTCTGTCTATGACTAGGAGATGTTGGCCATAATGCATGCATTGGCCAAATTTCAATCATATTTGGTAGGTGGACATTTTGTGATCAAGACTAATCAAAAAAATATTAAATACTTCATGAGCCAGTGTGATCTTAATGACTGGCAACAAAAATGGGTGACTAAATTGCAGGCTTATGACTTTGACATAGAGTTTGTCAAAGGTAAGAAAAATGTGGTGGCTGATGCCTTATCTCAGAGGCCTCACTTATGTGCTCTGGTAGAGATTTTAGGAGATTGGAGAGATTGGATTATAGTAGAGTATTTCGGAGATGCTTGGGCTTCTAGATTAATTTCAGGTACCATACAGGATGATTGCTATGAGGTGATAGATGGATTGATCAGAGTTCAAGATAGGGTTTATTTGATTCCTTCATCACATTTGAGAGAGGCGATACTGAAGGCATTTCATGATGCAACCACAACTGGACATCCGAGGGTCTTCAAGACCTACAAGTAGATCTAAGAGTGGTTTTCATGGAAAGGGCTCAAGGATGATGTTCAGAGGTATGTCAGGGAGTGTGTGGTTTATCAACAAAATAAGGGAGAGCACACATTTCCTGCAGGTTTATTACAGCCCTTGCCCATTCCTGATAGGAAATGGGAAAGTATTTCAATGGACTTCATCACTAGTTTACCACGAGTGCAAGGAAGGGATTGCATCTATGCGGTGGTGGACCACTTGACAAAGTTTGCTCACTTCTTTGCTATTCTGTCCACTTACACAGCAGCATAGGTGGAAGATCTTTTCTTTAAAGAGATATTCAAGTTACATGGGTTGCCCAAATTCATTGTTAGCGACCAAGATAGTAAGTTTATGAGTGTTTTTTGGCAAGAGTTTTTTAGGTTGTGTGGTACAGATCTTACACCTAGCACTAGTTATCATCTGCAAACAGATGGGAAAACAAAGATTGTGAATAAATGGGCAGAAGGATATTTGAGGAACTATGTAACTACACAACAAAAGGCTTGGATCAGATGGTTGCATATGAGAGAGTATTGTTATAACACCACTTATCATATGTCCATCAAGATGACTCCTTTCATGGCACTCTATGGTTATGAAGCACCTAGCTACATGGATTTAGTTTTTGGGGATAGTAGAGTGCCCAAAGCCAAAATCTTATTGTAGGATAGTCAGAACATCCTGAAAGTGCTCAAAGAGAATATACAACAGGCCCAGAATCAACAAAAATTGTATGTTGATCAGCACTGAATAGAGCATAGCTTTGAGATAGGGGATATGGTTTACTTGAGGCTACAACCATATAGACAATCATCGCTCAAGAAGAGCGGAGCTAAAAAGTTGAAGCCTAGATTTCATGGTCCCTACAGGGTGATTCGCAAAGTGGGCAAAGTCGCCTATGAGCTTGAGCTTCCAAAGGGCAATAAAGTGCACAATGTGTTTCATGTGTCTAGGCTTAAGAAAGCCATTGGTCAAAGTGTAGTGCCTTCTATAGATTTACCCCCTTTGGATGAGGAGGGGAAGCTTGTGTTAGTACCTGAGGCTATTCTGGATACCAGAGAGAGGAAGCTTAAAAACAAGATAGTGAAGGAGTATTTGGTCAGATGGAAAGACCTGCCAGAGGAAGATTCTACATGGGAGAGTGAGCAAGTTATTCAGCAGGCTGGACTGAGATTGCTTGAGGACAAGCAATTTCAAGGGGGGTGAACTGTAATGTCCCCATTTTAGTAGTTGACCAAGTTTGTGTGCGTTAGCCTTGTTATACATGGTCCTGAGGGCTAACAAAGGGTTTAATGGGATCTTGGAGTGTTTTGGCCTAGTCATTTCCAATTTGGGCCAAAACAAAGTTGATTTACTCAGTTTCAGGCATACTTACTATTTTTAGTAAGTCGGTAGGACACAGTGCAGGTCAATTTTGGTGATTGGATACGATACTCCTCGGTGAGAGCTTTCCGATGAGCTATCACTCGCATTATTCAGAGTTCGATTGCTAATACATTTTAATGCTTGAAGTTTTATTAAAGTAACGTCTAATTTAATTGTAAAATATTAAAGTGTTACTTTAATATTTATTTTATGGTGATGTGTACCCAAGGGAGACATAAGGGGTATTTTAATATATGTTTTATATGACACATATTTTATCCCACATTGCCCATATGAGTTGAGCGGACCCGTAGGAATAGAATAAAAGGAAGAATTTGTGGCTTCATTAGACAGGTGGAATATGAGAAGAAATTGGTGTGTGAGTTGCAGCTCAGTTCTTGGCATTTGAGGATGTTTATCCTCTCTTGTAACATTCTAGACGTCATTCCCTTGGGGTTTGGCCTTTGGAATTCTTTGTTATTGGCTTCATTATCAGGCAGTTTAGTTGCATTTTTGGCTATAGGCGGATTTGGTATTTTTCTCATATCTTCTTCACTACTTTTCTGATGCTTATGCCGCTTTGAGAGAATGATATTACGAAGGTAGTGGATTGATTGAAGGACAAAGTACTGTAGCAGCAAGTTCAAAAGCATGTGCTGGAGTATTATGTCAATAATGCTGAAGTAATTAGTGAGTTGATAAATCTGCCATGTATTTGGATTTATGAATTCTGAAAATAACAATTATTTGGCTGTAGTTCATTTCCACTTTGCATATTATTGGAGTTTCTTTCTTGTTTATGTTGTATGATACCAATTACATGCACAAACACAACAAACAAATAAATGTTTGATTTTTAGAGTTATAAGGGGTTTAAAACATTAAACAGAGAAATAAGAGGTTGAATGCAAACTATTTGACATAATTACTTTCAGCAATTTGGTTTAGTTTTTGGGACATTCAGGGGTGCCCATTACAGGAATAATGAAAACCAAGTCTTGCAAGAGGAGGCCAAAAGGAATTTGGCTGATGGGAGACAACAAACCATCTTGGAGTGCTCTACTAATCAAAAGTGAAGATAATATCTTGGAATATTAGGGGACTAAATGTGGTCCATAAATAGGAAGTTTTCAAGAATATGATAAGAGATCAAAGCCCTGATATTATGTTGATTCAAGAGAAAAAAATGAAGAATGAGGCCCTGGGTAAGATCTCTTTCAGCAATAATATGGTTGATGAGGCCATGGATTCTAAGGGGGCATCTTTACTTACTCTTTTTAATGATAAATAGTTTAAAGTCACTGTATAATGAAGAAAATACTCTTTTATGTAAAGTGTGCCATACAAATACCAATGATTCTTGGTTCCTTTTAAATGTCTATGCCCCAAATACTAAAAGGGAAAGGAAGAATTTTTGGACTAAGCTTGGTGCTATGGTTTAGAATAGTAATCTTAACAAAGGTATTATTATGAGGGATTTCAATACTCCACTTATTGATGAGGAAAAAATAGGAGGTTTGGCCCCAGATTTGGAAAGTAGGTTGGATCTTTCTAATTTCATAAATAGCTTGGCTCCTTTGGTTATTTATCTTTTAGGTGGAGTCTATACTTGGTCCAATGAAAGAATTGGGAGCGAGTGTATTCAGGTTAGATTGGATAGAGCTCTCATCTCTCTGGAGTGGTTGAAGTCTTTCTCTCACAAGCTTTCCCTTCTCCCTAGAGTTGGGTTAGACCACTCCCCCATATCTCTCTCAGTTGTTTCTCTTGAGCCCAGGAGGAATTATCCTTTTTAGTTTGAAAAGATGTGGATTTCTCATCTAGATCTATTGAACATGATATCCTATTGGTGGAGTATGGAAGTGGAAGGAACTTTTATGTTTAGAGTCACTAAGAAGTTGAGTAATGTGAAATGGATGATTAAAATCTAGAACAAGAAGGATTTTGGCCATATCTTCTAGGAAAAAGAGGAGATGTGAGATAAGCTCAGTTCAATTTAGTATATCATACAACATGATGGGCATAATGATAAGAATAGGAATATTGAGATGTCTATTCTTACTAATTTGCACAATATTATAAGTAAAGAAGAGAATTTTTGGAAACAAAGATCAAGAATTAACTAGCTTAAAGAGTGTGATCAGAACACTAGGTTTTTTTACTTCTCCACTCTAAAGCATAGAGCTAATAATAGAATGTCAAGAAATAAAAAGGGCTAGGCTATTTTGACTAGGGAGAATGATATTTTTGCTAAAGTTGTTTCTTTTTTCTCTTCTCTTCTTTCTTGGGATCCCATGTTATCTGTGGTGGATCAAAATGAAATAGTTTCTTGTGTCCCTCAACTTATCCAACCTCATCACAATAAAATGTTGAGGCTGATTCCTAAAGCTTAGGAAGTGAAACAAGCTTTTTTCTCTTTGCCAACTGATAAAGTCCCCAAGCTGAATGACTTTTCAACTTTCTTTTTTCAAGTTTATTGGGAGGTAGTTATGGAAGATGTGGTCAAGGGTGTTCAGGAATTTTTTGGGGCTAGAAGCCTTATTAAAGAACTTAATTCTACTTTCCTAGTTCTCATTCCCAAATTTCTAGGGGTAGATTTTATGGATCAATTTATGCCTATAAGTCTTTGTAATTCTTTTCACAAGATCATTTCGAAGGTGTTAACAACCAGAATTCTAAATATTCTTCCTTTGATCATTTCTCAATAGTAGATGGGTTTTGTCCTTGGTAGATAGATTTTGGACTCTATTATTATGGTTCATTAAGTTATTCACTCCCTTGAAGAAGGAAAAAGATAATGTTTTCTTCTAAAGCTAGATCTTTCAAAGCCCTATGACTGGGTGGACTGGATTTTCCTTGGTTCTGTTCTCTAGGCTTTTGGCTTTGATCAAGATGTTCGCAAGCTTATTTCTCAACTTATTTCTCCTCCATCACTTTCGATTATGTTCAATGGGGCTCCCTCTAATTTCTTCAAACCTTCGAGAGGTTTAAGGTAGGGTCACCCTCTCTCTCCTATTATGTTCATTATTATGGTTGAGTGTGTTGGTTTGATTTTTCATAGTATGGAGAAAGTCTAAAATTTTGGTGAAAAATCATTTAGGTCATTGTATTTTGTAGATTAGGGTTTTTTTTAATCATATTTTTCAAAATTTAAGGTTACCCTAGTCATGCCCTGATTCATGTGTTGTTGAATTTTATTAAATTCTCAAGGTTTGGCTCTCAACACATCCATCAAAATACCCTAAGTATGAAAAAGCCCTAGGTCTCTTTTCAAATTTTCAAAAGGGTTTGTAAAGCACTTAAGTTTTTCCCTTTATGGTCTTATGGTGTAGGGTTTCACATAAGAACAAAATACCTTCTTGCTCATGTTTCTGTGGTCTCACGAGGATACGCTTTTGCTTTTCATAGTAGTGGAATAGTTCATTTTGAAGCTCTCTAATCATATGTTTGGTCCTTGGATGAATAAGTGTAAAGGCTTTTTGTGCTTTGAAAGTGGTTTTACAACTTTACGATGAACAAGTGAGCGGGTGAGTGAAAGAAGCTTGAAGAGATATTCCTGGTCATCCCATAAAGTGTTAGGCATGTGATCATAAAAGGTTTGAAGGAGATGTCTCATGTCACTTTACGAGATTACGAGTAAACAATTGAACAAAAGGGTAGAACGGTGTTGAGTTATGATCTACACACCTAATTTCTAATGAATGGTGCAAGAGTGTAATACCCTGGCATAGTGTAAAGGATGGTTTGTAAGAATGCATAAAGTGTTTTACAGTTCTACGAGTAAAAGGAATTCGTAAAAGTGAAAGTGACGTTCAGTTGTGTTTACATGGATATGTACCTTGGGCATGCAAATAACCATAAAGCCATATTATAATAGTGATCATGCTAAGTGGGACCTGTTGAGTTGTCAGATGGGCCTTGGTGCAAGTGAATCAAATGGTGACATGTCACAAACATCAGATGGGCCCAACCCACGTGGAAGATGACTTATGTCCTTAATTTTGCATGTGCTTAAAATCAATGGAAATGTTATTTTCTATTTTTTTAAGTTTCAATCTAGGTCATTGATAAGTGAAAAGTGAAATTTTATCATTATGCTTTTACACTTGCAAGCTAAGCATCTAAACGAAGATCTATTTCATCCTTTTCTCCATGGTTACGAGTTAAGCGTGAGCATATAAGCGTAAAGGGATAGATGAAGGAAGAAAAAGCTTTAAACTTCTATGACAAAGGAGAAACATAAGAGCGAGATGCCATATGTAAAGGATTTCTGATGTTACAAGGTTAAGGTAACTTGTGAGCATAAAGGAGAGATAAAGAGAAGGTAAGAGGCATTATGATGCCATGGGTAAAGCCTTAAGTGTATGACTAGAAGATGGGTGTATAAAGAGTTATGATGTCCAAGGTAATGAAGTGAATGGAGTAAGATAAAGAAGTTTCTTAAGGTTTCTACTGATAAGTGTACATGTGAGTGTAAAAGGTAAAGAGAAGGTTATAACAAAGGCTTTATGCTCATACGATCAAGGTTTGAAATGTAAGATTGAAGGTATAAATTGAGAAGGCTTGATATTCTATGGTGTAAAGGGTTATGTAAGGACATAAAGGAAATTTCAATGCAATTTTTATGAAGCCCTAACGCTTCTATACTTGGGATGTTCTGAAGCCTCACTGGGAGAATGTAAAGGCTTGCCAAGGGTATTTCCAAGGTTACAAAGATTACAGATCTTGACTCAGCATAAGAGTAGAAGACCATAATTTGAAGCGAAAGCTACTGAAGTGTCATGCCAATTCAGAAAAGGACAAATTCAAATGGCCAAGTAAAATAAAACATTAAAAATGACAATTTCATGGTTGATATTCCTTATTGTCAGCCTACAAGGGTGGTATTAAATGCTCATGCATGTAGAGTTAATTAAAAATCTAGTAGACTAGATGATTAAAACATAAATATTTGATTGAACATTCACAATATTACCATGCTGAAGAATTTGTGTTCTTGCTCTAAAAAATTCTACAAGCATCCATAGCCTCATGATTTCTATGTTACTATGCAAAGAATTCAGGGTATAACTTGTAGAGAAGATGGATGACAAGAAGGTCCAAGAGGTTCTTGAAGAAGAGGTAGAGGTTGAAGATGAAGGTGACGATGTTGTGGAAGTCATAGTGGAAGGAAAAAGGAAGAAGGGCACTATGAAAATTGAAAAAAAGTCAAGGGTTAGGAAGCCAAATAAGCATGTAGAGGACTAGCCAAAACTTCTTCCAAGGTCATCAAATGCCATTTCAGCAAATTACCATATCTTCAAAGAACCTTACTTCCTGGTTAGAGATGCACAATGCCCTAGAATTGATGGTTTCAACTTGTTTTTTCTATTTCTACTAAAACAAAATAGAAAATGTGTCAGTTTGTAACCCATGGAATAGGAATATGGAAAAATTGATATTTCTAGAAGTTTTTGTTGATGTAGACCTACTAAAAGCACTGATAAATTCCTACAATCTAGTCACAAGGACATTTCAAAGGCATAATGGGAGTTTTTTGTGCATACTAGATAAAACTTCTTTCATTGAGGCTTTCAGATTAGAAGGGAAGATGGATGTACCTATTGATTTTGAAGATTTACAAGGTAAATTTGGGAGAAATAAGACTTATTTTGTGAACAATGTCATGCTACCCCACATTCCCTATAATGTAAAAAAGGCAGGGCTGATTCCAAAGAAGGTGGGGGAATTTTTTCCTTTGAGCAGATTCAAGAATTATTTCAAAAATATAGTATATGGGCTACACAAAGTGTTGGGAAGTGATGGTGCAGAGGATTGTATCTATGGTTCCTTGTTGGTGATAGTTTGTGATAAAGAAGACCCCTTCCACCATAAAGAGTATGACTATGTGGCCTTTATCATGGACAACATGCACAATCAGCTTCTCAGTGCAAAGAAGGGAGAAATGAAAGATTTCAAGCTCCACCATTACTCACTATTGATGCACCTTATCATGTATTACAACATTGGTTACATCATCCAGGAATTTATTGATCAAACTTTAGATGAATTTGGTGAGTTACCTGTGCAACTTTGGACTCGCATTTGGGATAAGTATTTCCATTATTCAAATGCACTTGTATTCTTTAATTTTTTTAGCTATGTTATTATGAGGTAATTGGATCACACTTTCTTTAGGGCACCCAATGTTTTGAAGACCTTTCTTAGACCCTCATTTTTAGATAAAAAACCCAACTTAGAACATAACTGGGGAAGCATCATTTTGTTTAAGGAGTGCACATTAATGAGAATATATGCATGCCCACAACCTCCTCATATTCTACCTAAATATTTACCCCCCAGATTGGCCATTATTGAATTCTTTGGCAATTTTTATTGATGAACAAAGAAATGATCCCTCCTCTGCATAAGCCCAATTTTTTTTGTAGAACATTTAAGGTAGGAGAATTTGAAATTGGAAAAAATGCATATGAAGATTTGAGTGAGTACCTAGGCCAGTACAAATTTATTAATGGGCCTTACAGGATGTATGACCCTAACAACTATATTACCAATGAGGTCAAGGCCATTAGGGGATACATCCAGCCTCCAAGCAAGCCAATCCTTGTGGATGATTTGATTGCCAACATAGTAGCAATAGGGGAGGCTGATGAGCTACTAAGAAAATATGGTGAAATAAGGAAGGTAGAGGAAGCCATGAAAAGAACAAACCCTGATTTTAAAGGTTTTTACATAGAAATTCCCTACCCTGGCAACCTAAGAAAGATGGTAGATAATTTTGAATACATCATGTCACAGATGCCACATGAGCCAGAGGGAGAGGAAGCCACTATAAATAGAGAATCCCTTGAGCTAGATATATAGTTAGAGGTTGAGTTGGAGGAAGAACAATCATCAACCTCAACTTGGGTGCCAAAAGGAAATAAAAGGAAAAAGATAATGCACTTCCTAGAGAGAATGGTAAGTAGAGCCTTACAAGTAATGCCTGGGAATGATGAGTATTTTGCTGATATTAGACAAAATTATTTAACTCAAAGGGCTATAGAGGCAGGAAAAGCCTCCACTGATCTCCATATTGTAGCATCAAGATTGGATGATAGGCTCATCCAATCCAAAAAATTTATAGAGGATGATGATTTCATCAAATCATCAGAGTTTAGAAGCTTTCTTCACAAAATAAAATAGAATGAGCTCACATTGAGCCTTATGCCAAGGGAAGATCTTGAGAGAAATAAAGAAATAGTTGATAAACTGCTTGCCTATGACCCAGAAAATGAAACAATGACCCCTATAGAAGCCAAGGAGTTTGTACATAAGAGTGGTATGATTTTGATACCCAACTAGGATATTGAGAAAGCTTTTGTGCTTGATCAAATGAGAAGAAAGGATAAAGCCATCAGTTATTAAGCTAGTAGTAGTGAGGGACTAAAGAGGGGGTTAGGATTTAATGTAGACACAAAATCCCTAGCAGTGTGGAGTGTTACCCCTGATAGCAAAAAGCCCAGAATGATGAATATATAGGAAACTACACAGGGAAACATGATTGTGTGGACATTGGAAAACACTACTAGGAAATAAATCTCTAGCCTAGTCAAACACTTTTCTATCATGAATGAGGTAAAGTGGATGAAATTGAGGATAGGCTAGCTGCTATGTACAATGAATGTCTTGATATCAAAAAATTGTATGAAGAGGAGCTCAAAACAAGCTATGTACAAAAATAGAGAATAGAAGAGTTGGAGGGGAAAATTCAAAGTTTAGAAGAAGAAATAACATCCCTCAAAGAGAAACTCAAGGTTGTAGTAGAGGCAAAAAATGCACCTATGTAGGTGGAAGAAGAAAGACACACTGTAGAAGCAAAGGCCCAAATAGAAGAGATACCTATAGGGGTAACACTGCCAGTGCCTATGGTAAATGTGGAAATAGAGGCTCCTCAATCTAACATTGAAACAAAAAAGAATGTTATGATGAATATACTAAGTCATAGAATAAGTATTTTGAAAAGAATATCTCAAGATGCATATAGTGCATTCATTAATCTACAATCTACAAAATAGTTATGCAAGGATGCAATTAGATGGCTTGATCCAATCTCCCAACAATGGGGACCATATATGCAGTTCTTTGATAAATTGATACCATTGTTAGGAAAAAAGCTAGATCTACCAGATAAAGTTATTGTTGTGAAAGAAGGCATGGACAAAGTGAAATATTTTTTGTAATTTTTCACAAGGAAACTAGTAGCCATACAAAATAAAATGAAAGTATTAACAAGTGGTTTTCATTCTTTAATTCTTTATCTTCTTGATTCTGATAGTAAAATGAAATATTTCAATGACTGGTCTAATTCTTTTGACCATATTGTAGACTTGCCACAGGTGGCATCTATTTTCCAAGATGATATCGATGAGTGTGTTTTCAATGAACTTATTGACACCCTATTCAAGGTTGAAACTAAAATGAATAGGTTTACTACAGAGGGGAAAGTGATTACTGATTCTAGGTGGCAGAAGTCTGTTAATGAACTAGCAACAACTAAGACATACGAATGGCCCACCGAGAGAGAAGTTATTGTCTGGAAAGAAATAACAAAAATCAAAGCTTTACCAATAGGGAGCAATTAGAGAAAAAGACAAAGTTAAAGATTTTATGCTCCATCTATCATCTACAACTACTTTTCTTTGTTTCTTTTTGAATTAAGGTGTCCAAATACTTTTGAAAAAAGTTGTTATACTCAGTTTTGTAAAAGGACACTTTTCAATCACTTTCCCTTTGCTTGTTGCAACTCATGTTATATAAATGAATTTTCAAGGCATTGTGAGGGTTTAAATTTTTGTATGTGTTTAGTTTTCAAGAAAGTACATTCGGTCCAGTCATGTGTAGTTTTTTTTGAGTTTACCTCCAGTCATGTACTTTTCTGATGAAAAATAGAAATGACAAAATTAGTATGAATTTGTGGGTTCTTTATTGAGTTTCTATTGGTTATTATATTGATCAGTAAAAAAGGATAATGCAAAATGGTATTTACATTAGATTTGTGTCACCATTTTCTGTCTCCATTTCATGAATTTTTTAATTTTGAGATCATTTGAACAAAGTTCAATTGATTGAATGTAGTCTGGATGGGTTGTGTATTGGTTATATTGTTGCTGTTAATTCAATGGATTATGTAAATGCTTTAGTTAATCAATAGAATTCATGAGTTTATGAAGAGGATATCATATAAGAATGGAAATAGGTGATTATAGTTGATAGATTCAATTACAATTTAATTGAACAAGATCTTCTGCTAATAGTTGACTCTTGGCCCCTAGAGATAAGACACTGATCATATAAATCAGAGATCATTGAGAGTGAATTCTACCTCTACATGTCAAAACAATTATAAATTCAAAGTCATTTTCATTCTATTTTGTTCAAGGTTGTTTCTAGTCACCACTCATTTACATTTAGTTTTTTGAGTCTTACGTAGCTACTATTTTCAGGAATACTTGTAAAATCTAGGAGAATTATGACCAGATCTACTTATAAGGGATGCATATAAACTTGAGAGCATAGAAAAATTGGTAAAATATGTATGTGCCTAAGGGTACAAGATGAGAATCAAAATAAAACTAAAATAATCTCCACACGATAGTTTCCATTGAGATCATCCCTAGGTATACCCACCTTGGTTTTTTAGAGCCTAAAGAGTAGGAAACCATCCTTGGTTTTGTTGAAGTTGGGTCTAGATGATTTACTTATGTAATTTATTATAGGAATTGGCTAATCTTTAGGTTATGTGAGTGTTATCATTTTGATATTGAACATTTTGTTGTTCAGTAGTTTCAAACACCAACAGAGTGTATTGGTAGGTTAATTGACAAGGAAAGACAAGAAGGGAGACTAAGAGGGATTAGGCCTTCTTTTGGGAATGTTTATTATACTCATCAATAGTTTGTGGATGACACTATTATGGGAGGGGAAGCTTCAGTTAAGGAGGCTAAAGTGATGAAGGATCTTCTAGATGTGTATAGTAGAGGATTAGGCCAGCTAATTAACTAGGAGAAGAGTTCAATTTTCTTTATCAATAATCCTATTCATAGACAAATGAAGATTGCTGGGATTCTTGGGTGTGGGATTGGTAAGATACCTACAAGCTATCTTGGTCTCCCAATGGGAACTAAGCCTCTTAATTCTTTCTGGAATGGGACTCTTGACAAGTTCAACAGGAAGCTGGTTGGGTGTAAAGGTTCCACACTAAGCCAGGTAGGTAAATGTCTTTTGGTAAAGTCCACTCTATAGAATCTCCCAATGTATGCACTGAGCCTCTTTGGGATAAAAACCAAATTTTTTGATCAAATGGAAAAGATCCAGAGAGATTTTCTATGGTTTGGTCTTGAGGAATGTAAAAGATATCCTCTAGTGGCTTGGGATAATGTTTTTCTTCCTAAGAGCTATGGTGGTCTTGGTATTAGGAAATCAAAACTTCTCAATAATGCTTTTCTAGCTAAACAAATTTGGCACATTTTCAAAAACATATGGGAATGGAGAGATATTTTAGTAGAGAAGTATATTAGAAGGCCTTCTCTAAAGTTCTTGCTCAATGATGTTGACATACCGAATAGTTCAATCATTTGGAATGGTATCCTTAAGGCAA
The DNA here is from genome assembly GCA_028749045.1 of Cupressus sempervirens. Taxonomy (NCBI): domain Eukaryota; kingdom Viridiplantae; phylum Streptophyta; class Pinopsida; order Cupressales; family Cupressaceae; genus Cupressus; species Cupressus sempervirens. The sequence continues at coordinate 641,758,971 of CM053789.1, read as the reverse complement.
GAGACCTAGCCAAAGCTAAGTCTAAGTGGAAAGTGGGTAATGATGATGAAATCCTTGTTTGGCATGATAACTAGTTGATTTAGGGTCCCCTAATTAATAATCCTATCTATGGTAATTGGGAAAATATTTTTATTAGGCAATTTGGATTGAAAGTTAGAGACTGTAGAATTGACTAGGGATGGAGAGACCTGCCTTTCATCTCAAATGATCTCAAGCTGATAATGATGATGCTAAACTCAATGATTTTAAATAATAAGAGGGATTAATTAATATGGGAAGATAATCCTAATGGTTGTTACTCAGTTGCTTCGGGATATAATTCTCTTTGGAGCTTGAAGGAGAAACCTCCTTCAGCTAGGGCCTGGGTACCTAGCCTTACTCCTAAGATTAATATGTTTTTTGGCTAGTTTTACAAGATAAAATTCTTACACTAGAAAAATTGGTTAAGAGAGGCCACTGCATCCCAAATAGAGCCACTGCATCCCAAATAGATGTATTTTGTGTAAGCATCAAGTGGAGTTGATTAATCATACATTTATCCATTGTCCTTATTCTAGGGAAGCTTGGGACCTTATTACAAAGAATCTTGGTGTCAGTTGGTGCAAGCTAGGTAATATGTTGGATTTCTTTTGTCAATGGAATAAAATGTATAAAGGCACAAATTTTCAGGCTTTAAGCACCTGGTCTTTGCCTCACTTTTGCTAGGGAGTTTGGAAGGAAAGAAACAAAAGAATATTCAGAGATAGGGTGGAACCTACTTATGTTCTAGTGGATAAAATCAATAGTAATATGAAGGAAAATTACCAAATTAGAAAGAGGGGAGACATTGATGATGGTGGTAAGAAAAAGGAGAAGGAAAAGGATCTAAGTGATAGCATAAAGAAAAATTTGATGGTGTGGCAAAAGGGAATCCTGGTCCTTCAGAATGTGAAGGTATTATTAGAAAATACTATGGTGAACGGATTTCCACTCTCTCTTACACATTAAGAAATTAGACAAACCATTATGCTGAAGCCAATGTAGCTCTCCACATGGTGAAATTAGCTTCGAATAAGGGTGTTAAAAAATTATGGTTGGAGGGGGACTTAAATAACATCATTAGATGTATTAAAGGGGCTCTCCAACCAACATCAACAATAGCTAAAATCATTGAAGAAATCCATATAATACCTGGAAAATTTGATAGCATCCATGTCAGTCATCAATACAGAGAGGCAAACTCGGTGGCTGATTGGTTTGCCAACAAGCAGTAAAGAAAGATATGGCGATGATTTGGAATATCAGTGGGAATATTCTAGTAGGTGAAAAAAGCCTAATTGAGTTGGAAAAAATCTCGGGAGACACAAGCGAAATCCAAAGATAATTATAGATATAAATGAGAGTATGGGTGTAAGTAAATGCAATAATGCTAAATATGGATGGAATAAACAGATGATGTTATTAGTGTCAAATTGACATGTTTTATGGTTCAATTATTTTCTGTATCATTTTAGTGGTACCAAAAGACAAGTTGGAAAAAATCAAAGTGGCTTCCATCAGAGTATATAACGGGTTGAGAAAAAGAATCAAAGGATGGAATTTATGAGAATAGTAAGTGCTAAGATTATAGAGATGGTGTGGGAAAGAAGCAAGAAAGAACTAGTAGGCGAGGAGGAAAAATGGAAGCAAAGAACTAAAGTATGGGAGAAGTTAGAAAAGGGAGGAATCACCAACTATATAGCCAAGCTCCATGGATATGACCCTGCGATTACTAATCTTATGGTAAATTTATGGAAGGATGGAAGGGTTAAAGTTGATGGGGTCTCATATCAAGTGACTCTAGATATCATTTCTCATATAACTAAAATTTTGGATGAGGGATTGAACTTCTATAGAGATAAGAAGGTGTCTACGGATGTAGTGAAGGATTTTGCAAAGAATACAAAAGAGAAGAAGGAACTGGTCAAAAGTGAAACATACTATGAGATGGACTCGATAAAGAAACTATGGTGGTATTTTTTGAGGACTATTATTGAGTATATATATTTGGATACAAGATTTGATAGGGTTCTAACACATCATTTTTTTTTGCTCAATCATTTTCGTTATGGGGTTAAGGTTTCTTTACCTTTTTCTTTATATACTTCCATGCATAAGAATATTTTTGTGCACAAGAAAAATCCTAATCTAGCCCTACATGAGGGTTTAATGCTTTTGATTTATGAGCATTTCAAGGCTCAATCTAGAAGCAAAACCCTTGCCCAGGTAGTGGCTACATCCAAGGAGATGGGGAGCTCAAACTTCTCATTTGACATGAATGATGTTCAGAGTACAAAATTGGAGGATGAAGATGATAATATTTCATCTAGAAAGAAGGCTAAGGTAATTGAGAAGAAATTTCCATTTTCAACTAAAGCCCTATGCAAGAAAAGCCTTAGGGGGCTTGGGCTTAAAATTTTTGGTTAGGGAGATGAAGAGTATAATGAAGAAGGGGATGATATGGATACTAATGAAGAGAATAAGGAGAAGGAGGATATTAACAAGGAGGAGCCGATTGCTAAAAAATAGAGGAGGTCTAAAGAGGAGGACATGCCCCCTCAGGGGAAAATGGATTCTAGGTGGGAGATCACTGTCATTCATCTTTCCCCAATTCCCCCTCAGGAAGATGATAAGGAGAAAATAGAGGATAAGAGTGGAGAGGTGGTTATAAAATTAAAAAAATATGACCTAGAAAATTTTTAATGTTAGAACCTCAAAAATGGGAATTGTGAGAGAAGCCATGAACCCCAAAATCCTCAAAGGTAAAGAGGGAAAGCTCTAGATGGAGGAACTCATTGATCTGACGCTAGTGGCTATCACTAATAATGCAAGGGAAATTGGCATGAATTTGATTAATAATGCTAGAAATAGTATGATTGACAATTTTAGGTGAAATAAATTGCTCTACCATGAACTAGAGGAGATCAAAGAAATAATGGGTTAGCTAGAGAACTAACAGAAGAAGTTAGAACATGGAAATTTGATAAATTAAAGGAATGGCCTTAGCTTGGTTGAAAAAATAATTCAAAATTTGGAGAATTACAATCATAATATGGAAAACTAGATGGTTTCAATTTTGACTTCTTTGAATGATAACATCTCTTCTCTTGCCAAAAAGTTGAAAGCCAAGGGATTCCTAGAGGAAAAAGAGGAAAAGGATAGAGACAAACATAGGATGGATGAAGACATGACTATGGACATTACCTCAACAACTTGGATCAGATAGGTCAAAAGAAGTAGGAGCATATGGTTGAGGAGATTCATAAAGCGTATAAAGTGGCAGAAATGATGCATGAGCTTGAAAGAAAGATAGAGGAGTAACAAAGGTTTTTTCATTTCCTATCTTTTGGACTATTTGGCTTCTATAGTTTTTTTTTTTTTGGCTTTTTTCTTGTCTATCATCTTGGCCTTTTGGTTGGTCGTAGTATTATGGCTAGGCTTTTGTTGCTTATTTTCAGCCCTTTGATACGTATTAACTTTTGGGTTTTAGGATCCATGTAAAACCTATTTTTCTTATCAAAAACAATTTGAATGTACTCTATCATGTCAAATTTTTTATGTATGTGTTTATGAGATTATGTATTGTTTATTCATTTTATGATTACAGACATGGTAATTGAGGCTTAAACTTATTAATAAAAATTTCTTAAACATGGCTCAACATGAAGGAATCCTTTAGGATTGAAAACTATATTTGTAATTTCTTATGTGTAATTGATGTATATGTGTATATTTCTTTTACATTGTTATCTTGTGTTGTTTAAACTTAAAAAAAAAAAGTTTTGTAAACTTTGTAACATATTATATTTATTTCTTTTGGGTTCTTGAGAGGGGCATTACAATTGCTTTGTCCTTTGTGAAATTTTATGAGATCATTGCTTGTGTAAAATTTTTCTATTGAAACCTAGATTTTTGTGTCTTGAAAATTGAATTGATAACATGATTCTATCAAAAATTCCTCAAACAGGGCAACAATTGCTAAAATACTACTAGAATTCTATAAAAAATCACAAAGTGTCATCTAAAAATTGTATTCTATCATTTAGGAGAACATTTCCTTTACAAGACTATCTAAAAACTACAAAACAAAGAGCTTCAAAATTCACTAGTCTAGTCATTTGCCTAAAATGATAACTTTCTTGGTACTATCTATGTCATCTATCATCTTGAACAATTGCATGTGAATCTGAAACCATCAATCCAAAATAGTCAAAATCTCAATCTATTTGACCAACTAGTCTCAAAATCTTCCATTTTCATACTTATATCTATTGTTTCATCACACTTGTTGTTATTAGTGTCACCATCTTAGCTATTTAGCCACTACTTTGACAACTAATGCCTTGTTTTTCTTCACCTTGTTATCTTCACACCATCAACTGAAACTAAGATAAAATCTACAATGCAATCTTGATCTACACCTACTCTTGTGATTTCTATCATTCATCTTGATGTATTACAAATAAAATATTTTATAAAGATTTTGAAGAGAGAAAGAAGAGAACACAAATGAAAATGGTTGAAAAAATGGACTAAATCCAAAATTCCTAGCAAGGAAGAATAAGTTCTAATCACAAACATGAAAAATTCCAATCTTTGAACTGTCAACTTCAAAAAATAAAGGAAGAACATGATACATCATTGAAAAAATTATTGAGAGAAATTTTTCGTTCTTCCTATGACAAACAAAAATTCAAATTCCTATGATCTTGAATCCAAGACATCTAAGATCACCTCACAAACACCTAGGAAATCTAGAAATATCTTTAAGGAAAGACCTTGGCTACCTAGACTAGAGTGTGATTTCACCCCTTTGGGTTAATCTTATAAATTGATTTTTGAAGAGATTCTTAAAAATAAACTCATTTTTCTTATACCTCAAGCCACTTCATGTGGAATATGGTTTTTTACTAACTATTGTGCCTACCATAGAAACAATGAGTATAAAACTTCAGATTGTGTAGAGTTGAAAAATAGAATCCAAGATCTAATTGATGATGGTATAATTGAAAATCCTAATGGCTCATCTAGTAAGTATACTACTCTCAATCTTGATCAACATCATGAACCCATGTCTAGTAATGGTTCAAATCCACCTTCTACTTCTCCCAACATGTAGTCACCCTCAAGGTTTTCCTCTAAAAGAAATTCAATATAACTTACCACATCTATTCCAAATGATCCTTCATTATCCTTTCAAACATCTTTCTCCCAAATTTAGAATTCTAACTCACCCTTAGAAGTGACTCCATGTCAAGAGGATAATCCAAAAAAAAGAAACAAGTCATTATAAAGATCATGATATCCTTCCTCATCCAAATGTTAACCCAAGGCTTATATCTCAATAACTACATGATAAACCAAGTATACCCTCTACCTTATTTATAGAACATATACTTGCATCTCAAGAACCACATAGCCCTCCATCTCTCATTTTTTTTCCTTATAATCAAGATCAAGAGATTTCTTCCATCATCCCTAATTAGACTATTGGTGAAGAAAAGAAAAATACTTTTACTATGCTATCCAAAAATCCCTATCAAGATCAAAGTATCCCCTCTTTTTCTACTTCTCCATACTCACTTCAAAACTATGGGAAAGATTCAAATAATCTTACTAAAGATATTACTCCTATAAAAGATACTCATGAATCTATTGATGGTCTTGGTCACCTTTCTCTCTCTAAAGATGTTGATATACCTATCCACTATCCCTTTGCATCATCTAAGTCCATCCTTGGTCCTTTTACATCTAAGATAGAACCTTCAAACCTTCCTTCCATAATTGGAACTTATGCTTCTCCATATCCTACTTATACTCCTATCTCATCATCCACTTCTCCTATCATACATCAAGATCAAAAAAGACACTCATCCTTTAACTATTCATATCCACCTTTCCATCTGAACTAGTCATATCAATCGCATTCATTCAAAATTCCCAAGTCTTTTCGAAGCAATTTGGGTTCACAACATAAAAATATAAAATATAAAAATCCACTTATATATGATGATCATCATGTCCTATCTAATCAACATGTGGCTACAAAGAAGGAAGAGTTATTCAAAAGACCACAAAATCCCATCAAGAAAAGAAGAAAGAAATTGAAGAAAATGTGGGTTCGTAAATCCCTAATCAAAGAAATGGAATATAAAGAATTCAAAAGTGAAGGAAAATCAAAAGCTATGTGGATTCCTAAGTCTCTATTAAAACACTTGCATACTAAAGAAAAATCAATGTTGGTATCTAAGCTTATAAAGGATTCTACTCCATCTTCTTGCAAACTTTCTCCATCACCTCTTAAATCAAAGCCTCAAGTTGTTCCATCCAATTTCCCTTTATCATCCCATTACCCTTCAAAGTGTGTGTCAATTTTGATCTTGAGAACTTTTTCTTCTACCCTTGCACATCCCTTTCAATACCCTATCAACTCCACCTTTTATCCTTCCATTCCATTTATCTCATGCAAGGCCTAAAATCTTATACTCCATATACATTTTCCACTATCTCCTTTGCTTTTGCTTTCCTACTATCTCACTTCCATTTTCGTATCAACATATTTTAGCATACATTTCTATGGCCTTGGCTTATTATAACTTATCCTTCCAAAATGAGTACTATTCAAATTGACAAAAGGCTTGAATTCTTTCCAAAAAATCTAAAAAAACAATTTTAAAAAATCTAGAAAAAGGAGAAAAGAACCAAATTTTTTTTTTTTTAAAGAGGAAAGAAAAGTGTCTTGATGAAAACCTTGTAAATAGGAGCCTCTTGTTTCAAATGCTCCATCTAGAAAAATACCTTTTAACTTCTGTACAATCAATTTTCTAATTTAAATTCTTTTCTTTCCACTTTATTTTGTTTCTCTCAGCACTCTTAGCTATCTTGAGACTCAACTCGTACCTACATGAACTGAAAATGGTCTTGGGTAAAATGCCCCATGTTCTTAGAAAATCTCTCATGTATTAGTCACTAGTTGTCCAAATTGTGTCTGCCTACTATCTATTAGTCTATTAATGAGATTCCTCTTGAAAAGGATCTCTCTTTCATCAATCACTAGTCATTCTAATTGTGTATGCCTACTATCTCTTAGTCTACTAATGAGATTCCTCTTGAAGAAGATCTCTATTGCATCAATCACCAAGTGTACTAACTATGTGTGTCTATTTTTATTTGTCTCCTAAAGAGATTTCTCCAAACACATGCTAAACTTCAACACTTCGCATCAACCTTTTGACATTGAAACTAAAATTGAATAGTGAAAATATTTGAGCTATGTTGAGCTTTTCTTTGTGTGTTTTTCTTTCACTTTGTCATTCCCCTTCAAGAAAATCCATGATTTCTAATTTGACTAAGAGGAGCAAGTACTAGGGGTATAATCTTTTCTTTGTTTTATGTTTGATGGTTTAGTTCCAATGACCCAAAAGGGTCCATATAAAAGGGGTGTCAACTATAAGATCCTCTATCTCATGTTGGATGACCATGTGTACCTTGAATAATTTTATATGGAAACTTTAGTGAGTTTGGTTCTTCTCCTTGTTTATTTTGAGTGAATTATCTATGCTACAGTAAAATATTGATACTCATCCTGAAAAGTGAACATATAGTTCACTGTGAGTATTCTTAAAACACATCTATTATAGGTTATGAATACAAGGTTTGTTGTGGACATAAAACTTACTTATTACTTATCATGAGAATGATTTCTTGAGTGTCTAGTATGCTTGTACCAAGAAACATTCTCATATTCTTAGTATTTATGCTCTGGTGCTTATGTTTGCTTGCTAAATCAAAAGGAACATGTGTTATGGTCATTCTAGCTTCTTTTTCCTTAATTTACATATGATTCTAATAAATTAAAACTAATAGCATATTCATATTCTCATGGTATTCCTATCTTTGAGCATTGTACAACATCCTACGACCTTACCATAAAATGCTCAATGATGAAATATAAGCTATGCTTCAATGACTAAAGTCCTAGACTTGCATCCACTTTAGTGTTGCATTTTCATATCAAACATTATAGTGATACTCATTATATAAAACTATGAGAAATAAAAGTAATAATCCCTAATCATTATGTTGTTTCTCATCATTTTCGAGATCAAAATCACATTCTGATATCATTAAACAACTCAAAATTTCACTCTAAAATTTTGGTACTTCAAAACAATCTTTTGCTTGTACAAGCATCACTATGACACAACTAGAGTCCAAATTCCTTGATAAAAACTTATTTTTATCAAAATTTGAATCATCGTCAAAAAATTCCCCATTTCAATCAACCCTAGTCAAACTAGGTAAAAAATGCTCAATATGGCTTAACAAATTTTTATCAACTTTCTTCCTATGCTACTTCACTTCTTCTCAATAAAATCTATCAAATCTCATTTTTCTTTACTTAGATTCCTTTTAGACAAATCATTAATGATATCATCATCTAACTTTTCTCTTGAGGGGGCGGGATGAATCCATAACTGCAATCTGGCTATTATCTCAAGTCCTCATCACTAGTGGCATTCTTATCAACAAAACTCAAGTCCTCATCACTAGGGGCATTCTTATAACTAGGGGAATCTTAGTTCATCAAGCCTATATCAAACTAAATTTCCTAATCTACATCATCAACTGGTAATCACTCTCCAACTATAGTAAACTTTGACCATTCTAAGTTAGGTCAACCTAAACATCAATCCCAATATGAATCTTGGCCACTCTAAATAATAAATTCAAAATTAGTTTATGATTGACCATTCCAAGTGAAATCATTGCTAAATAATTTTTTTTTTGACCATTCTAAGTCATAATTTTGAGATATAAATGGAGCTTTGACCATTCTAAGTCAAAGTCGATGCTCAATCAACTTTAGTTTGATCAAATTCAACTTTGTTTGTAATAAATTTCATATCCAATAGACCTTTAACCATTCTAAGTCAAAGTCAATGTCCAATAGACCTTTGACCCTTCTAAGTCAAAGTTGATGCATAATGGACCTTTGACCATTCTAAGTCTAAGTCAATGCTCAATATACCTTTGACCCTTATAGGTCAGAGTAAATGCCTAATGAACCTTTGACCTTTCTATGTTAAAGTCAATGCTTAATGAACCTTTGACCATTCTAAGTCAAAGGCGATGCTCAATAAATTATTGATCTCTCAGCCTATGTTGTTGATTAGTGTTTAAACACTTAGTCATTTACTAGGTAGGATTACAATGTCATCACTGCAACCAAGTCATCTAGTAAAGGCCGAGCATACAAAGCTTATATCAAGAATGGTAGTGATTGTCAAGGATTTAGTAGCAACTGAGTAGATGAACGAGTTGAGCAATAGAGTAGGGATGGATCATGTTGACAAGTTATCAAGAGCTAAGTAAATAGTTATATAGAAGCTAAGTAACAACATGAAGATGTTTACATAACCAAGCACTAGAGCACTCAAGTGTCGGGTAGTTCAATTTTAATATATAAGTTTGTAATGACACAAATTCATATGTAAACCATTTTGGCCAACTTTTATATGATATTTAATATTTTAAGAGCTAGCTAAGATATTGATCACATGTAATTGTAGAAGGTAATGGTCCCAAGGTGTGCAATTCAACCAATTAGAAAAAGAGATATAATTGGAAAAAGATGATGAAGTGTAAGTCGTCAATCAAGATCTAGGACCTTCATAGAATGTCTATTTAAGGTGGATGCTAACCCTAGAATTAGTATGTATGTGTGTTTTGATATGCAAGTGTATGAAGAAGAAAGAAGAGATAAGGATGAGTATCCTTATGCACATGTGAAGGAGTGAAGGTGAAATCTAAAAGAAAAGAAGATATAGAGAAATTAGAGGAGTGAAGGACTAAATAAAGTTATCAGATTAGGAGAATCAAATTAGTGATACAATAAAGAGGAGACCCAAAATCATCTTGTAGAGAAAATTGAGGGTCAGGTACTAAATCAATTATTGTTAATTGAGACAAGGTAAATCTCTTAATATAGTGGTCTTAAAAGACCTATGAAAACCTCCTAGAAAAGTCCTTATTGCATTGTCAGTGTAAAATCCATTAACAAGGTTAGAACTAATAGTCTTTTAAGATTTTAAAAGGGCAGACCCCTCACAGGGTAGAACATATTTTATGATTAGACATTGTAACCCTAATAGGTTAAATTTATTGTTGCAACAGTGAAGATTTGTGGTTTTATCCCCACCCCATTTTTACCTTCATCTTGAAGTGTTTCTAGGTAAGAAAATTATTGTGTTATATGTTGAACTATTTATCGATGTGATATATTTCATTTATGTTTCAACATTTCAATTTTAATGGTAGATCTATGAGATGCAATTAGGTATGAATGAATGATATTGTTTTTGAAGTCAAAAGTTTAAGATCCTAATTCATTCCCCCTCTTAGTATCTTATTTCCCATATACTCATTCCAAAAATTGGTATAAGATCTTAGTTCTCTTGATAGGAAGCCTAACATATTGAGATGATAAGATCATGGAGATGGAAGTGTACAAGATGAGAATGTTCATTGGGAATCAGATGATTGAAATCCATATCATATTGCAAAAATTTGAAGAAACAAAAGAGGAGTTAAGGAAACCACTAAAAAGAAGAAAATAGATAGCCATTTAGCTAAATGACCCTCAATATAAAGAAGATGAAAGAGAATGACTACTAGATAATGGAAAGACTAGTAATAATGATGAAGCAATGACATAATTTCTAGATAAGAATAGTGCCCTAGTAAAAGAAGTAAAAGACCACAAATAAGAACAATAAATTCAATTAGCTACACTTTGTGAAACAATTTAACAAAAGAAGAAATCAATGGAAGACAAGCTCATGGCTGAAGAAGACAAAAGGTAGATGGCTAGTAGACTTGAAGAAACATCATTTGAAGTACAAAATCTTACAAACAATCATCTAGACATGATAAATCAGTTAGTAATTGCTAATCAGGAAGAAAAATAAAAAGATGTGGAGATCACAAATCTAAGGCTACAAAATGAGAAATTGAAAAGTGAGTTAAGGCATGAAAATGAACTCATGCAAAGACTGAACAAACCAAATGAAGCAATCAAGTACTTTGAAGAAATGATGAAGTCACCTAAAATAAAAGACACTTCTAGACTTGGATACAACAAACAATTTTCATCTACTGAAGAAGGAGAATCATCCAAAAGTGGAGAGAAAAGGAAAACCTACATGTCATTATTGTGGAAAAATTGGTCATACAACCAACATTTGCAAGAGTAAAAATGGTAAACAAATTTTTAAATAGAAAACCAAGTGGTAATTATTTTAATAGCAAGAAAGAAGGAGATCATGCACATGAATGTAGATCAAATAATAATGACTCAACTAGAAAGGTATCTAAATTCCAAGGTCACTACTACAATTGTCAAAAGTATCATGGACATAGAGCTAATGAGTGAAGAATTAAAAAGTCAAACTAGTTACTTGAAAAACAAACTCATACAAAAAGAAAAGGCAATTCCTACAATTGGGATTACAATAAATGGTTAAGTTGTCACTATTGTGTAGAGTATGGGAACATTCAAGAGAATTGCATTAAAACACATTTAAGAGGAAATTACAAGAAATGGTTAAATTAAGAGATAACATGTTTTAGTTGTCACAAAGGTGGATACATCAGTAGGAATTGCGAAGCCTAAACACCAACACCAACACCAACACCAAGTAATGGAAATGACAAGCGTAAAGGAGAGAAAACTTGAATAGAGATAGTAAGAGCTGGAAGTAGTAGCGAAGAGGAAACTGTGATCACCCAATTTGATGGATCAGGTCATCATGCCACATCTCACTAAAGAAAAGAAGGTAGGAAATATATACTCAATGTTATATTCTACATTAGTTGCTAGCATAAAAGAGATGAAAAGTCATATTTGCATAAATAAAGATGCATTAAGAACTATTTGAAATTGAAAATTAGAAAGTATTGAGCATCAATGGTATAGTCTATATTGATCGAGCATTGTAGTATAGACCGAGTTATCAAGGAAAAATAGCACATTGACTTAGCGAATTGGTTATGACCAAGTGAATAACCTTGACTGAGATGAAAATGAAGATCAAGCTAGCTATAATACACCAAGTATGAAGATATTAATTGCAGACCTAAAAAATGAAAGATTGAAGGTATTTATTAAATTTGGTGATTTATTTGCACTCACCAAGAGATCAAAGAGATCACAAAATATTTCAAGGTGATCAAAGTGATTTTAGCAACCAAAGAAAATAATCTTAGCATATTATTAGCAAATTTGTGAAGTGAAGTAAGTACCACTCTTAGTGCTAAGTTAAGATATTTGTGAATTTTTTTGTCTAAAACCCAAGTATAAAATGGCATCTAGAAGTGAAATAGTGAAGGATATAAGTGCTCAAATCATTAGGAATAATCAAAGTCCCCCACCCAATTTTATAAAATTAGTTAATTTTGATGACAATATTGATGATGTTGGAGTGTTGTCATCAATTCCACCCAGATTTTTGATTGTACAAGACATAAGATTTTTCTATTCATGCAAAGTTGGAGAAATTAGAGATTTTGAAATAAGGGAAGCTTATGAGAAGCTATGCATTGATGGAAACCTAAAGGATGCATACAATACCACTAATAAAAAAGGGCTTAGTCATGCCCTAGGTTTTCCAAAAATTTTCAAGGGCAAATGGATCAAGATCGTGCTTAGCTAAGTTCATGACATGAAAATTTAGTTGGAAGGTGGGTTGATCAAGATCAATAAAAAAATCATTCATAGAGTAACTGGGTACCCTACTTTGGATCAACCAAAGAGCATAAAGAGTAGAAAAAGGACTGATGTTGAAAACTTGACCAAAGGGAAGTGGAATGGCCATGGTATGTTAATTGATGGAATCAAGGATCCATTAATTGAATATGTTGTTTGTGTGATTACACAAAAATTCTATCAGTTGAGAAAATTGAATAATATGCCTTGTGTTGTAGTTGATTTAGGCTGCAAAATTGTGAGGAACAACCATTCATATGATATTTCCAAGCTACAACTACACAAACTTACAGAGAACCTAGAGGGAGTAAGAAAAGAAAAGAAAACCTCTTGTAAGTTTGGTTCTCTACTAGTTTGTATATTTTTCTATGTACAAAACTATTTCCCTACCATTGGTATAATTACATGGCATAGGAATAAAAATCCTATGGAGTAGTTAAGTGATATGATAAATAGGTTGGGAGAGAAATTTGAAGTAGTAATGGATTATTACTTTGAAGAGTTTAAAATAAAAATGAAGAATAAAATGAAAATTCTAAAATTAGTTGTAGATGGATACTATGATTAAGTATGTTTCATTGTGGACACAGATTTTGTGTATGTGCAAGTAGTATTACTGAGGGTAGAATGGTTAAGGCCAGTGCCCTATGAAGTAAATGCAGATGATGTAATGAAAATTTTTATTTCACTCTTAGTAGGAGATATTGATGCTAATGCCAAGTAGTTTGGCACATATGAGACTATTATTTTTGAGTTAACTGTAGAATCCACCACAACTAAGGGAGGTAAAGAAACAGAAAAAGGTCAGCACAACCTCTTGCTAAGCTATTGAAAGAAATTCCATCAAAGAAAAGGAAATTGGTAGAAGATCAAGAAAATCCAAGAAGGAAGCTAATAATTGCACAAGAGGAGGAGGAATGTGAAGAAAAGATCAAGTCTGATGAGACTAGAAAACTTCAAGTAGTGAAGAGACCCCCTCTAATGATTGTGGATTAGGTACATGCAAAATTTATAGAATTGGAAAGCATAATAGGATTCAAAGACATTCAGTATGATTATTTGAACAATGATGATCAAGTTAATCTTAAACACACAATGATTGACATGATGATCAAGTTTAGGTGCACACCCATGGAATTGGGAATTGGTTTTCCAGTGGGTTTATACAAAAGAGTGGATACCAAGTGAAAATTGGCATTATCCATTGAAAAATAAAATAAGAGAGACAACATTGGCACAAGTTATGCAAGATTTAGGGAAGATACACATTTCTATAGCCCTTAAAGATTTTGTTAAGAAGTTTATATAAAGGGATAGGAAATATAAGGTTTTGAAAAATAAAGCTCATGAAGTTGAGAAAGATAGAATTAGAGTATGGAAAGAAGCATTTGGATTGCTTACTCTATCTATGGAAGTGAGGGAAGATAGAGATGCTATTGAATTTGAAGATAAATACAAGCAAGAAATGGCCAAGATGACAGAGGAGATCCAACAACTTGCTAGTCATTGTGAAAAAAAAAGAGATAATCAAAATTGAAGATGACACTAACACCCCTCCACCTTGTCCAAATATATTTATAGAAGAGAAAGTTCAAGGTGTATTGAAATAATCAAGAAAAATCTATATTAGTCCAATTCTATTATAGATACAAGTGTCGAGAAAATTGGTAAGGCATTAATTTTATATAGACACCCAAATTTTATGCAAATTTAGAACAAAAGGAAGAATTTTTTTGAGAAAGATTCTTGCACTAAATTGGAAGAGGATGAAGTTACATAGAAAGAGAAAAAGGCTACTCAAGCTCTTATTCAACTATTGAGTGCAAAGGCTACATAACCAAAAAATGTGACACCTATGCAACAAGTGATTTCTACACCAGTGTAGTAGCCAAAGTTGAGATCAAGTAAGCAAGGAAAATAATTACAATTGTCATTATCCAGTGATACACCCTCAAGGTCTCAGGATCTGACTCATGTAGGTGAAGAAGGTGATGAGTCAATGACCCTTGATAAGGTAAATACATTATCTAAGTATGATTTGAATAATCTTACATTAGAAAAAATAAAAGAATTGAAAATCTTATTGAGTTGTAAGGCCAAACAAGAGCATTTGAAAAGAGAGTAGAAGAGAAGATAGGTACTTCATACTATCAAAGATATTTTTATAGATGCATTTGGAATCACATATGTGAAAAATTAACATACAATTGTAGATGA
This sequence comes from Cupressus sempervirens, assembly GCA_028749045.1. Lineage (NCBI taxonomy): Eukaryota > Viridiplantae > Streptophyta > Pinopsida > Cupressales > Cupressaceae > Cupressus > Cupressus sempervirens. The sequence goes on along the minus strand of CM053789.1, from coordinate 641,743,970 downwards.
ATTAGTGCATTTAGTTGATATAATCTAGATAGATGACATTGAGACAAATGAGAAGTTATTACAATGGTCAGAGAGAAGAATGGAGCATAAGGTTTTATAGAAAGTCTTATAGGAACTTGTACAGAGACAAGCTAAGATTTCTACGTCTATTACATAGTTCGAAACAATTTTGAAGACCATCAATTCTTTATACTTGAAATTTTGTGATATAGATTTCTTTACAGTAGATACTACATTTTCATTAGAGCTACTGCATGCAAACATAAGAGCTAATGTTATCACATTGGGAAAGAATTCAAGTTCAAGCTCATCCTCTTATAGTGAACTAACATTTAGTCAAAAGAGGTTAGCCAAGCTCATGACTAGAGAAAAAAAGATAAGGCATAAGTTAACATTGATTCAAATTCAATTACTACCACATATAGAGATAATTCAGAAGGTAATCTCTATTGCTAGAGAAACTTTGAAGAAAGAGAGAAATTTTTCTCACATTGTAGGATTCATTGATCTAGCTACTGAGCTAGAAATTCAATTTCAAATTTTGTAACAGGTACATGAGAGATGGAATAAAGGCTATGCCAATATTTTGGCAAGTCATCAACAATTCTTTGATAAATATCAACTTACCCCATCAGCTCCAAGTTCAATTAGTGACAAAAAAAAAGGGGAATGAGAATGACAACAATGGGGAATGAGAATGGAGATGATATATGAGGAAATGAAAGAATAAGACAAGGAAAGCCAATATGTAGATCAAAGATTAGATATCATATTTTATAGGATCACATTATGGTCTTAGGGGGAGTACTCATTTTTTAGAAATATATGATTTTAGGACAAAGTGTTTTTGCCACTAATGTCAAAGGGGGAGATTGTTGATCTCTAAGCCTATGTTGTCGATTAGTGTCCAAACACTTAGTTATTTAATAGGTAGGATTACAATGTCATCACTATGATCGAGTAATTTAGTATAAGCCATGCATACAAAGCTTATATTGAGTAGGATAGTGATTGTCAAGTATTTAGTAGTGACTGAGAAGATGAATGAGCCAAACAATATAGTTGGAGCCAAACAATATAGTAGAGACTAAGCATGTTGACAAGTCATCAAGAGCTAAATAAATATTTATATAGAATCCAAGTAACAACATGAAGATGTTTACATGACTAAGTGTTAGAGCACTAAAGTGTCGAGTAGTTTAGTTTTGATATATAAGTTTGTAATAACATAAACTCATATATATACCACTTTGGCCAAATTTTCTAAGATACTTAATATTTGAAGAGCCAAATAAGATGTTGATCACATATCATTGTAGAAGGTAATGATATCAAGGTGTGGAATTCAACCAGTAAGAAAAGGGATATAAACGATAAAAGATGACGAAGTGTAAGCCATCGATCAAAATCTAGAAGCCTCACACAATGTCTATTTAAGGTGGATTCTAACCCTAGAATCAGTATGTATGTGCATGTTGATATGTGAGTGTATTAATAAGGAAGAAGCGATAAGGATGAGTATCCTTATGTGCATGTGAAGAAGTGAAGGTAAAGTCTAAAAGAAGAGAAGACAGAGAGAAATTTGAGGAGCGAAGGACTAAATAGAGGTTTTCAGATTAGGAGAATTAGTTTAGTGATACAGTAAAGAGGAGATCGAAGATCATCTTTTAGAGAAAACCATGGGTCAAGTATTGAATTAGTTATTGTTAATTGAGACAGGGTAAATCTCTTAACAGAGTGGTCTTAATAGACCTATGTAAATCTCCTAATAGAGTCCTTAATTCATTGTGAGTGTAAAATCCTTTAACAAGGTGAGACCTAATAGTCTCTTAAGCTTTTAACAAGGTAGACCCCTCATAGGGTAGATTATATTTTATGATCAAACACTATTACCCTAATAGGTTAACTTTATTGTTGCAACAGTGAAGATTTGTGGGTTTCATCACCACCTTAGTTTTACCTTCATCTTGAAGTTTTTTTGGGTAACCAAATTATTATGTTATGTGTTGAACTATTTATAGACATGATGTATTTAATTTATGTTTTAGTAGTTCAGTTTTAATGGTAGATCTGTGAGATGAATTAGATATGAATGAATGAAATTGGTTTTAAAGTGAAATGTTTAACATTCTAATTCACCCCCTCTTAGTATCTTGTTTCCCATATATTCATTCTAACATAAACCTTTGACTATTCTAAGCCAAAGACAATGCTCACCTCAATAGACCTTTGACCATTCTAAGTTAAAGCCAATGCTCAATAGACCTTTGATCATTCTAAGTGAAATATGATTCTCAATGCATCTTTGACCATTCTAAGTCAAAGACGATACTCACATTAACCAAATTTTGTCCAATCAATCTTTAGAATCAACTTATTCAAGATCCATATCAAGCTATACTAAACCTCTAAACATCAAAGCTTCTTTGAACATATGTGTTGCTCACACATCCATTAAAATAGGGGCAAATGTAATCACCTAAAATTGGTATAATCCAACATGTTCCCCTAATCTCAAAAATCAAACAAAAATCATCAAAAGTCTCAAACACAAAATGCAACCTATTTCTATCACTTAATCTGATCAGTGTATCAAATTGCATAAAACCCTTAAAATACAATAATCCTAAAAAAACAATTATTTCCTAATTAGCAATAAATCACCTTAGACTATTTAATTTAATTCAAATTTCCTAACACATTTATTAAATTAAACACATTTTCTAATAACACATCAAAATGGAATTAAAATTATCAAATGAATTAAATCTCCAAAAAAAAATTTATTGAATTAAATATTTAATAAATTGAGAAAAAATGACTAAAAGAGATAAATATTCAATTAAATTAAATTACCTCTAATTATTCCCTAAGAAATGGACAATTAATTAAAATAAGGAGTCAAGATGAGTTCAAATATTCAATTAAATTCAATTATCTTCTCCAAAGTTGAAAATTAATGAAAACATGGATTGATTGAAAGAGTTGACTTGAGTTCTAATTTCATAACAAGGAAATCAAATAATATATGGAATAGTTAACTTGGTAATGCATAAATAAAAATGGAAGTCAAGGGAATTATACCACCATTCTAGGAAGTTAACCGAGCAATCTGACCTAGTCAACTCTCAATCACTCCCAATCAGGGGCAAAGAACTAGAAAGTAACCTCCTACAAAGACTATATCTAACAAAAGGTGTTTGGAGTTGAAATCAACTCTTCCTCATCTTGAAAATCTTTATAAAAGAAGGTCTTCTAACCTTTATTTCTCATAAGATGTATGCACAATTGAAGAGTAAGATTACAATGTTGGAATTTCTCTAGAGATATTTTGCATCATAATTTTTTCACATTATTATTTTGTTAGATCATATAGAATTCATTAGTTTTAATCCTTCATTTATCTAGTTTTCAGGCATACTTGCACACAAAAATACAAAAAAAAAGATTATAATTGCATTTACATTAAAATCCTTCGTTTAAATAATATCTAGTCACTGATACAACTTCAGATCTAAGAGCTACAAAATCCTATTGATTAGAAGGTAATAAGTCACTTTCGCATGGAATTTTTCATATTGTTTATTTTTTGATTTGGCTAACCATGGATGTAATGATTTACTGAAGTGTGGTGTTTACATATACATCTACCATCTTTCACACACATAGAAATGAGTAAACACGAATACTAAAGAGCTAAAAGTTGGTCCAAACAGATAAAATAACAATGAATTTTGGAAATATAATTTGATAATATTATCTAGTGATTTTTTTAGCATTATAGCTATTAGATTATGGTGACTAGTCAGGGAAGTATTTTACATACTCCATAATTCCTCGATAGGGTTCGAGGCTACTATATTGGCATTTTACATGTTGTAACTAATTTTAAGCCTAAAGCAACAAAAATACTTGTATACAAGGGCTTAGGGTTAGGGATTGTTTCATTGTAGGTGATGCAAAAATTGCTTCTTGTGGCAATATTGAGCTATAAGGGATTACATATTGTAATCAAGTTGTAATCATTAGATCATAATAATTTTGGACTTGTTGTTTGGTGAATGTAGCCTAGGGATTGGGTGAACCAAGTTAAATCTTGGTGTCTTGTGTTCTCTTCTATGTGATCTATTATTATTTTTTATTATTTAGATTTGCATGTAATTATTATTTCTATCTGAGGTTTAATCCTAACAAGTGGTATCAAAGTGAGGTTGTTTTTATTTTTAGATATCCTTTGTAGGAAAGTTTCACAGTTGAGTGGGAGTCTCACAATGTGGGAGTGATGAAAGGTGAGGGTAAGCTGAGGTTTGACAAGTTTAATGGGCACACATTTTAGTTATAAAAAGTTCAAATGGAGGACTATCTCTATCAGAAGGATTTATGGAAGCCATTGGAAGGAAAAACTAAGAACCAAGGAACTATGAAAAATGAGGACTGAAAGATTTTAGATAGAATGACACTCGAAAGAATTTGATTATGCTTGGAACCATTGGTGACATTCAACATTAAAAAGGTGAAGATGAATGAAGAGATGATGGAAAACCTAGCAAAATTGTATGAAAAGCCCTCCACTTCAAATAAGGTATTTCTCATGAAGCATTTATTTAATATGAAAATAGAAAAAGGTGGATCTATTGTGGATCATTTAAATGAGATTAATACTATTAATAGTCAGTTATTTTCTATGGGTACTAAATTTGATGAAGAAATTAGGGTTCTCTTGATTTTGTGTTCTTTGCCTGAAAGTTGGAATGGCTTGGTAATGACTATGAGTAATTTTGTTTCTAGATCTAATACCCTAAAATATCATGATATGATCACTGTTATTTTGAGTGAGGAAACTCATAACTCAAGTGGATCTACATCAAGAAGTTCTTTGAACACACAAAGAAGAGGCACAATGATTGAGAGAGGAAATAATTCTAGAAATTGTGAGAAATCAAGAGGAAAGTCAAAGGGGAAAAGGTCTTAATCGAGAGGACCAAATGACTACTAGTACTATGGGAAACCATGGAATAAGAAGAACGATTTCTAGAGTTGAAAGAAAAAAGATGGAGATAAACTAGAAGGGGACAAGGAGGCAAATGTGCCAAGTAACAAATCTAAAGAGGATGGTTTGATTTTGTCTTTAGAAATTGTTGATGATTCATGGGTTTTAGATTTTGGTGCTTCATTTCATGCTACACCTTATAGAGGTTATTTCATTAATTATGTCCAAGGAGATCTTAGGCTTGTTTATTTTGGGGTTAATGAACCCTGTCAGATTTTTGGAAAGGGAAAAATTAAGATTAAGTTGCAGAATGGGAATCATTAGGTACTACATGAGCTAAGACATGTTCCAAGGCCGAGTAGGAATTTAATTACAGCAGGGCAATTCAGTGATGAGGGTTTTGTAGTTACTTTTAATGATAAAAATCATAAGGTTTTAAAAGGTTCCCTTGTATTCACAAAAGGTGTTAAAGTAGGCACCTTATATATTTTTACAATTTTTATTGTTCCTTCAACTTTGATTGTTTCAAAGAAAAATGAATGTTCAAGAACAAGTGCTGCAATTGAGTAGGGAGGAAAAATAGCTACTGTAGATTTTGATACAAAATTATGACACAAAAAACTTTTGAACATGAGTGAGAAAGGTATGAAAGTACTTCATTCAAAGAAATTTTATCAACTCTAAAATGTGTTATTATGGATTTTTATGAAAGTTGTGTATATTGAAAACAAAAGAGAGTGAGTTTTGTGAAGACTGGAAAGGAAAATAAAAGTCAAAAATTAGAGCTTGTGCATATAGATGTATGGGGAAAAGCTCAAGTACCTTCCCTTGGTGGCTCTCATTATTATGTTACTTTTTTTGATGATGCAACTAGAAAAGTATGGGTTTATTTCCTTATAAATTTGATGTATTTCAAACTTTTAAGAAATGGAAATGCTTGGTTGAAAATGAGACTAGTAGGAAATTAAAATGCCTCAGATCTAATAATGGTGGTGAGTATTGTACTTATGAATTTGAAGATTATTGCTCCACTAATGGTATATGTAGAAGTAAAACTATTCCAAGGACTTTATAGGAAAAAAGAGTGGCATGGACAAGACTATAATGGAGTGTGCAAGGAGCATGAGGTTGCATGTAGGGTTGCACTTATACATGTGGGTAAAGGCTATCAATAATAATGTATATTTGATTAATAGAGGTCCCTCTACTCCTTTGGACTATGGTATTCTAGAGGAAGCATGGACTAGTAAGAAGGTGAGTTATTCTTTTCTTAGAACCTTTGGTTGTGAAGTATTTTCTCATATCGATTCTAAAAATAGAATCAAGATGAAGGCTAAGTAAAATAAATTTCTATTTTTTGGATATGGAACTGATGAATTTGGTTTTAGGCTATGGGATTTTAAAAATTGTAAAATTGTAAGAAGCAAGGATGTCATATTCAATGAGAAAGTTTTGTACAAAGATTTTTTGCAGCAGCATGAGAAAAAAGAAGATGATTATGTAGTACTAGATGATACTCCAAAAGATGATGTTCCAATGATTCCTCATGATGTGCAACAAACATAACAATGAATACCACACACAACAATGAAGTTAGATAGTAAAAAAGGCTAAGTAGACCTCCAGAGAGATTGTCTCCTTCTTTGTACTCTATTTTTGGAAAACCTAAATGTTATGATGAAGCTATATAGATGGATGCTAAGATTCAATAGGAGTCTGCTATGGAAGATGAAATGAACTCCTTGCTAAAAAATAATACTTGGGATTTATTAAAGTTGCCTACAGGTAAATGAGATTTATAGAATAAATGGGTTTACAAGTTGAAAGAAGAGGATGGATGTAAGAAAAGATTTAAAGCTAGGTTAGTTGTAAAAGGATTTGCATAGAAAAAAAATATTGATTTTGATGAGATATTCTCTCATGTTGTTAAGATGACTTCTATTAGCACTATTTTAAGTATTGTGTCTACTAAAGATTTTTATTTGGAGTAGCTTGATGTTAAAACAACCTTCCTTCATGGTGATTTGGATGAAGTGATATATATGGCTTAGCCATAGGGATTTGAGGTCAAAGGTAAGGAAAACTTAGTGTATAGATTGAAGAAAAGTTTATATGGATCTAAGCAAGCACATTGGCAATGGTATCTAAAATTTGATAGTTTTATGCATGAACATGGATATAGTAGGTGTCATTTAGATCATTGTGCTTACTTTAAGAGGTTGGATGATGACAACTACATTATTTTATGTTTATATGTTGATGATATGCTTGTAGCTAGGTCTAACATGGATAATTTTAAGGGGTTAAAATACAAATTAACACATGCATTTGCTATGATGGATTTGGGGGTAGAAAAAAAGGTCTTTGGTATGAATATTTGTAGAAATAAAAAGAATAGGAAATTGACATTATCTCAAGGTGATTATATTGTGAAGATGTTGCAACATTTCTTTATGGAGAATGCTAAAGCTGTCAACACACCTTTACTTGGTCCTTTAAAGTTGACTAAGGAGATGTTTCCAAAGACATAGAAAGAGGAGGAAAAGATGTCCAAGGTGCCTTATGCTTCAACTATAGGAAGCTTTATGTATACTATGGTATGTACTAGGCCAATTATTGCACATGCAATGGGAGTCATTAGCAAGTATATGAGTCATCCAGTAATTGAACATTGGAATGTAGTTAAATGGATTCTCATATATTTGTGAGGAACATCTAGTAAGTGTTTACACTTTGGGAGCTTTACTATTGATTTATAGGGCAATGTTGACTTAGATGTGGTAGGGGATATTGATACTAGGCATAGTACTACAAGATATGTGTGTTGGAAGATTGGAGAGATTGTTGGAAGATTGGTTTGATGATGATATGTTATATTCATGACTAAGTTTTTCATTGATGTCAACATAGCATGTTTTATGTTTTCTATGGTATTTGACAGAAGAACAACCAAAAGATCAAGTTGATACAGATGGCTAGTTGAGCATGATAACCACCTAAGGTTATGCTAGATACTTCTGAGTATCTGACATATGTAGTTAACATCAAAAGTAGAAATGATAAGTCTAGAAGAAGTTATGTAAGTTTTGGTGATATCTTTTTTGAGATAGAGTTTACAGAGGTATGTTCTAATAATTTTTTTATATCTCTTAGCATAGCTGATATCTTGAAAATCAAGGTTGTGGACATGGAGAAGACATGTTGAAGATGATGTGGCTAAGCTTCCTCATCATAATTTTTCATGTATAGAAAGTTATTCAAGTTGCAAGGCAAAAGATTTGTCTTATTAGTAAGTGTAATATGATCTTAATGTGGTCCTATAATAATTAATTAAGAAGGACTAATAGTTGACTCAAGGAATTTTTTAATAGACTTAGTATAAAGGAAGTATATTTTCCTTTATCATAGTATGGATATATGTGAATTGTGAATATTCATAAAGTAACAGAGAGTACAAAATATGAAGTTGACCAGAGCAGTGTGGAAGTGAAGAAAACTTCATTGCTAAGGTTTTACTGAGTGATTCAAGGTTTGGTATTTGGATCCAAGGTTCGTGACACGATCTACAAGGTCTAAAAGTGATTGGTCCAATTGATAGGATAGAGGAAAGAACAAGGAAAGAAGAAAATAATAGTAAACTATTTGTTTGAGTAGTAAGCTATTCTTGTAGTTGAAATTGGATGTTTGGGCAATGGGCTCTTCTTGCATACATTGTACTACAACTCCTAATAGAGTTGGCACAACTCCTAATAGGGTTGGAATCTCCTAACAAGGACTCATTGTACTAAATGTTGTACTAGACTCCTAACAGGGTCCATCCTCTAACAAGGAATATTCATATTAGTACATTATCTATTGGGTATAATTCCCACGAGGGTTTTTCCTATAATCAAGGGTTTCCCTAGTCAACATATCTAATGTAATTTTTTATGTGCATCTTTGTATGGTTGCTATTTAATTTGGTTGAATGTTCTTTTTTTTTGAAGAAGATAAGTGTTTTAATTATTGGATATTTGATTCACACACCCCCCCCCCCCCCCCCAATTCTTAGTTATCTTGGTGGACTATTGTTTCTAGCAATTGGTATCAGAGCATCAAGTCCTTGAAGAAAAAGTTTAACAACTTTGGGAGATCCACGACGAACATGTTTAGGAAAGATAGTCCAAATTTTTATGGAACAAATTATGATAGCTAGAAAGAAAATATGAAGATACATTTGTTGTGTATGGGTTGGGGATATTGGATCTTGAAAAAAATAGTGAAGACAATCATTGAAAAAAATGACTTGGAAACTTGCACCGAGGCAGAGAGAGATCTTTTCATGTGTAACATGAGAGCTAGAGAAGCACTATTGACTGCACTTCCTGAAATTGAGTACAATTAGGTAAAATCACTTGCTACTTCACATTTGATTTGGAAAGCTTTGGAAAATAGTTTTGAAGGTGATGAACACTCTAAGAAGTTGAGGCTACAAAATTGGATTTGTGTGTTTCAAGATGCCAAGATGATGGAAGATGAATCTATAAGAACATATATAGGCATGATATCAGAAATTACTATAGGTGTTAAAGCTTAAGGAGGAACCAAAGATGATGATGAAGCTATATGGAAGATATTGAAGACTCTAAAACCACCATTCAAGTCAGAAATTTAGATGATATAGTTGTTGATATCATGCACCAAATATTTTGTTGGGACTCAAAATTGTAGCCCCAATTTTGAGTATCCTTGAGGAAAATAAGTCCTATAGGCACTTTTAAATGCATGTGTACCTGGTTGTCAGTTTGAGGCCTAAGAGGTGTTTAATATTTCTATCAGCCTACATTTAGTATGCCTATGTGTTTCATGGCAATAAACATCCATTCTGAGTCATTCCGTGAGGTCCCATTTTGAGCATTTGTCAAATCTGCATTTTTGCTTGTGTCAAACAGCAATAGGAGACTATATTTGCAACTAAATATCTCACACCCAATAATGTTTCATGACTTGAAACTTTGTGAGTGTTTAGTGTACATACTAGAGAACCTATGTTTCAAATTTTGAGTCATTTTGAGTCTGTTTGACTAGGTTTCGAATCCTTCAAAGTTGGTTGTTTATCAATATCATGCTAATGCAATTACTTCTAAATTCTGGGAGGCCCTATTTGACTTGTTAAAAATTTTGACTAGTTAACTAAAATGATAAAATTATTTTTGTGTTGCATTATGGAGGTTAGAGAATTGCTATGTTTCAAGTTTGAGCTCATGACAAATTTGTTTGATCATTTTTCAAATGCGATTCCAAATGCAACTAGTAACTTTTAACTAGTGTGAAAAGGTATAGATTTGTCAGTACCTCTGTTCATGATGCTATAACTTGAGATCTATGATAGGTGATATTAGATGAATTTTACTACTATGTTGCACTCCAAAAATACTTTAAGCATGCCAATGTTAATATCTTGATGAATTCATCTGCACATTTTCTAGGTCAATTTTATTTGCAAAAAATATTTTTTGTTAGTGTTTCCAGTCTGCAAATTTTGAGTAGCCCACTTTGACCACTTTCCATTCATGTCTAGTTATTTTTCATGAGCCAAAATTACAAATTCATACTCACCTCATGACAGTGAACCAACACCTTAGTTTTCATTCTCCCAAGTGCTCATTTGCCTAGATTTAGAAGCCAAATCCAAACGCAATTTAGTGTTTTCTGACATGTTTTCTTGCAGGCAATTCTGAGAGGTCAACTTTGACAGTCAATATCTTTTGACCTTAAATTTTTCATGAGACAAGATTCAACAGGGTGCAAATATGTAGAAAAAAGAATTAATGTACTAGTTTTTAGAGCCCAATTAGGTGTTCTGGTTAGTTTTTAAGGCCATTCAAAGGACCTTTTGGCACAAAGTTGACAAGTTGTAGATTAATGGTAAAATGATCTTTAATTGATGATTTAGTGATTGAAATTTTTTCTAATCAGTATGAGATGGTTAACGGATCAGTTTTGCAATTTAGTTGTTCAAAAATAAAAAAAATTTAAGCCAGACCCACTTTGGGGCCTGACTAATTTTCACCAGATTGATAAGATGCTAGGATTTGGGGTGTTCAAAAGATTTAACAATGTTTCAAACTTATATTAATACATTATTATAGAAAATCAAATGAGGGATGGAAATATATGCTCCCAGGTGATGAAGAATATCCTAGGCTATAATGAATTGTAGGCTATGACAGAGGAAAGGCAAAACAAAGATAAAATTTTTAGTCTCACATTGGGGATGTGATGGATTTTTAGTTGTTTAAATACAAATCCATGTGTATGCTATGTTGTCTCAAAAGACAATGGCTTTTGGAAGTCATGTGCTACAACATGGGGCCTGTGGTTGGCCAAATGACTTCAAATTTTGAGCCCATGAGGAATTTTAAACAAGAAAACAAGTGCGATGATGTGGTAGGTTTGGGAGCAGACACACAGGATCTTGCCATGTGTCCTAATCAAATGGCCTATGCATCACTACAAAATGAAGCTTCTCATTGGTTAAATAATGTGGAAATGTGGGCATTCGACACATGGTAGTGGGCCCCGCTTAGAGCTGAGGTCGCAATCTAGTCAGAGTGATGGGTTGGCCAATAAAAGCATGGCACATGGCATCTGTTGGGTGAATCATGAAGTGACAAGTTGCAGCATGGAAAATGGAGATGTTAGATGTTTCCACATGGCAAGATTTGATGCCTGGCACATGCCCACTTCCCAGAGTTGCAAGGTAGTTAAAAATGTGGCTAAGCGGGTGAGCACCACATGGTGATAAGATTGAGCAATTAAAGGCTACCACATGGCACTTGGTCAAAGGAGGGTTGACCCCAAATTTGAAGGGTAGGGAAAATATTGAAGAGTATAAAAAATAATTTTTAAATTAATTTTTCAAAAGGATATGGATGTCAAATCTTTTAAATGCAAAAGGGGTTATTTTCTAAAGTTGCAACTTTAGAATTTTTAAATTTTTGAATTTCAAGTGTAGACCTAACTTTTATAACTAGGGAGTGATTTTAAAATAGACTTTCAGGGGGTTCCTAGTGAGAAAATATAGCAATGTTATATATCACTAAAATTGGGAGAGAACAAACTTTCCAATTTTGGGTTAGTTTTTACATAGGAAGCAGTCTATTCAAGTTATTCAAGGTTTTCTCCTAGATTCCTAACTTGCAACCCTATTTAGACATTGAAGCTCAAAATTGATTCCTGGCATGGTAATGAACCAAATAAACATAAAAGATAGTGAAAATATAGTTGGGGTAAGTTTGGTCACATTCAAATTAGTTAACCCATATTTTCACTAGCATTTCATGATGTAGTTTAGATTTTTTGGTTGCATAGAGGTTTTCATCATTCAATAGGAGATATTTCAAGTTTTTTATAAAGTAATGATGAAAAAAAAATCATATCAAAATGGTAGAAAGATGAAAGAGGTTTTCAACAGTAGAAGATGGAATTTTAAGTGGACACATGTCAGACATAGATCAGATCTAGGAATTCATCCTCTTCTATATCTTGTTTTCTTTCATCCATTGTAAGGGTTATAGTCTTTAGAGAAAAATCACTCACTGCTGTGATACCATGTTTTGGTTCTAGTTTTGATGCGTTTCCATACTATGACACCACATTTTCTTCAACAAATTCTTCTTGTATGAACAATAGTAATAAAGAGAAATACAGATAGTTCAGATCTATTAGGTGTTTCTTTTTTTAAAATTCAGGCATATGAATGTATTATTTCAAGGAAATCAATACAAAGAACAACAAGTGTTTTCATTTTCATTTTAGATCTTGTCTCCTTTCTCAGTGAATTTTCAATGTTCTATGATCTTTGAACAAAGAGCCTAGGTCATAGTTGTAGTCCCTTAATGCTATATGTTATTTCATTATTACTTATAATTCAAGGAGTTATGTAAATGCTCTAGAGAAATGAACAAGGTTGCAAGTTTGTTGAGGAGGATATCAGGTAAGAATGAGATTTAGATTGAACATAGATGTCTATTTACAAGGTGAATAGATAGATCAAATATCTAAAGATACGAATATGTCTCAGGTATCCATATGTGTATGTTTGATTCATGGAATTGCCCAATGGTTAAGGCACTGATCAATTATAGGATCACTTGTTCATGCTGCTACATATTAGGGTTTTTGTTGAGTTCAACATCATTTATCAAACATTCTTCCCTTTCATGTTGAAGAGCTAAAAATTATAATCCTCACTCAGCTTATGAAGTTCATAGATTTGCATCTAGCTACTATAGGTCTATGTTATTGCATGAGTTATTAGGAGATAAAGGGGTTTTCATCTATAGTAAATAGGTTTAGGTTTATGTTTTAATTGCACTAGTACCATATATTAGAACCTCAAGGTTAACCTGCCTAGGTCTTGCAGAGCCTGATGTGAAGAAAGGTCAAGCCTTATAGTTGGCCCAAGACTACAGTCAAGTTTATCTATCATAGGAATTTGCTAGCCTTAGATGCATTGGTCTAGTTTCTTGGTCATTTTCAAAACTGTTAAATCAGGAGCCAACATATTTCACAAAGAAAACATTGCTTGGAAGACTTGAAGAAGTTGAGAATGAACTTAGATAGTCTAGAGAATTGACTAGAATAGAGACGAATTTTAGTGCCTTAATTATTTGACCTAACCTATCAAGGAGCACAAGTGCTAGAGGAGATTTTTCTTGTAGCAGTAGATCTAGAGAAGACAAAAAGATTGATCAAGTAGTAGCCCTTCTAGTAAGAAGAGAAAAAGAAGGTAAGAAAATCTTTAGATGTTGGATTTGTGATGAATATGGTCATTATGCATCTAAGTTTCCAAAAAGGGAGAAAAAGTATAAGGGAAATCATAAGACTAGAAAAGATAGATATTATTTTTATGCAAATGAAGATTATGATTCTGATGAACAAGCATTGAGTGTTAGTGATGATGAAATTGGATTTGTAGCGATTAAAGAAGAAATTCTAGAGAAGGTAGCTTTGGTATCACAGGTTGAGAAGAAATCTAATTGGATAATTGATAGTGGTTGTTTACATCATATGACTAGTTACATGAACAAGTTTGTTGACATCAAAATTTAGGATGGAGGAATTGTCAGAGTTGGAAACAATGCATCATGCCAAGTAAAAGGTATTGGATCTATAAATCTCTTGAGTGTTGGACAACTAGTATACAAAGGTTATCAGTATAGAATAAAGAAGGAATCTTTATTTCTCAAACTAAGTACTTAAAGGATTTTCTAAAAAGGTTTGGTTTGAAAACATGTAAACCTATTGGAAAACCTATGGTAATTGGACACAAGTTATCTATAAAGGATGAGACACCTACTATTGAGAAGAAGAAGTATAGATCTATGATCAGAGAATTGCACAATTTAACTCACACAAGGCCAAATATATAAAATGAAGTTGGAATTGTTGCAAGATTCCAGACTGATATGAGAAAAACACATTATGATATAGTAAAAAGGATATTTAGATATCTGAAAGGAACTTTATAATTTGGATTATGGTATGAAAGAGCTAATGACTTTACTCTAAGTACTTATACTGATGCAGATTGGGCATGCATTATGGATGACAAAAAGAGCACCAGTGGAGGATCCTTCTTTCTTGGAGGAAAATTAGTTTCTTGGTTAAGAAAGAAGTAGGATTTTACATCTTAAAGTATAATAGAAGTAGAGTATGTTGCAACAACAAATATTTACAATCAAGTTATTTGGATGAAACATATGCTGAAGGATATAAGGATAGAAATTGGTGAACCTATTGTTATACATTGTAACAACATAAGCATGGTAAATATGTCTAAGAATCCAATGTTGCATTCAAACACTAAGAATATTTTGATTAAGTATCATATGTTGAGAGAAAAAGTTATAGAAAAAGGAACTAGATTGGAGTATGTAAGCACAAAATAGAAGATTGCAGATATATTCACTAAGCCTCTTCTCAAAGAGACTTTTGACTATTTGTGAGGTATGTTTGGGGTTATGCCCCTTCCTACATCATAGTAGAAGATGCAAGAATGCATCAGTCTAGGGAAACAGAGCAACATTGTTTTTTTGGACTAGATGTTGATGCTTCCTATATGGGGGAGTATTTGTGATGGATAGAGTCATCTAGGACTCTTGATTGATATTGTTGTAAAAAATGTCTCTTGACACACAAGCTAAATAATTATCAATTGATTACAGAGTTTGATGTAGAGATATTGGTTACATAAACCTTTGACATTAATGTCAATGGGGGAGAAGTTTGGCATGAAAACAATTATGCTAAATGGGAGAAGTATTATGCTAAGAAGAAAAGTTTGGCAGTATGGTGAGGAAGATGTTTGGCATAAGTACAATATGCAGAATAATAGTTTGGTATAGAGAACATTGAGGTATATCAATGGGGGATTATGATTAATCAAAATAATTTGAAGGTGTACCATCTTTTGTTGGTATTCTTGGAGCTAGATATTTTTCATCTATGTTGTCATCAATTCCAAAGGGGGAGATTGGTTTGATGATGATATGTTACATTCATGACTAAGTTTTTCATTGATGTCAACATAGCATTTTTGATGTCTTCTGTGGTATCTAATAAAAGAACAACATAAAGATCAAGTTAATATAGATGGCTAGTTGAGCATGATAACCACCTAAGGTTATGGAAGATACTTCTAAGTATTTGGCATATGTAATTAATATTGAAAGTAGAAAGGATCAGTCTAGAAGAAGTTATGAAAGTTTTGGTGATATCTGTTCTGAGATAGAGTTTACAGAGGCATTTCGAGTAAACTTTTTATATCTCTTAGCAAAGTTGATATCTTGGGGATCAAGGTTGAGGACATGGAGAAGACATGTTGAGGATGACATGGCTAAGCTTTCTCATCATAATTTTGTATGTATGGAAAGTTATTCAAGTTGCAAGGTGGAAGATTTGTGTTATCGCTAAGAGTAACATGTTCTTAATGTGGTCCTATAATAATTAATTGAGAAGGATTAATAGTTGACACAAGGAATTGTTTAATGGAATTGGTATAAAAGAAGGATATTTTCCTTTATCATGGTATGTATATATGCAAATTGTGAATATTCAGAAAGCAACAGAGAGTGTGGGATGTGAAGTTGAACATAGTAGTGTGGAAGTGAAGGAGACTTCATTGCCAAGGTTTTGCTGAGTGATCCAAGGTTCATGACCTAGTCTACAAGGTCTGATAGTGATTGGTCTAGTTGACAAGACAAAAGAAAGAACAAGGAAAGAAGAAAATAATAGTAAACTATTTGTTTGAGTAGTGAGCTTTTCTTGTAGTTAAAATTGCATGTTTGGGCAATGGGCTCTTCATGCATACATTGTACTACAACTCCTAATAGGGTTGACACAACTCTTAACAAGGTTGGAATCTCCTAACAGGGATTCAAAGTATCCTAACAGGGACTCCTTGTACTAAATGTTGTAATAAACTCCTAACAAAGTCCATCCTCTAACAAGGAATATTCATATTAGTACATTATCTTGTGAGCATCATTCCCACTAGGGTTTCCCTCTGATCAAGATTTTCCCTAGTTAGTAATTGTTTATGTGCATCTTTGTATGGTTTCTATTTACTTTGGTTGGATGGTTACCTTTTTTTGAAGAAGATAACTATTTTAATTTTTGGATAACTGATTCACATAGTTATCTTGGTGGACTATTGTTTCTAACTTTACTGTTCATGGGGTAGGTGTGAGTTGGGTTTCTTGATTGCAAAAGGTTAATGCTTTATCCACTATAGAGGTAGTCAAGGAAATGATATGGCTTCATTGGAAGAATTTAGACACCCTTAAAGGGATAATTATTTGTTTATAGATAGTCAGAGTGCTATTCATCTTGTAAAGAATTTAGCTTTGCATTCAAAAAAAAAAACACATTCAGTTATAGTACCATTTTATTTGGTCAATTTTGGATGATGGACAATTAAAGCTTGACACAATACATATAGATGACAATCTAGCAAATATGTTTACAAAGGTAGTAATAAGGGAGAAGCTAAACTCCTCTTCATCTTTGGTTGGTCTTCTAGACTGAATAGAATAAATGAACAATAGAGTCGAGGGTGGTTTGATCCAGTGGGAAAATCATAGAGTAGTGACACAGCTATAGGATTAGTCTTAGAGTGAGAGATTATTTTGTGTGTGGAGCCTGATTAGTCCCCAAGTGGGAGATTGTTAGATTGTGGTGACTGATCAAGGAAGTATTATACATACTCCATAGTTCCTTGGTGGGGTTCAGGGCTACTATATTGGCATTTTATGGTCGACATGTTGTAACTAATTCTAACTCTAAAGAAGCAAAAATACTTGTATAAAAGGGCTTAGGGTTAGGGATTGTTTCATTGTGGCTGATACAAAAATTACTTCTTGCAGTAGTATTGAGTTGTAAGGGATTACAAATTGTAATAAGGTTTTAATCACTAGATTGTAATAATATTGGACTTGCTATTTGGTAGAAATAACCTAGGGATTGGGTGAACCATGTTAAATCTTGGTGTCTTGTATTCTCTTCTATGTGATCTATTATTTTTTGTTATTGTTTAGATTTTCATGTAATTGTTATTTCTCTTCGAGGTTTAATCCTAACAATAGCATTCTATTTCAAAATTTTCTTATGAGTTAGATTGTACTAAACTATAATAAGATAGAAAATACAAAAATGTTATGATTATTTGAGAAAATATTAATTATGTTAAACATCTACAATATTGTTACTAGATTTATTTATACTTATAAATGATGAATACATTAGTAAATCTTACAAAAAATTATTTTAGTGGCAAATCTTTTCCATTAGATGGTATTGTCTCATCGACTGATCATCATTTGGTGAATAGAGCATGTAAACTTGGTCAAGTCTGGATGTAGGAGTATCCAAAGGTTGTTAGAAATCCTACATGTTGGAGGGATTTTTTTCTAGGAGTTGTGGACACGGTCACCAAAGGAGTGGTGCTTGGTTGCTGATGGGTATAGTTTTGGCCTAGGAGCTTGGTCATTGAAGAAACTCAATCATTATTGGAGCTTGATATCTTATGTTGCTTGACACTTGTTGTTCTTGGCATGTATTTTTTCCTTAGCATATGTTCATTGCTCATCAATGCTTGGGACTTTTCTAACACTCACCAATGTGTTGGTGCCAACTAGAGTTCTTGTAGATTTTCTTGTTCAATTTGAAGCATTTAATGATTGTAGTGTGTGATTGTGAGGTGGATCAATCTAGGAGTTTGTCTGGACCTATTTGGGTCTTGGTTATCTCTCCTATGTGCATTCAATTTATGCTATAAGCCTTTTAAGGTGTTTTGATGTTTAATATCTATTGGAGGCCAACTCGTGGCTCAACATATATTTAAAGTTGGGATTTAATTTAATTTGTAATGAATTGGGCCAACTTGTGGCTTAGTTGGGTATAATTAGGGGGTCTTGTGGAGTCTTTACATCATGTTCATCCATCTTGGAGAAGAGGATGAAGTTTGGGAGAAAACTTTGATAGGCTCATAGCTGATGCTTGGTAAACTAGGAGATTGCTTGGTGGGTTGGCTAGCATAAGTTGAGATTTCCTTGGGTTTTCTTCTAGATTGTAGATCTGGACTAACTAGGAGTAGTATTTAGATTGGATCTTGAGGGATCTTATAGAACTATTATTTTAATTATTGTTGTATTTGGTCATAAGTAGGAAGGCCATACAACCTGACACATTTCTTGTAAATAGTTATATTTATGAATAAAGAGTTATGATTCAGTATCAGATCTTGCATTGTTGTTGTGTTTCTAATGTGTGGTTATTAGCTAGAACTAGGGCATCTCCTTTGAATATTCTCCTTCCTTGTAGTCCATTAGGTGGTATCAGAGCTAAGGTGTTCTTGAGTGTGTAGATAGAGTGCTAAGGTTGAGGTAGTTTGCACAAGGACTTGGGTGAAGGTTGGAAGAGAAGGTTGATCTTATGGAGCTGATTGATCTTCTGGATATGTGGATATGTTGTAGAGGGTTTTCCAAAATTCTTGGAAGATGCCTCCAAGAAGATTGAACCCTAGGGTAATTCATGATCTTAGTGATGTTGTGGAAGAAAGGATCTTAGAGAAGGTTAAAGAAGATTTTAGATC
Source organism: Cupressus sempervirens (assembly GCA_028749045.1). Taxonomy (NCBI): domain Eukaryota; kingdom Viridiplantae; phylum Streptophyta; class Pinopsida; order Cupressales; family Cupressaceae; genus Cupressus; species Cupressus sempervirens. The sequence goes on along the minus strand of CM053789.1, from coordinate 641,724,843 downwards.
TAAGATGGAGGAGGTTAAAGCTAGTTTTAGATCAAGATGCCACTGATGAAGAGTGACATGACTACTAAAATTGTGGGTACTGAAGATGGTTATGAGGAATGTTTTGAAGACATTAAAATTTCTAGATGAAGTGGTGAACTCATGCAAAGAAACCTATTGGAATTAGGGTTGGTCAGTTTGCTAGACCTGGGTCTCAGTTGAGGCTGAACTATAAGATAGAGGTTTCTGATTTCTTAGGTACTTTGACTTCTTAGGACCTGATAGATTGGATTGGTGAATTAGAAGACTACTTTAAGCTTGAGGATATTGGGGATCCACTCAAAGTGAGGTTGGCAAAAACTAAGCTGAAAGGACATGATTTTCTTTGTTGGAAGGAACTAGAAAGAGATAGAGAAGAAGAAGGTCAAATGAAGATCACTAGATGGAGATTGATGGTAACTAAGTTGAAGGCAAAGTTCATTCCTGCTGATTATAAAATTGAGTTGTTTAAGAGGTTGTAGATTTTGAAATATTATATTGTGGAGCTCTACAAGCCAACTATTTAGTTTGGGCATAGATAATTGTCAAAGGTAAAGGTAGCTTTGTACATTAATGGTTTGAGGTTCAATATCCAATATGTGGTTAGTATGTTGAAGATTGATTCAGTTGCTTATCACTATTCCCTAAAGGAAAACTATAAGTTGAAGAGGAAAAGACAAGGCAATGCTAATGGGAAGGAGAAATAGGATATCTCAAAAAACATAAACTCAATGCAAAAGATGAACCAAAAATAGTTGAACAAAAGAGGATAGGTGGATGTAAATTTAGAGGTACTTTCTTTAGATGTGGTGAAGTAGGGCATAGATATTGTGAATTTTCTCATTATAGGAGAGTTGCTATTGTGAATGAGGTTGAAGTCTAAGATAGTTAACTTGAGCATGGAGAGAGTTTTCTAGCTTGAGGAGTACTAATCAATCAAAGGACAATGAAATCTCATCAAAGGACTATTTTGTTTAGGATTCATTGTAAGTGTGGTGGTAAAGTTTTCAAGGTGATTGTAGATGGTGGTATTACTGATAAATTTGTTGCTATGGAGATGGTTTAGAAACTTGGTTTGAAAATAATGAGACATTGTTATCCTTATAAGATTGGCTAGCTACAAGGTGAGCATGCTTTGGAAGTGAGGGAGCAATGCCTTGTTGATTTTTAGATTGGGCAGTATAAGGATAAGGTGTTGTGTGATATTTTGGACAGGAATAGTTTTCATGCATTTCTTGGTATACCTTGGCAATATGATTTCAGGGTTGTGCATGATTATGTCAAGAATGTGTTTACTATTGTGAAAGGTCATAGGAAGCATTCCTTGATTCCTTTGCAAAATGAAGAACTCAGTAGAAGGAACTTGAGTATTGGTAGCCAAGTTGAGTTGAAGGAATATGAGAATGTTGGAAATCAACATGGAAATAAATCCTATGGAACACTGAGGATGGATGTGAAGAAGCAAAAGAAGAACCAAGGAAAGATTTTAAAAGTTGAGGACTTAGAGGATATGTATGTGAAGAACCAATTTGGGATTTACGTGTTAAATCCTAGAAGATGTTCTTCCAGTTACTAAAAACATATTTTTGAACTTGGGGTGTCTGATGTAGGAGCATCCTAGGGTTGTTGGCAATCCTACATGTTTGGCTAGGAGTTGTGGACTTGGTCACCAAAGGAGTGGTGCTTAATTGCTGATGAGTATAGTTTTGGCCAAGGAGCTTAGTCATTAAAGGGACTCAATTGTTATTGGAGCTCAACATCTTCTATTTCTTGACACTTGTTGTGCTCAACATGTATTGGTTTCTTGACATATGTTGGTTTCTTAGCAATGATTGGGAGTTTGTTGACACTCAATAGTATGTTGGTGTTGACTAGAGTTCTTGAAATTTTTTTTGTTCAATTTAAATCATTTAATGCATGTAGCATGTGATCATGATGTGGATTGATCTGAGAATTTGTGTGGACCTATTTGGGTCTTGGTTTTCTCTCCTATGTGTATTTAATTTTTTTTTAATCCTTTTAAGGAATTTTGGTATTTAGTATCTATTGGAGGTCAACTTGTGGCTCAACATATATTTAATATTAGGATTTAATTTAATTTATAATGAATTAGGTTGACTTGTGGCTTAATTGGGTATAAGTAGGGGATCTTGTGGAGTCTTTATGTCATGGTCATCCAACTTTGAGAAGATGAAGTGTAGGAGCAAAATTTGATGGGCTAGTAGCTGAGGCTTGGTAAACTAGGAGATTGCTTGGTGGGCTTGCGAGCATAAGGTTAGATTTCCTTGGATTTTCTTCCAAAGTGTAGATGTGGACTATCTAGGAGTAGGGTTTGGATTGGATCTTGAGGGATCTTGTAGAACTATTATTGTAATTTATATTATATTTGGCCATAATAGAGAAGGCCTTATAGCTTGACACATTGCATGTAAATAGTTATATCACATTGCATGTAAATAGTTATATTTATGAATAATGAGTTATGATTTGGTATCAGATCTTGCATTGTATCATGTTTCTATTGTGTGGTTATTTTCTAGGGGCTAGGAAGTCTCCTTTGACAATTATCCTACCATGAACTCCATCAGGTGCATTGTCAAAAAATACAAAATTTGGGTCCAAAATTCATGGTAATCACCCATTAGTTTTCACATGAATGTTAAAAAATCTAGGTCTAATTGCTATTGTAATATACATTTTGGATAAAATTATTTAAAAAATTTTGTCATCCTTTACCTATTAATTTCTTATTGGACAACACTATGTTTCAATTAGTATAACAAATTAATATTTCATTGCATTGGGCATCACCTACCATTTTCCCGATGTGTGTTGCCTACTAGCCCCATTTAGCCAACTGTTTTATATTTTGGGCTTACATAGGAAGGTTTGTTTCACCTACTTTTGAAATTCCTACTTGTTAATTCCACACAATTCACCAACCTAGTTTAGTATATATACATTCATAAGATACTATTATTCTACAAAATTTTCTTGTTTCTAGTATGACATTTCTTATTGCAGCCAAGGTTTTAGTGTACTAAGTGCATTGCCCATTGAGTATTTGTGACTTGTGGTTTTTGTAAAAGGTAAGTGATTTTCAATTTATTTTTTATGTGATTATTTTTTATTATCCATTGGACATCTCAAATGCTTAGATATGTTTGCAAATTTTGTTAGCTAGTACAATAGACTCTAGTAGGTATACCCTTTTTATGTGAAAGAATCATAATATTTCTATTCTATGTAGTCTTTTGTTCAACAAGTTGATATTTTTTTCTCAGCCTTTATCAATATAAAATGTCAAACAAGAGGGGTTCCGGTAGGATCCTTGAAAGAAAAGAGAGACCACCAAAATGCAAAACCTTATTAGCATACTTTGGTGGTCTAAATGTTGGAAAACTACAAGATTCAAAACTTAGATCTCCAATGCATATTGAAGAAGGAGATTTAGTACAAGTTGGAGACCATTTTGAAGAAGTTCAAGTTGGTGAAGCTAATATCATAGTCGAGGATGAACTTGAACATGATTTTGAGGCATTTTCCTTGACTAGGGAGTCATAGAATGATATTATAGACTTGGGTGAGAAAACCAAAAGTGATGCCATAAATGATATTCCTACACAAAAGGGGAAAATAAAATTGGAATAAAAAAAAGATTAATTTCTCTAGGATCTATCCAAAAGATTTTTTTAGTTAAAATGGGTTAAAATGTTATAGTTCATTGATACAGTACCCAATCTAATTGATGGTGAGCCTCATGTAGAATGCAGATGTAAGATTCACACAAAGATAACAAAGAAAGAAAAGAGGTTTACAACTTAAACTTCATATCATAGAAAATCATTTCAGTAAAGTTTACAAAAAGGAAATTGTAGACGAGTTGAAAAATTAGTGCTAACTTAGAAAATGAAGGAAAACTATATTCCTATCAAGAATGCCAAATTATATGAATTATACAAGCAATTATAGAAGAAGTGTTCTATAGTAAAATGTTCTATTGAAGATTTCCTTGGGAAAGAAATGGAAGTGGAAAATATGGGAAAGGTTGTTTAGTTAAGTGTCATCTTTTATATTTTGAGTAGAGGGCATCCTATGATAGACTACCCTTCAATTACTAGTTTATTACACTTTTTAAATATTTGAAACTATCTGAATAGTCACTGGTCAATAAACAATAGATGAGAATGGGCTAATTATCTTGCACAAGTTGAAAAAGAAGATATGAAGGAAAAAATAAAATAGTTAAATTTTATTACATTGTCTCTAGATAAAGTTATAGCAATTGATAATACTTCCTAGTTTCACACGCATGTTTATACTATAAATGATCTTTGTTGACAACCCTTTCTACTATCTATTGCTAAATTGAATTGTAGCATGACAACAATTTTTTTTATATGATTCATTAAAGAGTACTCTAATTGATTGTGGAGGTATGGATAACATGGAGATTGCCAAAATGTTGGTGTGTGTCAGAGCATATGGAGCTTTAGTTATGAAAAGTCATAAATGTGGTATTTGCAAAAAGATTTAGAATGATTTGGCACCCTACATTATTCCTAATCACTACATGGCCCATCAAATGAATCTACCTTTTGTAATTGTTAGCAATTTTAGTTGTGTTCGTAAAGTGAAATCTTTGACAAAAGTGATTTACCAATACTTTTGTCAAAGTCCAAAATGAATCTAGGAATTTCAACACTTTTCTCAAGGATTTATTGATGGTAGTAAGCTTCTTAAAGACAATGATACCATATGGATCTCTTTGGATGGACCAATGCATCGAGTATTCTCTGAATATTTGTCATTTCTTGGAGTAATCCACTCTGTGTGAGACAGAGTCCCTCAACTATATTCAAGTATAACTAATGTTAAAATACTCTTAACTTTAGTAGTTATTCTCCCCATGCTCTAGGACATGAGAAATATTATGAAAAAGGTTTAAAAAAGAGCTATTTACATTACAAAATATAATAAGTTACATAAAATGTTATGTAATAGCTTGGATACTCTAGATCAATTATAACCATTACATGAATTAAAATTTGAAAAGTGGATGGAAATCATAGATTTGAACAATCTTGGGAACTTTTTACATAGTGAAGCAAATGATGAGGTATGTGCTAGGGTACATGGAGTTGACATTCCAATGCATTACTATGTTTGAGTCAACCTTGAGTCCAAACCCAACGAATCAAGAATCAAAGTAGAATCTGAACTAGAGAAGGTAATTTCATTTGTTAAAAGTGAAGTCTTTAAGAATATCATTGAATCTATGCTTGAATCTATAAATGAGTTTGCTACAATCTTTCATCACAAATTAGATATAAGATTCCCTCTAGAGGAACTGCTCAAAGCAATGTCTATTGTTTTTCCTCAATATTGTTCTCTAAACTCTCTAAGTGATTTTTTAAGATGGATGATGACTTTGATTAGCCATTTTTTCAAAACTAAAGTAATCAATGGAGTAATTGTTGACATTAAAGTCTACACCTCTACTTGAGGTGTGACCCTCAAGCAACCTTGTGTAACAAGAAAAAAATTCCAAGTGTGGGACTTGTGCTCTAAGGCTGAATCTCCAAAGTAGGTTGGCTTCCTCACTATCAAAGAAAACCTAAACTATTGCTTGAGAGGAAAATGGAGAAGGAGAACATAAATTAAATGCAGAAAGGGACAAGGGGTGATACATCAAGATAGAACATGGTTACAACTCTTCCCAACACTCCACAAAACATCAATGAAATACTCCAATACATAGATCTTGAATCTAATCTACCCTCAAAGAACTCAAATGTAGGTTTGGAGCTGATTAAAGTGTTGAAAGGAAAGATATTTCACTATGCAAAAATTTCTAGTAGACTTAATATAACATATCAATCAAGAAAAATAGAAAAGAAACATTCAAAATAAGGAAAAAGGCATGCACAAATAATGAATGAAAAGAAGAGGTAATAAATTGAGCTATTTCATTAATGAAAGGGAAAATTTATAGAGCGTATAATGTTGCTACAAAAATATTGATAGAGAAGAACCCTAAAAACATATTTACAAGTTCTTTTAAAAGGATTTGAGGCATAACTCTGATGTTTACATTGAGTTCAAACCCCAACTCGGTGGAGTTGAGTTATAGAGGAAGCAATAATAAAAGAATCAGAAAGAAATTTGATCATGAAGTACATTTGCTACTAGAAGTGACAAGAAGAGCCAAGAATGATGCATACAAATATAAGAGGTCAAACCTCCAAGTATTTGATCATGAAGTGCATTAAAGAGGCATGGAGTGCATTGGCACCATGGAAACAAGGCCCAAGAAGTTAGTGGGCATTGAAGAAAAAACCCTGATAATATGTCATGGTTGTGTGAAGTTGATTCATGTCGTTGGTAAAAAAAATTGTGGGAAGAGATAACATGACATGTTATCCACCCACAACATTCAAGGTTGATTGTGGGGGGGAATTTGATTTTCCCAAAAATAAATGATAGTCGTCAATCAAGGTCTTCTCAAAATAGACAACCTAGATGAATCGTGAATCCTCCCCAAAAAAGGATTAAAATGAAACTATTGATGCAAATCCTCTCTTTGAGATATATGACTAAGATGCAGTGAGGAAATTGCCAAGATGTGCCAAATTCAATGACTATCAAGTAATTTTGGGCTTCAAAACATCACAAAGACTCTATAGAGTGAAGAAACACTAGAGTGGCGATGCATGGTAGAGTGACACAATTTTAGGCTTCAAAGGATTGAAGGAACAAGGTAGGATGAGGAAACGCTAGAATGGAGACACCCACTAGCATCTCGTACCTTTCCATTTGACAAAAAGGATGGTGATCTTATAATCTTCCATTAAATCTCTATCATCAATCTAACCAATGCATGTTGTGTTAACTTAAGCATTAGAAATGGTACCCTCCACCACATGGCACAAGTCTAGACTTTGTAGCCTTGCGAAGACCTCATGACATGAAGAAAAACTAGAATGGTGACACATGGAAACATCTAATACTTTTAAGAAGATGGGAAGATAGCTCACAAAAATATGAGTCATTGGATCTCGCAAGCCAGTCAACTTGACCAAGAACAAACTGAGCTAACATGAAATATTAGCTGCCAACCTTAGTGGGTTAACCCAAAACAACAATCCAACCCATTGAAAGTTTCCTAGATTAGTTATTAGTGATAGGCTGAATGAGGGGAAAAATTGGCCAACGGTAACTATAAATGGAATTTTAGATGATTCTTCATTAAAAGATAAATCATATTGTTTTGAAAACATAATGAGGGAACAATATGATCTTATGGAGAACCTAAATGAAGATAGAGTGGTAACAAAGCTTTGGAAAAACCTTGGTCAGAGAAATTAGTTAAGAGAGTCAATACTAGAATATTCAAGCTTACCCATTTATTTTTGACAATGATATTGGGTTCAATAGAGGATGAGAGAGTTTTCACTACTTTGGGCTTCCTGAAGTCAAAGTTAGAAACAAATTAGATAAAAAATTGGATAATTTTTTGAGGCTCTATAGTTCTACCTGTATGAGGTAGATAGTTTCCCTTATGGTAGGACTCTTAGCATTTGGAGAAACAAATGTCAAAGAAGATGGATGACCAAAATTTCAAACCCAAGTGGTAGTGACAGAGGCAGTGGCAATGGAGGTGACAGTGTTTCATGTCCTAATATTGGAAGCAACAATGATGAAGTTGACTTTGGCATGCATACTAATAGTCAATCTAATTAAAACACAATGAAAAATCAAATGCTATATGAAATAAATAAGTAGGTTTTTGATGATAGTGATGTTGAGCAGATCTAACCAGAGTGACAACTATAACAACTTCTCAAGTTCTCTGTGAGTTGAGTAATAGGCTACTAGCTCTACTCTTACCAATTTCAATTCAAATTAATTTGTGTACTCGAGTCTTACCAATGTCTAAGACTTTATCTACTAATTAATTATATTTGTAGAAATTAATTTATACCCTTAACTATCCTATTATAGATGCTTAACATTTTTAAACATGTTGATGTTACATAATGAGATTTTCCTTGAAACTAGTTTTTAGAGTCTACACATGTTGAGATTCTCATTGATTCTAGTTTTTATACATGTTGAGATTTTTATTAATTGTAATTTTTAAATCATGTTGATATTTTAATTGATTCTAGTTTTTATATAGGTTGAACTTGAGATTTTCATCCATTCTGGTTTTTAGACATTTTTTATATTTTCATTTATTCTAGTTTCTTTAATAAATTGTAAAATAATGCATTTTACATAGCAAAATTAATTTTAAAAATTTTATGATAATTTATAAACTTATAAATCAGTGTGTAACATAATATATTTAATAATTACAAATATTATACAAATATAGAGCCTAGCAAAGTAGAATATTAAAAATCTTTGTAAATGAGTGAATGACCTAGAATTCCCTTTTATAGATATAAGGGAGCAAAAATAGTTGTAGGTCAATTTATAATTATATATATAATTAGATTAGCACCACATTATTTATGTACAATCACATTGTCAATTGTACAATTTTTTCAAGTAGGAGTAGGGAAAAAATTTCCATCTACTCTAGGTAGTAGTAGTAGGTTGTCTAGCTATCCTGACAGGTTGGTTCTTGATTCCTATGAAAATTAACATTAAAAAAAGTTGAAATTAAATTTGAAATTTGAAATTAAATATTGAAAAGTAACAAAATATTTATACTACTATCACTTACTAAGTTTTTACTTGTTAGTGTTATGACTGACACTAACAAATTGAGTAGATGATCCAACTCCAAGGATGTTCTTTAGGGTCCTCCATTCTACATCATTTGGAAGATCTATTTTATGTAAGTCATACATAAATAGCTATAACCTCATCAGTAGTGAATACTTCAAAGAGGTATTTGTATGTGAATCGAGGAATTTATCAATAATTGCATTCATTGTTGATAGTGGTTTGATGAAAAATAGAATTCTTTTTGGAGTGGTTTCCTTAGGCAAGTTTCCTAAATCAGAGCTCATGATGTTGTGAAATTGTTTCATATAATCTTCCTTTTCAATGAATTTTCTATTTGAGCCACCCAGATTATGTAATTCAATATTTAGCAACTGAAGTATGATGTGATTCATCTTCATCAAGTCTTTGGAAGATTTCATAGCTTCATCTATTTCCATTAAATTTTGACAGACATCTAAGGCCATTACAAAGGCATCACAATAGTTGTTTATTCATTGGTTTGCTAATTCCCTATAATTGGATCTCTATAATTTATGCAAAATTTAACTTGCAATATTTTCTGAGGAACTGGTGAAGATACTTTTTTATTCTTAACACTTTTTGTTTTTACATTTTCAAAGACATCTCTGATATTGCTATTTAAATCAAGCCACTCAAGCAAGCTATCAATGTTCTACATTAATTTCTCTGAATTTTCTTATTTGATAAGCTTAACCCTATTTCTTATACTATCCTTGATATGATGGTCTTCGGAAGATGTAGTTATATTTTTTGCAATTGCATTCTCCATATTTTTCTTCATTTTAGACATCTCAATTTCACTCTTTTCTGTATTTCCTTACTTTCCCTTGCCAATTAGTTTCTCTTTTCCTCTCATCCTCCAATTCGTTCTTCAAATCATGGATTTTCTTTGTAGTAGTTACCTCTTTTCTCTTGTCATCCTCAAGCTCCCTTTTCAAATCATAGATTGCCTTCATAGTAGACTCATCCTTTTTCTTCATATTTTCCAATCCCTTCTTCAAATCATGGAGTGTATTTGGAGTATGAGTAGATTCCTCTTTCTTTGCATTCTCCAATTCCTTCAAATCAATAATTTTCTTTGCACTTGACTCCTCTTTTTTCTTCACATTCTCCAATTCCTTCTTCATATGGTGGATTGTGTTTGCACTAGACTCCATTGTCTTCACATTCTCTAATTCCTTCTTCAAATCAAGGATTATATTTGCAGTTGACTCCTCTTTTTTCTTCATATTCTCCAATTTCTTCTTCAAATTGTGGATTGTATTTGCACTAGACTCCTCTTTTTCTTCTCATTCCCCAATTCCTTCTGCAAATTATGAATTATCCTTGCATTAGATTCCTCATATATCTTTTCATTCTCCAATGCCATCTTCAAATTATAGATTATATTTTCAATAGACTTGAGTACTTTTTCCTTTCATTCTCCAGTTTAATCTTTAAATTATTATTTTCACTGACAATAGAGTCCAGGTCAATTTTTAATTTATTGTTTACCTATGCACCATTCTCTATAGAATTGACCAATTATGTAGTAGATGCTTTTTTATTCTCAAATCAGTTTTTGCACTCATCTAATTCTTTAGTTAGAATTTTCAATTTTTCATTCATCTTTTCTTGCCAAACAATTGCCTTTATAGAAGAAGAATTCTTTATCTTATTTCACAATTATTTAAACCTCTTGCCTCTTGCTTTCTCCTTGGTGTTCACATTATCAAGGCCTACCTATAACTTTTATATTTTCTTTGCAAGCCTTTTCTTTTACTTCTCCTCTTTCAGAAGTTTAGAGTAGACCATTTTGTTGGTCTCTTTTGATATATTAATTTTGTCAATATTTTTCACTTTTGATAATTTGATTTGAAGATTGGTAACTTGTACACAATTATGAATTATTAGATTTTCTAGTGTATTATTATCTCTAGCTAGGGGCATAACAACCATGAAATTCATTATTTTAGTGTTTTTGTCATATATTGGAAATATATTGTTACTATTAGATCCCTAATGTTCAGTAACTACACAAATTTTCAACATCTTCATAATTTGGCTATTTATTTTATTTTTCTAATCAAATTTTGTTGTGAAGTCATTTAAACTAGAATATGGGTTTGCTGACACAATTGAGTGTTTAAAAGGAGAATTATCATGAGTTGGATTGTTGTATGCTCCTACAACTCTAGTTACACTTACTCCACCTAGAATTACATTTTGAGGATTTCCAACAACTTGAAGATGACTCATTCCAAATCCTTGTATTTTAGGACTAATTTCAAGGTTTTGTCTAGAAGCTACTGATGCATACATTGGTGAATTAACCGTTGACATTGTTTTCATTGTAATTTTCATAACTTTTTTCTTTTTTGCACAAGTTTCACCCATTCTAGTGCTAGTGCTCATGCCAATGGGATCAACTTAAACTAGATTTGAAGATTTAACAAATATTGTATTGGGATGACCTCTAGAACTAGAAGTATAATGTTTTTTTCCCTTTCTAGAAGAATTATCTTCAATCTCATTGGAGAGTCCAATGATTGGTTTACTTCCACTTTTGGTTGGGTCTCATATTGCAATTGGATTCCAAATCCCTTCTCCAATTGCACCAATGGGCCCTATACTTGCATAACTCATATTTTGTATCATATTTTCCCCTTTACTATACATCTTTTTAACATAATCACTCATTTGAAGTTAAAAAAAATGCTTGGTTGAACCAAGATCCTGAGCACCTTGAATGTATTCTTTAGTGTCAGAGTCATTTTTTCTTTGACTATCATTGTCACAACAAGTGCCAAATTGATATACTATAGATGGATTCTCTTTATTCCAATAATTGCTTAAAAATTCATCCCCCTCAATTTCCTCAAAAGCTACTAAGGTCTTTTGGTCACCCAAATTTTTCCTCATTTCTCAAAAAACATTCATTTTGATTTGACACCATAATTTAGATCTACATGCCTCTTTAATTGCTTTTGAGATAGATCTCTTAGAAGGTTGAGATGCTTTATTGTAAAAATTAAAGTATGTCATAGGATTTTATTTGTGTGACTCTGATATGTGCAATGTTGCAATTTGGGATGACAATTATTGTATTAAAATATTATTCTTTGTTGCATGTCTCTCCATCTTTTTCTCAACCTCATCCCACAAATCTGTGTTTTTAAACTTTTTTATCAATGAAATCTCCTAATGTTGATCTTTTCTTGCAGAGTTCCCATTGGCAATAAGTCTTGTTTTTATTATGTTCACTATTCTAGTGATTGACAAAATCAATGCTAAAAATGTTTACCAATTCATTTGCCACTTTGAAAGTCTTTCTCTCAAATGTGAGACCTCTAATTGCAAAATGAAAGGAATAAAATATCATTTTATTTTATTGTCCATTGAAAAGTTCATCTATCCTACATATTCTAGTGGAAAAACTCTTTTTGTAACATGCATTGAAAGTTTTCACAATTCAACCACTGAGTTGTAAAACCTTAACAGTGTAATTTTCCATGAAGAACTAGTCAACCAATTGAATTCAACTTCCCAATTGAATGCAATTTTTACAAGATACATGCAATCAAGGAATCAAAGTGCCCATTTTTTTTTGGTAAATAGGTACCAAAAGGAATCAAAGTGCCCATTTTTTTTGGTAAATAGGTACCAAAAGGAAGTCCACTCATATACTAGACTTGGAGTCTTTTGATTTCGTCTAGGTTTTTTCATCAAACTTATAGACCTCAATATCAAGTTTGTTGTTCTTAGTCTCAAATATTGAGAGATTCTTTTCTAAAAGAAGGTAGCACAAGTAACTTGTGAACCTAAATTTCTTCATCTTTCTTGTAATTATACTTTTTATAATCATTAGTAATTATTTTTGCATAGATTCAAGAATGTGTTAAAAAAATTATTTCTTACTTCCACATTCTCAACTGATTGAGCTCGACAATAGACATTATAAATCATTTCAAGAATACTAGACCCCACTTCCTTGTTACTATCCAATCCTAGACAAAATGAAAACAAAGAAATACTATTATGAACCAATGACACAAACATATCATACTAATAAGGAGGCTTATGTGTTAGGATTAACCTTAGATAGAAATAATAGTTACATGAAAATATAACCAATACTAGAAAATAGTAGATCACATAAAAGAAAACAAAAGACACCAATATTTAACATGGTTCACCCAATCCATGGACTATGTCCACTAACAACAAGTCTAATATTATTATTATCTAGTGATTACAACCTGATTACAATCTATAATCCCTTACAGCTAATTACTACCTTAAGAAGCTACAATATCACCATTCATCATGAAATCCCTAACTTTAAGCCTTTTTATACAATCCTTTTCTACTTACAAAATTAAGGCTAGAATAATAGAAAAATAGTAGTCGATGCCTTTTACAATATAAGGACATTTTTGGCTTTGGGGTTGCTGCCCCAGAAAACTCCTATGGGGGCATTGATCCTCGACCCCATCCTATATTGCCATAGGGAGCACACTTGGGGTGCTACCCCAGGACCCCACAGGGGTGCTGCTCCTTGACCCCATCTTAGGGGCACTGCCTCCAAACCCCCATAGAAATAATCTAGAGTAAAATCACACCGAATAAACCTTTAAGTTTGATTAGGCTCCACATCACAACAATCTCCCACTTGGAGATTGATCAGACTCCACAATAATAACCTCCCACTTGGAGACTAATCATAGCACTAATAAACCTATAACTCCCATTGGAATATCAAACCACTATGGAATCTATTATTCTTTTATTCTATTCAGTCTAGAAGACCAACTGAAGTTGAAGAGAAATTTAGCTTCTCCCTTGTCACAAAATTTGTAACCATATCTATTGGATTACCATTTGTATGTATCTTCTCCAGCTTTAACTATCCATCTTCCAAAACTAAGTGAATGAAATGGTACCAAAATTGTATGTGTTTTGACTTTAAATGCAGAGCTACATTCTTTGCAAGATGAATGGCACTTTTACTATCTGTAAATAAATAATTATCCTTCTGAGGGTGTCCCAATTCTTCCAAGAAGAACTAAATCCATATCATCTTCTTAGCTACCTCTGTAGTAGCAACATACTCTATCTCTATAGTTTATAAAACATTAACCTTCTATAACCTAGAAACCTAGCTCACATTTGTCCCACCAATAATAAATACATAACCTATAGTACTCTACCTAGTATCAATATAACTTTCCAAATCTAAATCAACATAAGCCCTACAAATCAATATTAGAGCCCCCAAAGTTTAAACACTTATTAGATGTTCCTCTCAAATATCTGAGAATCCATTTAACTACATTCCAATGCTCAAACCCTAGATGACTCATATACCTACTAACAACTCCCACTACATGCAAAATATCTAGCCTAGTACATACCATAACATACATCAAGCTTCTTATAGCTAAAGCATAAGGTACCTTAGACATCTTTTCCTCTTCTTCTTGAGTCTTGGAACACATCTCCTTAGTCAACTTCAAATGACTAGGTAAAGGTGTACTGACAACTTTAGCATTATCCATAGAGAAACATTGCAACACCTTCTCAATATAATCAGCCTAACATAATATCAATTTCATGTTCTTCCTATCTCTACAAATCTTCATACTGAGGATTTGTTTTGTTGCCCCCAAATCCTTCATAGAAAATGCATGTGCTAATAGGCATTTTAGCCCCTTAATATGATCCATGTTAGACCTAGCTACAAGCATATCATCAACATATGAATATAAAATAATATAGCTATCATCATCCAACCTCTTAAAATAAACACAATGATCTGAATGACACTTTCTATATCCATGCTCAAGCATAAAACTACCAAATTTCAGATACCATTAGTGAGGTGCTTGCTTCAAGCCATATAAACTTTTCTTCAATATGCACACTAAGTTATCCTTACCTTTGACCTCAAATCCCTATGGCTATGCCATATATATCTCTTCATCCAAATTACCTTGAAGGAAGGCTATTTTTAACATCAAGATGCTCCAAATGCAAATCTTTAGTAACTACAATACTTAAAACAATGCGAATAGAAAGTCATTTTAACAACAAGAGAAAATATCACATCCAAATCAATGCCCTTTTTATGTGCAAATCCTTTTACAATTGACCTAGCTTTAAATTTTCTCTTACCTCCATCCTCTTCTTTTAACCTATAAACCCACTTATTCTGTGAAGCCTTTTTACCTGTAGGCAACTTGCATAAATCCCATGTCTTATTCTTCAGCAAAGAGTCCATTTTTTCTTTAATTGTATACTCCCACTAAATCTTTGTATCCACCTGCACAACTTCATCATAAAATTTAGGTTCACTAGCATCAATAAGTAAAATAGAATACAAGGAATGAGAAAATCTTTCTAGAGGTCTACTCATGCTTGTTGACCATCTAACATTTACTGGGGTGTGCACTATTTATTGTTGCAATTGTTGCACATCATGAGGAATTGCTGGAACATAAGCTTTAAGAGTATCATCTAATACTATATAATCATTTTCTTTCTTCTCATGTTGCCGCAACTGATCTTTGTACAATACTTTCTCATTGAATATGACATCCCTACTTCTTATAATTTTATGATTTTTAAAATCCCACAGCCTATAACCAAATTCATTGATGCCATATCCAAAAAATACATATTTCTTTGACTTAGCTTCTAGCTTGGTTCTATTTTCAGAATCTATATGAGAAAATGCTTCACAACTGAAGGTTTTGAGAAAAGAATATCTCACCTTCTTACTAGTCAATGCTTCCTCTAGAATACCACAACCCAAAGGAGTGGAGGGACCTATATCAATCAAATATACATCAGTATTGATAGCCTCCACCTACATGGTTAAGGGAAACCCTGCATGAAACCTCATGCTTCTTGCACACTCCATTATAGTCCTATTCATGCTTTCAACCACTCCATTTTCCTGTGGAGTCCTTGGAACAATTTTCTTTCTATGAATACTATTAGTTGAGCAATAACCTTCAAATTCATGACTTTAATAGTCACCACCATTATCAGATGTAAGACATTTTAATTTCATTTTAGTCTCATTTTCAACCAAGCATTTCCATTTCTTAAAAGTTTGAAACACATCAGATTTCTATCTAAGGAAATAAACCCATACTTTTCTAGTTGCATCATCAATAAATGTAAGATAATAATGAGAGCCACCAAGGGAAGATACCTAAGATGGTCCCCATACATCTATATGCACAAGCTCTAATTTCTCACTTTTATTTTCCTTCCCAGTCTTCACAAAACTTACTCTCTTTTGTTTTCCATATATACAACTTTTACAAAAATCCATATTAACACATTTCAAACCTAGTAAAACTTACCTTGAACGAAGTACTTTTATACCTTTCTCACTTATGTGCCCAAGTCTGTTGTGCCACATCGTTACATTAGAATCTAGAGAAACTATTTGTTCTCCCTGCTCAATTGCAACAATTGTTCCTAAACATTCATTTTTCTCTAAAACAATCAAAGTAGAAGGAATAATATGACCTGTACAAAGATATAAGGTGCCTACTTTCATACCTTTTGCTACTACAAGGGAACCTTTTGAAACCTTCCAATTTTTATCATTAAAAGTAACTACACAACCCTCATCATCGAGTTGCCCTATTGAAATTAAATTCCTAATCAGCCTTGGAACATGTCTTACCTAATGTAGTAGCCAATGATTCTCATTCTACAACTTAATCTTAACTTTTCTCATTCCATCAATCTAACAGAGTTCATTATCCCCTAGATAAACAAGCCCAAAATCCCCTTGGACATAATCAATGAAATAACCTCTATGAGGTGTAGCATGATGAAGCACCAGAATCTAAAACCCATGAATCATCGACACTTTCTAAAGACAGAAGAAAAGCATCCTCTTTGGATTTGTTACTTACCACATTTGCCTCCTTAATCCCTTCTAGTTTATCTCCTTCATTGTTCTTAGGATACTAGATCCAAAAATAGAGTTACTCACAACCATTACCAAGCCATTACAACTTTCAGGAAAATAACACAAAATCAAGAGCTCTAATTTCTTCATCAAAATTGATAGCCATAGAAGGTAACTGACTAGTAATAGTATTAAACTCATTTAAATGATCTACAATAGATCCACCTTTTGTCATTTTCATATTAAATAAATGCTTCATGAGAAATACCTTGTTTGAAGCGGAGGGTTTTCATACAATTTCGCTAGGGTTTGCATCAACTCCTTTGTTATCCTCACTTTTGTAATATTAAATGCCACCGATGTTGCTAGCCATAATTAAATGCTTCCAAGTGCCTTTCTATCCAAAAGATCTCAGTCGTCATTTGTCATAGATCCCTAATTCTTGGTTTTTCCTTCCAACAACTTCCATAAATCCTTCTGATAAAGATAGTGCTCCATTTTCATTTTCCATAACTAAAAGTTCTTCCCATTAAACTTGTCAACCCTTAACTTACCCTCATCTACCATCACTCCCACTCATCTATGAGACCTTCCTGCAGAGGATCGCTAAAAAAAAATTAAAAATGATGACAATCTGGCTAAAAAAGAAGGTGACCATCTAGCTCTGATACCACTTGTTAGGATTAACCTTAGACATAAATAATAGTTACATGCAAATATAACCAATACCAAAAAATAGTAGATCACATAAAAGAGATCATAAGACACCAAGATTTAATGTGGTTCATCCAATCCCTAGGCTATGTCCACCAACAACAAGTCCAATATTATTATTATCTAGTGATTACAACCTGATTACAATCTGTAATCCCTTATAGCTCAATACTACCATAAGAAGCTACAATATCACCATTCATCATGAAATCCCTAACCCCACCTTGTACTGCAATAGGGAGTTCAACCCCTTGACCTCATCTTGGGGGCGCTGCCCCAAACCCTCATAGAAATAATTTGGAGGAAAATCATGGTGAATAAAACTCTGAGTTTGGTTAGGCTTCACATTAGAACATTATGATCTATGTCCAGTGTAACAGTAATAGTAGCATGATTAGTAGATGAATATAAGTTTATTAAAGCCTTAATATATGAATCTTGAAAAACTCTATTCAATTTTTCATAATCCTATGTTAGTTTATCCAACTCAATGCACTCATTAAAGATTTATTCTTTAAACCCTAGCCCTAGGTCTAACAAAGTGAAAAAATCACTCTTCATTATGGATAAAATTTTATCCTAAGTATTTTGGTTTATAGTTTCCTTTCTATTTTCATCATAACTCTGTGTGCATAGCATTACAATTTGAGGGCAAGGGAATACTTTGGGTACAACGACGTTTGCTAATCCACTAACCAAACAACTAGTTTATTTGTACGTGCACCAATACTTTTGTTATATTTGAAATAATTTCTCCTCTTATGTGAATTTTTCCACTTATTAAACAATGAATGTCTAATTTGAATGATTTCCAAATCTCCATGGATAACAAGATAAAAAATATTGTGATATTCATTGGTGAAACCTAGGGTTTTTAATACTAGCCTAAGTGAACTATAATGTTTTTCTTTTCCTTTATGCTTGCACTCATACTAGAGGTTTTTGAATTTGTTTTTCCCATGCCTAATACTGGTTATTACACAACATTCTTCTTCAAACACTAACTAAAAAAATTGTAAAATGTAAACCTCAGATGGTAATATTTCTATTACTGCAAGTGCATTCCAAAAAAAAACTAAAAAAACTAGAAAACCTAGAATCAAGGTTCAATAATACTGGTGCTAGAAGATACTCAGATAATTGGTGCTCTCCTATGATACTCAAGTTTTAGACTTTCAATCTTCAAAATAGAAAATAGATTTTAGTCACAGTCTTTGAAAACTTAAAATTTGAAAACCCAATAGTATTGGACTATCGAAACACTGAACTTCATAGTCTAAAAACATAAAAGAATTTTTTTCATATTTAAAAGATAAAATGTAAGTAATTAATGGTTTAAAGTATTGTACTCTATACAATATACATGTAAGTTACCATCATCAA
Organism: Cupressus sempervirens; assembly: GCA_028749045.1. Lineage (NCBI taxonomy): Eukaryota > Viridiplantae > Streptophyta > Pinopsida > Cupressales > Cupressaceae > Cupressus > Cupressus sempervirens. The sequence goes on along the minus strand of CM053789.1, from coordinate 641,706,056 downwards.
TAATGTACATAATTATAATAGTTTAAAAAGTAATATTTAATCACATTATATTTTTGTATATTTTAAATAAATTAAATAATAAAAATCAAAATTAATAATCAATGACCCTTACCTAATATAATTTTTGGGTCAATTTATGGAATGCTATTATTTTTGTCAAGAGTCATCCAAAATCGTGACACATTTTATGGACACATATCATAATTTCAGATTGTGGAGTTGTTGTTTTGCATGATGCTTAACCATAGAAATCCTTTCAAATTCCTCTCTTGAAAAGTTAATCTAAGATCAACTCCAATGTTTTGGGCAATCTTGTGATCTACTAGAATTCGCTCATTAGAAGATTAATGTGAGTTTTCATGAGGAGGCCTTTGATGGTTCTAACCAATTTTGGATAAGATGTTGAATCTGCTTGCTGTCTCAAAAAGTAATCACACAAAAAGAAATATATTTTTCTATTTTTCTATTTATAATGAATGCAGTTTTAACTATGCAACTATCTGAACTCCTAAATTAAACAAGTTTTTGTAAAAGAAAATAACAAAGATAAGGTAACAAGAAGTTTAATAAAATGACTCGAAAAGTAAATCCCTAATGGATATAAGCCATGGGAACAATAGGTCTATGAGTTAAGCCTTTGAAAAGATTGGTAGGTAACCAATGAAAATAGGAGCAATGGTTCCTTAATTCCACTGATGAAATCATTGATGGGAAATTAGTGTGTTCATGCAATCCTTAATTCCTTAATTTCACTTTTCATCAGATCACAAGGTCATAGAAAGTGTGTTCATGCGAGACAAAAAAATATACAAGAACAATATGGTGATCTCTTCTCCAACTAAGTATATTAGCATAATTTGTAAACACATGGAAAACACTAGAATTAAAAGATTGCTCAATTAAAATAATGCAATAAAATAGTTGGCTCCATTACACTCCATGAACATACATTCACAAAATATAACACACTCCAACAAGAGCACTAGAATGAGAGCACCAAACGCATATATTATTGCATCAAAATAATGGCCTAGAATAAATATTATATTCCTAAATTTATAGGAAAGCATCTCCTCAATTTGTGTTCAGAATGAGAGATCTCTTAATGCAAACATATGCTTAAAACTAATAAAACAAATCTAATTATGTACAAACTGACTCTCCAAATGGTGCTAAGTAGGACTCTGCCCTTGTTTTTATCAATTAATTGGTGTAAGAGCCTTTACATGACTTAAAAATAATGAAAAAGAAGAGAAAAAGAAGGAATCTATAAAAAGATCTGGGAGTCACTGGAAGCTCTAAAAATGGAATCTTAGCATTCTCTGGGTGTTTCTAGGAGTTAAACTATCATTAGAATGTGTTTCTGATGCATTGAAAGCTCTAGATTTGGAACTCACAGTTAATTGTCAATGCACTACTTCTTCTTCAAAAATGGTCGGTGCACCTTTGAGAAAAACACACCAAAGTGCAGCTTCAAAAAGTTCTTCTAAGTGTCAATTTTCTAGAGTTAGAAATTTTTTCAACTTCAGAATTTTCTAGAGTTAGAATTTTTTCCAACTTCAAAATTTTCCAGAGTTAGGTTTTTTTCAACTTCACAATTTTCCAAAGTTCGATTTTTTTTCAACTTCAGAATTTCCCAGAGTTAGATTTTTTTTCAACTTCAAAATTTTCTAGATTTAGATTTTTTTTCAACTTTATAATTTTCTAGAGTTAGATTTTTTTTTAACTTCAAAATTTTGTAGAGTTAGAATTTTTTTCAACTTCAGAATTTTCTTGAATTAGATTTTTTTTCAACTTTAGAATTTTCCAGAGTTAGAATATTTTTCAACTTCAAAATTTTCTAGAGTTAGATTTTTTTTTTTCAATTTCAGAATTTTATAGAGTTAGAATTTTTTTCAACTTCAAAATTTTCTAGAGTTAGAATATTTTTCAACTTCAGAATTTTCTAGAGTTAGATTTTTTCCCAACTTTTAGATACTAGAGGTGATTTCTTGAGGAGCTAATAAGTCCAAAGCTTCATACTTTACCTCACTTCCCTATGGAAATTATAAAGTGTGACTTCTTAGGAATTCCCTAGAACTTGAAATTCATGGGTTCAAGTGTACTCTTAGCTACTATAGAAGAAAAGGGGGCCATGGTAATGTTCAAGACATCAGAGGGCCTCTATATATTTTAGATATGTGCACCTCTGCACCTTAAGAGACAATTCATTCACCAATCTTCAAATTGCACACATGTGCACCTTCAGGGAATTGTGCAAGGTGCTCAATTCACCAAAACATCAAAGTTCTCTATTTTGAAAACAATTTCTGGATTTTTCTTAGAAAAGGTCTAGGAGAACTCTTGTGTAATTATTTTTGCCCTTTTTGATGATTTATACACTCTTTATAGCCAAATATTTTCATATATTTGAACTCCTTATGCTTCTTCTATATGAAATCCCATGGTACATGTGTTGAATCTTATCATTAATAGTTTCATAAGATGATGAACTTGTTTTGGTTCATGTGCCCAACCTTTGTATCTTTGATCTTTAGTATAAATTCATGAATCAAAACTTTCGTGTGACTCATTTGAAGGTGAAGGTTACCAAATTAGGTGAGATCTCTATTGCTACTGACAATGAAGATGCTATGATAATTTGTGCTCAAGCATGTTATGTGTTGCACCTTCATGTTATGTACACTTGAACACCTTTGTGTTATGCACATTGTGAAGTCCATTCCTTGATTTTTTTCTTCTCTTTGACTGCTTGATCCTTCCTAGTAAGAGACCAGTGATTCAGATTATCTAGAATGATTAAATGTTTGAAACTTTTTCATATTTTTTAAACAAGATTCTCTAGGTGTTTATAACTAGCTTTTTCGAAGGTCTTTTGTTCAAAATTTGAAGATGAAAAGTTTTGTCTCTAAAATTGAGAAGTCAAATGCTTTCTATTTTAGAGAATAAAATTATATTTTTAGTTCTTCTTTCCAATGGTGTAAAGTTATGACCCCGACAAGTTAAGAATATATTTTTATCTACACAAAGAAGTAAACATTAATTATCTTGTGTTGAAAAACTCAAAAGAGGACTCCCTAGGACTTAGACTGACAAAATTGAGTTAATATTAGTCAGAATAGTTAATTCCCATCCCCAACCCCCCCCCCCATAAAAAATAAAAAACAAAAAAAATCTTTATTTTGACATTTGGGATTCTTAGTTAAAGGACTAGGACTTGACCTAGAGTTCAGGTGGAGTTCCAAAAAAAGACCCAGGTCCTGGACTAGGGGTCTGAGAAATAAATTTTTTACTAGGGGGTTCCCATTTCTAGGAGAAATGGAGCATGCATTGTGAAACCACAACAAATAGCCCCAATAAAAAGGAAGAAATGACAAAGGCATTTCTTCATCAACAAGCATCCTTTTAACATTTCAAACGAAAACTGAGTTTTGAACACTTCAAGTAGCTTTCAAGTTCCTTGATAGTTAGAACTTCAAAATCTAGAATCTTCAAGCCCAATTCATGCTCAATGTATTCATTGCCTTTGACTTCATGAGATGTAGTCTATCGTGAGTATCTAGCAACTTGGAAAAAATCTTATGCTCCATTGGTTCATTCATCAGGAATCCTTGTAGAACTTGTTTATCAATCACTTATCTAACCAGATGAGAGAATGCATTCTAAGGGCTCTTAACAATTTATCATTTTTTGCACTTTAGATCTTGAGTAATCTTTGGATTCTACTTCACAAAGTTCGCATGTTTTCATTTGATTCTTCCATGAAGAAATTTACATATAAGTATAGGATAACCATTTTGGAGGGTATATCCCTATTGTCAAATTATCTTTCTCAGACCTTTTGGAATCTTTCTTTCTTAACACCATCTTTCTTTTTATTCTCTTTCTATACCCTGACCATGCTTAGACTATGTAGCCAAGGCATTGGTGTCATTTCTCATATTCTTTCTTTAGTTTGATAACCTCTGCATTCATCTTTATGAACTATTGGAAACTCTCATACCAAATAGTGACCTTAGCGATTCCTTGAAAAGACCTTTTGTTTGCACCAAAAAGTCTCAGATTATCCCTTGTTGCCATCAAACTTGATTTGAAAACACCAAGATAGTTAATCTTTAAAATTGCAAAATGTTGAGAGATATTGATGTACAATTTTGATTTTAAAATTGTAAGTCCTCTATGACTGAAAGTAATATGCATTCTCTAGTTCGTATAAGAAAAAAAATCACCTTAATGCTTTGAAAAAGAAATACCTCTCCCTAAAAGTTGAAACAACAATGATTGGTTTATGAAATGCGTCAAGAATGAGCCTTGATTGCACCTAAACCCCAGATTGACATGACTAAAAAAGAAAAAGAAGAAAATAGAAATAAAACCCAAAAAAAAAGACTCGAATCAAAGAAAACAAACATATAACTAGAAAGACTAAAAAAACCCAAGAAAAATAAAAACAAAAACATAAATGAAAACATAAATTAAAAAACAAAATCAAATAAAAAGAATGAGGGGTGGTTGTTAGAAGATTTCTCATTATGTGCAGTAGTGATGAACGACCCCATATAGTCCTAAGAAAAGCTAATTTGTCTTTGTACTCAAAAAAAAAAAAATTTTGGACATTCTTGGTTCAAATTTTGGGCAGAAATCACACAAAATCAGAAGTTGTGGTAACTCTCTATGGCCATGATTAATCCACAAACAAGTTCTCTTACCTTTAGCATCACATTCAAATTGAAAATCAACAAAATGAGAGGGATAATGGGAAAATATCACCTAATCTAGGGAGTCCCCCACCATAGGGGTACACTCATGCATTGTAATTTCTCCTTCTGGTGATCTTATCTCATGGTAGACAACTTCATGCATACATGGAAACACTTTAGGTTTCTTCAGACTAGAAAAATCAATCATTAACCCTCCTTTCAAATTATAGGTTTCATTAGTATCATTGATCAAGATGTTTTCTACCTCATATCCCAAAGAAGCCTATTCAAAATCATAATTTTCCTCCATTTCGATCTCCCAAGCTAACAAGAAATCATGACAACTTTCCTCTGAATGGAACCCAAATGGGTGGATTCTACATGACTCATTTATTGCATGGTTTGATATATGTGTAGAATACCCACAAATAGACATTTCCTCAATCAATCTTGAGACCAAATTGAGCACTCTATCCATCTCTTCTAATGAAAAATCTTGTTTTGAGAGAGGTATCTTATCATTACTCAACAGGGAATCAATATCACAATAGGAAGAATTGGGATCTTCTTCTTGATAACCTCCTAATTCAAAAATCTCACCAAGCTCAGGATCTTCTGCATTTCCATCACTTTTTGCAACTTTGAGAATTTTTGGAACTCCATGGAGTTTTGGAACTTCAAAATTTTCTACATCCTTGAAATTTCTTGGCATATCAACACTTATTGAAGCATCAATGCTTGGAATAATTTCTTCATTGAATGGGAACACAAAATCCTCTTGATCATCTTCATAATTTTGTCCTCCTATAGATTTATCACATGATTCAAACACCATTACACTAAACTACAAAGGTTGTTCCTCCACAATTTGGGGAGGCTGATCCAAAACATCATTGTACCCATATCCATTTTCACTTGGTCTCATACCTATAATAACATTATTCTCATTGTTGATGCTAATGTAAAGGCCAAAGTTTCTGCTCTACTTTTGAGAATAATTGTTTTAGGCAACAAGTTGTCTTGGATGATTACCTTGATTTCTTGAGGAATTCAACTTTATTTTGATGAGTTCATTAGATAAAAGAGACATCATCTCCTTCATGGCCTTAACTTCTATAGTGATATTGTTCTCAAGTTTAGCAGGTGGAGAAGTCTTTTTCTCAAAGAATACAATATTTTGGGGCTCATACCCTGAGTATGTAATTATTGGCATTGGAGTAGAAGTAATCTTCTTTGTGAATGTAACAGCCTCTTTGAAGACCTTTTCAATGGTATCAATGTCTCTAGGTGGGAGCCTTCTTAGAAAAATAGAAGTTGATGAATCCATTATTCCCAAATAGATCTAGATGACAACCTCTTGTGGTATAATGTAAGGAAACTCCATTCTTTGATACATCCTATAGAAGCAATGATTAAACCATGAAATAGTCTCATGGGAATCCCTCTTAATTGAGATGAACTAATGATGTAGGATAGCTAGATCAATATAGATCTTGAATTGTTCCAGAAACTTATTCTCAAAGGAGTTCCAATCCCTTATTGATGTTGGTGGTAGATTAAGGTACCAATTGAATTTTATTTCCCCCAAAGTGTAAGGAAAAAGGTGGCATACCATGTCCATATGTTGAATCTAGTTTTGATTATTGATCTCCTTGAAAAATTTAATATGATCTTCTGTTGTTCATGATTCTCCATAGATGAATCATGGGTAAACATTTTTAGGATTTTTGGGCAACTTGTGTAATGGACTAGATAGATTCAAAGGTGAAGTTTGGGCATTGAAGAAAGACATGGTGCATAATGATGGGAATGTGTGAAGTAGAATGTAGAGTGGATGATGATGATGGATCATGATCTACTAGCTTGCATCAATTCTAGAAAAATTGCACCTTTGTAGAAGCACACTTTCTCAAAAATAATGCACCTTGTGCACCTAGCACACCTTTTAATAGTTCACAGACTTAGAACTTTTTTTTAACTTCCAAAAATTATAAAATTTTCAAACAACTTGGGTTTTTGAGGTGAATGGTTTTTAGGCCCTCCTTCTAGCACCACTTCTGTTGAGCTGTCATTTTGCATGATGCTTAATGATAGGAATCCTATTGAACTCCTCTCTTGAAAAGATAATGTGGGATTAACTCCAAGGTTTTGGGTGATCTTGCAACCTACTAGAATCTACTCAGTAGAAGATAAATGTGAGTGTTCATGAGGAGGTCTTTGCTGGTTCTAACCAATTTTGGATAAGATGTTGAATCTGATTATTATCTCAAAAAGTAATCATTTAAAAAGAAATATATTTTTGTATTTTTCTATTTATAATGAATGCAGTTTTAACTATGCAAATATACAAACTCCTAAATTAACCAAGTGTTTGGAAAAGCAAATAACAAAGATAAGGTAATAAGAAGTTTAAGAAAATGACTTGAAAAGTAAATATCTAATGGACATGAGCCATGAAAAAAACATGTCTATGAGTTAAGCCTTTGAAAATATTGATAGGTAACTAGTGAAAATAGGAGCAACGCTTCCTTAATTCCATTTATGCAATTGTCAATGAGAATTCAGTAACTATAAGATGTTTCACTTTTTATCAGATCTTAAGGCCACCAAAAGTGCACTTATGTGAGACAAAATGCCATGCAGGAACAAAAGGGTGATCTTTACTCCAACTAAGTACATCAATGGAATTTGTAAACATGTGGAAAACACTAGAATTGAAAGATCACTCAATCAAAATAACACAATAAAACAATTGGCTCCATTACACTCCATGAACATACATTCAAAAAATATAACCAACTCTGGTAAGAAAATAACTACACTTAGAATGAGAGGATCAAAAGCATATATTACTGTATCAAAATAATGGCTTGGTATACATATTACATTCCTAAATTTATAAGAGATCATCTCCTTAATTTGTGCTGAGAATGAGAGATCTCTTAATGCAAACATATGCTTAAAACTAATAAAACAAATGTAATTATGTACAAACTGACTCTCTAAATGGTGCTAAGTAGGACTTCACCCTTGTTTATATCAATTAATGGGTGTATGGGCCTTTACATGACTTAAAAACAATGAAAGAAGAAGTAGAGAAGAAGAAGGAATCTATAAGATGATCTGGGAGTCACTAGAAGCTCTAAAAATGGAAGCTTGGCCTTCTTTATGTGTTTCTAGGAGTTAAACTATCATCAGAATGTGTTTTCGGTGCATGGAAAGCTCTAAATTTGGAATTGGTAGTTAACTATTGACACACTGCTTCTTCTTCAAAAATGGTCAATGCACTTTTGAGAAAAACACACCTTGGAAAAGTGCACCTTAAAAAAGCACACATGCACACATGCCCACCTTGCACACCTTGGTGACAAGATCCAAAAATCCAAAAATTCTTCTTTGTCAATTTTTTAGAGTTAGAATGTTTTTCAACTTTAGAATTTTCTAAAGTTAAATTTTTTTCAACTTTACAATTTTCCAAAGTTAGAATTTTTTCAACTTCAGAATTTTCTAGAGTTGGAATTTTTTTTAACTTCAGAATTTTCCAAAGTTAGATTTTTTTTTTCAACTTCAAAATTCTTAAAAGTTAGAATTTTTTTCAACTTTAGAATTTTTCAGAGTTAGATTTTTTTTCAAATTCAAAATTTTCTAGAGTTAGATTTTTTTTCAATTTCAAAATTTTTCAAAGTTAGATTTATTTTTCAACTTCAAAATTTTCCAGAGTTAGAATTTTTTTCATCTTCAGAATTTTCTAGAGTTAGAATTTTTTTTCAACTTTAGAATTTTTCAGAGTTAGAATTTTTTCTAACTTCACAATTTTCCAGAGTTTTCTTTTTCAACTTCAGAATTTTCTAGAGCTAGAAATATTTGCAACTTTTAGATAGCAGAGGTGATTTATTGGGGAGCTAATAAGTCTAAAGCTTCCTACTTTACCTTCAATTCCTTGTGGAAATCATGAAGTTTGACTTCTTGGGCATTCCCTGGAATTTGAAATTCATGGGTTTGAGTGTGATCTTAGTTGCCACAGAAGAAAAGGAGGCCATGGTAATGTTCAAGACCTTGAGGGGTCTCTAGATGTTTTAGATATGTGCATTAGCACACCTTAAAAGATAATTAATTCACCAAATCTTCAAATTATGCACTTGCGCACCTTCAGGGAATTGTACAAGATGCTTAATTCACCAAAAAATTAAAGTTCTCTATTTTGAAAACAAATTTTGGGTTTTGTTCAGACAAGGTTTGGGAGAACTCTTGTGCATTTATTTATTTTTCCCTTTTTGATGATTTATACACCCTTTATAGCCAAACATTTTTATAGATTTGAACTCCTTCTGCTTCTTCTATTTGAAATCCCAAGGTACATGTGTTGAATCTTATCATTAATAGTTTCATAAGATGAAGAACTTGTTTTGGTTCATGTGTCCAACCTTTTTATCTTTGATCTTTAGTATAAATTTGTGAGTCAAAACTTTTGTGTGACTCCTTTGAAGGTGGACGTTACCAACTTAGGCAAGATCTCTATTGTTGCTAACAATAAAGATGCTATGATAATTTGTGCTCAAGAACATTATGCACCATACCTTCATGTTATGCACACTTGCAAACCTTCATGTTATGCACATTGTGAAGTCCATTCCTTAATTATTTTTCTCTCTGACTACATGATCCTTCCTGGTTAGAGACCCGGTGATTTAGATTTTCCAGAATGATCAAATGTTTGAAATTTTTTCATATTTTATAAACAAGATTTTCTAAGTGTTTTTAACTAGATTTTTTAGAGGTCTTCTACTCAAAATTTAAAGTTGAAACTTTCTTTGGTCTCTAAAATTGGGAAACCAAAGGCTCGCTATCTTAAAGATTAAAATTATATTTTTAGTTCTTCTTTCCAACGGTGTAAACGGTTTTGAATTCCAAGCTCTAGGTCAAAAGTTATGACCCTGACAAGTTAAGAATCCCTTTTTATCTACACAAAGAAGAAAACATTAATTATCTTGTGTTGAAAAACCCAAAAAGAGGACTTCATAGGACTTATACTAACAAAATTGGGTCAACATTAGTCAAAACAATTAATTTCCCCTAGAAAAATAAATCCCTATTCTAACATCTGAGTTTCTTAGTTAAATGACTATGGCTTGACCTAGACTCCAAGTGGAGTTCCATAAAAAGACTCAAGCCTTGGACTATGGGTCTGGGAAACAAATTTTTTACTAGGGGGTCCCCATTTCTAGAAAAATAGGGTGTGCATTGTGAAACCACAACACATATGATTCTTGATAACACTGATAACATTTCCAAAGTTTACCTGACAATCTTTCTTTTACTTAATAGTCAAGATTAACTAATAACAAAGAGTACACTTATTAACATAATAATTGACACTTAATCAAGCAATGACTAGACATGTGTCATGATTCTAGATGAATCTAGGGAAATGAGAAAAAATTTCCCCAAGGGTAAGAGCACAAAGTTGGGTCACAATTCCACGAAAGTCAATTCCATGAAATTAGACCTCTCAGAAATGGGTACCTATTTTTCTTAGAATCGGGTACCCAATTCTAAAATCTTGCTTCAGGCACCTGATCCATGTTTCAAAAATTGGGCACCCAATTTTTTAAATGTGGTTTGGATACCTAAACCTTTTTAGAATCAGGCACTCGATTTTGAACAAATTGAGTGCCAAATTCTAAAAATATCGGGTACCTGATTTGAAAAACTACAAATCCCCCCCTTTTGGCATTTTTTGTGTCATTTTTATCATTTGCAAAATGTGAGCCCAATTTCAGAGCAATACAGGAGCCTGTTTTCAATGTCTACTGACCCTCCTACTGCTATTTTCTAACATACTAGGTATTTTATTTTATTTTTGTACTATTTTATTTAATTTTTTTTAGTTTTATATTTTATATACTGTCAATTTATTATTTTTTCAATTTTAATATACATAAAATTGTAAATTTCCTTTGTTAACAGTATTATCTTTAGATTATTGTATCTGTTAATTTAAATAATAGTTTCATAGAAGTTCATTTAAAAATTATTATTTTAGATGTTTTGAAATGTATTTAATATGTAAATTACAATGTTGAATGATTAGGTAGATGTAAATTCATTGTTTAAACATGTAATTATATTCAATATTTTATATTTATTTCAAATAGATAGTGATTAATTATAGATTAGTTTGAAAACCATATAACAAAGAAAGTAAAACTAACTATATTCGTAAGTCTTTAACCTCGACATAACCATAACTATACAATAAAACCCTAAACATAAAACTAAGTATTTAATCATGTAACACCTCACTAAGGGATCCAAACACAAAACTTAGTATTTAATGATTTTACTTTCGTATAATACTTTGTTTCATGGATCAAAAAGGGATGATGTAAACTATTTTATAAATGGATATTCTTTTAGCCTTTCATACCCTATGACATGTATAATGGATGATTGTGCATTCTGAATTAATGCCAAGTGGCAATTATTTAAAAATAAAATGTGACTCAACATATTGGGATCGTTAAGGAATGTAATCTCTTATGTTTTTAATGTAAATTATTGTACATGTTATTGCTTACTTAGTAAAACTTTAGGTTAGTTCTTTGGATTCCTTGGTTGCGCATTACATAATGTGCTCCCTTACCTTAAAACCATATCTTTTTTAATAAAACCACACACTAATCATTAACATAGTACATTAGCCTTGATGTAAAATCTCACTCTCACCATAATTCTAACCTAACCCTAACATTGATTAAAAATTTAACCAAATTATATAATAAAAATCAATAAACTTAATTCTAAGCCTAACCCTAATCATGTTAATAAACTTAATCCTAAATGTTAAACCCTAATTCTAATTGTAACTTCAAATCTTAAACCACACTTGATCCCTAGCTAGGTAACCATAAGAGTAGGTATAATGAAAAGTAATCTTAATCGTAAGTTTGAAAACTATATTTAATGATTTTAAATTGGGTTGAAGAAATATTATGGATAAAATGAATATATGTTATTAATAATTAGTTCTAAATAATGAAATATATTGTGTATGAAAATTCATTTATTAATGTAGAACTATTTAATAGATATAATTGTCATAAGTTAAATGCTAGATCTTGGTACATTGATATATTTTGAGAGACTAAAACTATACCAACTATAAACTTCGTCTATCAAACTATTAATTAACTATATTTTATAATTGTCCATTACTCATTCAACCTGTAATGAAGTCTACATTCGTTACAACTTTAGCTATGAGTTTGTATAATTCTATTAGATTTTATAACCTTTTTAACCCATTCATTACTAAGATTTTGAGCCAACAAATGTAACATTACTAAACTTTGTTTGATCCCAAGATGAACATATAATCCATAATGAGAATACAATCCCCTAGTGTCACAAAATAAGTATACATAAAAATTTATCTAGCTACTTGAATATATAAAGGGGAAACAATTTTGAGGGAAACAACCGTAGAACAAACAACAATCCATTATGGAAAAGAATCCATTGAATTATGGACTGACTAATAGCATCTATGATATGTTAAAATACAACTCTAAATAAGAACTATCAACTCTCTATTTCAATATATTCTAGTCATACCTCTTAGATCAATCTTTAGTATGACATTCTTACACACCTTTATATATCATACACTCATAACATCACCATTTTCTTGTAACATTAAAAAATAATTTTATCTTTATATACATGCAATTAACATAAAACAAGGTTGATCTTAACCATCATATTAATTACAAAAATGAACTACAATAATCAATTTTACCCTAGATATGCAAACTAATACATAGTTAGGACCCACATATATAATCTCTAGTATGCCATGATCTATCAATCACACTCATGACCTAATGCAACTATTGGAAATATAGATGGAGTAACTAAGAGGGGGATGAATGAGTTACCACAAAAAAAAATCCATAGATCCCTTAGATGTGTGATAAAACTAGTCATTCTTGTCACTTGGTAAACATATACAAATTTTCTATAACATAGTAAATGTAGTGTAGGTTACTTATTACTAATCTTAAACATTCATAGTGATTAACATGGAAACATACAAGAAATAACATGAACACATGAGACACCATATTTAACGTGGAAACCCAATATGGGAAAAACCACCAAGTAACTAGCTACTGATTTTCACTCTTCAAAAGTGAGCCATGTTAGGAGCCAACCTAGTTAAAGGTTAGAAAATACATTGTTAGGTGTGACCTTGTTGGAGTATTTAATCACATTTTTAAGAGTGGAGTTACAAGAGGTGTTTAGAAAAATTCAATAGAACTATCACCTTGTTAGAGGATTTACAAAGGCTGTTAGACCAACTCTGCTAAGAGATTTTGGAATTACTGCTACAATGGTAAGAAAGTAACAATAAAATGACCTGAATGAGATGCAACTAAATTTTTTGAATACAGATCTCTATTTTGCTTCACTAAATTCTTCCTGATCAAATATAACTTTGCTGCTACTTAAGGATATCTGACCATCCTTCAAAGTTCACTCACACTTTCCTTCTCAAACAATCAATACACTTGCATACTCGCTCATCCACACTTTAGAATTCTCAACTTGACCTTTCATATATACCTTTTAGATTATCAAGTTAGCTCAATTACAACTTACAATTATCAATAATCATTACCTCAGTCGGCTAGAAATAAACACTGCTTAGTAAACACTATCCTTCATTGGCCAACCCTGCTTAGTAAACACTATTCTTGAAATGATTTCATGTGTTAACCAACAGAAGCTCAGTTAAGATTGTGAACCCTGCAATATCCTTTGGAGATCGAGTGAACTCGATAAATACTAACTTTCCTTTGTTAAACATGTGAGCTCGATTAACACTAATTTCTACCACATTTTCCTTCAACACCCAAGTGAGCTCAGTAGACACTGGCTATGCAGAGTAATGCCTAGGAATGCTTAGAAGACACTAAAAATTTCCTTGTTGACTAGCCAAGCTCAGTAAGCACTGCCCGTTAGCTGATATGACATTTGTGTAACAACAAAGACAACACATAATTACACAATTGTATCCAACAATCTCCCTCTTTGGCATTGATGGCAGCACAACATGTCATAGCACAATGAAATTTGAAAACAAGTCTTTCTCTGATAGAAATTTTCTCCCTCTTAGGTTTTATGCCGCAAACTTCTCTAATGTAGTAATCTCCCTCTGTGAAGGAGTTACATAGCTTCTTCTCCAAAATAGTAAACTTTCCCTCAAACGAATTTCAGAAAGATATGACAATAAAATCTCCCTCTTTGACAACACATGCCAAAGACAACACATACTAAATGAGTATCAATGTACCTTGAGTACTAATTCATGTGCAATGTTTCCATGACTATGCTACATCAACTAATAGATCTTCAACTTGGTTCCTATTGATGCATCACTAAAACTTTATTTTAGTGAGCTTCATATAGGGGAATGACCACTAACTTACCTCTTAGATAAAAGAATGTATCCTTAGGTAATGGCTTGGTAAATATGTCAAAAATTTGTTCTTTTGTATGGACATATTCTAATCTGATCTCTTTATCTTGCACTAATTCTCTGACAAAATGATATTTTATAGCAATATGCTTGGTTTTGGAATGCATCACTTGATTTTTAGATATGTTAATTGCACTTGTATTATCACAAAACATGACAACTGGTTTTTTAATCTCAACCTTAATGCCTTCCAACAACTATTTAAACCAAATAATATTTGAACAGTTCACTACTATTGTAACATACTCTACCTCTGCTATAGATTGAGATGTGTAATTTTTCTTTTTGCTTGTCCAAGATACCAACCTTTTTCCAACAAAGAATGCACCTCCACTTGTACTCTTTCTATCATCTAGATTTCTAGCCCAATCAACATCAGTGAACACTTTTAGGTCCAAATTTCCTCCAAGTTTATACCACAAGCCATAATCTTTAGTTCCTTTCAAGTATCTCAAGATCCTTTTGATTTCCATCATATGATTTTCTCTAGGTTTAGCTGAAAATTTTTCCACTATACCAACTGCAAGAGCAATATCAAGCCTTGTATCAACTACGTACTCCAATTTTCCAATCATTGATCTATATATGGTTTGATCTACCTCTTTTGATTCATCATTTTTGGTAAGTTATAAGCTAGTACACATGGGTGTTCCAACTAGTTTACAATCTTTCATACCAAACTTCTTGAGTATCTCCTTGATATACTTAGACTGACTAATGTAGATACCATTCTTGCTCTATTGTATCTAAAGACCAACAAAGAGCTTAATCTCACCAAACATAAACATTTCAAATTCTTTGTTCATTTGTTCTAAATTTTTTTTGCATTGATCATCATTTCCTGTAAACAAAGTATCATCCACAAATATTTCTACCAAAATAATCGTGTTATCTAGTCCTTCCTTTATGTACAAACTACTATTATTATTAATTCTCTAGAAACCAATCTGAATAAGGCAATTATGCAATCTCTCATACCATGCTCTAAGAGCTTGTTTTAGACCATACAATGCTTTGTGTAACTTGTAGACCATATCCCTTTTGTCTGGAGCAACAAAACATTCAGGTTGTTAAATGTAAACTTCTTCATCAAGAATACCATTGAGAAATGTTGATTTAACATCCATTTGATATAACTTAAATCCTTTATGTGATGCATATGCAAGTAAGGTCCTGACACCTTCCAATCTTGCAATAGGAGCAAAATTCTCACCATAATCTATGCCTTCTTTTTGAAAATATCCTTTACACACCAATCTAGCTTTGTTTCTTGATACTTTACCATCTTCATTCAACTTATCCCTGAATACCTATTTTGTTCCAATCACATTTATATCTTTAGGCCTAGGTATAGGAGTCTAGGTTTTGTTCTTTTCTATTTGCTTTATCTCTTCGTTCATAGCCTCAATCCAACTTTCATTTTCCAATGCATCTTCGACATTTCTAGGTTCAAAATTAGCAAGTAAACAAATACCTTTTAGCTTACTTCTTGTCATATTACCTTTTGACTTGTCTCCAATAATCTGGTCTAATGCATGATATCTCCTTACATACTTGGCCAATATAGGTTCTTTGCCTCTTGAATGAATTCCACTATCTTCATTTTGAGTTTCAACTTCTAGCTTTGGTTGATCTATCTATAGCTCGAGTCCTTTAGACTCGATAGGCATTGGCTTGCTAGCTTCAGATTGTGACTCAATTTGAACTTCTTGCAACTCGGTAATTGAAGACTCGGGAGTAGAAGTCTCCTAGTTGACAGATGTGTCTAGCAATGTATCAGGTTTAATGTAAACAAATCTCCTATAATCTTCTGGTTCCTTTTTACTTTCTTCTTCATTCCTTTCTACAAACTCATCAACTTTCACATGTGCACTTTCTATGATGTTGTGAGTAGACAAATTCAAACATCTATATGCCTTACTCTTGCAAGAATATGCTAAAAATATACCTTCATCACCTTTCACATCAAATTTTTCTTTTCTAGATTCTTTCAAGATGTAACATTTACTTCCAAATACTTTCAAGTAACTTACATTGGGTTTATAGCCATACCATAACTCATAGGTGGCTTTGAATGAGTCCTTCTTTAATTGTACTCGGTTTAAGGTATGAATTGCAATGCTAATAGCTTCCTTCCAATATTTTATAGCAATGTTCTTTTCAATCATTAGAATCCTTGCACAATCTATGATAGATCTGTTCCTTCTTTGAGCTATTCCATTCTACTCGAGAGTTCTAAGAGCTTATACCTATCTTTTGATTCCTCTTTCAATGTAAAAGTTATTGAATTTATTGGAGATTAATTCACCACCTCTATCTAATCTTAAGCATTTTAGTCTTTTCCCTATTTCCTTCTCTACTCTTGCCAAATATCATTTGAATCTCTCAAATGCTTCTAACTTCTCTCTTAAGTACATAACCGTCATCATTCTAGAGTAGTCATCAATAAAAAGAATAAAGAAATTTTCTCCAATATAGCTCTTAATTCCATTAGGTCCACACAAATCAGTATGCACAATTTCCAAAATATCTTCAGATTGATAGTTTTTACTTTTAAAGCTAGTCTTTCCCATTTTACCAATCTGACAATTCTTGCATAGACCAACATCAGGTTTCTTCAAACTAGGAATGCCTCTTAATTTCTTGAATATGTTTATTTTCACCATGTTATCAAAATTTACATGACATAACCTTATGTTCCATAACTAACTTTCTTCACCTTGAGCAATAAAACATGAGCACTCACCAAGATCAAGATAAAACAAGTTACCTTTTGTTTGTTTTCCTGATCCAATCAGTTTTCCTTTATCATCTAGCAATCTTTCCTTGCCATGCAAGAATTCCACCTTGAATCCAATATTGATTAACTATGCCACACTAAACAAATTATTTTTTAGTCCTTCAACCCAATAGGCATTATCACATACAAGTTCTTTGGTTAATGAGATTTGACCTCTTCCTTTTATGCAACAAGGTTCATTGTTTCTAAACCTTACACTACCACCATCATAGTCTTTAAAGTGTTCAAACTTTTTTTTGTCACTAGTCATATGATGTGAACATCCACCATATATGATCCATGTATCATTTTTTCTTACATGAGAAATAAGTTTCATCTTATCTTCCTCATCATCATCAGATTCATCTTTCACAATGTAAACTATTTCATCTTCACTATTATCAGAATCCTTAGCCATAAAAAATGTTTTCTTACGTTTATTCTTGAATGATTTGAAATCTTTCTTGCCATTACACTTGTGACCTTTCTTCTCATCCTTGCTTTTCTTGTTTGGGCACCTAGCTACAATATGACCAATTTCTTCACATGAAAAATAGATTAAGGGAACTTTAACTTTGTATTTTACTCTACCTCTAGAATATTTTCTTCGAAGTAGAGCTTCAACAACTTCAAGATCACTGTTAGAACTTTCCTCTAATTCTTCTTCACTTTTTGACTAAGATTCTTTTAATTTTCTTGCCTTTTTTGTTAAGTGAAAGCTTGGCCTCAAATGCAGATTCAATATTCTTAGAAGCTAGAACATAATTATCATAATTATCTAGCTCAAAGGCTGTCAATCTTCCTACTATGGTATCCAAAGTTATCTTATGATTTGATTCACATCTTCTTTCTTGAATTGTAGATACTCTAATTTCATAAATGGGAACTAATTTTCTAAGGAATTTACTTACAATTTTTTCTTCCTTGATATCTCCTCCAGAAGCTTTGATAGCACTGACACTTGCTTTGATCCTTTCAACATATTTGGCAATGTTTTCATCCTCTCTCATTTTCATCTGATCAAATTGTCCTCTAAGGCTTTCTGCTTTAGCTCTCCTCACATTGTCATCACCTCCATAGATATCTTTAAGCTTGTTCCACATTCCAAAGGTAGTTTTGTAGTCCTTGATATCATCAAATTCCTCATAGCTAAGAGTAGATGCAATGTCTATCATCATGATGTTATGAGTATTTTTCTCAACAATGTCATTAACAAATAATGTACTAGAAGGAGTTGTGTATTCTAAATCAAGGTATTTCAATCCTCTATCACTAATGGAAGCTAGATGAAGTCTCATCAATCCCTGCCATGCTAAAAAGTTATCTCTATTAAGCCTTGGAATTTCTCTCTTATAAGATATCCTGATCTTTAGCTTAGGTCCTTGAAAACTTTCCTACAAGCACCAAAATCTCTAATACCAATTGTTGGATATATAGATGGAGTAACTGAGAGGGGGATGAATCAGTTACCACAAAAACATATCCACAAATCCCTTAGATGTCTGATAAAACTAGTTACTGCTGTCACTTAGTAAACATATAGAAATTTGTTGTCACTTGGTAAATGCAGTGTATCTTACTTATTATTGATCTTAAACATTCATAGTGATTAACATGCAAACATAAAAGAAATAACATGAACACATGAGACACTAGATTTAACATGGAAACCCAATATGGGAAAAACCACCAAGTAACTAGCTACTGATTTTCACTCTTCTGAAGTGAGCCTTGTTAGGAGCCAACCTAGTTAAAGGTTAAAAAATACACTATTAGGTGTGACCTTGTTAAAGGATTTAATCACTCTATTAGGAGTGGCTTTGTAAGAGGTCTTTAGAACAATTCAATAGAATTGTCACATTGTTAGAGGATTTGAAAATGGTTTTTAGACCAACTCTGCTAAGAGATTTTGGAATCACTACTACAATGGTAAGAAAATAACAATGAAATGACTTGAATGAGATGCAATTGGATTTTCTAAATATAGATCTCTTTTTTGCTTCACTAGACTCTTCCTAATCAAATATAACTTTGCTACTCCTTAAGGATATTTGAACATCCGTCAAAGTTCACTCCCACTTTCTTTTTGAAACAATCAATACACTTGTATACTTGCTCATCCACACTTTAAAATTCTCAACTTGACCTTTCATATATATATATATATATATATATATATCTTTCAGATTATCAAGTTGGCTCAACTACAACTTACAATTATCAATAATCAATACCTTAATTGACTAGAAACAATATTTGAAACAATTAAACTTTATTTCTTAAAATCAATAAAATCCTTCATTGGCCAAGCCTACTCGGTAAATACTATTCCTAAAATGATTTCCTATGTTAACTAACAAAAGCTTGGTTAACACTATGAACCCTACAAAATTCTTTGGAGACCGAGTGAACCTAGTAAATACTAACTTTCCTTCATTAGCCATGTGAGCTTGGCTAACAGTACTTTGTGCCATATTTTCCTTCAACACTCGAGTGAGCTCGATAGACACTGTCTACATAGATTAATATCTAGGAATGCTCAGTAGACACTAAAAATTGCCTTGTTGACTAGCTGAGCTCGGTAAGCACTATTTGCCAACTGATATGACATTTGTGTAACATCAAAGACAAAACACAATTAGAAAATTATATCCAACAGCAACATGACAAGTAACTGAGTCAAAAAATAATACATCAACACACTCCAAGAGACCTTTTGAATTAATAAAAAATCTCATTGTTTTCCCATATTAATAACATGATACAATTAAGAAACATAAATAAGTATTGTGAAATACCACATCAACAAAAAACACATCTCTATCTCATAATCCTAAAGAAACTCTACACTATTCATCATGAACATCAAATAGAAATATCTATCTTTAAATAAAAATAGCATGCAAAAATAAAAATCATGAAGCTTTCTATTTTGAGATACAGATGTGAGTACTCAACACTTCAATTTTTTAGCACCAAAAAAATATTACATAATCGATCCATCATCACATAAGATTCAAATATTGATACTATTAGGTGTGAGGCCCACCCCCCTCCTCACCTACTATGCCTTGCAGATAGCATGCAAGGCATCATTCACTCTTTACAACATTTGGATTCCAATATTGATTCATTTAGATTATGGAGGTAAAACATGTGTGCCTACTATTCTGATGGCTTATCATATAGAGAGGTCCATAACCTCAAAATAGGTAAAGGACATTTTACAATATATTTTGTAAACCCTAAGATGGGTGAGGAGATTAATGAGAAGAAGCCTTGTATTTCTATTAGATGGTGCACACATCCACATATATTAGCACACTTTTGGGAGTGGTGGTGGATGGTATTTGACCATTCACCACATGCTAATCATGAGGTGCCCATGTACTTCCTTAGGAAACTATGGGCTAAGCTTGAATTGGGTTTGAAACCCAATTATTTTCATATGAAATCATTTCAGGGGGTTGGTGGAGGGATGCCTCAGGATGGGCCTAGGGAAAAGCTGAGTGGTAGAATGAGAAACTGCACGTGACCTCAGCCTCTTGTACCTCTTCTCACACTCATTGTACTAGCACCACACCATCATCAATTAGTTCCATCTACTCTTACCTCTTTGAGTGACCTTTCAGACAATTTGGTAGAGCAATGGATGCATGCAAGACATATTCATCTAGTTGGACACATTTTTACTAGCTGTGGAGGCATATGCAGAGGCCCCCAAAGTGATGTTGATGATGTGCATGATGACCATTATGCTAAGGGTGCTGATTTTGATGATGATGCATATGCTGCCCATGGTGATAGTAGTGATGACATTGATGTGTCATCATTTGTTGACCTCATACAGGGAGAGCCTAGAGATAGTCAAGAGCATCAAGTAAAATTTTAATTGAAATTAAAATATAAAGTACATAATTATTTACTTTCTACATACATGCGTAATTGTATTAACCATATTTATGTACAGGTTGATTTTGAAATAATAGAGGATGGATGATATTGTTCCTCCCAGGAGGTAGCATAGTCTTTTTTCGAGACTTACAGATGTTGGCATCCCCCATATGGTATGCACTTTGAATTACATTGTAAAAATGTACATTCAAACTTAAATTTAATAACATGTGCTCATATGTTCTTTTTATATGGTTTTATAGGGATTGTCGGCTGCTACACAGTTTGATGTCAATATAGATCTTGATCCATTCACCACTAAGGAATAGCCTCAAATACATAAGGTATGACCCTTTGATTGAAGAGAAAAATTTGTACTATTTTTATGTATGTACATTACATTATTAACTTATAATCTAAACAATTTTGACTCATGTAAAGATATTTTATGTGTTTTGATTTTATGAACAGGAGATGGATCTTACTTATCCATATAGGCCTCGATATAGTTTTATTTTGACTCCATCTTTTGATCATCATGCTAGCACATCTTTAGACATGTTTGTGACATTGGCTACTACTCAGGTATGATACACACACACACACACACACACACACACACACACACACACACACACACATTTTTATAGTGTATAAAAATGTAGTGTACAAATTATGTACTTTTTTAGTTTACATACTTTAGTAATTCATGTATAAATAATATTGACTCAACATTTATGTATCCATAATTTTAGGACTATGTCACCATGAGTGTTGCTGAGAGTACGAGACTAAGCCAAATGGAGATACCTACATCATCCTTTGAGGTCAATATTGTGATTTATGTACACATACATAGTTCATTATGCTCTTTATCAAATTTTAAAAATGTATGTATTGTAAATTATAGGACCTCATGACTGCTACATTTGGTAGCTTTCACAGTGCACCTCCTTCCATTACAAAGGGGCACCCATCTCATGTGGTATTATTTTTATTATGTAATGAATATTTAATTCATTTGCAAGCTAGATTTTGAAACCCATTTCAATTAAGCATGTACATGATGAGACACCTCATGTTACATAGGATGATCCATCTACCTCATAGGGTGTCCCACATGATGAGATAGCTCATGTTACATATGATGATCCATATGAATCCTCTTCATTTGGACTAAAGAGGACTACAGATCAAATAGATTAGGTCTTTTTGGCACATTTAGATTGTGTTTTTATGACACATTGTTTATTTTGATACACTTTGTATTAGGACAGTTAACTGTATTATATGTATTTTTTGACTTCATAGATCATGTTATGACATGTTAGACCATGCACTATTTTTTTATGACTTCTTTTCATGCAAGTGTAGGTAGTATATATTATTATGTTAGATCATGTTGTAAGTATTCAAACTATTTTCTTTATTGTGACATATTTTATTTGTGTTATCACACATTTTGTAAGTATATGGTAATTTAAAAATAATTTTAACTATTTATATATACAAACATTAATTTAAACATGTTTGAATGCAAAAGTAATGCAAAAAATTAGGAGGTCATTACTTGAATTGAAAATTAATTTATAATATCAAGTGCACACCTTTAACTTTCAAATAGAAGTAAACTCCTATTTTTAAATGTTTACAACATGTTTCACAATAAATGTAAGACAATGTCAATGACATATTTATAGAAGTGAATTCAAAATATAAAACTAGTTGAACACATTTCTTTAAATGAGGTTTTGTAAATTAAAATTGTAAAACAAAAACACATGTTAATAAAAGCATAAATTTATCTGAACTATGTAAATATGTGTAATTTGTAAGTACTCACTATGTGTAATTGCACAAGATGTTGATGTTCGATCCACCTTAACATTTAAATTTGCATAAATTGTAATTGAGACCTGAATAGGAGGTATATATAAGTTCTCTAATTTTCTATTGACAATGCATACATACATGTAATTAAATATACTAAGGGCATATATAAAAATAGCACAATAAAAAAAAATTTACATGTGTTTGATTTAAATGTAGTTAGCCCACTATACCATCTGCATCCTCTCTCTTTTACAATGCATCTATGATTGTCTCATGCTTGTCCATTGAAATTGTCCATAATACCTTATTGGTGGGTCTCCCTTTGTATCTTTCTAATTTGATATTCATTGCCACAACCAAATGAGAATAGTGTAAAATCTTCTTTTTAGATTGGTAGTCTTCAAATGCTGGTAAACCATTTCTTCTTGTTAGGTATCTACATAGCCAAGTGCCAACTACAATGATAGACCCAACTGGATACTCAAAACCATCATTGTCTACTTGATGACATATCAATTTTTTCTTAGGTTCCACACATCTAGCTAGCCAATACTTTATCTATTCATCATTATCATTAGGTGCAATAACAACATAAACATGTCCTACAAGATTAGGTAAAGTACATAAACACTTTAATCACATGTGTACATATATAAATAATATGTTAAAGACATGTATGTACTTTTATTATATTAATTACATGTACATAAATAAATAATATAAATTGAAGCATGATCACAACAAAATCTAATTAAATTGTGCATACCAGGTTCTATGAGGTTTGAAATATGATCATAGTCTTCTGATGCAAAAGTAACAATATTAAATCAAAGAATTAATAGTATAATATTCTTTATCACAATATTCACTAATTGTATCACAATCATACCTTGAAAGGATATTCTTCTCTTCAACTAGGTAGAAGAAATGGTTGATTATAGAGTTCTCACTTGATCCTATGTATAAATATTTGTTACACCATTTGACAATCTCATGTGCATTTTTGAATTTGGCTTTTTCTTCAAATTTTAATTGCTCTATACTAAGGGCTCTCTTCATGCATGCACCAACACCATCATTTTCTCATTTACCATGTCCAGCCTCAAAAAAACTCCACACATGTTGGATGTTAGTTTGCCTATGTGTCCTACTCAACCAATAGAAAATTCTAGCATTCTTGAATTGTCTTGTACAATTATTTGATCATATCCAATGTTGTGTCATTTGAATTTGTCTCTCTTTTAAATTATCATAAAAGACCTTGAAACAATAATGGACAAACTCAGATGAATAGAAATTATTATGACTCATATCAAAATGGTACTCTCTCAATATTTTTTGATCCTCCTCTATACCATTAGGTGCATGCCTATAAACTATATGGACATAAATTGTTACTTGCACTGAATTGTAATATTGTGGTTCTACCTCACCTTGTAGTGCAAGTGTGTAGTTCTCTGCAAAGTCAACAACTAAAAGTATAGTACCAATTGGAAATGTATTCTTACATATGTGAAATTGTCCATCAATCCATCTAGCATATTGAGTGTTTAACATATTTTGGTATGATCACTCTCTTAAACTCATCCGTAAATGCATGACAACTAACTTTATCTATAACTAGATCACACCTTCTTCCAATCTTCCCATCCTTCAATAGATATTCAATAGTTTTGAATATTTTTACCTCAACTAATTGTTGTCCAAAAGTAGTCAAAGCATTTTCATGCAAACATTCATCTAACAAAGAAAGATTTCCAAACATATCACATGTACTAGAAAGACATGCATTGAAAATAAAGTATTGATCATTAGGTGGCTTACAAAACAAACCTAATATGAAATCCTTTATAGTTTCAGGTGGTATTTTTATACCACATTCTTGCAACATTTCTTTACTATGCATGGTACCATGTATAGATTGAAATACATCATAATGGTAGCAAAATTGAATATGAGTTTTGCAACATGTTATTCTTTCCTTGTTAATCCTTACATACCATGGTTTACACTTTTCAAAAGACCTTTGACTAATGGTAATAGTTAACACCTTACCATCTACAAATTTTCTAAACAATTCAGTTTGATTCATGTCCAAAAGGTGTAAGGATGTGGATCATGTATTTTTGACCCAACTCTCAATTTAAGAACATCTCTTGAATTAGGTGATACTCTTGTATTATCATGCCAAAAAATTTCAACCAAACTTTTGACTTCACTAGTAAGTTTCATATCACACCTCGCGAGTCTACCACTAGAAGTCCACATAATATTTGCTAGATCCCTTCTCTTTACAACTCTTTCTAAAGTCTTACGATTCATATTAAGATATCCACTTATGTTGCTAATCAATATTTTGTTAGTTGTTGATTTGTTAACTAAAGCTATTATTATTGCTTGTCGTTCTACATTCTTATCTTTAGAGCAACTTTTCTTTTTGATATTATCAAAGGCACTAGCAACAGTGGATACAACTTGTTTTAAAAGCTCATTTCTATTCTTGGGTTTTACATACATTCCTAACCTTTTCATTACTTTTTTCATTTTACACATTTTAATTAGTTGCAACATCAACTAACATTGAAACCCAAATTTCTGATTATAAAAAAATGTCTATATGATCTATTAGCATGTGTCCTAATTTGTCTCCATAAAACCAATCCCTCAAGGTTATCTAGCACATCATTAGGAAAATAAAAATTATGTTTAGGCACTTTAGTATCATTCTGACATGTTTGTTCAGTAATTGGTGTTTCTATGTCTACATTCATACAATTATTATTTTCAATTGGCATTTTATTTTCACTGTTATGTGGGATTTGAATCTCATTTTCAAATTTTCTTGGTATTTCTTTTGGGGCATGCATTTCTATTGGAGTTTGTTATGCATGATTGTTTGACAATCTATTCTCATGAAGAAAATCTAAATTGTTTAAATCATAACCTGCTTCTAAAAAATCACCACTTTCATGATGAGAAAAAATTTGAGGATTTGGAGACACACCTATATTGAATATTTGATTAAAATGTGCACTTGAATATCCTTGTAATGGGTTCTCTTCTTCAACCTCTTCATCCATTGTGGTATCCTCAATGTCTTTCTCCTTTGAAATTTTCTTCAATTCTCTAATTCATTGTCTTCTCTCTCTTTGATGTTGTGCTTCATGCTCTTTATTTGTTGCAATCTCCTCATTTGATAGAATGTTTAATTTCTTATTTCTTCATTGTTTTGATGTTTGGACCAATTTTGAATTCAAATCAATAGTTTGCAAATTGTAGAAGAAGACAAGAAAATAGAATAACTATGATAGAATTCACTATTGCAAATCCAATAGTACATTTGAAGTCATTTTTTTACCATTATTGGTCAAAATTTTGACCCAAATTTTGACCACGTTTGACCAACCCATTGGTCGTAATTATTCTGGTCAAAATTTCAATGAAAAATCTAGTTGGTCAAAATTTGGTTGAAATTTCACCAAGGGGTTGGTCAAAAACTTTCAAAGTTGTTGGCACAATTTTTGCTGAGCATTGGTCAAAATTTTTACCAATGCTAGTGGAAAATTGCACAACATTGGTGGAAATTTCAACCAATGCTTGGTGGAAAACTACCAGGCATTGGTCAAAATTTTGACCAATGCTTGGTAGAAAACCCCCAAGCATTGGTCAAAATTTTCACCAATGTTTGGTCAATTTTTTTGTAGAGAAATCAGCAATTATGAGATGATCAATCAAGAGGAAATAGTTGAGAGCTTAGAGTGACACAATTTTTAGGTGATCATATGAAATGAAATGGGCATGCAAGTAGAAAGAAACCAGAAAGATAAGGTTTTAGACAACAATTTTACAGGAAGGGCCATTGCTGAAGTGGACCTCAACAAGTGTGAGCCTCAGGAAGGGTTCAATTCCCTCCTTTATTGTTCAGTGTGTGTATAATCCCACACAACTATTTGATCTCGAATGATGATATTGAATGCTAAGTGTCTATACTGAGTGCTCCAAAACCATCCATTTCACACCTTCATCTATACACAATGTCTTTCTAGTTTCTTTCTACTCGAATGCCCATTTCATTTCATATGATCATCTAAAAATTGTGTCACTCTAAGCTCTCAACTATTTCCTCTTGATTGATCATCTCATAACTGCTGATTTCTCTAATGTAATCAATTTTTTCTTGACATGTCACCTACTAATATAGTGATTAATAGTAAATACTATGATTTATCCTGATCCTAGTTTCAGTAATGGCTATGGTATTGTTATTATTTTGAGCCATTTTGTTGAAGACTATATCTCTCGAAATAGTGGCATGTACTAGACAACCTATTCATCATGTATTTGAGAGACAATAGCCTTCACATAAATATAAGTTTCTTCTTATCATCTCTAGAGAAAAATATAAGACAACATGAGACTCAAAAAAATTGAGTGTAAGCTAGAACCATACCTAGTGTTCTCATCATGAACAAAACAGATCAAGTAACCATCATCCTCCTCCAGATCTAACCTAGAATCCCTAGGTATAAATATTGCCTCAGAGCCAAATCTTCCAGGTCCAAAGTCAAAAACCCCTAGCATAGCACATTGCCTCCAACTTCAATTTGAAACTTTCTTACCTTAGGTTCTTCTTGATGATCAAACTTTATGAGTCCCTTGACCTTAGCTACTAAATCTAGTGTAGTACCATACACATAACACTATTTTCTCCATGCATTTCAATCATAAAGTAGAATTAGATATTTCCCAATCAACCTTGTATCCAAGGCAATAAGATCAACCAGAAATGGAGACAAAAATAGATATATATAAGACTCCTAAGAGATATCTTAGCTTGTTTTCAAAGTGATTAACTAGCCTATGTAGGATAATCATAAAACTGACAATAGTAATATGAACTTATCCACTAGTAGTTGTAAAAAAGAAAAAAGTAAATTTATTAAAATGTAAGAGAAAAAAGAATAGTCTTGCATTTCTTAAGTGGTTGTATTTCCTCACCATTTCTTTAAATGTGCCAGAAGCATGTTTTTTCTTTAGGACTTCAATGAAGTCATTTGCAAAAAGATAAGGAAGGGTGGGCTTGCTTGCAATCACAACCAACATCATCATCACCTCTATGTATAATAGCTACATAAGTCATACTAATTTCTTCTAGCACATGATCAAAAAAACACTAGAACTGTATTTGCTACAAATGATGGAGACTTCAAGTGGAAAATGTTAGAGATTTCTAGTAAAAAGTTACAGTTGTAGATAGAAAATGATAAATGGATGAATGAATGAATATTTTTAATGGCATCCATGAGACTAATTAGTCTAATGGACCACGTATCAAATCCTAAATGATTACACATATTAAGTTGACAAAGGATGTGATATGGTATGGCTTAAGACCAATTCCATTCTTTTATGACTAACATGTTTCAAATATCTAAAAATGCATATGGGAGAACACATTAGGGCATTGGGAGGAATATACATAGTTTTCCCTATCTAAGATGGTTAAAAATGCATCATGCCAATGATCATTCTCACCATGATGGTGAAGGCTTGGTATTGGTGGCCCAAGAGAAAGTTTGGCTTCTATTGCAAACTAGATTGTCCCAGCTACCTCCATAGCTGCTTCTAATTATTTTGTGTCTATAATTTGATATTGCCCAACATATTTGGCCTTGTTTCTTGCAAATTGAATATTTATGTTAAAAAGTTCCAAGACTTTGTGGGTGATTTCCAGATTTAGATATAGTTTGTCAAAAATGTTGTTAAAATCTCAAAGATGAATCACTTCTTTTGTCATCTTATATTATCCTATAAAGTTTTGATGTCTACCTAATAGCCATGGCAACATATATGCAAGAAAATTGTACTCACAACACTTGCAAAGCATATAAAAGATTTTGATACCATAAAGATCTTCCTTTATTGATTAGGATGGAAAAGAAAATCCTGTGATGCAAAGCTCTTCTTGATGTACAATTTATTCATTCATCTAATATAAAACTCGATTTTCATATAAATATTGCAAAAATGATTAAAACCTACAACCATAACTAAAAAGATGATTAAAATAAAAAAGAAACAAACCTTACTACCATGGTTCCCATGCCATCTCTTTTGAATAGTTCTAGTATTACAGCTCCACCAACTGTACCATCCAAGAGATGGACCCTTTGCACACCACCCTACATATTCACAGTTTTTTATAAGTATATATAAAGTAACAAAAATAATTGCAAGCTTCTATCTAACTATACAAAAATTAACAATTGTTACACAAAATCCTCTTGTTTAGCTATTGCCTATTAGGAATTGGCGCAAAATATGGGTATCTTCCTTCTCACAAATCAATAAAAAATTTCAACTAAGAAAAGAAAAAATTTATGAAATTAATTTATAGCATGGCTAGTTAAACTAAAATTAGGCTCAACAATCAATAAAACTAGACCCTCCCAGTACTCATTCATTTGAAGCAATATACTATATTGGACAAAATATAACAAACTAATAAAAAGGAGTAGGCCAAATTCACAAAATCATTGTAGACAGTGTGGAATGGCAATATTGTGTCAATAGTTCACTTTAATATTGCTACTAAATAGATTTCTGCTTAAGAAATCTAGAGAGAATGCAAATGAACAAAACATAAGTATAATGATTGATTGTATTCAAGATAGTATATTATAGGCTTGAGATTATTCAAAAGGATTTCAGGTCACACAACCCTTCATGTCTTGAAAGTTGCAACTTATGAGCTAGCAAATCACTCATTTATCAACAAATTGGTAAAGATTAACTTAAGAGCCCACAAACAACCTATTTCAAATACACATGCCAAGGAATATTAACCATTTACTGTATGGGAAGATGTTTGTTGGCAATGAACAATCACTTGAAGTTCTTTCCTACAATTAAATATGAGTCCCTAGTTATTCGTCATCTTGTGGACCAGGTTGAACTTCCATGGTTGATTTTATTTTGCTCAATGAAAGATGTTAGCAAAAAGTTAATATGCACAAGCTCTCAAAGTCAAATGAAAATTGTCGCATACATACTAGCATAGATATCTTGAATACATCTGTCTAAAACACAAAAACATACCCACATACATTTATGTTTTCAAATAAATTTTATAGCCCTAATCCCATTAATACTTAAGATAGTGATAATTTACTATCTCAAGGTCCTTGCCTATGGATATAAATCACAGCTACCCAATTCTGTGACAGCTAAGGGAAATCTCTCCCCATTTGTCACTTGTGAATAACAAAATTCAACAAAAATATGAATTTGTAGATAAGAAGTTTCTAAATAATTTTTTTGAATGCAATAGTAAACCTCAAGGACTATGTAAAAGAGGTCTAACCTCAATGTTTGCCCCAACTGCCTTAATATTTACAATCTGTATCTCATTATGCTTTGCCCAAATAATCTTCCCACCATTGTCTATACTAGCAACTAGCTCCTCATGACCAATTTTGATCATGATTGTTCCTTCATCATAAACAATAGCAACCTTGTGAAAAGCAAGATTAATCAACTTAAAGAAAACATAAGAAATGGAAATTATGATAGATAGTTAAAAATAAATAAATAAAAATTTATTTTATTTTAAAAAGATAAAAAGGTAAATTTATATTTTATAAAATGAATAAATAAAATAACATGAGTATTTGTTTAAGTAAATAAAAAAATTGAAAAAAATAATTATCTAGGTTGTAATAAGAATTGATTTAAAGGAAAAAATAACAGTTTCACTTTTTGCTCAACAAACTAGCCAGATAGACCTTATCATTCAACTATTACTATTAATCCAAGTTTGTAAATATGTGAAAATACACAACCATAAAAAATTAAGAGATGAAATAAAAAAATGTTTTGCCAATATTAGTTTGATTGATGGGTCTTGTAATTGGTCATACAAAATGTTTCGTCTTTAGCTTGTTGAACAAATGTAGAGTGTAGATATTTAGATAGTGACATGAAGGAAAACAAAAGAAGTGTTAACAAAGTAATACATCCTCACCGGTTTGACCCTTTTGCATAGCCAATGGCCCATACACATTCTAGCCCATAATTCAATGTATTTTCTAGCCTATAAAGGAACACTTCAATAGTTAATCATAGTTGTCAAAACATAACAACTTCAACCATCACATCTAAATATTGATAAATGTTCATCAAGTACAATGATGATAATACTTGCAAAAGTTAATCAGTGTATTCTTTTCTTTCATAAACAAAAATACAAGTCCCATGATAGTATGTCTCTTATGCAGCCCATATATAGGAGACCATAAAAGTACACCATATACAGGAGATCATATATTTATGATTTTATCCAATATTGTTAGAAATGGACTTAAAATAACAAGTATACATCATTCGATGTGCTAACAACACCAAATGCAAGTGGCACTATCATCCAGAAATAGATTGTGTGTTTACAAAATCCAATGAAAAAATAATTCAATAAACTTGCCTGTATGTTGTTGAATGCCAAATGTGTATAATACCATCTTCATAACCAATGATAATGATAGGAATTTTAGGATGAAAGAAAACTACTAATACATTATGGGTATGTCTGTCAAGAGTTTAGATACAACTTTTTGTCTAGTAATCTCACACTTGGTACAAGTACACCAAAGAAAATGAGCAGTGGACTATTATTCAAAAAGATCCATACAAAAAGTAAGAAATGTCAACTAGGAAGGAATTTGTAAAGAGCACCTTGGCTGTATGATCATCTGAACTTGAAATCAAATATGGTTTGTTACCTCTTGTAAAGTAATCAACACAATTTACACCCTTTGTATGGGCATCAAGGGTAAAATTTGGTTCTTATAGTGAACTAAGACTCTAGATCTAGATGATAAATTCAAGTTAGGCAAATTAGTTCAAATAAACATGATATCTAGTAAATAATTCCAATTTTGGCATATAAGAGGTACAAAGAAACTTGTCAAATCAAGCCTAGTTTCTAATTTTTTAAACTAGTAAGAGAACATTGATTCCCACCTTTATAGTATGATCTAGTCAGGCACTCACAAATGTATTTGTGTCCTTGGGATTAAAGGCAACTTGCATCACAAATTGTGAATGACCTTCAAATATTTGTGTGCATTGCCAACCTTTATCCTAGTCCCAAAGCTTGATTAGCATGTCATTTGATGATGACAAAACATAGGGTAGGTTTGGATGAACTATCAAACACCTGATACAATCAGTGTGTGCTTCAAATAATTTTACCTTGTCCATGGTGTTATAATTGTAGACAAGAATCATCATGTCATCTAAACCAGCCACAACCAACTGCTTCTAGGCTATAAACTTGTTAGAGCATACTGCACATAAAATAAACTCCCATATAAGAAATCTATCATTTTACTTATTCACTTCTTCATATCAATAAAAAAATGATAACATGCATGACAAAACCAGTCTTTGTTTGAAGCCTTGAAAGCATTTTTCCTAATTTTCCATAGTTGGCCTAATTGAGGGCTATTGTCCCTAAAGCCTTAATTTGACCCAAGTTTGCTAAGAGCCCTAAAAAGGGGGTAAGACCTTAGGGAAGTGGAGTCCACTTGGAGGGACAGAGGTCAGCATTGGTTAAAGGCTGGTAACCTTGCTTGGCATTTTGTAGTGGGTTGGGTGCTACTAGGCACTTAAGAAGATTTTGGTGGATTAAGGCTATAGACTCTACATCAGTTGAGGTGAGATGTGAGCACATATTTTGGGAAACTTACAAGTTACACTACCTCAACTTGGTTATCCATGCAATTGGCATCCAAATAAAGTGGGTAAAAGAAATAGTGCGCATTATTCAAGAACATCATTCTTTTCTTTGGAGCATTATGATTTCAAGATATGCAGATGATGAATTGATTAGGCTTTAGACCCATCCAAATTAAAGTGGCTAGAAAAGATGACTCATTGGGATGAGAAGATGAGAGGTAGATGGATTTGGGTTTTGCGATTCCTTGGTATGTTAGTTTGAGCTTCACTTGGTTTCAAGAATACTACAATATTCTCTACTTAACAAGGCCAACCATGTGAAGGTGGAAACTCATCTGGCCTCACCCCCCTCCCCCTAACATCAATCTAAATTTCTCATTAACATCTAATTACATACTTCATTCATTTCATTCATCTATTTATGAGCTATAACATTCAATCAATACAATCACATGACATTCATTAATATGATATAAAATTCATTAATACACAATAATAATCAAGACTTTATATTCTATTATCAGAAGATTTTACAAAAGTTTTTCCCCATTCAACTCTAGGCACTAGGGGAAAAAGAACAGGGCAAAGAAAACCTTCGGTATAGCCTAGGACCGAAGTCCTGTATACATTACAGATGCCCTTTATAAGGGTCTTTAAGAAGGCATACCCCCTTTTATGCAAGGGGAGGATTTCTGATAGAAGAACCTCCAAAAAAAAATACAAGGTTGGATCAAAATTTGTCTCAGCCAGATTCTATTCCCAACATATTGGGGATTACAAATAACAGCGGCTGAGAGGGTTACCAATATTAATGTTGGAGGAAATTGGAGCAAATTTTTTTGAGGAGATCTCTGGTCTGGTTAAAGAAATGGTGGACATTGGAGGTAAATGTTGCAATCCTTCAATAACCTACATCCTTCTACTCTTGACACAAATCCTACTCATGATTATGAAGGCTAATAGGCACATTGTGACTATCTTCAGCATAAAGGCCACATCATCTACCACATTTTGTTCAACCCCAACCTCAACATGCTCAACACTAACATCACACTTGACTCCATTACCATGATGTTCTCCATACTCAAAAATTATCACATAAAGGTTACACCAATTGCAATTTAAGATGCCAAATTTTATTAATAATTACATAATTAATTTTCAATAAAAATTGAATATGTGCCTCTATCACTATGATGCACATCAGGGCCTTCATCATGTGTAGGATATGTGGCTTCATAATCATGAGTAGGATATATGCCGTGAGTAGAAGGATGTAGTAATGGAAATCAAAGCACCAAGGAGGTCTATCACACCCATGCAAAGAAGACTATAATCCATTATTCTCTTGGCTTCCAAAAAGTTTCAATCACACTTGATTTGTCTATAGATGAATACATTTTATCAGTATAGATAAATAGTGGCAAATTACAACTAGCTGAAGCATTAGAGATAACTTGTACGAATAAGGGGAATATATTCATAATATAAATTCTAGAATGGTGATAAATATCTAAAGCCTTTCAAAGATGTTACCAGCCAATTTTATCATCTAATATGATATTTATCTTTGACTGGCACACCCCCAGTATTATACATGTTATGCTATAATAAATTCTTGTTCATTAACAATTTTTTTGTGGAAGAAGATTGTGGAAAATTTTACATTAAACTAAGAATGCAAGCCAACTCTTACTTGACATTTGTAGTCTTGAACGATTTGTATCATAATTTGACAATATGTTTTTGATCCATGGAAAAGAATTTTTAAGTTAAAATAAAATATGTTTCACAAGCCAATAATAGGTTGGCATGAGGAAATGTTGTGGGAAACAACAAGGGCTTAAGAAACTTGCTTTAGAAGTGCTTGGCGCCATTTTGGCTCAAGCTAAAACACAAACTCTAGATCTAGATCCTTGAGAGTTGTAGTCTCATCAATTTCAATTTTGTCTATTGATTGACCTTGAGATGAGCCTTTTAGATCAAACCACTTATGTATGCGAAGCTCTAAATAGAACATATTTCCCATAACTATAATTTGAACATGTTACAAATTTCCAAATCCAATTTTAAAGAATTTGTGATAAGTTTTGCTTCACAATCACTTTGGATTCATAATGGTAAAGGAGTCTCATAAATAACATCTAGAGTCTAGAAATAGAAACATCTCAACATGATAAATCATATTACCTCAGCTTATATACATTAATGGTATTAATATTAAATATACAAGTGTGGCTCCTCATATTTAGTTTTTAAAATAAGGTCTAGCTACCAAAAATTGACATATTGCGTCAACAATTAAATGGAAAATATAGTAAGAAGGTATAGAAAATGCTTTTTGTCCTCCTCCTGCTCTGATACTATGTAGACCAAAAATTTTAGTGATCAATTTTCTTTCATAAGTACACACATGATTATATAGTAATTTAGCATAAACTATATTGAGAAAATCAAAATAAATAGAATAAATGCATCATGTGAATTATGAATAGCAAAGGAAATGAATATGGGTGATAGGGAAGAGAATTTAATAATAGAGGCTCTTAACTTTAGTTACAAACATGATATGGGTGATGCACAACTGCCTCATCGATTCACATTCCATCCCATTGATGAAGAGCTCATAACACATTATCTCATTAGAAAGGTTTTAGACAGAAATTTCATAGGAAGGGCCATTGCTAAAGCAGACCTCAACAAGTGTGAGCCTCAGGGAGGGTTCAATTCCCTCCTTTATTATTCACTATACATATAATCAGTTAATAAGTGTGAGCATCATGAGTTTGATATCCATTTTGCCTCCCCAATGCCAACAGCCACAAAGTATCTTCCATGAGCTTTTGCCATTGTTCCCCTTTGGCCATGGTTTCCTCAAGCTAAGCCTAACTTCTAGTGAGTTCCCTTAATAGTTCCATGACTTCAGTAGAAAAATCTTGAGAGTCCCCCATTATGTTGGTAGAATGGCATCTCCTTCTAGTGTAT
Source organism: Cupressus sempervirens (assembly GCA_028749045.1). NCBI lineage: Eukaryota > Viridiplantae > Streptophyta > Pinopsida > Cupressales > Cupressaceae > Cupressus > Cupressus sempervirens. The sequence goes on along the minus strand of CM053789.1, from coordinate 641,670,589 downwards.
ACTTTTTAGCTCCTTGTGCATCCATGACCCGACAGGCTGGCAACCAGCTCTAATTCCACTATAATATCCTACATTGAGTAGTGTTGGAACAATATTTTTCATTAAATGTATAGCAAGGGCTAAACAAAAATCTTTGAAGATATGGAAATCAAACGTACCATGGTCCATAGGCCTATATTTTTAAGAAAGAATGTTCGAATCTCAAGATCCAAACTCCAAGCTCATGATAGTTTTTCCTAGCGAAAAATTGCTTAAGGCTCTTTAATGGTTATGCTGCGCATGCTCAGTAAAATACTTTGGTTATTGTAAAATAAGTTTAATCATCCAAAAAATGAACATGTAGAAATTAATGTAATCAAATAAAATGTTGCATCTGAATTCAACACAAACTTGGCCTACATATAAGCAAGTAGCAAGCATCAGATTTCAATTAAATTGATAATCTACTCAACATAGAGTACTGAGAATCCTTTGTGCAAGAGGTAATTGCTCAAAGGGAGTCTTGATATAATGCCCAAATTGTATTGTAGATTGTCAAGTAAATGACATGCCCAAAAGCTAGAGTTTGGAACATATTTTCCTTGCAACACCATTTTAATGTTGACAAGCAGAAGTAAAACAACAGTATATAACCAGCTCAAAGATGAGAGGCAATCCCCAAAAAGAATTGCCCCTGACTATTTTCTCTTCGTAGATGCTAATCATGAATGGCAGCTAACAATCTAGGTCCATGCTTCACTTATACGAATCATGTTAACAAATATTCCAATTTATCTAAATAATGTTTTGTAGACATGTGCACTAGTAGAATAGTTTGCAAATACTCTTCTCTTGATATCCATAGAAAATGGTATTAGTTTGAAATATCAATCAACCACTTAGTCATTCAAGGTCTTGTGAAATGCCGTTTGCCACCAAAAATCCAATATTAATGCAAAAAAAGTATGACAACTAGTCAATTATAGAAACCAATGACATCCAAATCAACATTATGCACACAAATATCCCAAAATAAAGCAATGACATATCACTAGATGATAACTTTATTAATACATACTGTGGTTGATGTTTTCAGTAGTTCACGGATAGCCATTGTTGCATAGCATGAAGTGGGAAGGGTGAAGCTTATTTAAAGAGCAATATGCGATGAAGGTTTAGAGCCACCATTATGATTAACTTCCTTCACATTTGTTTTCAATTTCTCTTCATTGTAACCTTCAACTACATTATTTTGTGGGCTCTTCTCTCCCTCCAAAGCCGACAATTTTTCAAGTTCAGTTGATTTTTCATTTGATGTTTCCTGCAACACATTATTATTTACATTATTACATTTAGCTAGTTCATCAAGATTTGTTGTGACCAATTGCTATGTAGGGTCCTCATACTTGGTGATATTCCTACAAAATATTACCACTAATAGTAATAAGAGAGAAAATCATGTCAGAAGGAAAACAACTCATTTTATTTTAAAGAACAGTAAGACCTATATACAGAAGCTAACTTATAAAACTAGAAAACAAATAACCATCTAGCAAATGAAAGGATCAAAGCCAAACTTATATAGTATCCATTTACAAGTAAAACCATCAATTCAAAGTGATCCCCTCAACAAAAACATGAAATGAAAACAAAATCATAAAAGTAATGAAGTCCTCTCATAGCACAAATAATCAATTGGCTTCTACATTAATCTTCTATATCCTCTTGCCAGGTTCATTATTGAAAATTCCCTAAAATGATGAGAAAGAATTTCAGAATAATAAATAAACCACAATCATGGATGGGCCATATGGAACAAGACAATATTCACTTATGCTTCCCTGCTAAATTCTATAACTCCATTGTTTCTAATCAGATCACAAGCATTGCTGCATTTCAGTCTTACAAAAGTCCTTCAGATATTCTAAATTCTGAGAATAATAAAAGAGAAATCCTCACATATGAAAATACATCGAGGAACTTACTTCACACTATGTGAGCTATCTTGCAAGTTAACTGAATCCTACAAAAGAACCATATGATCACCAAAACTGTGTACCTTATTTTTAGGAAAATCACACAAACCCTTGATCCATCAATTGAATTTTGCTAGAGCACATTGTTTTTGGCACACCAAACATACATAAATAGATATATGAGCAAAGTTTTTTTTAAAACCGATGCCATTGCAACCCAAAAATATTTAAACTAACAAAGGATGACAAAATATCAATACTTCTTTTAGAAACATATATCAGGATAGTCCAACTTCAAATAATACCAATTGTGGGGTGGACATGAAGACATCATTTGGATTCTACAATACCAACTTTCCTCTGTCAGCTAATGGCTTAACACAACCTAGACTTAAAAAATAACCACAACAACAGAAGAATTACAAAAATAATTGAAAGCATGACATTAAGATACAATCATGTTAACTCATTCCACTACTTTGATAAAGATAGATATCATATGAGTTCATTCACTTTTAATTGCATTAAAGTGAAGAATTATTCTTAAGTAGGAATTCAGATATGTAGGACCACTTTGTGTAGGAAATTTATACACACTTTAAACCCTAGATAATTGTGTAAAACCCTAAATTTGCAAATATGGGATTTTTTGCAAAATAAAAAAAAGAGGGATTCCTAAACAAAATTGGTCAAATTTTGGTCAGCAAACTAACAATCATGAAAAATTGTATCACCAACCCTAGCCACTAAAGGAACACCCCTGATTTTGTTTCAAATATCATGGGAAAAATAATGAAAACCTAGGCACAACTTTTAGCTATTTAAAAATCTGCAATTACTACAAAAATTGCCACACAAATTGGCAAATATTGGCACTACAACATTTTTAAAAATCTCACAATTTTCCTGCCCTTAACGAGTTTTTAAAATTGCATACAAACTCTTTTGGATCTTGAATCTTCATTGGTCTTCACATGCAATAAGTCTCTCTTTTTGAAGTGGCATCTTGTTGTCTAGATGGGTTTTGCTCAGGTTGCCAAAGATCTTCAAACATGGTTATGATCAAAGAAAAAATATTAAAAGAAAAGGCCTAGTTAGATAACTCATAGTGGCATTATCAATATTGTTTAGGTTGTCCTTAATTTTTGTGATCAATCCTCTAATCTCCGGTGTGCCCAACTTTCCAACAATTGCCTTGAGATTAAGTATTCGACAAACCAAATATGAAGCTCGTGTTTAGCATGACAATGCAGAGTGTGCATAACAATGAAATAGGGCATGACCTTTTTCATTTTCAAAACAATATAAAGCCAGTGTTGGTCAAAATTTTGACCAACATGGGCATGGATTTTAAAAAAAAAAAATTTCCTTGTCTATTCCGACCAATTTGACCCCATTTTAATAGATGGTCAAAAAATTTGGTCTAAAAATGGGGTCAAATGTACTAGTGATCAAAACTATTATTCAATGATTGCAATCATTGAAAAGTGGTCTATGGGGCATCTTTTGGGGCCCAACGGGTATATAAGTATCGGGTACCCGATTAAACAATCGTGTACCCAATTTTTAAATAATCGAGTACCCATTTCTATCAATGGTTAAAATCGAATCAGGTGCCCAATTTTTGAATTACAAATTGGGTGCCCGATTCTAGTTGACATAGGTGGGAATTTGGAATGGCCACAAATTTTCTTCACGTTTTGCCTTGGGGAAAGGCATGGCATAAGCTTGGTGCCACCAAGCCATGCCTTCATGAACCATTTTTTTCTAAGGCATTTAATCAACAATTTTAGGGATTGTTGTAATTTTTATATGGTCATCCCCATTGAATTTTTTAATGAAACAAAAACCCATTATAGGTCTACTGTTCTAATTTCAAAAATGTAAATTTATAGTGTTATGAGTTCATTTTCTATTTTTCCATTATTTATTAATCAAAAGTGTCTCTTAAACATTAAATAGTGGCATTCACTAAAGCTTTAATAACTTTTTTTAATTTTTCATATTTTGTAAATTAATTTAGATGTCATCAATTCTAACATAATTCTTTTAAGTTAAAAAAAAAAATTAAAAATTTTTTTTGATTAAATTATGGTGTCTGTACATGAGAAATTTTAGAAATTAGCTGAATCTTCAATTAAAAATTAGTATAAGAAATTCATTAAAAAATTCAAGAAAAATATTCTCATCAATCTTTGGTGTGTTATGTAACTTCATTTAAAAGGATTCAAAATAATCTATTTAGTTGCATCAAATTATGGTGTCCATACACAAGCCTAGTATGGTCCTGAAATAGGCATTTTAAAAAGGTGGTTTTTAAAGATCCATACCAAAAATATAATCTATCATATGGGTATACAAATAAATTACATATTCAAAAAGAAGATCCCAAGCACTACAATTTTTTATTTTTGGATTTTTTTAATATTTAATCTCTAAATGCCTCAAATTTTGGTATCAATTGACAAAATATTTCAAAAACAGGAAAAACACTTCCACTTTTTGGCCAAAGTGAGACCCAACTTCTTGCACTGACTCCCAAATTGATCTAAAATTCATCTCAGGTTGTCAATCTTTCTTTTAATCAATGATTAGACATAAGAAAGACTCTTAGACTACAACTATCACATTGAGTCTTGAGTGATTTTGGGACACGTATCCTAATTTTGGGTAGAAATAGAATTTAACTTTGATATTTTAAAATTAAGCCCGAAATAGAGTCATGGTCGTTGATCTATTATTCATTAGATGGTCCTAATCAATTTGTTAAATATTTTTTATATTAGAAATAAGAGTTTCAGAACCAAAAAAAACACCAGAGTATCAATACGAATATACACAAGGAGGCCAAGTCTCACCCAGAAGAGAAAGTATCAGTTGAACATACAAAGCAACAAAAGGAGGAAAAGCAAAACTATCTAGCTGAGAAGATCATAGTGATTTTCAACCCAGGTAGTCTAGCCTAAGGGACCTTCCATCCAAACTATACTTTTATGCCCTTGAATCTGCACGAACATAAATTACTCTTCTTTTCTGGCATTCCCTTTTTCTCTAATATCTTTGTTCAATCTATTGCAAGCTTGCTCAAAAACATGCAGATCATCCAAAGTACTACGCCACTGGTACCCACACTTAAGCTCAAGGTAGTAAAGAGCAGCATGCCCATCATGAAAGAACCTCCTCATTTTGTCTTGTTCAATCATCATAGTAGTCTGCACCTGCAAGAAGATTTTAAAGTAAGTGAGTTTTTGAAAAAACTCAGTAAGATCCCTATGCTTACCTTGATACCTTTCCTCGTTCCTGCACTTCTATATCTACCAGAGAATGTTAGATGACAATATATTCCAAAATAAATTGGTATCTTTAGGAAGACCATTAATATGACTAGAAATAATATCAAAAATATTAACATTAATAGGATAAACAATGCCAAACATTTTCCATATTTCTTTAGCAAAAATACAATCAAGAAGGATATGTCTACCAGTTTCAAGAACTTTACACAAGTTACAAATATCAGAATTAACAAAATCTCTCTTTATAGGTAGCTTGTCCAACAAAACTAACCATTTGAAATATCTAATCTTGGGTTCCACAGGATTCTTCCACAAGATATCAAAATACTTTTTCAAAGCATCAGCATCATAAGAAGAGTACCAAACAGCATTAATATGATTGATAATATCAATATTACAATCAATGATTTTATAAATATTCTTAGCTTTGAGCAGAGTAGTAATGATACCACCAGGCCATTTGCACTTCAGGAACTTGAGAGAATCAGTGTGACAAATAGTGGGAAGACCAACAGAAGCTTGCACAATCATGTTATAAGTTCTTCTATGGGAATCCGGGATAGCATATTTATCCTTAAGAATATCCCAAGGCATAATTTGATCATACTCAAAGAGATCCATAAATTGTTTAATACCTTTGTTAGCTCACTGCCTGGCAGAGCACCCTTGGGTAAGGGCCAAAGGTTTGCCATTTAGGTGGAGATTCCACCAAATGGATCTTTCACCATGGAGTTGAATATTGGAATGAAACTCCTTGTTAGTGATGAATTTCCTAACATGATCCCAAGCCTTCCAAATAGACCTGAAAACCACGGAGCCTTGAACCATGATAGTAAAATTACCAAGAATGAGGTCACAAAAGGGGAGGCTAGTCCAAGACTTAGCTTTTCTAGGAACACCCCTCTCAATATTCCTCCTAACTAGCACTTTCCAAGGAGAATCACCCTCCATGGACTAAATAATCCATTTGGCAGACAAGGCTATACCCTGAGTTCTTAAATCCTTCAGCCCAAGTCCCCCAAGGGTCTTGTCAGTGTGGCACCAAGCCCACTTAATAGAATGGATCTTTCTATTCCCTTTTCCATCAGACCAAAGGAATTGTCTGATGGACTTCTGGATTTCAAAAATCTGATAGTTATTAAAACACCAAGCAGAAGAATAATATATGGTGTATGAGGACAATATCTTTTGGCAAACCTAAATTCTGCCTGCCAATGATAACGTCCTATTATGCCATTTGTTCAACTTTTTATCAATCTTCTCTTTCACCCAAGACCACATGTCTTTGAGGTCAATTTGTTAAATATTTTGCATAACAAATATTAAATTATAATTTATCTTATTGATGTAAATTAAAATTTAAAGACAAAGTTCAATGTGCACATTTTAACTAAATGATTTAGTTAAAATATACAAATTATTTGAATTTCTTGACAATTTTGAAAATCCATGATTTGGATTAGAATAAAATTAAACATGAAAAATAAATGAAACATCAAAATTTTGAAAATATAAAATTATAATTTATAATCATTTATCAATCAATTATTGCTTGATAATGATAACTTAATTTAATAATTGTAACAATTTTACTTAATTAAAATTAATTTAGATTATAATCAATATTTTCTTGATAATGATAACTTAATTTAAATTCTAATAACCATAGCATTTTTTAGTTAATCCAAAATATGATAAAAAAGTTAAAAATATTATGATGATCATGATATTTAAATAAATCTAGATTTCAAAATAGGTACTAATGAATTAATAAATTAATATTGAATATTTTATATGAACATTTATATATAAGTTATAATTTGAACTTTTTTATTTTCAAATCAAATCTTAATATAATTTATACAATTTAAATTGCATGATGTTGCATGTATCATAAATTATTCTTTAACAAATTTATTTTTAATTTATTTAATATTTTAAAATAAATTAATATTAGTTAAAACTATTATAACTATTAACTAAAAAATTACTAATTACAATAATATATAATTATTATTATATAACTTGCATGGCCATAGCCCCTGCATTCATATATTATCAAAATTTATAGTCCATACATACACATATTACAAATTTTCATTGGATAATTTTCAATTGTATAATTTTTTACTATAATTCATGAATCAAATATGAAACCATAAAGGGAGTGTTGAAACCTTTTTTTGTTTCTAACTTTATAACAATTATTTTTTTATAACAAAGTCATAGACTAACATTTGAATAGTGCATTTCATAAAATCATAATTTATTAGTATGACTATATAACAATTATTAATTATAGTTGAAACCAAATAATTTAAATACCGAGAATGACGATTTGATAAAGTATAATAATGTAAAACCAAAACATGAATTGAGAAGCCAAAAACTATTATTTTCATTGATTATATTTGAGATTGTACAATGTACATATTTGTATCATAGATATTCAAAAAGGCCGATTAAATAAACCTAATTTTACTATTTCATAATTTACATTCAAGGGCAAGGCCCAATCCGGAGTAACTACTAATCATTTTTATCAAAAAAATAACTCTTAAAAACATTTTTTTGCCCAAAGGGCAAGGGTCAAGGTAACATGAAACATGGAACAGGGAACATGGAACATGGTTTATTATGATACTTTGATACATAGAGAAATTAGTTATAATGAATACATGGTTTATTATAATACTTTGATGGTTATTTCCTAATTGATATATGATTTTTATTTAATGTGGTTCCACTATCTCCTTATATACATACATAAATACATACATACATACATATAGTGTAGAACACTACAAGAGTGACTACAACTTCATCCCTATCCATACAAGTAGATCATAGATACAAACACATTTGTAAACATTAAATATACAATGAATTTTTAATCAAAACAAAGTGAGGGTTACATTAAATCCATCATGTTCTTTAGGTTAGTCCTTTAACAAAATCAATAAATATATAGATAATCATAATCATGGATGTATTCATAGATGAATAATAGTATTGACAAGGTAAATTGGGATCAAATGTTTCATGAATATACTTTTTCTACACAATATAACGAACATATGCATCAATCATCAAAGGATAGTGTTGTCAAGTCTTGATTATCAAAGCATCATGAGTAGTTTGTAACACACATAAAATTCCCAAAAGGTCTTTAACTCATAAATAGAGACCCGAACAAGAAGAAGGATATCACAAATAATAAACAATATACTAAACAACATCAACATGTCTATAAATGTATAAGTCATCAATAACATCAAAAGTATCAAAATATAAATTCATTATCAATAGTCCACTAGAATAAATAAATTCCTCTACACACCTAATGTAATATCATATCCACATATCTAGAAAGGAAAACATGAAAGGGTCTTACAACATCCAAGAGACTTAACCCCATTAACATCTAGGTATAAACTCAAGGGCACAATATTTGCTCAATTAAATTAAGATTACAAAAATATTAATCTATTTCTTAATATTACATTGAACAAGTATTCAATTATCCCTTACACAATTATCAATTTATATAAATTCTCCAACAGTCTGAAAGATAAAATCACTCTTATATCAAAATATAACATTCTACTTATTAATATGAGTTGTAGCATATAATCCCAAAAGACAACAATGACTCCAATCAAAATACGGAAAAACACGCGATCCTATTCCTTAATTTACTATTTATTATTCCATTATCACTACACAACTATCCATCTATGCGAATTTGAATTTGATCAGATTCCCAAAGATTAGGTTGGATAGCTAGGGCATCATTAAAATGCATGAGAAGCACGACATTCTACCTAAAAGAAACCCCCAATGAGAGCACCCCCACACAAGGGTAATTTAGGTCTGGTGCAGAAGGGATACCCAACATGGGAATATTTTGTACTTTGATGCCTATCTGAGCAGAAGATCAAACACGTGAGATACCCCCACAAAAAGGAAAGATGCTTGTCCAATCTCCTGCGAGAGCAAAGAGAATTTAACTTTGTCTCCCAGTTGAGCAACCTAACTAAACCATAATTACGGCTAAGAAATTCAAACATTCTCCTGCATGAAGAATGATTAACATGTCTAATCGGCAAAGTTGGGAGAATCTCATAATGTAATTGGAGAAGTATGGAAAGCTCTGACAAAGAAGAAGCATAAGATTCTGTATTCAAATGCTTGACTTCAATTGAATGGAAACCAAAAATATCAGCTGATAAAGTTGTCATCACAATGGAACAAATTCAATTCAATGGACGAAAGGTTTTGAGTTTCTACGTCATATATTATTCTATTACGATGCTACCTGTAAATCCATTGGAACTCGAAGCTATTTAGTTGAAACCCATCATGAAGTCGAATCCATGACATCAATGTGCGGCTTCTCGAACCGAATCTAGTTGGCACATTGTTCTTCTTAAATTATATTAAAGTTTCATCTGCGTGCAAAATTACATGTTAAGCAATTCATCAAAGTCAAAATTTAGGGTTAGTTTCCCAATTGTATCAGGATCACTGAGAATAGGTTGAATTTGTGAATGGGTCACAAATTAATTTACACGTTCTTTCTGGTATACAGATATAAAATAATATGATCTAATGATAATGGATTCCTTTGTTTTCTTGGGTGGAGGATTTGAATTGCCACAGTGATGTGGATGGCATTGTTAAGCAGCTTGTTGGCATGTTTTTCCACCGGAGGATGGAAAAATCAATGGTTGGTGTTTGAGAAAATATCAGTTTCAGAGAAATGAAAAGGAAACCAGATTATTAAGCAACGTGAGAAGAGAATCAACTCCACTTGTGAGAAGGGGGTCTTGAAGAAACTGGTAAATAGTATGATGTCGTATTCTAGAATGGTCTATGGCACTTTGGTATAAGTAAAGCTTGTGGGGTCATGTAGAACTTGATTCCGTATTTTGGGTTACCATTTCCTGGTAGGAATTCTCATAGATGTTATCGGCATTGGCCTTGGCCTATATATTTCTTTCTTCCCTGCTTACAAATTCAGCATACCCAAGGACCCAATTCAGGTTTTCCTTTATTCATTTTGTCAAAGATGGAGAAGCAATTGCGCCTTGCTGTTGGCATTATGGGTCTCTCTCTTTTTTCTCTTTTTCAATTCTCTCTTTCTCTAAAGCCAACAAAAGGGCATGTTTTGTCTCTTTGTTGTGTTCTTGTTTTTTTCTTGATGATTAACTGACTATAACTGTTTTATACCATGGCCACAGGAAACTGTACTTCACTTCTCATGTATATGTCACCTGTGTAAGTATCTCTGATTACTATATCTAGCAATAATATTTGTACAAAGAAAATGGGCTTTAAGTACTTATGAAGTGCGCTGTTTATACTTTATTTGGGCAGGCTTACGTTTGTGAAGGTGATAAGAGATAAATCAGTGGGGCAGTATGCTTGTATCCCATATGTGATTGCTCTCTTAAATTGTTTTACTTATACCTGGTATGGAATGCCTATTGTAAGTAAAGGGTGGGAAAACATTCTGGTTTCCACTGTCAATGGCGCTGGCATTATTCCTGAATGTTTTGTCATTTGCACATACTTAGTCTTTGCTCCTCCCAAGGCCAGGGTACAATCTATTTGCCCTTCAATCTTAGTTTGGATATAGTCATAATATTAGTCCTTTTCATTTCACTTTTCCTAGATCTTGAAACTCATGCTTGGTCATTTTTCAGCTCAAAGTGCTGAGAATGGTTGTAGCCGTGGTAGTTCTTTTCATAACAATGGCAATGGTGTCTACTTTTGCTCTTCATGAACATAAGACTCGGAAGTTCTTGGTGGGCATTGTAGGAATCATAACATCTATTGGAATGTACGCTTCTCCACTTGTCATAATGGTAAGAAAGATATTGTTTGCACTTTTTCTATTTGTTTTGTATACAATATATATTTGGGGTACCATATATTTTTCTTTGATATATTGCAGAAGCTGGTGATTAAAACAAAAAGTGTGGAGTTCATGCCATTCTACTTGTCATTCTTCAGCTTTATCACCAGTACTTTGTGGATGGCTTACGGTGTCTTGAGCAGAGACGTCTTGCTTGCTGTAATATCACATTAGCATCCACTGATTTGATGTATTTATAGATATATATATATAGAAGTTTTACCCCTAAGGTTATTTATATTTTGAATCTTTTGTACTTGCAGGCTCCTAATGTTATAGGCAGTCCGTTGGGATTGGCTCAATTGGTATTGTATTGCATTTATAGAAAGAATAAAAAGATGTACACATCAGAGAATAACTCGAGTTCAGAGGACGCAGAGTTAGGAATGCCGAATGGAGAGAAGACAAAGCCAGCAAGGGAGATGAAGGTGGAGTTGAATGGGACTAGATTACCATCACAAAAGGACAACCATGCAAATGATCAATCAATTTGAAAACAAATGCCCTAATTTTAAAATGCACGTATATGTTATGGCCATAACACCATGAAAAGTTGTTATAAGCTCATTTTTCACTCAGTTGGGGGTTCATAAGAATCTATGTAGTGGCCAATTTCTGGCCAAGAATAGTATGGAGAGTATATGAGATTTTCTAATTTATTCCCATTGCAATTTGTCTGTTCATTTATGGCTTCCAGGACTTCATTTATAATTTATTCCCGCTTTCTTACTTGCATCATTTGTGGCTTCCAGTACTCCAATTTCTCCTGTTTGCAATATATTTGAGTGGGGGTGACATGGATGCCAGTAATTCTTGCGTCTAAAGTTGGTCGAACCTCTGATTATAATTAATATAGAAATTTATCATCTTTCCAACTTTGCAACTGAAAGTCATCTTGATTTGACCGGAGGAGACACAATAAAGAAATGACAAATCTTATTTTAACACTATGAATAAAATACTTTGTGTTAATACTTCTCAACTTTTAAAGAAAAACAGTAAACCGTAGGTGGGGATTCGTAAAATCTATGCATGCATGTTAGCAGCTGTTTGCGCCGACGTTCAGAATCAGATTTTTTGGCTGATTTTTGTGAACAGCTGTTTGACAAATATCTTTGTGCACTCATAAACCAAAGCATATATACCCTGCAGTATAGTTCTTAATGAGTAAGGTTCTATGTAATTATTAGGGACAGTTTTATTCGATGCATTTAATATATTTATAGCTTTTAGAGTTATTTTGTGCTCTACAATATTATTATTTTTGATTGAATGAGTTTTATATATTTATTATTTTTTCGGCTATTCTGTAAAGCATTTGAAGTTATTTTGCAAAACATTTGGTCAGTAAGGGTATTCTTTGGTATCTATTAAGGTATTTTTAAAAAGTTAATTCTAATTATATACAAGTTGTAGATTGAAAAATAATAATTTCAATGTAAATTTTAACATTTGTTTGATTTTAAAATAAAGTAAAATGTTAATAAAAAATATTTTAAAATTATTAAAATATTTTTGTAGTGTTAAGAGCATTTTTTGGGTTGGATATTCTATTATCTAAAAATACTTTATTATTTTATTTTCTTACTTATTTTAAAATATCTTAGAATTCTTATGCTTATTATAGAAGCACCTTCTTATCACATGACTTATTCTCCAATACATAATCTTTCTAGCAATATGTAGTAATCAACATATATCCTTGTGATTAGATATTTTTCTAGATTTGGTATTATTAGAATTTAGATTTTCAATACATATTTCAATAAAATATCTTGATAATTTTTTTCCTTGGAGGAAGTTCTAACACCTTGTGGTGCATAATGCAATCCCTTTCAAGATTTCATACTAAATTATAAATAATGCATAGATTGTAATATATTATTGAAATCCTTAGAAGGGTTAAAAATAAAGGATTATGGCTCTTGGTTATGGGATTCTAACCATTTGAAGAATTGAAGTATAAATAAGAAATTAAGCTAGTAAAAAAAAGGGACAACATGGAGGAATACATAATGGAATAGGAGACTTCAGTCCCTCATAAAGACATAATATTAGCTAATTGTGTGTGGACATGTATTGTGGCATACATGTAGATTGTTGTTTTTTTGCATGATGTGTATATCAAGATTACTTACTAAAACAATGATATAAATTATTTCATACATTCTCTCAAATTCAATTTAATTATTCAGCACTTCATATATAATAGAATTGACAATAAACAAGCATTCACATCCAAACATTTAATCTTATAGATTTTAGAGTATGACACAATATACAAAGTATTTTTGTATGGTCAAGACATTGGTGTTTTTTAACTATTAGAGGGAGGCCATCATCCATGTCATTTTCCTCTAACCAAAAACCAGCTATCCTCCACACACTTTTCAATTAGAAGTGGTCTAAACCTTCACAGGGTTAATAGATAAAGAAATATACATTGATATTATGTGATTTGAGAAATAGTGTTCCATATAACTCTAAATTATATCTAGAAGCTAAAAGACAATTCCAAGTGGCATGCAACCTATAAAACACTATGAACTTATAATGCAAACATTCAATTGTGTTACTTTAACCAAAGTTGAATAGTTATGTTTCAATGTAGATTTGTGTCATTGTTTACATACATTTGTCTTGACATTGTTAATGAAATATAACTACAAACTCATTTAAACATTTTATGATAAGAACATACCAATCTAGATCATAAATTAAATTACTAAAATTAAGTTTTACTATTTGAAACAAAATTAATTATTAATATATTTTGATTTAATCACAACACCATGAGAAGAAAGATGTCCATATTTATCTAGATTATATATAATGTCATAGTAGTATAAAAATCAAATTATATAAATAGGTGAGGATACGCATACATGCACACTATACATCAATACACATTTCAATTTTTTGATTTAAAAATTAAGATCAATAATAAGACATAACAAACACCACTATTTATCAATGTTAATATATTTCCTCAATCCATGTATTTCCAGTTATGTCTTTTGGTTAGAATTGATTATGAATTTTTTGCATCAACATTTTGGATGAAACTTTGTGATCCATCATCATGATGGAAGACATCACTAATTATTTATGGTGAAAATAGATCAGATTTAGAAGAATTTCATATGGACTTGGTCTAAGCATGGGAATAGATTATACCTTGTGGCTTGGGATCGAGTCTTCTTTACTAAGAACCATGGAGGTTTAGCAATCACAAAAATTAAGGAATTCAATAAGGCTATTTAGGACAAACAAGTATGGAGAAGCTTAAAAATTGATAATGAATTGACTAAGATATTTAGAAGTAAATACTTGAGTGGTCATTCCAATGTTAGCGGTCTTTTCTAGGATGGTAAGAAAATGTAATCTCATTAAGTTCTTTGGAGATACATTTAGGGAGCCAAAGATATAATTTATAAGGGTATTAGATGGTCTCTTGGTATTGGGAAGGATATTATTTTTGGGGATAACTAGTGGATGTGTAAAGTTTTTCTCTTTGTTTCCCGAATTTTCCCAATTCAATGAGGTTTTCATTAGGAGGTTAGGATGTTGATTGGATAACTATATGTATTTTTTAAGTAGATGGATTTAAGTGTTATGGTTCCTACTCTAATTCCTCTTAGTAACCAACTTTATCTAATTCATATTTAAAGAGCCTCTTATAAGGACCATTTCATTTAGAATTTGACATTAGACGACTTCTCTATTATAGGGGCTTTCCAAGAAAAAATTAGGGGTCTTTATTTGCATCCATTTTGGGCCTTGGTTTGAAATCCCATGATCACTCCCAAGGTAAAAATCTTCTTTTGGATCCAAGTTAAAAATAGAGTTTTGATCATTGATGATCTGTGTAAAAGAAGTCTTCATATCCCAAATTGGTGTTATCTTGACATGGTGCAAGACCATATGTTTCCTAAATGGAGGTGATCTACTCTAGTGCAATAACCACACAATGGAAACACAACACAAGAATGCAAGATCTGATACAAAATTCAACATCTTTATTCATAAGACAAGTAATTACATGTAGTATGTTAGGCTATAAGGCATTCTCAATTATGACCAAATACAAAGAAAGTAATAGTTCTTCAAGACCTTTCAAAATCTAACAAACCCTAACTAGTCCAGATCTGTAACAACACAAAATATAGAGAACATTCCAAAAAAGATCTAATCTTGTGATTGCAAGCCGCCATGCAATGTCCTTATTTTCCTAATCCCACTCTTAGCTACTATCTCTGTCAAACTTTATTTCTCTCAGCTACTCCTCTCGAGATGATTCCTACCACTAATTCTAATACTTAAATACCATCCAAACCCATCCTTTATACTTGCATGATTATAGGTCATCCTATTAAAAATAGAATCAAATAAACATAAAATTACTTAGTTATCTTGCAATACACATAGGTAAATAACCAAGACCCCAAATAAGTCCCTACACATCCCATGATCGATCCATGTCATGATCATGTATTAAAAAAATTAAATACATCAAGTTTACCAATCAAATTACCTAAGAACACCATTCAATGAGTGAAACCTACGAGCATTAGTAACAACCACTAAGAATGCAAATTATCACCAAGCATACCAAGCATCTAGATCTACCAAGTCCTACAAGCATCACCAAACATAGGTTCTATTGAGTAGATCATCAATGAGCAATACAATCTTGATGCAGTGCTAATTTGGATTTACCAAAAAATGAGGTGATCTAGAAACCAACAAACAAAATACATAGTAGAAAATGAACAAGAGGAGCAAGATTCAAATCCAGAGACAAGAGATTTCATATATTCCAAGAAAGAAGTTTACATCCAACATGCCCATCTATGAGGCCTTACGGGCTATCGCCATTACAAAGAAGAATACATGTTTCAAAGAAGAATAGATCTCCAGACTCAAATATAAACTTCTACATTCATGCTGCTCCACCTAAGACTCCTCTCTAAAAAATTTCTAACTCTAAGCCTAAACACTCTATTTATACTTGCCAAAATGGTTTACAAATCTTTCTAAAACATTACATAATAGTAAGGCTAACCCAATAATGGTCTGGACAAATCCTAAGAAAAGAACTCATCATAAACAACATGATCAAAATAAATCTTGCAAGTCGACTTGCACCAAAAATATAGAAATCACGTCCAAAATGCTGACACTTGGCATAAATAGGATAACTTGACACTTGAAGAGTCACTCAAGATATACTAGGTAACTCGACACATTAAGAATGGCTTGACACACACTGTGGAACTCGACACACACTGTAGTGGTGAGATAGGATAACATGTGAACCTGAGTGTTGACATGACGTGGGATACCCTCAACTAAGCTTAAACTGCAAAAAATACTAGCACTCAACAATTGTTGTAATAGAATCAACAAGATAACACGATGGCTAGGATGCTCATGCATCAGACCACCAGTGTAAATAGAAAAGACGTTAGATGCTCTTGCATCAGACTCCTTAGGTAAATATAAAAATGTGTCCCACATTTTGCTTCTTGAAGAAAATTATGTACTCAGCTTCATCTTCACAAAAGGTTTCCACTTCATCAAAGAAAAGAGATCAAATCTGAAAATTAACAATCTATGCTTCTTCCATTCAAAAATTAGAATCTCATCCAACCAATCAATGCACAAACTCAACTGAAAATCACAATGCTCTATCTACAACTTGTCATTAGCATCATCCATAATATCATCCTCATACATGAAAACTAGATTAGGAACAACATCCAAATCACAAACCCGATCAGCAAAAATATATAAACTTAGATCCATCATAGCAAAAGCATATAAACCTATAAAATAGGAATATTCCACCAAACCAATAGCAAATGAATCCATATCAAGAACATGCAACAATGACCCTATGTCATCGATACCCATAACAGTATATATATTTATTCTTCTAGCAACATGTAAATCAACAACATCATCAAAATCCACATTAGTAGTAACTTCCATATCCTTCATCATCTCAACAACAACATATAAGTTTAGATCCATATTAGCAAAAACAACTTCATGTAAATGCATATCAATAACACCTCTGAAACCCTTGACCATATTACTGGCAAGTAAATCCATCTTCTTACCACAAGCAACATCCAATTCAACATCATGAACATATAACTCCAATCACATCCATTCCAATATTAACATCCCTCTGTATAACAGCATCCAATTCTTTACCAACATAAGTGAAGCTCTCCTCTTCAGCAATCTCATTGTGCACAATAAGATGCTCTATAATTTCCATGTCAAATCTATCCATCTACTCATGAAAGCCAAAAGATACTTCCTCCATTTCAGCAAAATCATCATGTACTTCCACAATCTGTCTTCTTCTCTTTGTAATCTCTTTAACCAGCCAAAAAATCTTCTTTCTAATCCTTAGATGCTAACTCAAATCAGGCTTTTCCAGATCATCAATCCTTTCATGTAAATCATCCCAAAAAGAATCATATTTATCAAGATGTCTTCCATGATTTTGTGCTAACTCAATAGCTTCTACTCTAGCTGCAAGTTTCCTCACCATGTCCAATAACTCTAGATCAACATTTCTCCTTCCTCAAACCATCTTTACACATAAAAACAAAGAATGAATGACAAGTCCTCTGCAAGTGTAGGTCAAATCTGTAGATCTTCCACCCTATACCAAATCACCAACTAGCTAGGACTTCCAAAATCAAAACCCTTCTCTAATAAACTTTACTCAACAAAGGTCCTAGTACAAATTACCTCACACTTCAATGATCTACTTGCACACTTAGGAAAAATTGAGCTCTGATACCACCTAACACAGTGCTAATCTGGATGCACCCAAAAATGAGGTGATCTAGAAACTAGCTAACAAAATAGAAAGTGGAAAATGAATAAGAGGAGCAAGATTCAGATCCAGAGATAAGAGATTTCATATATTCTAAGCAAGAAGCTTACATCCAGCATGCCCAACTATGAGGCCTTACAATTTATGGTGATTACAAAGAAGAATACATCTTTCAAAGAAGAATATATCTCTAGACTCATATATGAAGTTCTAAATCCAAGCTACTCCACCTAAGACTAAACACTCTATTTATACTTGCCAAAATGGCTTATATATCTTTCTAGAACATTACCTAATAGCAAGGCCAACCCAATAATGGTCTAAACAAATCCCAAGAAAAGATCTCATCATAAATGACATGATTGAAATAAATCTTGCAAGTCGGCTCACACCAAAAATTTAGAAATCACATCCAAAATGATGACACTTGGCATAAATAGGACAACTCAACACTTGAAGAGTCACTTTGCATACACTAGGTAACTTGGCACATGAAGAATAGCTCGACACATGAAGAATAGCTCAACACACACTATGGAACTTAGCACACACTATAGTAGTGAGATGGGATAACATGCAAACTTGAGTGTTAACATGATGTGGGATAACCTCAACTCAAATTAAACTACAAAAACTATTGGCACTCAATAATTATTGTAATAGAATCAGTGGGATAACGCAACGACCAAGATGCTCCTACATCAGACTACTGAGGTAAATAGAAAAGACCTCAGATGCTCCTACATCAAATCTTTATTGAGCCCCTTCATTTAACAAAATCCATGGGTTAAACTACAACTAAGAATCACCATAATAATAATCCAACATCAGCATATTTCAATCAAGTCCACCCATTCCAAGGTAAAAAAATCTAACATATAAAATTGTAAACTAACCTAGGTTGCTCCTGTATCAGACACTCCAAGTGCGAAAAGATGTTCTTAGTAGCTAGAAGAACATCTTCTAGGATTCAACATATAAACCCAAATTTGGTTCTTCACATACATGTCTTCCAAGCCTTCAAATTGCACACTCTTCCATTTTTCCCATGCCTAAAATTACTTTTGAAGAAAAAATAATTGCTTACCTTGCTTCTTCACATCCTTCCTCAATGTTCCACATGTCTATTTCCCATGTTGGTTCTAACTCTTCTAGGATCCTTCCATTCAACTTGCCTACCAAAACTCAAGTTCCTCCTACCAAGTTCTGCATTCTACAAAGGAAATAGTGAAAATTTATTGCTACCTTTCTCAATAGTAAATATATTATTGGTGCAATTATGCACTTCCTTGCAATCATACTGATGTAAGACAAGGTAGGTAACTTGATTAGTCCTGACGTCCTTTGCCTCACAAAATTTGTTAGGATTTCTCTTAGCCTATTAAGGTTCCCCTTGATACTCTAATCTCTAGGGGAGCTCTTCCCTATCCCCTAACTACTTCCTACCTAGATACATCAATGGGATTAATTCTTGAACTCACCAATGTCTATTCAAACCATTTTTCCAGTAGTACATTTGCATCCATTTTTCTACCAAATTTTTTTAACAATGCTATGAATCCTCTTTATTTTATTTTTTTCATTTTCGCATTGGTCACAAAATTTTTTCCCCCTTTGGTCAAAATTTTGACCAACATCAAATTACCCAAAGTGGGTCATAACAAATTTTTGACTAACCAAATTTGGATAAAGTCAATGCAAAGACTAGAAATGCCAAATATGTTTGCCTATGTTTTTTGAACTTTGGTGAGTGCATGCCAAATATGTTTGCCTATGTTTTTTGAACTTTGGGGAGTGCAGATATCAGATTGGCATTTCACATAAGGTTTTCCCACATTTTTTGAACTTTGGTGAGTGCAGATGTCAGATTGGCATTTCACATAGGGTTTGCCCATGAACAAGTTTTCTTGCAGGTGCCCTATGTTGAGTTGGTCCAATGTGGAACCATTCTTTCAATACCAGCTATGACTAACCAGTGAGAGTGAATAGCATTCAAGTGGTTGACCATAGCTTGCATTAGAGGGATATCTGGGTGTTGAATAGAGCATAACTTAATGGGAAGGATTGGTTCATAGTTGATTTAAAGATTTGGGTGTTTGTAAATTGATTATTACAAGGTTTACCAGGCCATATTGAAAAGTAGGTCCATTTTCTTAAAAGAGAAATTTTGTGTTTTTAGGGCACATGACTCTTACTGACCTAATTAAGCATTCGTGAGCCATCAAAGATCATTTTCAACATAAAACAAGTGAGGCTTTGGTGTGGGCTTGTTGGATAAGGTATGCATAGTTGGAAGACAAGGAGTTATTTTTATACTTTCTAATGTATGATTTCCTTCAGTCATCCATATTAATTATAACTATGTAATCAAGTGAACATACCATCCTACAACATAGTTTGTAAATATACATTTTTATACTTTTCCTAAACACTAGCATAATACCAAACAGTTGTCAGCTACTTCTATCAATGTTTCAAATACATATCTAGCTCATTTCAAGCATATTCTTATCATATTGTTCTTCTAGACCCTCTTATAACATGTGATACTATTGATAATCACCCTTTCTGCAATTAGAAAACATGAAAACAATTAACCATTAAGGTCACTCAATAGTCATTCTTTGAACATTGAACAAGAAATGGACTTTTCATAAGCTTCCTTGATAAATAACTTGATCAGTTCTTGAGAATAATGCATACTAAATAGAGAATGAGTAGTCCAATCTCTTGAACTCCATTGTTAAAAACTACTATTAGGATCACAAATCAAATCCTAACCATTCCAATGTGAATTTAACATATGTGCACCTACATTATTCTTGCAAATTCACACTTCCAATAAATCAAATAGACTCCTTCAAAATTGGTGCCTTAGTGCATACTACTTAGAGAATGAGTAGTCCAATCTCTTGAACTCCATTGTTTAAACTACTATTAGGATCACAAATAAAATCCTAACCTTTCCAATATGAATTTAACATATGTGCACCTACATTTTTCTGGTAAATGCACACTCTTTCAATAAGTCTAGCAGATCCTTCAAAATTGGTGTCTTAGTTGCAAAAATACACAAGTATCTCCTTCCCAACTCTTCAGCCAACATTCATATCGATAGAAAATTACAAACATTTTTGTTCAGAACACTTCCATGACAAGGAATAAGACAAGCTATTCATTCTATGGAATACACTTTTATTGTAGTCTACAGTAATAGCAATATCCATGTCTAAAGTAACTTGCTTTTATATTGTACATCAAGAGCACTACATATCACATAAAAATGTATCCTGGTCCCTACAATAGCTCATAGCTTGTAGTTAGTTTGTAGTGTTTATTGGGTTTAGTATATTCTTTGCACTATCATTAATCTTTGGAAAAGGCCAAACAAAGATATAAGACCATGACTGTCACCCTTATTAGGTTAGTAAAGAGATGTAAATTTGGATCTACAGATAGTTTGTATTAGGAAAGTCACTTAATGAGATTTAAAATTGTGATCTTATTCCAGAACACAAGTCCTCTTAAGTCCTGTGTCATACAATACAAGACTTATAAGTACTCTGAAAAGTATAATAGTTAATAGACAACAAAAAGATTGTCCCATTTTATTTCTATGACACAAACTACCTAATAATTACTCTTAAAGTATAGTCCCACAGTTATGATTTGTCTTGCACAATAAGCCATAGAAGAACATAAATAATGCACAAAGTTGGGTCGCAATTCTGCGGAAGTCAAATCCGCAAAATGAAACTTCTTAGAAATGGGTACCCGATTTTAAAAAATAGGCACCCGTTTTTGGTTCAGGTGCCCGACCCTAAATTTAAAAAATGACCACCCATTATTTTTAAAAATCGAGTACCCATTTTTTATTTTCAAAAAATGGGTACTCGTTTCTCAAAAAAATAAAAATAAAATTTTTTAAGAAACGGGCAACCGTTTTTAAAAAATAAAAAATGGGTACCCATTTTTTTAAAGTAAAAAATGGGTACTCGTTTCTTAAAAATTCAAATTTTTAAAGTATTTGGCAGATTTTACATGCCGCTTTTAGCTTTTCAAAATAGGTACCTGTTTTTTGAAATTCAAATAATGGGCACCCGTTTCTTACAACATGAGGCAGGATTTTTTTTTCCTGCCTCAGATTTTGGTTTGGGATAGGCTTGGTGAGACCAAGCCTATGCCTTGGCCTCTTAAGATTTGGCTAAGGCATTGAACTGACAAATTCATGCCTTGCCATAATTTTTAGAGGGTCTTCCCAGTCAAATTTTTTTACGAAACAAAAACCCATTAGAGCTCTCACTGTCTTGATTTCAAAAACATAAATTTTATAGACTTATGTTTTTATTTACTATTTTTTTTTTTTTTAATCAAAGGTGGTACCTAAATGTAAAATAGCAACGTTCACTAAAACTTTAATAACTTTTTTATTTTTTATTTTTTCTTAAATTAATTTATATGTCATCAATCTACATTCAATTCTTTTGAAGTTAAAAAAAATGAAGAAACTAAAATTTTGATCAAATTATGGTGTCCGTACATGAGAGGTTTAAAAATTTTCTTTTATAGCCAATTAAAAATTAATAAATAAAAGAATATTCATTAAAAAATTCAAGAAAAATATTCTCATCAATCTTTGGTGTGTCAGGTAACTCCATTTAAAATGATTCACAAAAATTCATTCATTTGTGTCAAATTATGGTGTCCGTACACGAGCGTGGTATGGTCCTGAAACAGGCATTTTGAAAAAGTCGTTTTAAAAGATCCATACCAAAAAAATAATCTATCATATGGGTATACAAATAAATTACATATTCAAAAAGAAGATTCCAGGCACTACAATTTTTATTTGTGAAGTTTTTTTATATTTAATCTCTAAATGGCTAAAATTTTGGCATCAATTGACAAAATATTTCAAAAATAGGAAAAACACTTCCACTTTTTGGCCAAAAGTGAGACCCAACTTCTTGCACTTTAACCATTGACAATCACAAAAATCTACAACATAAAAAAAAAATGATGTAGCAATTAAAATCTTGTTGAGAGCATAAGATTAATGACTATTACTTACCATATCCCAGTGGAATCGATGTTACATAAACCATATTCAGTTGGCCTTCATGAGAGAAGGTTTCAAGTCTAGATGTCTCAAAGCATTTGCTACAGTAGACATAACCGACACAACAAAACAAATTGATATAGATATATATCAGGAAACCATTGTTCACTGACCATTGTCCTTTACATTCTACTACATTGTTGATTTGGATTGAAGTTAATTCATAAAATTAACATACCTTCAACACTATCATAATAGTGTAGTTATTATTTGTTCATCATTGTTATTTATACATCCCTTTCACAACCTTTGTATGCTCACCATACCAATCTTAAATACTATTAGAAGGACCTCAAAGGTCCATCATGCATCATGACAATTCCCTTTGAGTTCATGGAAAGATTTGAGGCCTCAGTCTTCTTAGTGCATCCTTTTTCTATTACATAATATACCTCTCTATTTTTTCAAGTCCTCATAATGGTGTCCTTCATGACTGCACTGATGGATACCTCTACTTTGTCTTGCATATCCCATTCTACTACTCTTAATTTCAATAGCAATGTCTTTCTTTTAGATTACTAATTAATGTTCCATCATTTTAAAGCACTATATTTGATGGCAACAATAAAAGATAATATGTGACTATCCTCATTATGACAATCTTGTAGCCTTTAATTTTTTTGTATTTTACCTTCTAAGGTCTTCAAGATCTATTTCTACTCCTTGTGCATTAACATCTTTTAGAAACTCATTCCATAATTTATGACTTTAAAACCTATACCACATTTAGTTTGATAAGAATGGTGTCTCTTAACTTTATAGTACTATACTTGACAATCAAACCATCCAAAACTTTTCATCAATACAATAATGACATATTTTCTTTCCAAGAAGCATTGTCACCTAAACATTACCACATTTGCAAAGCAAGGGGGATCTACTAGAGTCTCCAGTTTGAGAAGATTGGGCATTTGTAGATGCCTAAGAAGATCTACTAGAGTTTTTAGTTTGAGAACGTTGGCCATTTTCCAAGGCACTAAGGTCCAGGTTGGGAAAAATAGAGAGACAACAATGAGGACACTTTATGCTAAGGTGTAGCCATCGATCAATACATTCAACATCATCACCACCTTCACCAATGTCACATTCTCCAATGTCTTCAATTGCAATCAATGCTTCCAACTTGAGCTTTATGTTTAGAAAGTACTTAGCCCTTTGAAAATAGTTGCACCATATCGCCAATACTTAGTTGTGTTCTGAAACCACTGATAGAGCCTAGTGAAGATGGATTTAAGGACACTACCAAGGATAGATTACTAGACGAACAAATCTCATGTTCAAGCCATCAACATTTTGATTTTAACCAGTCATAAAGGTGACTTTGAATCCTTCATCATATGGAAATTTTGTGTCCAATAGTTGTGATGTGGTTGGCAGATCAAAATTTTCTAGATCCTAGTGCATGAAAAAAAATCTGGCCCTTATCCACTCTGATACCATGTAATTAATTTCAGAATTTGGGAAGAGCATATAGAAGCAAGAATAATTTTCACACAGAATAAGAGGCTTCTTTTCTTTACGTTGTTCAATCATATTCATTACCTTTTCATGGTAGATTCATCTCCTAGTTATAGAAGAGTTCCAATAGCCTCTCCCATTCTAGTCTAAAAATGATTCCTAACAAATCACAATAAATGTTCATAGGTCCTAACAAACTTTAAAATAAACTAAAAAAGATATATTGCATCCCTAAAGAGATGGGAATGCTCTAATATTCCCAACAATTTTGTCCTACATACATATGTGGTAGTTCACCAAGAATGAAGAAAGATAATAGCTTAAGCACAACTACAGCTCTTGATGAAACTGCCAAGTGAGCCAAAAGAGTTTCATCCTCTAGTTTCAAATTCAAGGGATTTTTTTCTCAAATTAGCTTCAAAACACTAGTGTAGAAAACTTTTTAAAAAAAGGGAGACCCTTCTGACATCTAAACATCTCTCAAATTCCACAATAGTTAAAATCTAACTCCATTCCCTGAATAGAAAATGTTATTAAAGTCAAAATGCTACTGTACTCATCACCACAACTCTGGTAGGATAATTGATCTCTTTGAAAATTGAAGCATAACTCCCATACTAAATTGCAAAAAATTGACATAATTAACAGAAAGTGCCATTGAATGTTACTTGTCACATTTAATTTTCCAAATTACAACCCCCCTTTGAAGAAACGTTTTCCTCCAGGCTTCCATATCATCAAAAAAGTTTAAGGAATGGACTAATGTGATACTGCAAGATAAATTAATGCTAAGGGGACAAGGATATGTTCTCAAGCCACCTTATCATTTCACATGAAAGTAAGATATATTCCATAGGCCTAACTATTTCATTTTGTGGTGTGAGTAATAATGACTTGTTTTCCATTCACCAACTATTGCCTCTCTTGAAAATGCCATTTAGTGAAAATGCAATATAGTTCCAACAAATGTCTCTATAAAATGTCATTAGATAATTACTTCCATCCATTAATGGTTTCAACTTCCAAGAGCTTTCTTTAGGGCTTGTTCAAATTAACTAAAGATATGCATGTGTAAAACTATAAAAGCACAAAGAATGAAGGCAACAGGGTTGATAGGAATCTAAAACAAAGTTTTTGGTTTCTGATTTTGATGGTAAATGATCTTATCTTCTTATAGACTTGTGGAGGCAATAAAATTTTCTTATGATACCAAATTGTATACATAGCTTACCTAAACTTGAGGCTAACTCTTTGACACCCTTGGTATCCAAGAGATCGTCTCAAACACCAACCACTATGAACATAAAATTCGGTCTTTAAAGTGGACTATAGTAATAAAAAGATTTTAGGTGCACTTATCTTTGATAAAATTATGGAAGCAATGAGTTTTTCTTATGAGGAAAAATTGCACAGATAGCCTACCTAAACTTGAGCCCAAGTCTTTGATACCCTTAATATCCAACAGATAATCTCAAAGGCCAACCTCAGTGAACACAAAATTTGGCCTTTAAAGTTGACTATGGTATTAAGAAGCTCTTATGTGCAATTATCTTGAGTTTTGTTCATTCAGATTAAATAAAGCTTGCAAGCACACATAACTTTTACCTTAAAATATTATTTTCATCTTTAATAGAGATAGTAGCAAAGTAACATGCTTTTAGAAGTACTTTTTGCACTTGTTATCACCTAGATGCGATCTCAATTTATATGTTGGAGCATTTCTTAATTAAAATCAATGTAAAATCATAGTGAGAATGTTATACAGTGAAAGTAAACTCAAAATTAATCTCCACTACATGTGTTTTAGAATGTAATTTCAATGAAGACAAAAATCAATGGATCTAAGGCAGGATGCCACCATAGCTTTTTGGCAACAAATAAGCATTCCACAAAGCACACGTTTGACTTTTCTACAACTCAGGCACAATAACTATTGCACAAGCTTTGTAGCATTTTTGAAGCAAAATTATTATGTGGCCTTTTAGAACCATCAAAGTTTAAGTTAGGCTTTTAGTTTTCTTATTTATGTGAGTAAAATTTCTTTAAAACTCTTCTATTAGATTTATAGCAACTATAATTGATAAGTTTTCCTATTTCATGAAGATTTTTGGTTAAACATGATTAGTCTAAAGACCCATTTATTTCATACCTAGAAATACTTGGGGGTTTTGAATCTTAAATGGATTAGCAAGGGCGTGTAACTTCCCGAGCTTGATTAAATTTTTTTGGATGGAAATTCAAAAGGTACAGATGGTTTAGTGAGAAAATATTCTTCCTACAATGAGAATCTAGTATATTCTGGTTGAATGTTGAGTGTGCTGCTACCTAAAAGATTACCTCAATACATGTGTTTAATAGAGTGATGAAGTTGGGGTCTATGGAAAAGAGATTTACACTCAAAAAATGACAGCGCTCATTTGAATTGATAGGTTTGGATACATTATTATAAGGAGGTCAAATTTCAACACCCACAGGATATGCCCCTATTTTTGACCATAGAGAGGTCTTTAGTTTAAGATTTTTACAAGGTCTTAAGTATTAAGACTTCTACCGCTAGGTTTCTCAAGTACTTTACCTGTATAAAAGATGACTTGTGCAACATTGTTATCTTATGGTTATTGTGGCAAGGTAGTTAAGGAACACCACCTCATAAGATCCCTATAGCCTTGAAATACTTATTATATCCATGATTACATCAAAGGCTACAACATAGAAGCTCACAGAACATTGATGTCTTTCCCATGGTACAAATTCATCAACAAATATCTTTACCTATTCTTGTATAGTGTCAATGGAAGTGAAGCTTGTGACTTTTGATTCATGGTATAATTATTGTTAATTAAGGAAATAATTTTTGCCATTGCAGATATATGTTCATCTTTCCTATTGTTTCTTATTTTGGCATATGGTGTTGCTTCCTGTCAACTAGATTTTGGTTGCTTCAGTTTATGCATCTCAATTCCTTTTTGTAATAAAAGTATTTGGGGCAAGAAGTAGTTTGACTATGATCTCAAGAAACTATGGCATCTATGGTTGATGCAAATGCCTACAAAATGAAAGGAAAAATAATTTATCAAGGTAGAATGGTAATAATTTGTTACAACTTGTGAACTTCATCTGCCCTCAGGCTATAATTAAATGCCATTTGATGAAATTTTTTTGTGAGTTTTTGAATGTTAACAATCACTGATCATATAAATTATTTATAGAACTGGGCGAACAACCAATGCCCAATTAGTCATTTTTAAATATCATTGTTATCGAATAATTTTCTAAAAGGTAGCATTGCATCTATCTTTGTCATTTATAATAGGAATGTGTTGGCACATACCAAAATCACTTTTCAAAATCTCATTTCAGTTTGACAAGGACTTCCATTTTTTTAAAGCTATCGTTCGCACCTTAATATAAGATCCAAACATTTTGTTTAGTAGTAATATATCTATTAAGTACTTTGATGAGGCATAAATGTTTTTTTTAATTGCCCATATAGGCAAATATTGTCTACTAATGGGAAGCACTAGTAAACGAATTTTTTACTATAACAATTAAAAAATTTGATATTTTTAAACAAAATTCTTATAATGTGATTTATAATATTATTATAAATTATCTACATGTCATATGTACAAATATATAAGTTTATTTTGCCAATCTATAGTGTATTCTTCGATATCTGTAGAGTGATGGAATTCTCTAATCCTTCTCAGACCATTGTTCTTCAATTCCTTCCAAAGTCAAGGATTCAAGACTTTCATAGCATCCATTCTTGACATTAAGGTACTAATGATATGAGAATTATTTTCACTTCATTAACACAATGACTAAAAAGAATGAGCAATGTTATACGAATTCTTTAACTGTTAATTAGCTTTTTGTAATAGGTCAGACAGGGTGCCCAGCATTAGAGTCTTGAGAGAACAAGGAAGCATTTTAAGAGGCTTGATTAGGATACTGATCTCATGAAATATATTTCTATTTTTCTATGGAAACACCATAAATTTAGACTCCACATTCTCCTTTCATAGTTTTCTATTGAGATCTCTTTGTCAACTTATTCCTCATTTCTTCATACATTTTATTTAACCCCACTTTTGCTCTTGTGAATGCATGCTCAACTTGGATTATACAATCTCTTGCTTCCTCCATAGTTATATGTGTGGCATCTGTAACCTAGGAAAAAAAATGATACTATTGAGAGTGAGGTACTTATATCTGACATTTTGTGTGGGTTATAGAGATCAGATGATGATTTGCCAAGTCCATTGATTCCTTTTATTGTTGTTATGTATTTACACCATCTAATCTATATTTATATCTTTTCTCTATATAATGATCTTGTCAGTAACCCTTGAAATTGCATTAAAATTTAAAATTGTATTTTATTCTTGTATCCTAATATAAATCAAAATGGTATCTTGATTTTCCTACACTTTCAAACTCACTCATTGATTTTTAATTCACATTGGCTTTCATCAGACTACTATTTTAACTTTTTTATAATGTCCACATATTATAAATTTTGAAGTTACTAAATTGTGTATGCACATAAGCTTGTTCCTAAGATGTGGTGACACAGTGCAAGGTAGAAGTATCCCCAAAAGATATGTCCTAGCCCCCAAAAAATGACCATGTGGTGAAAATACAACAACAAGAAGGGTATGTGTAGGATCATGGTGTGCCAAAAAGTGGTGATTTGAAAAATCTATAGTTCTAAAATATATCAAACCATTTCAAAATCTATTCCAACTTTTTTCCCACCCACCCTGATACTAAATGAAAACACTTAATATCTTTATAAGGTCTACTATATCTTTTGATACCAAACCTATATGGTCAACTTTAAAAACATCTTGAAAATGTGCTTTTGGCCTATTTTAATGTGATTTTTACTTCAAACATGTAGCTGACGACTTTTTTTCACCAAAATTTGATGAAATGAAAAGGGTTTATTAAGAATGTTCTTATCTTTCCATAAATGTAAGGTTTGTCAACTTATGATTTTAGTAAGTAATTATTACTTATTTTCTAATGGAGTTATGTATAAAGTGTTGACTGACACACTACTTGAAAAACAACTATAACTTTCAAATGGTACAACATTTTTTAAATCTAAAAGATGCATCACATTCTATATTTCTTCTACTATAAGGAAAAAAATGAAAAATTGAATTTTGTAGAGTTTTGAATTAGTTAAGGTGGTTAGACATGAAATTTTTTTAATTCCAAAAATACTAAAGTTAAAAATTAACTAATTATTATTTATTTAGAATAAAAATACCCAAAAATATGTGTCATATCCAAACATGAGTCTACTACTTATATCTAAAATATTATTTAAAAATATTATCATTTGATTTTGATTAAGGTGGTCAGACATATGTCTACTTCTTATTTTTGTTTTGAAATTTTTGAAATATTGCACTAAAATTCAAAATTTTGACCAATCAATTTTTATTTTTTTCAGATAAGTCCTAGAAATTTAGAAACTAAATTAAATTTTCTAGATATTCTTTTCTCTCAACATTTTGATATAAAGTTAATAACAAGTAGAAACTTGTACATCAAGTTGACATAACCTTGATTTTTTTTTAATTGCCACTTAAGAGCATAGTTTGGTTGACCATGATCCTACACATACCCAGAAGTAATAATGCAAGATCTGATACCAAATTACAACTCTTTATTTATAAAATAACTATTACATGCAATGTGTCAGGCTATAAGGCCTTCCTAGTTATTTCTAAATACAAATCAAGTAATAGTTCTATAAGATCTCTCAAGATCGAATCCAAACACTAGCTAGTCTAGATAGACACTCTGGTAGAAACCTCCAAGGAAAATCTCAACTTGTGCTCACAAGCCCACCAAGTAATTCCCTTTTTTTTCAAGCCATAGCTAATAGCTTTTCTACGATGGATGAATAATGACTAAAGACTTCCCCACAACCCCTACTTATACCAATCCAAGCCACAAGTCGGCCTAAAACACAAATTAAATACAAATACATCTATTAAATGCCACAAGTCTACCAACAACAACAATTAAATGCCCAAAATTGATGTCTAAGTAAAATTGTGATATCTCCTAGCTCTAAATGAATTAGAACTCAAGCTTTAAACTGTAGTTATTACTTTAGGCCCTCTTCAATTGCCAAAATTTTTATCCTCTAATCCATTATAGAAAATTAGATACATGGCCTACAATAGGTACCAAGTTCCTAAGAAAGGATGAGCAACCAAAGACCATGTTGAGTTCTCAGACCATGCCAAGCTCCAAAGACCATGCTAAGTCCCATAGACCATGGTGAGCTCCATAGACCGTGTTGAGCTCTAAGACCATGTCGAGCTCCAATACCATGCCAAGCTCCATAGACCATGTCCATAGACCATGCCAAGCTCCAAGACCATGTCAAGCTCCATAGAGCATGTCAAGTTCCATAGACCAAGCACCCACCAAGGAAACTACCGAGCCTCCTCCCATGAACTCCAAAGTAGTCACCAAGCAAACCCAAGATGCTCCTACATCAAACTCCCTATGTAAATAGAAAAGTGTGTCCCACACTTTAATGCCCAAAGAAAGATTAACAACCATCTTCATCTTCACCAAAGGCTTCCACTCCAATAGGGACAAGAAAACCAATCTGCATATCATCCACATCTACATCATTATGTCAAATACCAGAATCTCAATTACCCAATCAACATGCTCACTCGTAGGAAGAAACTAAACATAATGCTTAATTAGAAAAATCATCATTCAAATTAACAACTAGTGAGTCCACACCAATAGCAACCAACTCCACATTAGCAGTAATAAGAAGATCTCCATCAACACATGCCAAACTCCCAACACCAACAATCTCATTTCTCACAACAAGATGCTCTGCAATATACAACTCACCACCAATAGTAACTAGATCAACCATGACCAAGTGCTTTGCAATTTCCATGTCAAATACAACCAACTGATCATGAAAACTGACATCTATCCTAGCATCAACAAGGTTGGGAATATCTTTAGCAACAACCTCTTGCTACTCTGTAAGTTCTATATTAGACTCCACAATTTGATCAACAAAACCAACCTCTTCCACCTTGACCTTGGTATGCCATCTTCTTTCATGAACAAGTCCTTGAATGAGCCAAACAACTCTCTTCTAAATTGGTAGACTCCAACTACACAAAAAACTATAGAATTCCTTCCTCACCCTGTCCTTAACTCGATCAGCCAAGCTAGCTTCAAATCAAGCAGTCATCTCAAAAAACCTTCTCTCCACCACATCATAGAGATTCATAATCATCTCAGGGTCCAATCCTCTTGGAGCCATCTCCCAAGATCTTCGTAAACCCTTTGCAAAAAATCCTTCCCATGCTCCTTGTGAAAACCTTGAATTTTTTGCAAGTTATATTGCAACCTACCACCTTGCATAAATAATCAAGAACCAAATCACAAGTCTAGGACTAGGGATCTGTAATAAAAAAAGGCTCTCTATGATCATGCCTTAACAAGATCAGTCTTCCATCTTTGCATCCATCAATCCATCTATAAGCCCTATGCAATTGTAAGTTAGAACCATAATATGCCACCTCACAACCAAGAGATCTTAGACTCTAGAAATAAAATCTACCACTAGATCAAGATCAAATTATATGTACTTCTCCACCCAAGTCCTAGTGCAAACTGCCACAACTTTGGCGATCTATCTACACGCTCAGGAACAACCTTTGCTTTGATACCACTTGATACAGTGCAAGGCAGGAGTATCCCCAAAGGAGATGTCCTAGCCCCCAAAAAATAACCATGCAATAGAAACACAAAAATAAGAAGCAATAATGAAAGATCTAGTACCAAATTACAACTCTTTATTTATAAAATAACTATTACATGCAATGTGTCAGGTTGTAAGGCCTTCCCGGTTATGGAAAAATACAAAGCAAGTAATAGTTCTACAAGATTCCTCAAGATTCAATCCAAACCCTATCTAGTCTAGATCCATACTCTGATAGAAACCTTCAAGGAAGATCTCAACTTGTGCTCGCAAGCCCACCAAGTAATTCTCTTATTTTTTGAGTAGCCTCTACTATCTCTTCTCCAAATTCACTCTTCAAGCTCCTCCTTATCTCCACAATGGATGAATGATGACTAAAGACTTCCCCAAAACCCCTACTTATACCAATCCAATCTACAATTTGGCCTAGAATACAAATTAAATACAATTACATAAATTAAATGCCACAAGTTGGCCAACAACAACAATTAAATGCCCGAAATTGATGTGTGAGTAAAATTATGATATCTCCTAGCTTTGAATGAATTAGAACTTGTTCTTTGAACCATAGTTATTTCTCTAGGCTCTCTTCAATCCTTGAAATTTTTATCCTCTAACTCATTATAGAAAATTAGTTACACTACCTGCAATAGGCACCAAGTTCCTAAGCAAGGCCAAGCAACCAAAGACCATGCCAAGTTCTTAGACCATGCCAAGTCCCATAGACCATGTTGAGCTCCATCAACCATGTCAAGCTCCAATACCATGCTGAGCTCCATAGCTCATTCCAAGTTCCATAGACCATGTTGAGCTCCAAGACCATGTCAAGCTCCATAGACAATGTTGAGTTCCATAGACCAAGCACCCAACAAGGCAACTACCGAGCCTCGTCCCATGAACTCCAAAGTAGTGACCAAGAACCCAAGATGCTCCTACATTAGAATCCCTAGGTAAATAGAAAAGTGTGTCCCACACTTTTATGCCCAAAGAAAAATTAACAACCATCTTCATCTTTACCAAAGGCTTCCACTTCAATAGGGACAAGGAAACCAATCTGCACATCATCCACATCTGCATCATTATGTCAAATACCAAAATCTCAACCACCCAATCAACATGCTCACTCCTAGGAACAAATTGAACATAATGCTTCATCAAAAAATCCTCATCCACATCAACAACTAGTGAATCTACACCAGCAGCAGCCAAGTCCACAACAGCAGCAATATGAAGATCTCCATCAACACATGCCAAAATCTCAACACCAACAATCTCATTGCTCACAACAAGATGCTATATAATATAAAACTCACCACCAATAGCAACCAGATCCTCCATGACCAAGAGATCTATAATTTCCATGTTAGACACAACCAACTAATTATGAAAATCAACCTCTTTCCTAGCATCAACAAGGTTAGGAATATCTTCAACAACAACCTCTTGCTACTCTATAAGTTCTATATTAGACTCCACAATCTGATCAACAAAACCAACCTCTTCCATCTTGACCTTGGTATGCCATCTTCTTTAACAAACAAGTCTCTTAACTGACCAAACAACTTTGTTCTGAATCGGTAGACTTCAACTCCGAAAATAACTACAAAATTCCTTCCTCATCCTATCTTTAACTTGATCATCCAAGATAGCTTCAAATCAACTAGTCATTTTAGAAAACCTTCTCTCCACCACATCATAGAGATTCACAATCATCTCAAGGTCCAACCCTCTTGGAGCCATCTCCTAAGATCTTTGTAAACCCTCTACAACAAATATTTTCCATGCTCCTTCTAACAACCTTGAATTGTTTGCAAGTTAGATCATAACCTGCCACCTCCCATAAACAATTAGGAACCAAATCATAAGTTTAGGACCATAGATCTGCAATATAAAAAAACTCTCTACGATCATGCCTCAACAAGATTAGTCTTCCATCTTCACATCTATAGATCCATTTGTAAGCCCTCTACAATTGTAAGTCAAAACAATGACCTGCCATCTCACAACCAAGAGATCTTGGACTCCAGAAAGAAAATCCACCACTAGATCAAGATCAAATTATATCTACTTCTCCACTCAAGTCTTAGTACAATCTACCACAACTTCGGTGATCTATCTACATGTTCAAGAACAACCTTCGCTTTGATACCACCTGACACAGTGCAATGCAAGAGTATTCTCAAAGGAGATGTCCTAGCCCCCAACAAATAACCATGTAGTGGAAACAAAACAATATGAAGCAATAATGCAAGATCTAATACCAAATTACAACTTTTTATTTATAAAATAACTGTTACATGCAATGTGCTAGGCTGTAAGGCCTTCCTAGTTATGGCCAAATACAAAGAAAGTAATAGTTTTGTAAGATCCCTTAAGATCCAATCCAAACTCTAGCTAGTACAAATCCACACTCTGGTAGAAACCTCCAAGGAAGATCTCAACTTGTGCTTGCAAGTCCACCAAGTAATTCCCTTGTTTACCAAGCCGCAACTACTAGCTCTTCTCCATGATGGATGAATAATGACTAAAGATTTCCCCACAACCCCTAATTATACCAATCCAAGCCACAAGTTGGTACAGAATAGAAATTAAATAAAAATACCTAAATTAAATGCCACAAGTTAGCCAACAACAACAATTAAATGCCCAAAATGGATGTCTGAGTAAAATTATGATATCTCCTAGCTCTGAATGAATTAGAAATCATGCTTTGAACCATAGTTATCACTCTAGGCTCTCTTCAATCCCTAAAATTTTCATCCTCTAAATCATTATAAAAATTAGTTACATGACCTACAACAAGCACCAAGTTCCTATGCAAGGTCAAGAAACCAAAGACCATGCCAAGTTCTCAAACCATGCTAAGCTCCAAAGACCATGCCACGTCCCATAGACCATGCCAAGGTTCATAGAACATGTCAAGCTCCAAGACCATGTCAAGCTCCAATACCATGCCAAGCTCCATAGACCATGTCAAGTTCCATAGACCATGCTGAGCTCCAAGACCATGCCAAGCTACATAGACCAAGCACCCACCAAGGCAACTACTAAGCCTCCTCTCATGAACTCCAAAGTAGTCATCAAGAAAACCAAAGATGCTCTTGCATCATGTGGTTTTTAAAAATTTTGTAGAGGCAAAAAACATATTGAATTCCCTATTTTTTCCTCTTTTTATTCTCATTCACATTACCTTTCCCAATGCATTTCTCCTGAGCTCAAGGAGTGTATTAGGTAAATCTATGGATCATCACTATTTAGTAAGGTTTAATTTGTCCCACATGGCTCTATTTAATATGTGCCAATGAGCATAGTGCATGGTATGTGCTCCTATTGATTGGCATGTGTAGATGGGATATCTATGGTGGAAAATAATTTTTTCTTATGTCATGTTGTGCTTTATAGGATATGTTATGTTGAGATTTTTCTGGTGTGCTCTCAAGCTTAGGCTCTCTTAGAAATGATGGAACATGGCTATGAGGCCTCACCCCGACCCTTCGTAGCTTTAGTTGTTACTTTATCATTTTGATACTCATGACTTGAGATGTCAAGACATTGTCTGATGCTTAGAACATATCATATTATTACATGTTGTGTGATGTTATTTTTAGATATTTGATGCCCGACATTTAAATGTTTTATGTATATGTATGTTGATGAATTAAGTAAAAGGTAGGATTAACATTTTGGTTTAAGATATTTTAAATGGTTAAGAATTGAATAGGATGAGAGGAACCCTAATTTTTGTTATAGATGGATGTTTTAATTTATGTGATTCCTGATACGTATATATACATATGTACATTTGATTTTTGGGACTACTGATGTGTGCAATGAGTGTGCAGATATTTTAGCTGAGGAAACCAATGGAGGAGCAGAACTAATCTCTATGTGTTAATTTTGGAAACCTTGTTGTTTGTAATTCAAGTATTGTATTGTGTGATGTATGTATGCATCTCTCTGTGTTCAGTGAATGTTAGTATTCGTAACTATGTTCTTTTAGTGTCGCTTGACACTCATGAATTGTTTATGTTCTTCAACATGCTAGTTAGGGTTAGTTGTGTAACCTTTGGACCTAGGTCAGATTTAAGTTAGTGTTAGTTTTCTAATTGGGTTCGTAATCAAGTTTAGTCATCCTTAATCTGGATTAGTGTTTAATCTGCATTTTAGAGTTGTTAGTTGGTCGTAATTTTTTTCTAGCCTTTGTTTGGCTCTAAACCTATTCCTAAAGCTTTAAAACATGAAATTTTTATACCCAAGGGGTATAGGTATGGGTTAGGGGTCTTTTCCAACCTCTAAGCCCCTTTTATTGACTTTTGAGGCCGCTCAAAAAGTCTCTTTTTGCTTTTGTGCGAAAATTGACTATGGCTACCATGAGTTGTCTCACCTTACCTCCACTTAGTGTTTAACCATAGTGTGGGTTGAGTTAGGAGTTTCTAGAATTGTAAGTGGGTGGGAGAAGTTATTAATCCTTTTGGTGGTTGAGTTTGAGGCTTCTTTAGAGGCCCTTCTTGGAGTAGTTGAAGTTGTTACCCAATCTCTACATTTAGAGAGGAGTCTTGGAAGATTGGAGCAAGGAAGGGGAAAGCTCTACTCAAACTTGTTCATTTCCATTACCTCTTTGTGAAGTTTGGAATTCTCATCTTCCTTGTTCAGATTTCATTCTTGTTTCATGCTTATGCTACCTTGTTGTTGTTTGAATGTTTGTATGTTTGTGGGTATGTTGGGAAGATTTGAAAACCATGTTATTTTGGATGATTTCTTTTCATGTTTATGTTTGAAATTTTGAGATTTTCTTGCATGGGTGTTTTGGTATTACTCACCCTTGGATAGGGAAAATGTGACCAATTTTGGGAAAGGTCTAGTTAGTTGGACTCCAACTAGTGTAGAGTCTCTTCTCAGGATGAGAAGAGGGAGAAAGGGTAGGGTGTTATGGGCCCCTACCTGTCAGCACAAACCTTGTATGATTATGGTATGTTGAAATGGAAAAATGGAAGTTCTTGGTTTATAGCCTAGATTGGGCATCTGTTTGGTGTTGTGCTTGACTTCTCCTAGTTGGAAGAATCCACCTTTCCCTAGTGTTGATTCATTGTGAATCATATAGTGATAACCTTGTGTGAATATGCATGGTTGAATTGTTCTTGGTCATGCTTGTTGTCACCTGATCAAAATTTTGTTCCATCCATGGTTCTAGAAATTGTTATGAATCCCTTGATGAGGGTCATGAATAAAATTCAATTATATAGTTGAAATTTGGGATTGATATCCTATGTAAATTGGTATTTCAAACTTTGTTGGATCGGCAAAAAAGTTGAGTTTTCTTCCTGATTCTTTCCCAGCTGAGCATGTGATTCAATCATAGTTTTAAATTAGATGGATGCACATCAAAATTAGGATGGAATTGATGATGTTCAATTTGACAAAATTTCAAGTTTTCTTATGTGTTGAAAACAAAAATTATGATCATGCATGTAGATTCAGTTTTTATGATTATTAGAATCAGACGATAAATTGCATTATTGAATTAAACAGATAATTCAATATCCTTGGTATATTAAGGTTATTAAAAGTCCTTATAGATTTGCTTTAAAAGGAAATTATGACAAAGGTCGAATTATTTCAATCCAAGTTATATAGGAGAACAAATGATTATGGTTGATGATTCAATTTAAGTTGTTTATGATATCAATAAATCTTGTATGAATGTGTCACAATGAATAATTTATGTTTTAAATCCTTCAAAAAAATACATTGCTTTAAAATCCATACTTAGGAAAAATAAAGCTTCAAAATTTTTTTTCCCCAAGAGCAAAATGCTCTCTAGAT
Organism: Cupressus sempervirens; assembly: GCA_028749045.1. Taxonomy (NCBI): domain Eukaryota; kingdom Viridiplantae; phylum Streptophyta; class Pinopsida; order Cupressales; family Cupressaceae; genus Cupressus; species Cupressus sempervirens. The sequence continues at coordinate 641,632,388 of CM053789.1, read as the reverse complement.
TTTACATGGAGGAAGGAAATTAAATTATTTGTGGAATAGAGAATATTCTCTGTTGATTCCCTGTTTCAAATTTAAATTCAAAATAAATAATCAATAAATTAAATATGAATAACTAAAGTAACTTAATAATGATCTCTAATATCTTAAATATCTAATTTGCTACCCATAAAACTTTATAACATTAATGCCTTATCTGCTTCCTTGGATGTCAGTATGGAGGGAAGAATTAAAAATGTTTTAAGTTTTTGTGCAAGTCAAATATCATCATATAAGATGATGTCACCTGTACTACCCTGACTTGTGCATGGAATAAATCTCTTAAGAGGCGTTGGGTTTTGAAGGAAGCAAAGTTCTTATGTTTCAAACCATATGTTTTCCTTCTGTCCCCATTGTAACTCTCTGCCAGCACATCCCCCACATGGGCAACGCATTGTCCCAAGTGGAGCACTTGGGAAGTGCAGGCTAGATGTGATGGAGGTTGTGGGAAGAAGGATCTATTTGACTTGTGTGATAGGTAGAGTTAAGGGTAGTTAGTAGGTGGTTAGTATAGGTTTAGTTTATGATTTTATTATTATTTTTAGTTAGTATTACTTTTAGTTTAGGTTTAGTTAAATTAGTTTGGTTTTAGTATATTTATATTTTATAAATTAGGTTTGTAATTATTAGTTAATTTTAATTTTAGAATTAGTATTGAATGGTATGATGTTATGGTTATTCTCTTTGATGTTGGCTAATAGTTAGTTTATATCAAATGTTAGAAGTTTTCAATTAGTTTTAGTTTAATAAGAGTTAGTTTGATGTTATTTAGATAATTATAAGTTGAGGTCAGTTTAAATATTATGTTGTTAAATTTAGATTAGTATTAATTATGTTAGTTACAATGTTATGTATGTTGTTAATATTATTGTTTGTTTTAATTAGTTGTAGCATGTCTTGTTGAACATAAGTTACTTAATTTAGTTAGTTCTAGTTTAATTATGTTTTAGTTAATTTTATTGCTAAGTAATAATTATGTTTTGTTAGTCTAGTTATAATTTAAATATTTTAAATTTTAGTAAAGTAAAAGTTTTAGGTATAATGTTAGTTTGGTAGTTTTCCCTTTTATATATGTAAAGTTTTCTTTTAATTAGTTTAAATTTGTTAGAAATTTGATTTATGTATTAGTAATTAAATGGTTATATAGTTAAATGTTAATTGATTAAGTTTTAAATTTGATTAGTTAAAGTAGTTTAATTTAAAGGTTATTGGCTAATTAAAACAAGTTTAAAATTAGATTCTAATTGCTTAGATATTTCGACCCAACTAACTCGTAGTTATCTACACTTTTTAATTTAAATGATTTTAACTATAATGTTATATAAGAAATGTAAGAACATAAATTTTGTCGATATCAACCTAGTAGCGAGAGCATCAAATTTTAATGATGTATGCCTTCACATGATATGCAACTTAAGATGTAATGTAGAGAAATTGTACTTAAACTGTTATCAAAATCATTTCAAACTTAGAGAACTTTAATTAATAATTTAAAAAAAAAATTGTGTGTTTTTGCCCACGTAGTTTGGGCATGACAATAGCTCTTCTGTAGTGCTTGCCCCTAGTTCACATTTTGTTATCATTGCTAAACTCTTTTAGAGCTAGTTTTATGTTGTTGGTTAGCAGCATTCTTTTGAGATTATCAAATATTGTGCTATGGATTCAGTTGATATGTGATGATATTACTTAGACTCTACATTTCATGTATGTATGATGATTATTTTTAGTGTTCACAATTATTGATGATGATTATTACATTGCTTTCAATTATTAATGATGATTAGTAAGATGATTTATTATCATATGTGCTTTCTTATGGATACTTACCCCATACTTGCATGTATATGGTGTGCGTGTTTGCCTTGTGTGTTTGCTTTTGTATGGCGTGTCTGATGTGGTTAAGGAAGGGAGTCGTAGTCACTTGCTAGTCGAGATCTACACGATACACCACTTCCTATAATTGTCTATTTAGTTTAGTATATAGTGTGTTTGTACATGCATGGTTTTTATGCAAGTTGCAGGTACCAGGTATCGACTTTCCTGAATTGTCAGGATGAGCGTACCCTATCACATTATCTCAATGATAAGAGAGCGGATATAAATTCTCAAGTCCAAATCCCAACCCTTTGAGCCATTTGTCCTAATTGGAAAATTAGGACAAGTATCTAAGTTGAATACCCACCGAATGTGTCGGATGACATATTTCATGATTTTTAACCCTTTAGATTTATTTTGTATGATTTGTTCTATGATGGGTTTTCATATTTTATCTTGGAGGTCTATGGTGAATTTTCCACTAATTAAGTCTTAATAAATAGATTTAATTAATAAATTATTTATTTGAAAAAATTAATAAAATATCATGATCTTTGATATTTTGATTGTAATTAATTAAATGTAAATTATTGGGGAAAAAAATTAAATAAAAGAAAACTAGAAATTAAAATTAATAATAATTATAAAATAATAATAAAGTAATAAATAAAATAATAATAATAAAAGTTATAAAATTTAAATAGAAATTATTTAAAAAGTAAATTGGAGTTATAAGCTTGCATGGGAATTAACATGTGTCAACAACATGGGGGTTAGTGCATCAATTAAGCACAAGGTGTCTACAATTCTATGACTCATCAAAAAAGAATTGGAAAAGACCCATGCTTAGTTGGTGACACCTTTCAGCAGTTTCAAGAAGCAATCCAAAGATTTCTTGAGAGCTCTTCATATTTAGGAATTCATAGAAGCTTAGAAAGGGGGTGGAGAGCAATTGGAGGATTGGAGGACTCAAGAACTCTGAAGAAGGGAGCTTGCTCTGCGGGTTTTCTGAGGAAGAGCGAATTAGCATCAGAATCCGAGTAGATTCTTGTGATTTTTCTTATGCTATTTCCGCATCATGCATTCTTGTCTTCTTCATGTCTTCCATATGTCTTCTGAGGAATTTCATATTTTTATTGTATGCATTTTCAATTTGGGTAATTAAAGTTATTTGAGAATCTTATATGCATGGATTTAAAAAAAAAAAGAGAAAACGGGTTTGGGTTCGAATTAGAATCAAATTGAAATAGATTTGAAAATGGTTTCAAGATTTATGGCCAAATCCATTAGTGAAATTATTGGATAAATTTAGAGAACAATTACCTTTTAAGAAGAAATTTTTAATTGTCCTATCGCTGCCCCTTGGATAGACCCGAACTCAGTTATTCATAACTTTTTATTGGAATCGAATTTATTCGATCGCTCCAGTCAGAATTGGTGCAACTTGGCCCTCTCCAACATATTTCAATTTTAGCTCGATCCAACAGTTCATTAGGGAGATATGGCCGTTCTACTGAGATTGTTTTATTCAAGGACAAATATTTCTTTATTTCCCATAACCAAGAGTTCTTTATGCTTAAACTTCACAAAAATTATATATGAAAGCATCGAATGAATTAAGATATTATTGCAATCTTCCCTTATTAGAATCTTATTAATATGCATTAGTTTTATATGGTTTATTATCTAATCTAATTAAATCAAATTTAATTAAGATTAGTTAATAATAGAAAAAGTGTAATTAATTATTAGTCAATTTAAGTAAATAGATTTTTAAGTGAGGAAAAATTAAAAGAAAAGAGATATTAATGATTTAGTTGTTATTAATTGATTGGTTCGAATATCAATCATTATAATTGAATATTAAAATTATTAGTGAGTTATTATTTATTAATAATTGTTAAGTTTAACAAATTATTAATGAAAGATAGTATAGATAAGCTTATATAATTATTAATTGATTCAATTAAGTTCAATCTAATTGAGATTAGTTAATAATTGGAATATAGTATTAAGAATTTAGTTGAGATCAAATTAAGGGGGGAAAAATACAATGGAAATAAATTCATGTTATCATGAATGAAATTGTGATTAAAGAAGTTGGTGATCATTATACTTAGAATCATCAAAGATTATTTTGGACAAATGATTACCTATTGATCCGGAGAAAAGATTCTTAAGGAAGTTATATTTAATTTACTAGTGACATCGTTGTTAGCAAAAATAATGAAGAATCTGTTATCGTAGATTTATTTTAACTTGTTATTAGTTATTAAACTATTACTAATCCTAATATTAATGAAATGGAATATAGTTGATTGATAATTACTTGAATCAAATGGGGTTTAACTGAATGATTATCAATAATAAGGGTTTGTCAAAGAAAAGTTAGTTTTCATTGATAGAATGGCGAATGTGGTCATTATAGATTTATTAATAAGATTTCCAATATAGCTTGTTATTAAATATTAACAAGTTATTATTATTGAACTATGAATATGAATATTTGTGTACTAAATTATAGATGAATTTTAACTTACAAAATTATAGTTAGTTATTAGTCAACTGATATTAATTGAAATGTTGCCTTGGATATGTAATTATTAATTAAATTAATTAGAGTTAATTAGATTTAATTAATAATCAAGTTATGTAATAGTGTTTTAATTGATATGCTAATATTGATTCCTTTAGCAAAGTTGTGAAGTATTTACATCGAAGTTGATAAGTCATACTCTCATGACTTGAATAACGACCTTAGATGTTTTAATGGTGAGACTTAGTATTATTGAATTGGAAACTATTAGATGTTAATAGGTCATGGATGGTTTACCTATGTTAATTGTTTGATTTAATTGATCATTTTAATAAAGTTATAATTCTTATTAGTTTGATAATTGATTCTTTTATAAATGAATAATGATCCTTGATTTATGAAGGAGAGTTAATCAATTAGAATATGGATCTTAGTTAAATAAAGAAAGACATTTAATTAAAGGTCAGTGATGATCAGTTTAATGAGTAAATAATTATCCTTAAGTTATTCTTAGAATAATGCTATCGGGGAACAAATGGGTTGACTTGTAGGTCAAATGATAACTTTATACACTTGAAATTATACTTGCAAACAGAAAATAGAAAACCCCTACACATTATTCAACTATGTGAATATAGTAAACCAAAACATGTGTTTGCATCGTGTATTCTATATGCTTCTTGTTTTGGGTTTTGGGTTGACTAGTGTTGACCAGTCCTAGGATGTTATCAGAGGCTTGGGGGTTATGAGATATGATGGCATGTTGATCTTATTTGGTCTCGATCTTTATAAGCCCAACCATGGTAATGTGATCATATGCTCTATGAAATGTTTGTATTTACTGATTGTTATTGTTCATCAGTCTTCATGTGTGAAGCTGAGAGGTATGTGTATGAGACACTTGAGCTAATAATTTTTGAGTCATCGATCAGTTATCCTTGGATTATTTTCTAGTCGCCATGATGGGACTGAAATATGGATTTATTTCTTGATGATGTCATGTTGTGACATGTTTGACTCAACTATTTTGGAGTCTTCGATCAATATGATTTTGAGATATTCTTGGTTGCTTGTCGAGAACCATTTATCTTGAGATATATTTTGGTTATTGAGAACCAATTGATACTTATGATTATCAGTGATGCCTTCAGTTGCCAATAGAAAACTATTGTGGTCATGATTTTCTATGGATGCTTTTTCAGATGCTCATGGAGATTTGATGATTCTTATCTTGGAGATTTGATGATTTTTATTATGGATATTTGATGCTTTTATGCATATTTGATGATTTTATTATGGATTATCTTTTATGATTTTGAGATTTATGATTCCATGAGCTTAGGGTAGGTAATCTACTTGTAGTGTCGGGAAGTGGCTTGCAATGGGGGCTGGGGCCCTAAGTGGCTGCCAGGGTAACTCATTGTAAGTTTGGTTAATAAGTGATAACATTTACACACTAAATGGGGATTAAATGAACCTAAAAAGATAATTGTTTTGATGTTCTTGACCATGCCTTGAGTGCTTGTACAGGCTAGGATGGGAGTAGTGAGAATGCATGGTTGCGATCGTGCATTCCGTAGTATGCCTTGTCAGTATGAGAGGATACTAGTGGCCGCATGAGATCAGTATGGACCCATGGAGTTTAGCTAACTGCTAGGGTAACTTGTATGTGATAAATGCGATGACACTTTCCAACTTGCAGAGTAGGTTTCCTACATGTCTTTGTGTGCCTTTGGGAATTACATGTCGATTTTGTGTGTGTTGGAACCTTTGAGTTAGTATACTTTTAGGATTTCTAAACTTTTTATGTTATGTGTATTGATATCCTATTTGGGACTTGAGATTATCTCCTCAGCACAGTGGGAGTGGACCACTTAGGTTCCACGCGGTCGGGTGGTAGTGTATTTTCACTCTTATCATTTGAGATCGATCCGAGACTCCATAGCTGGAGTATCCTTGGTTGGTATTTATTCTTCATTATGTTCTTGGAGCATTATGATAAATAATATACCTTATGATGGATTTATTTACTGGTATGTCTCTTATATTGATGATTTGCTTTACTTTACATATGTTAGTTGATGATTTATTATGCTTTACTTTGCATGTTAGTAGGATGTTTTAGGAGTGACATTCCTACTATGTTAATACCGATGATCTCTTCGGTGCTTTGGAATGTTACACATAGAGGGATGGCTAGGATCCATGATGGTCTAATGATGCTATTTACGGTTGGAAGGAACCGTGCACTTAGTTATTTATGTTTGAGATATATGGTTATCTTTTGTGATGGATGTTTATATCTTTTGTGATGATGTATCATGTATGATATGTGGTTTCATTTATGTTATTGCATCATGGATTAATATTAGATGATGATGATGTACTTTATTTACTTGGATGTTTATTCTTTTAAGCTTTTCATACCCTGTGGTATGTACAGTGGATGATTGAGCTAAACTAAAATATAATTACAAAAGGACACTTGTATATTGTTTAAGTACATTGGATGTATCATTTTTATTTCATAAGGATGGGATGTTAGATGAATAGTTAATTTAGATGTGATACAACGTTAAGGGATCTTTAAAGAATGAAGCCTGTTATGTATATATGTTATGTTTATTTTCATTTGAATTGTTGCTATTGCTTCTGCAAATGTTATGAATGGTTTTATCTTTCATGTTTAAAAAAAAAATTGTTTAGCAAACCTAGTAAAATTCTTTGGATCCCTTGGCGGGGCATTACATCTTCATCTTGGGATTCTCCCATTTGTGGAGATGTTTTAGATTGACAAGCTCCAAAATACCATTATGATTCTTGAAGTTGATGCCTAAAAGATTATTTGATAGAGGGCCACACCACCCGTACCAACTCACAACCAAAAATGCAACAAGATGGAGATAGAGAGATGACAAAAAAAATGCTTCATAAAGCATCCATTAATACTTGAAATCCACTAGAAGAGATTACATTTGAAGAGCTTACAATTCAAGAACTTCTATTTCTCGAACTTCCATTAGAAGAACTTCCATTTCTCCAACTTCCATTAGAAGAGCTTCCATTTCTTCGAACTTCTTCAACTTGATTACAAACGATTATAAGCCTTGCTTAAATAGGCACTTCTAACCCAAGACATTAGAAACACAAGCAATGTGGGATAAAAGGTAAATACAACTACTTTTAAATAAATATTAAATTCCCACCCAAATACAACTAAGCACCCAACAAATATTAAATACATGATTTAAGGATCTTTCCACAAAATTCTAAATTGCCACCTATACACCTCGATTAATGGAATGACAACTATTTTTATTATTTTCTATTTATGCCACCCATGCACCTTGAAAATAGAGATTCCTCTTTTCTCCACTTTTCCTATTTTCTATTTTAAATTATTTTCCTTCCATTTTCGTCACTTTCTCTCTCCTCCACAATTTTTTTTTTTTTTTTTTTTTTTTTTTTTCCTTTTTTTTTTTTTCCTCTTTTTTTTTTTTTTTTTTTTTTCTTTCTAATAATTTAATTTTCCCATGCAAGATGCTCCTGCATCAGACTCCCTTGGTAGATAGAAAAGTGTGTCCCATACTTTGATGCCAAAAGAAAGATATACATCCATCTTCATCTTCACCACAAGCTACAACCTCAATAGGGACAAGAAAAACCAACATGCAAATCTTCCACATTTTTTTTTTTTTTGCTGATGCATGATGCTCCTGCATCCGACTCCCATGGTAGGAAAATTTTTCTGAATATGGATTCACAAAATGAAGTAGCCGCTGTTGACAGATTTTTTTTCCTCTTCCTCCAACACATAGCTGGAATGCATCATTATTAAGCTTATAGTAATACTAGGGTAGGATGGTAGTGGGAGTATGGACATTCTCAGGACTAGTGCTTTCATTTTTGTTGATTTCAAGGATAAAATTAATGCTTACATTCATTGTTTAGCTATCCAGAGTGGGTCTTAAAAGTAGTTTTTCTTTCTATAGAAAATATTATTTTATATTATAGTTCAAATGAAGGTAGTATGGGAATGACAAAGTAATTATTATTTGATAGCTCAAATGAAGATTGTATAGGCATGGCAGAGTAACCAACTAAAAGCTCCTAACTCATAACCTTGTGCAGGGAGATTTAACTAGCTTATTATGAAATAGAACTAGTTTTTTTGGGTTGAGATCTTGCAATAGATGTAGATAGATTGCTAGTAATTCTTTGTAATGAGTTTTGGAAATTTCCAATTTTCTTAATTCTTCCTATTATTTCAAAAGATGGTTTGATTTGCACTTTAAAAACACTCTTTTAAAGAGCCTAGTGTTTAAGTTGCTACTGGTTCTAATGGTAAGGGAGTAGGGGAGGAAATTGGGTGTTGTGTGAAATATGTGTTCACTGGGCAAATCTCAAGGTTGTCAGCTTATTGCAGATATGGCTAGGCCACTGTTTCCACTACATAAACACATATGTTTGCATGCCAGCTTGAGAATGGTGGATTTTGGTATAATGCCATTTTTTTTCCATTTGTAGGGTTAGTTATTAGGCAGTTTAGACCTTGTTCATTTTGGTACATGAGTTTTTATTTTATCTACAGTTATTCTCAGAGGCTTATAGGTGTCCAAATTTATCTGGCTCTTGTATTTCATATAGCTTTTAAATAGCTTTAATGGGTTGGGGCCCCATTATAATCCTCAAATTATCAATAAAATTTACAAGTGTGACATTTAAAAAAAAAGAATGGTGTATTCTATCTCTAGTTGAAATCTTGTACTCTTTAGAATGAAAAATAGCTCTAGGAATAATTTATTGTCAAAATTTGTGGTTGGCCTTGTTTGGGTAGTTTTTATTGATATGCTATATTAAAACAAATATATTTTATTATGAGATTGATGAACTCTTATATGGTCTAGAATGTAATAAATTTCTTATTCATAATGTATCTATGTATGAACATGGTTTAAGTTTGATGTAAATTTTACTATTCCTACAGAGAAAAAGGTCTTAAGTGACTTGGCAATTGGTGTAGCAAGCATGCAAGCTGGTGAATGTGCATTGCTTCATGTGGGATGGCAACTGGGATATGGGGAAGAAGGAAATTTTTCTTTTCCAAATTTTTTGCCTAAGGTTGAGCTCATATATGAGGTTGAGCTTATTGGTTTTTAGGAAGCAAAGGAGGTAAGTCTAATTCTTCTCTTCTCACACTAATTGGTCAAGCTATATATGTAGGCACTAAATGTGTAAGAGTAACAGAGGCTCAAATGTTAAATGCTACACATTGTGTGATCCAATTTACATTGGAATGGCTAATATTAAGGATAGAAAGGGTGAAGGATGCAGTTGTATGTCAATGCTAATTTTATTTTGTATCATTTTTAAATTTTAATGTCTTTCGATAAGATGACAGGCAAGCTCTGTCTAGTGTTAATTTTGAGTGCTTGCTTCACAATAGACCTAGGTCAAATTCCTACTAGTCTTCCCCTTCAACAAATGCAAATTAGACTAGATACTTATTCCAGGAAACTTGGCAACCTATAGTTGTAGAACCAATTGTCTTGTCATGTAGTTACATTGCAATTCGTAAATTATAATTTTATTTTCATTTATTATAAATTGGTTAGGGTAAGGCATGGAGTAACATGACAGTAGAGGAACAAATTGAAGTATTTGATATGAGATGTATAAAGGGTAATCCATTTTTAAAGAGGGAAAACTAGTAGAGGTAATGCAACAATATGAAATAGTGACATATTTGTTCCTTTACTGATTCTTCTATTTACTATATTCCAAATTACCTAGGTTTAGGCAGTTTTCCTACCTAGTAGACTTTTTCGAGATGTGGTTTTGTGCAAGCCCTAGTGTACATGGAAGATGATTTTATGTTCTAGTTATTTGGAAAATATAAGGACATGGAAAATGCTATTAAGAATCCATGCCATCTCAACATGGCTACATGTTTGTTGAAATTGAACCATTACGAAGATGTCATTGGCCAATGTAACATGGTATGCATTGTGCAATGGTGTATTGAGTTATTTTTTTTTTATAAAACTTGTGATACTTTTGTACCCAATCTAATTTGAGGCCAAGGATTCCATAAATTGAAAGTGTGGGTCTCCTTTTACCTCTATATGTAGAAAAGATCAGGAAATGGGTCTCAACTCTCTGATGTTCAATTTCCTTACCTACAGCTGTTAATTGAAGATGAGAACAATGTGAAGGCTTTATTTAGACATGGGAAAGAAAAATATGCTCTTGGGAAGATAAATGATGCAAGAGAGGATTTCAAAAATGTTAAGAAACTTTCTCCTAAAGATAAGTTAGTGGTACGAGAGTTGCATCTCCTTGCACAACATGACAAGGAGATGTATGTGAAATAGAAGGAGCTCTATAAGGGCCTATTTAGCCCAAGGCCAGAGCCAAAGCCTAAGAGATCGAACTAGTATGCCATATAGAAATGGTTGTATATATGAATGAATTAGAATGCTGCATATGTGTAATTCAAATTACTCTTAGTATTTCAGATACTAAATATCTATTCCATTTTTGTGGTGTTGAGTTTTTAGAGCTTATATCTTTTGCTGCTACAAGAATGGAATCATTATCATTAGGTTCCTAATCAATTTCTATCATTTGGTGCTGATTATATGTAATTACCTTGATGGTTTTAGCATACTGTAAGCATTGTTCTTCCTATTACAAACTAATTTATATTGTCTTAATGTTGGTACCCATAAACTTTGTATCATTGAAAGAAAAATTTCATAGAATAATGGAAAAGAGATCTTTCTTATAACTATTGTTATAACTATTTTAATGAAATTTTGTTATCTCTTTTCTATATAAATGTTATTCCCTATTTTTTTTTAGTAAACTTCAAAAGTAGTTGTTGTAGTGTTGAAGTTCTTGTGGGATATAATGCATAATTTTCATTTAGTGGTGTTCAATTTAGGATACTTTTCTTCTTCAACTTGTGTATTGTACTATACTATACTTTGAAAATCTACTCTCATGAATATGAAATTCCTTTGTTACTTTGATTATATAATATATCATTATTCATAATTGAAAAAATTTCTATCAACTTTGGCAATATCAAGAGTGCATAATGAGGCATGTTACACTTTAATAGTTCTGCTTTTTCTTACATTCTTGGATGCTTTCATTTCAAAGAATACATGTCCATGTTATATGTTTATGTTCTTATTTGTTCCATGTTGTATCAAGAAATTTTTTATTATCCAAGCCATTTAATTTGCAACCTTTTAAATCTTTGGAAAGATAAAGTTGGAGCAAGAGAATTTTTCTTCTCAAAGGTTCCTCTGATTGTAAAGCATCAATTCCATTATCTATTCAACAAACAAGACGTATCTAGTTCAACAAATAATGGAATGGATGCTTTACAATTAGAGGACACCTTTGAGAAGAAAAATTCTCTTGCTCCAACTTTATCTTTGCAGATATTTAAAAGGTTGCAAATTAAATGGCTTGGATAAGAAACAATTGCTTGATACAACATATTAAAAAAATTCAACCAAAGATTGGTGGAAATTTTGACCAATTCTTGATAGTTTTTTAACAAGAATTGGTCAAAATTTCCACCAATTCTAAAAATATTTCAACCAAACATTGGTGGAAATTTTGACCAATTCTTGATAGTTTTCTACCAAGACTTGGTTGAAATTTCCAAAAATTATAAAAAAAGATTTGATCAAACATGGGAAAAAATTTCAATCAATTCTTGATAGTTTTCTACCAGTTCTAAAAAATATTCGACCAAACATTGGTGGAAATTTCGACAAATAATGACAAGTCAGAGCTAGCAAAAATCAAAATTTTTTGACAAATGTATTGGTCAAAATTTTGGCCAATGTGTAGGTTGGTCAAAATTTTGACAAGAAAAATTACCACAAACTACTTGGTCAAAATTTTGACCAACCTATGTCAAAATTTGGACCAAAATTCATCAAAAATTGAGTCCAAATTTACTAGTGTTCTATTTTACATTTTTGTTCTTTCTTCAACATTCTTTCCACTATTAGGAATAAGGGGTTCCCTTAGGAGGTGTTAAAATTCACCAAACCTTATGGACTCAAAACCAATAGGGCTTCCTACTAATTCTTGCAAAACTACCCAAATTGCACCAATTAGGCCTAATTGAATTAGCCCTCTTGCTTAGGTTTTTGGGTCTTAACTCTAGTTTCCTCCAAATAAGCTAGCAAAAAAACTTTATATTCAAGTAACCTTTTGGAAAACCTCAAGGACTTTGTAGATTTCAAGCCTCTAGACCATCTGTACACCCAAAATAAATTTGTATGTGTCTATATTTAAGGGTTTCACTTTAAGGATGACATGTTTGACTAGGGTCTGATCTTTCTCTCAACATAAATTGTCATGAAACCCACCCCTTTGGAATATGATGACATTACTCACCCCTCATCCTTTTGAAACTCTTGGTTTGAAGTATCTTTCACTTTCAAACACTCTTTAGTTACTTTGAAACAATGATGTTGCTTAGTCAGGTGCTCAGGACTCACCTAGGAAATCAATCTTAAAATTCTTATCAAGATTTCCAAATCCCCCAAAAATATTCATATTATGTTCATTTTCTCCACTCCTATTTCTCTTAAAATCATGAAGAACTCATGACATGAACTCATGGGGGAGCCATTCTTGTAGAAATGGTCAAAATTGGACCATCACACAACTTGCTCATAAAAGATTTTTAAAACTTAACTAAATGAATTCCCACAATCAAATAAACTAAAAAAAGGGACTATACAAACATAAGATACACCAATCCAAATAAAAAATTTGAACTCAATCCATTAATGTAAAGAACCCAACTGAAACATGCAAAAGGTGTCAACATCGATTGAATTCATAGCTTTCAATTGAAAAATTTATTCTTTACAACCTCCAACCTCTAGAATGAATGCATTTCATAGTATTATATGTTTCCTAAGAGGTTTAGATAGTTATGGAAACCATAAATCTAAAAACCATGAAATGTATGTTGTCAAGCAACTTTTGAAAAGTTTTTGACAATTTTTGCACTTTTGCCAATTTCAAATCTCTATCACTTGCAACCTTTAAAGTAGGTATAACATAGTCCCTTCATGATTTCTAGGAATGATTTGAACTTTAGAACACCAATCCACAAGTTTTATCCTACTTTCCTTTGTTTGGCAACTTTGTGAATATTTGACATTATTTCCCTTGCTCCAAATGAAAAGTGGGGTCTCTAATCCATGCAATATGATGTGAAAACATCATGGAGGAAAAGATAAATTAAAAAAAAATACCTCCCTTATTATTTCATGGTTCTAGACCCATAAACTCTAACACAAATAATACTCAACAAACAAACCCAAAGACTCCTAAAATGGAAACTTCACCTAGGAACAAATGTCAAACAAAAAGATGACCTTGAAATGTCCAAACTCACACTTATGACTTGGATAGAGTTAGCACATTCAAAAAATCCAACTGGAAATCAAAATGAGAGGGCTTTGACTAGGTTCTCCCACACCATACTACAATCATATTGCCAATGTCTACCAAGTAATATGTGAAAACTAATCATGTCCACAATACCACACTATACCTAAATTGTCCAATTTGAAAATCAACAAGACACCACTCCCTCACTTCTAGAGCATGTTCATCTTGTAACCAACTAATCCTATAAGGAAAATGATCTCTCACTCTCTTAAACCCAAGTTTTTGAACCATCTCCTTAGCAATTAGGTCATTAATACTACCACCATCCACAATCACATTCGAACATTTAGCTCTAGATATACAACAATTTTAAAAAAAATTCTTCTTTTGAAAAGGTTCCAACAACTTCTTACCTAGAAACACTCAATGAACTAGAAATTTATCCTCCTCTCATACAGGTTCATTCATCAAGTGATCAACCTCATTCACCATAGTAGTTATTTGATCACTAGCTTTCAAGGACCATTTAAAATATTGATGTTCTTCATCTCTACAATGAAAACAAGTACCCTTAAATGCAAAAATACCTTTCCTTCTTCTTTGATCAATAATTTTGGTTCATCCTTAGCATTTTGTTCATCCTTCACTGAATGACCTTGTTTCTCCTTCCCTTGGGAACTACCTTGATGTCTTATTTTCAACTTATCTAGTTCCTTTAGAGCATACTGTAACCATTTCCAATTGAATCAATCTTCAAGATACCAATCTCATGCTGGATATTGAATCTAAAACCATTCGTGTATTAATCCATCTTTTCCTTAGAAAGTTCCCTATGTTGATACTAAATACTTAACTTGTAAAAATCCTCAATTTAATATTTTAAAGATGAATCCTTCTATTTTATATTTTTTAACCTCTTAAAAACTCATGGTCATAATCAACAGGAATGAACTTAGCCTTGTCACCATCAATCTCCAATGAGTGATCTATATTTCACCTTTCTCTTCTCTATCTCTTTGAAATTATTCCCACCATAAAGAAGCATGTCCTTTCATATTAGTTTGCACTAGCTTCACTATAACAAAATCACCAATATCCTATAACTCAAAGTAGTCTTCCAACTCACCAATCCAATCAATCAGGTCTTTAGTATCCAAAGTACTTGAGAAATTAGAAAAATCCTTCTTATGCTTCAACTTCAACAAAGCTTCAAATATATGCAACCTACAAGCTCTATATTCCATAAATATGCCCATGTGATTGGTTCTATCCTTGCCAACATCAGTCTTCAACAATCTCCTCATAACCATCTTCCATACCCACATTCCTTGGTACACCAATGGGTAAAAGTACAAAGCTATGTCACCTTTCACGTTGACTTATAAGAATGACTAAATTTGAGTACTTCTATCTAAAAATAAATTTTTTTCAAACATATGATCTAGATAAATTCATTCTAGCTAAGTTATATATGGTATCACACTTTTTCATTTGGAATGTCTATTAAATGCATGTTTTATACTAGTTTATATCCAATTACTAAAGAAATAAAATTATTTTAGAAAAGTGACATTTCAATAACTCTAACTATTTTTTATGACATTTTATTAATAACATATAAACACCATTGTATAGATCTTAGAGTCAAGAATATTCTCATATATAGTTTATAATGTTTTAATTAGATATAATATATTGTAATTAAAAATTTTAGAAGCACATATTTTAACACTCAAAAAGACATCAGCTTTGAGAAAGAAAAAAATATTAAATCATATCAAAAAATTTGTTAAATGATATGACATTCTAGAGGAGAGAGTCCTCTTCTAGAATGTATAATTTTTCATGTATTTAGAATAAATTTGTTTTGAAAAATGTGGTGGGAGATGAAAATTATCAATTTTAGGTAAGTTGAAATTTGAATAATTATAAAAGAGAAAATATAGGTCTAAAGATTATTTTTATTTTTGATTGTTCTAGCTATATATCTTATCTATAAAATAGTCTAAGATCAAAGGAAAATAAGTTTATTTGCATATAGTCATATTATGCAATCCAAACTTTACATAACAATACAAGAGTGCAAAAGCACTATGAATACAAGGAAAAAGTTAAGAAAACAAGGGTATAGATTGTTCACACATGTGTTCTGCAACTGTACTTCACTCTAACCTCCAAAAATATTCATCCCATGCTCAAATACCCAATCACGGGTGATCATAGCCATCCATTCCTTCATTTTCAACTTCGTGCAAAAGTTGCTTGAGCAACTTTTGAGCATTTATTACTTTTTGAGTATTTTCTAGCAAGTGTGTTCACCTAGATCTATCCTAGGACCCTAGTTAGGACTCTTAGGTCCCTATAGGAGACCACATACCATAGTTTCTCAAGCTTACCAACCTTTGACCCACTTGACAAAATTTTGACAAAATTTTGTCACTATGAACAACTTTTCCCTTATAAGCACATTAGGACCAGTTTGGACCCCATGAGCATTAGATCTTATTATACTCACACAAAGACTCTTAACTAAACCTAAACAAAATCTAACCCAACATTAAACCAAAAAGGGATGTGCTCTGCACCATACTCCCTTGGGACAAATAACTCAAGTCCCTTGAGTAAGAAGGTTTTCAATGATGCGTCCATTTTTCAATATCTATGCCTCAGCCATCCAAGTGGCTTCAACATCAGGAAATCCTTTTCATTTTACCAAATATGTTTTGTAGGTACCCTTCTTGGTTTTTTGGAGCACCTTCAAGTCTAATATATTGTCCAATTGTAAAGGCTAAGGAGTGGAAAATCTTTGATCTAATTATCTTCTCCTAAATCTGAAAGAGTATGTTGACCAGTATCAAAAGGAAGACCCTTATAGGGGAACAGATCACACACATTGAAAATGGGTGAGATGCTCAAATTAGGAGGTAGCTCCACCTCATATCGATTATTACCAAACTTATTTGAGACCTTTAATGGTCTTATCTTCATCATCAATAGCTTGGTTTTCTTCCCTTTTGGCAATGGTACCTTCCTAAGGTAGGAAAGTACCAAATCTCCAACCCTAAATTGGAAATCCTTCCTTTTCTTATCTACCTTGGTTCTGTACTTTTCAACCTGGTGTTTTAAATTCTTCCTAACTTGGTCATGAAGTTCCTTCATCTTATCTGCAAAGGATTCTCCTTAAGAACTTCTATCTTGCAAGCTAAGGTCTCTCAACTCTATGATCCCTCTTGGAGTAACTAAAGGATTTGAGAAAATATGTAATTCAAATCCATGAAGCCCTCAAATAATTGCAAGTAGAAAACCTATCATAGAGAAGAAAAAGACAAGAGGAGGAAAGAGTTTTCTCTAAAAATATGCAAAATTATATTCTCAGATAAAGAAAAGATCATTAAAATACAAAGAGATCAATACTTATAAAAGGAGATCGAAACCTAAAAGGGTAACCTAAAAAGTTATTATTGTGGTTTCATAATGCACGCACCACTTTTCCTAGAAATAGGGACCCCTAGTATAAGTTTTAGCTTTCTGGTTCCTTATTCTAGGGTTTGAGTCTTTTTTAGGGTTTCACCTAGTGTTTTGGCTTATCCTAGCTCTCTACTAAAAAATCTATTTGCCAAAAATTGGAGATTTTAAAAGAAAGTGAGTTTTATAGGCCAAGGTGTGTATTAGCACATTTAGCACTAAGTCCACTAGTGCAGAGAACTTCCCTTTGGAAGTGTTCACCTGTGCACATGCACAAGTGCACACAATGAAAGGGTGTGCTCCCCTCCTCCTTACTCATTTTCTCCCTCTATCCTCCAGCAAGCACACCTCTACACCTCTAGAGGTGCACTAGATCTCCATTTCCTTCAAACAAAGGAAACACATTAAAAAACATCCAAGGTAAATGTGCACACCTAGTCCACCTCCCAAGGTGTGTAAGGTGTGCACCTTCTTTGCACTAACCTGAGATAAAGGTATGCAGGTATGCACCTATCCAAGGTGTGCACCTATGCATGTTTACAAGGCTCAAACATTCCTAAGGATAGTATAGGGTGTGCACTTAGCACACCACATTAGGTGCACTAAGTGTGCACCCTTTAATTTTTATTGTCTTACCTTTGTGTTATATGGGTGCACACCTAGCACAACTTATTTGTTGTGGTTTCACAATGCATGCCCCATTTTTCCTATAAATAGGGACCCCCTAGTATAATATTTTACTTTATAAACCCTAGTCTAGGGTGTGAGTCTTTTTAGGGCTTCCTATGTTCTTTGAGTCTAGCCTAGCCCTTTTCCTTAAAAACCCAGTTGTCAAAAACTAAGGATTTTAAGTTTAAAAGTGATTTGAGAAAGGCAAGGTGTGCACTAGTGCACCTAGTGAACATGTGCACCCCACAAGGTGCACTCATGCACTAAGTGCCTTACTGCATGAACACTTCCCTTTGAAAGTGTGCAACACCCCCAAAGGGTGTGCACTTACCTTTTCTGAAAAAATATAATAAAACTAAAAGCTTTCACCTAAGTGAAAGGTGTGAATGTGCACACTTATCCAAGGTGCACACATGCACACCTTTCAAGAACTTAAAACTAACTCATTTTCATAGTTAGGGTGTGCACATGCACACACCACAAGGTGTGCAAGTGCACACCCTATTTTAAATACATAAGAACACTTTGTACAAAGTTAAAGCACAAGGTGTGCATGTGTGCACCCTTAGATTTTTTTATTTTGTTAAGCTAGTTAAGCACACCTAGCACACCCTCAAGGTGCACTAAAAGCTACATATCAAAGGCTAAAATGAGGTTTTTGAGTGTCTTGTGATGTTTTTGTGTTCTCAGTCTAATTTTTTTTATAACTAGGGTTTGTTTAGGGTTTTATTTTTCAACTCTTTGGACCAATGTTTCCTTCTTTGTACAAATAAAAAGGCATCCTTAACTTGTTAGCGTCATAACTTTTGACCTAGAGCTAAGAATTCAAAATTGTTTACACCATTGGAATGAAGAACTAAAAATATAATTTTAGTCCCTAAAATAATGAGCCTTTGGCTCCCCAATTTTTGAGAACAATGAAAGTTTCAACTTGAAATTTTGAGCAGAATACCTCGAAAAAAGCCAATTAAAAGGACCTATAAAATCTTGTTAAAAAATATGAAAACATTCCAAAAATTTGATCATTTTGGATAATCTAGATCATGTGGTCTCTGACCAAGAAGGATAGGGTAGTTAGAGAGAAGAAAAGTCAAGGAATAGATGAATATGTGAATAACATGAAGGTGTGGCGTATAATGTGAAAGTGCATAAAGTTTCATAGCATCTTCATTATCAACAAGAATAAAGATCTCATCTAAGATGGTAACCTTTTATCTTCAAGGAGTCACGAGTGCCTTGGGATTTTAGATAGAAGTAGAAGGAGTTCAAATGTATGAAATTGTTTTGCTATAAAGATGGTATAAATCATCAAAAAGGGGAAAAATAAGTACACTAGAGTGCTCCTAGACCTTGTCTAAAAACCCAAAAACTGTTTTCAAAACTGAGAACTTTGATTTTTTGGCGAATTGAGCTTCTAAGTTTCCATCTTTTGAGGTGCACTCCTTTTGAAAGTGTTTGGCTATAAAGAAGGTATAAATCATCAAAAAGGGGAAAATTAAGTACACTAGAGTGCTCCTAGATCTCATTTGAAAAAAACCAAGAAACTATTTTCAAAACTAAGAACTTTGATTTTTTGGCAAATTGAGCTTCTGAGCTTCTGAGGTGTACAGGTGCATTGCTCCTGAGGTGCATTAGAAGTTTTTGAATAAGTCAGAGAAGAACCAATAGTTAACTACTAGTTATAAATTAGAGCTTTCCATGCAAAAAATGCATTCTAATGACATTTTAACTCCTACTTGACATTCGGTGAAGGTTGAGCTTCTATTTTTGGCACCTCCAGAGACTCCTACATCAACTATTAGCTTTCTTTTTCTTATTTTCTCATGCTTTATTTATTTTAAGACATGTAAAGGCTCATGCATCTATTTAATGATATAAATATGGAAGGAGTCCTACTAAGTACTAGTTAGAGAGTTAGTTTTTACATAAATAGATTTGTTTTATTAGTTTAGAATCATATGTTTGCATAAGATATCTCTCACTCTTAACAAAAATTAAGGAGAAGATTTATTATAAATTTAGGAATATAATATGTATTTTGGCTCATTATTTTGATGCAATAATATATGTTATTAGTGATTTCATTTGAAGTGTAGTTATTATTTCCTATGTGTTATATTTTGTGAATGAATGTTCATGGAGTGTAAAGGAGCCAATAATTTTTTTTGTCTTGCATCAGTGCACTTCCCATGGCTTGGTGATCTGATGAAAAGCGAAACATCTTATGGTTACTAAATTCTCCTTGACAATTGCATCAGTGGAATTAAAGAATAACTACTCTTATTTTCATTGGTTACCTACTAATCTTTTCAAAGGCTTAACTCATAGACATTTTGTTTTCGTGACTTGTGTCCATTTTGAATTTACTTTTCAAGTCATTTTCTTAAATCTCTTATTATCAAATCTTTGTTATTTTCTTTACTAACCCTTAGCTAATTTAGGAATTCATATAGTTGCATTGTTAGATTACATTTATTTAAAAATAGAAAATATCAATTTTTTAAATTTTTTTGTTGGTTAATTTTGAAATAGCAAGCAGATTGATCATCTTATTCAAAATTAGTTTGAACCAAAAAAGACCTCTTTGCAAACAAACAAATTTATCTGCAACTAAGTGGATACTAGTAGGTCGTAAGATTCCTTGGAACCTTGGAGTTGATACCAGATCAACTTTTTAAGAGAGGAGTTTGAAATGATTCCTATTGTTAAGCATTGTGCAAAATGACAACTCAATAGAAGTGGCACTAAAAGGAGGGCCTAAAAATTATTTGGCTCAAAAAACTAAATTCATTATAGGAAAATTCTATAATTTTTAGAAAAAAATTATAAGTCTATGAATTTTCATAAGGTTCGTAGGTACGTAGGTGTGCTATTTTGAGAAAGTGTACTTCTTTAGAGGTGCACTTTTCTAGAATAAGCATAAGTTCCTAAAAGTTAGTCACATTCACAAGCATCACAGTAATAAAGGGATACCAAGAACTCCACCCATTTCCATAACATATTCCATAATCTCCATCCACTGTACATTCTACTTCACACATTCCCATCATTATGCACCATGTCTTTCTTTAATGCCCAAAGTTCACCTTTGAATCTAGCTAGTCCATTCCATGACTTGCCTAAAAATCCAAAAAAAATTCCCATGGTTCACCTATGGAAAATCATGAACAAAAAAAGATCATATTAAAAAATTTCAAATAAATTTGTAATCAAAACTAAATTTAGCATATGGACATGGTATATCTTCTTTTCCCTTACACTTTGGGGGAAACAACATTCAATTGGTACCTTAATTTTCCACTAGCATCAATAAACAATTGGAACTCTTTTGAGAGCAAGTTTTAGGAAAAATTCAAGATCTATATTTATCCAAGTATCTGAGATCATCAGTTCATCTAAATTAAGAGGAATCCCTATGAGACTATTTTGCAGTTTAATCATCACTTCTATAGGATGCATCAAAGAATGGAGTTCCCATACACTATACTACAAGACGCTACCATCCAAATCTATTTTGGAACAATCGATTCATTAACTTCTATTTTTCTAAGAAGGCTTCCACCTAGAGACATTGATACCATTGAAAAGGTCTTCAAAGAGGCTGTTACATTCATAGAGTAGGCTATAGTTGCTCCAATGCCAACAATTACATATTCAAGGTATAAGCCCCAAAAGACTATGTTATTTGACCAAAAGACTTCTCCATCTACTAAACTTGAGAACAATATGGCTAGAGAAGTTAAGGCCATGAAGCAGATGATGTCTCTTTTATCTAATTAAATCATCAAAATAAAGTTGAATTCCTCAAGAGATCAAGGTGATCATCCAAGACAACTTGTTGCCTAGAATAATTATTGTCAAAATCAAAGTAGAAATTTTGGCCTTTATAGTAATATCAACAATGAGAATGATGGTATTACATGTATGAGTCTAAGTGAAAGTGGATATGGGTACAATGATGTTTTAGATTGGCCTCCCCGAATCATGGATGAACAACCTTTGTAGTTTAGTGCAATTGTGTTTGAATCATGTGATAAATCTACTAGAGGACAAAATGATGAAGATGATCAAGAGGAGTTTGTGTTCCCATTCAATGAAGAAATTATTACAAGTTTTGATGTTTCAATAAGTGTGGACATGCCAAGAAATTTTAAGGATGAGGAAATTTTTGAAGTTCAAAAACTCCATGAGGTTGCAAAAAGTGATAGAAATGCAAAAAATCCTAAGGTTGATGAGATTTTTGAATCAAAAAGTCATCAAGATGAAAATACCAATTTTTCCTACTATGGTGTTGATTCCCCATTGGATAATGATAAGATACCTCCCTCAAGACAAGACTTGTCATTAGAAGAGATGGATAGAGTGCTCAATTTGGTCTCAAGCTTGACTAAGGAAATGTTTATTTGTGAGTATTCTAAACATATATCATACCATGAAATAACTAGGTCTTGTAGGATCCATCCATTTGGGTTCCATTCAGAGAAAAGTTGTCTTGATTTCTTGTTAGCTTGGGAGATCGCAATGGAGGGAAAGTATGATTTTGAACATTCTTCTTTAGGATATGAGGCAAAAAATATCATGATCAATGTTAGCAATGAATCATATAATTCAAAAGGAAGGTTAGTGATTTATTTTTCTAGTCCAAAGGAACCTAAAGTTTTTCCATGTACATGTGTTTTTGTGTACCATGAGATAAGACCGCCAAAAGGAGAGATTACAATGTGTGAGTGTAGCTCTATGATGAGAGACTCACTAGATCAGGTGATATATTTCAATCATCCCTCTTAGTTTGATGATTTTCAATTTGAATATGATACTAAAGGTGAGAGAACTTGTTTCTAGATTAATCATGATCATGGAGAGTTACCATAGATTTTGATTTTGTGTGATTTGTGCCTGAAATTTGAACCAAGATTACCCAAATTTTATGTTTCTGAGGATAAAGAAAAGTCAACATTTTTTAGAAAATTATGGGGTGGTTCATTACTATTGCACATAATGAGAAATCTACTGATAACCACCCCACATCGTTATTGTTCAAGGTTTTTTGTATATACATTTTTGAATATATATTTTTTTGTTACTCTTTTTTAGTCTTTCTAGTTATGTGTTAGTTTTTGTTGAGTCGAGCATTTTTGTTTGGGTTTCATTTCTTTTTGTTTATTTTCTATTTTTTAGTCATGTTAGTCTAGGGGCTAGGTGTAATCATGACTCATTCTTGATGCATTTCATAAATCACTCCTTGCGGTTTCAACTTTTAGGAAGAGGTATTTCTTTGTCAAAGCATTCAGATTATTATGTTCTTGTACCAAATGGAGAACAAACATTACTTATAGTTGTAGAAGACTTAGAGTCTTAAAATTAGAGTTGTAGATCAATAGTTCTCAACACTTTACAAATCTAAATATTGACTATCTTGGTGTTTTCAAATCAAGGTTGAAGGTAGCGAGGGATAGTCTAAAGCCTGCTAGTTCAAAAAAAGGTCCTTTCAATGAACTGTTAAGGTCACTGTTTGGCATGAGAGTTTCCATAAAGTTTTTAAAATAGGAATGCAAAGGTTATTAGCTAAGGAAGGAATATGAGAAAAAACACCAATGCCTTGGACACATAGTCTAAGCATGGTCAAGGTATAGAAAGAAAACAAAGGGAATGATGGTGTTAAGAATGAAAGATTCCAAAAGGTCCAAGAAAGATAATTTGAAAATAGGAATATGCCCTCCAAAATGGTTATCTAGTACTTATACAAATTGCTTCATGGAAGAATCAAATGGAAACATTTGAACTCTATGAAGTAGGATTCAAAGATTTCTTAGGACCTGAAAAGAAAAATATGATAACCTATCAAGAGCCCTCTATACAGATTCTCTCATATGGTTAAATAGTGATTACTACACATGATCTATGAGGATTCCTAATGAATCGACTAGTGGAGTGGAAGATTGTTTTCATGTTGACATAGACTCATGATAGATTACATCTTGAAATGTTAAAGGAAATGAATACACTATGCACACATTAAGCTTGAAGATTCAAGATTCTAAAGTTTTGACTATCAAGGAACTTGAAAGGTATTTGAAGTGTTCAAAATTTAGTTGTTATTTGACACATGTTAGAAGAATATTTGCTAATGATGAAATGTATTTTTCATTTTCTCTAATTTTTTAGGGTCATTTTTTTTGGTTTCATAATGGACATCCCATTTTGCTCAGAAATGGGGACGCCCTAGTATAATTTTTAGCTTTCCAAATCCCTAGTTTTGGTTCTGAGTCTTTTTTAGGATTTCACCTAGTGTTTTGGCTTAGCTTGACTCTTTGCCAAAAATTGGAGATTTCAAAAGAAAGTTAGTTTTATAGGCCAAGGTGCACACTAGTGCACCTAGTACAACTCCAAAGGTGCACAAGTGTGCTAAGTCCACTAGTGTAGAGTGCTTCTCTTTAGAAGTGCACACCTACACTCATGCACAGGTGCATACCACCAAAAGGTGCGCTCCCCTCCTCCTCCTTACTAACCCAAGATAAAGGTGCATAGGTGAACACCCATCCAAGGTGTGCAACTATGCACCTTTATAATGCTAAAAAATTCCTAAGAATAGTAAAGGGTGCACACTTAGGATACCCCGTTAGGTGCTCTAAGTGTGCACCCTTTAATTTTTATTGTCTTACCTTTGTATTATAAGGGTGCACACCTAACACACCCCATGAGGTGTGCTAAGTGTGCACCCTTAGTATTTAGCCTTTGGTTTAGAAAGGCACACTTGGTACACCTTCAAGATGCACAAGTTGTGTTCTTTTTATTGTCTTCTAGAGGTGTTTAAGGGATTTTCAAGTGTTTTGTTTTAGATTTAGGATTTTGGGTTTTTGGGTTATCTTTTTGTCATAATTAGGGTTTTCTTTTATTAATTATTTTCAACTCTTTGGACTAATTTTTTCTTCTTTGTGCAAATGAAAAGGCATCCTCAACTTTTCAGGGTTATAACTTTTGACCTAGAGCTTGGAAATCAAAATTGTTTACATTGTTGGAAAGAAGAACTAAAAATCTAATTTTAGTCCCTAAAATAGCGATCCATCAACTACCTAGATTTAGGAATTGATAAAATTTTCAATTTGAAATTTTGTGCAAAAGATCTCTGAAAAATCCAATTAGAAGGATCAAAAAAATATTTCTTAAAAATATGAAAAAGTTTCAAACATTTGATCATTTTGGATAATCTGGATCACCTGCTCTCTAACTAGGAAGGATCCAGCAGTCAAAGAAAAAGAAAAGGTCAAGGAATAGACAAAGATGTGCATAACATGAAGGTGTGGCACATAATGCACAAGTGCACATAGTTTCATAGCATCTTCATTATCGACAACAATAGAGATGTCACCTAAGCTGGTAACCTTCACCTTCAAAGGAGTCACACGTGCCTTGGGGTTTCAAATAGAAGAAGAAGGATGAGTTCAAATGTATAAAACTGTTTGGCTGTAAACAGTGTAGAAATCATCAAAAAGGGGAAAAATAAGTATATTAGATTGCTCATAGACATTGTCTGAGAAAAATTCAAAAATCATTTTCAAAATTGAGAATTCTGATTTTTTGGTGAATTGAGCTTCCTAATTTCCAAGCTTCCAAGGTGTGCAAGGTGTATAGGTGCACCAAGTGTGCTAGGTGCACTTCTTTCAAGGTGTGCTTGTTCCAAGGTGTGTCAAAAGGTTTTTGAAGAAGTCAGAGATGCATCGATAGTTAACTGCCAATTCTAAATTTAGAGCTTTCCATGCATCAAAAATGCATTCTAATAGTAGTTTAACTCCTCCAAACACCTAGTAAAGATGGAATCCTATTTAGCACTAGTTAGAGAGTCAGTTTGTACATATATAGATTTTTATTATTATTTTAGAAGCAAATGTTTGAATAAAGATATCTCTCACTCTCAACACAAATTGAGGAAAAGATTTCTTGTAAATTTAGGAATGTAATATGTAGTCTAGGCTATTATTTTGATGCTATAATATATGCTTTTGGTGCTGACATTTGGAGTGTAATGATTCTATCCTAGGTGCGCTATATTTTATGAATGTATGTTCATGGAATGTAATTGAGCCAATAATTTTATTGTGTTATTTTGATTGTGCAATCTTTTAATTTTGGTGTTTTTTATCAATATACAAATTTTGTTGATGTACTTAGTTCAAGAAGAAATCATCTATATTGTTCCTGCATAGATTTTTGTCTCACATGAGAACACTTTCCATGGTGTTGCGATCTAATGAAAAGTGAAACATCTGTAGGTAACCTATTTTCATTAGTTACCTACTGATCTTCTCAAAGGCTTAACTTGTAGATATGTTGTTTATGTAGCTTATGTCCATTAGGAATTTACTTTTCAAGTTATTTTTTTAAACTTCTTGTTACCCTATCTTTGTTATTTTATTTTACAAATACTTGGTTAATTTAGGAATTCATATAGTTGCATTGTTAAATTGCATTCATTAAAAAAAAATAAAAATACAAAAATATATTTCTTTTTGTGTGATTTTTCCTTCTAAGATAGCAAGAAAATTCAAAATCTTATCTAAATTGGTTAGAACTAGCAAATACCTCCCTATGAACAAGTACATTCATCTTCAACTTAGCAGATTTCAATAGGTCACAAGATCACTTGAAACTTTGAGTTGATCCCAAATCATCTTTTCAAGAGAGGAGTTCAAAAGGATTCTTGTTGTTAAAAATTGTTCAAAATGACAACTCAATAGTTACAAAGGGTAACCTAAAGGGGAATGCTATTTAATAATTACTAATTAGTTATTAAATAAGGAAAGAAAAAAATGCATAAAAAAAATCTTAAGAGGAGAGAAAAGGTAATTTGATTAATGAAATTAAATTAACCTTTTTTCTCTAATACCTCCCCTTAAGATGAGCAAAAATGCAATTACAAACAATGTAAAAAGAGTAAGAAAACTACAATTGTAATGCCCCACCAAGGGATCCAAAGAATTAATCTAAAATTTCACTAAGTTTGCCAAACAATTTTTTTTTTTTTTTTTTTTCAACTATGAAAGATAAACTATTTACATCATTCACATGATAGCAGAAGCAATAGCAACATTTCAAATGAAAGTAAACATAACATACATAACATAATAGATTACATTCTTTAAGAATCCCTTAACATTGAATCACATCTAAATAAACTATTCATCTAACATCACATCCTTAGCAATGATACATCCAATGTTCTTAAACAATATTACAAGTTTCCTTTTTTGTAATTACATTTTAGATTGCTCAATCATCCACTGTACATGTTACAAGGTATGAAAAGCTTAAAAGAATAAACATCTGTGTAAATAAAGTACATCATCATCTAATATTAATCCATGATGCAATTAAGGTAAATGAAACCACATGTCATACATGATACATCATCACAAAGGATAACCATATATTACAAACATAAATAACTAAGTGCATGATTCCTCCCAACCATCATTATACCATCGTGGATACTAGCCATCCCTTTGTGCATAACATTCCAAAGCATTGAAGAGATCATCGGTATTAACATAGTAGGAATGTCACACCTAAATCATACTACATCACATGCATAAAGTAATCTAATATGCTATAGCATGTACATATGAAATCTAATCATGTCAAGCAAAGCATAAGATAACATCATCTAATATATGCTAAACACCTACATAAGAAACATACCAGTAAATACATCCATCATAAGGTATATTATCTATCATAATGATCCAATAACAGAATGAAGATAAATATCAACCAAGAATTCTCTAGCCACGGTGTCTTGGACAGATCTCAAATGATAAGAGTGGAAAAACACTACCACCCAACCGCGTGGAACCTAAGTGGTTCACTCCCACCGTGTTGAGGATTTAATCTCAAGTCCCAAACAGGCTATCAAAATCACATAGTAAAGATACTCTCTAAGTCCAGAAATCCTAAAAGTATACTAACTCAAAGGTTCCAATCACAAAACTGACATCTAATTCCCAGAGGCACACAATGACATGTAGGAAACCTACTATGCAAGCGGGAAAGTGTCATTGCATATATCATGTACAAGTTATCTTGGCAGTTAGCTAAACTCCATGGGTCCATATTGATCCTTATGTGGCCAGTAGTATCCTCTCATACTAATGAGGCATACTATTGAATGCAAGGTCACAACCATGCGTTCTCTCTACTCCCATCCTAGTCTATACAAGCACTCGAGGCATGGGCGAGAACCAAAAAAATAATCTTTTTAGGTTCATTTAATCCCCATTTAGTGTGTAAATGTTATCACTTATTGACCAAACTTACAATGAGTTACCCTGGCAACCACTTAGGGCCCCGACCCCCATTGCAAGCCACTTCCTGACACTACAAGTAGATAACCTACCCTAAGCTCATGGAATCATAAAATCACCCCAGTCCTATACAAGCGACTGGAAAGAAAATCCAAAAGATAATCCATAAAAAGAATCATCAAATATCCATGATAAAAGAATCAAATATCCATGATAAGAATCATCAAATCACCATGAGCATCTGAAAAGCATCCATAGAAAATCATGACCACAACAACTCTTTATTAGCAACTGAAAGCATCACTGATAATCATAAGTATCCACTGGTTCTCAATAACCAAAATATATCTCAAAATAAATTACAATATCCATTGGTTCTCAATAACCAAAATATATCTCAAAATAAATCACAATATCCATTGGTTCTCAACAAGCAACCAAGAATATCTCAAAATCATACTGATCGAAGACTCCAAAATGGTTGAGTCAAACATGTCACAACATGACATCATCAAGATATAAATCAACATTTCAGTCCCATCATGGTGACTAGAAAGTAATCCAAGGATAACTAATCAATGACTCAAAAATGGTTAAGTCAAGCGTCTCAGATACATATAATTCAGCTTCACTCAAGAAGATTGTTGAACAATAACAATCAGCAATTAAAAACATCTCATAGAGCATTCCATCACATAACCATGATTGGGTTTATAAAGATCAAGACCAAATAAGATCAACATGCCATCACATCTCATAGCCCCCGAGCCTTTGGTAACAACCTAAGACTGGTCAACACTAGTCAACCCAAAAACCCAAAACAAGAAGCATAGAGAATACACAATGCAAACACATGTTTTTCTTTACTAAAATTACATAGTTGAATTAAGTGTAGAAGTTTCAGTTTTAGTTTACCAGTATACATCAAGTGTATTTTATCATTTGACCTACAAGTCAACTCGTTTGTTCCCCGATAGCATTATCCTTCCATTAATTTAAAATAACTTAAGGGTAAATACTTTACTCCTTAAACTGATCATTATTGACCTTAAATTAACTTGTTCTCTTTATTTAACTATGATCCATATTCTAATTGATTAACTCTTCTTTAATGTTACTTCAACTTTCAACATAAATCAAGTATCATTATTCATTATATTATAAGAGAGCTAATTACTAGTCTTCGATTAAGAAGATTATTACTTTATTAAAAATGATCAATTTAATCAATCAATTAACATAGGTACACCATCCATGACCTATTAACATTCTAATAGTTCTCAATTAAATATTACTAAGTCTCACTATTAAAATATCTAAGGTCTTTATTCAAGTCATGAGAGTACGACTTGTCAACTTCGATATACATACTTCACAACTTTGCTAGAGGAATCGATATTAGCATACCATTTAAAAATTTATTACATAACTTAATTATTAATTAAATATAATTAACTCTAATTAATTTAATTAATAATTACATATCCATGGCAATGTTCCAATTACTATCAATTGACTAATAACTAACTATAATTTGTACGTTAAAAGTCAGCCATAATCCAATACACAAATATTCATATTCATAATTTAATAACAAGCTATATTGGAAATCTTATTAATAATTCTATAATAATCAAATTCATCACTCTTCAACAATGTTCCCATTAATACTTTAATAATAACAAGTTGTAATAAAAACCCCAATATTAATATCCTCAAATAGTTTTTTCCTATGTATGTTGATTTAAAAATTCAATTAATTAATACTCCTCTAAATTATTAACCAATTCAAATTGATTAATATCATTTATAGAACTTCAATCATTAACTTTAATCCTGTTAATTAATAACTATTTAAACCATTTATACCATTATTTATTAATAATTTGTTAGACCCAACAAACATTAATAAATAATAAACCCATCTATAAATAATTGATTTAGAGAGACTTTTACATAAGCTTCATTAGCTAACTCTTAATACCATTAAGGTATATCAATAATACATAATGTATTAATAATTGAAATCGTGGCTATGTTATAACAATGTTATAATGTAACAATGACTCTTAATTTAAAATCATCTGCATTAAACAACCAATATTATTGTAATATAAAATTACCATCTTCTAATTATTTAATATATATTAAATAATATTTAATATACATTAAATAATTAATATAAGAAGTCATCTATTCTCTAATCCCTCAATATACAAATTAATAATTCAAAAATTTCTTTTTGATTAACAATAATCAACAAAATCTTATATGAGAATAACTTATAGCATTTAAACTCATTAAATTCTAGCTATATCACTTATTTGAAAATTTAATTGACTTGATTAATTACTTAAATAAAATTATATATATATATATATATATATATATATATATATATATATATATATATATATATATATATATATATATATATATATATATATATATATATATATATATGCATACATTTATACACATATATATATACAAATAATAATATTTGATAACTTCATAATATAAAAATCCAATTACAAATCCAATTTCAACCAACAAATATGCCAATAATAATAATATCATTATAACATTTTTAAACATACACAAGCGAATATATCACTATGATTAAAATAAACCGCAGACTGTCGTGGTTGCAGCGTTGTCCCGTACGAGAGGGCTACCACGGCACTGCCACGACAGTGGCTGCCAGACAGTCACAAAGGACTGTCGGGGCGTCCACTATCATGGACAGTGACCTCCGGGGCATGGGGTGGGATGTGACTGCCCGCCCCTCCCAATACATATTATTATTTTTTAAAATATTTTTCATAAAACGCTTTCTCATGCGCGATTTGAATTTTTAATAAACAATCTCTTCCCTGCATTATAACATATGACTTTTCAATTAAATATATATGCATATATATATATATATACATATGTATGTATATATATAAATGTATATATGTATATATATCTGTGGGTGTGTGTGTGTGTGTGTGTGTGTGTGTGTGTGTGTGTGTGCACAGAGTTTTATACTACCGTATAAACATATATATATATATGTATGGAGGTTTGAAAATATATAAACATGTATGTTTTCCATAAGGAACATATACACAAAAAGACTTCAAAACTTTAATAATTTCTTATAAAATATTTGTTCTCTAAATTTATCCAATAATTCCTCTAATGGATTTGGCTATAATTTTTGAAACTATTTTCAAATCTATTTCAATTTGATTCTAATTCGAACCCAAACCCGATTTAGATTTAATTTTTTTCTTAATTGGATTTAGGGTTTTTCTATTATTTTCTGTGCAACCAAATAACTTACATATCTAGATTCCAATTCAAATTGTAGATTTAATCATAGAGAATATTCAGACACATATAATAGACACAATGAAGACAGAAAAAGAAAGAGTGCAAATAAATTATGTGATTATCACGAGTGCACCTGGACACTAATGCTAATTTGCCATGCCTCAGAAGTCCATAGAAAATCCCTTCCTTCTCTAACATTCGCAATTCCTCCAAGATCCAAGCCAACCGAAATTTCCACGTGACTAGAAATGCTTATAGAAGCATAAGAGCATGTAGAAACATATGAGAATGTAGAGGCATATGAGCTTCTCAAATGCATGTAAGCTTTTGAAGCTTGTTCAAACACACTAGGAGAGCCTCTATTTAAAGGCCTCTAAGATGCATCTAGAATGTCTCTAGAAACAACTAGAAGATAAACATGACAACTAAGCATGAATCTTCTCCAACCTTCTAGATGAGTCATAAGGTTGTAGATTCCATGTGCTCAAATAAAATGCTAACTCCTAAGTGTAGACAACTTATGTATTCTTAGAGTGCAAACTTCTATGTTGTCTACATGACAACTCTCGAGAATTTTCAAACTCCTAAGTGAGAAAATATTAAAATAATGCACAATCATTAATATAATATTTACTTTACTCTTTTCAATTTAATTTATTTATTATTTAATCTTATGCACTAACTTTAATAATTCCACTTATTCTTATCTTAATATATTTATATTTTAATCATGTGCACACATCATGCAACCTTTAATTTTTTAATAATTTTAATACATTTTCCACTTTTAAATTCATTTTTGAAACTTAATTGATAAAATATTTATTAATTTAAATAAATATTATCACATTCCAACTTTCTAAAATTATAACTTTTATCTTCAAATTTAATTATTTTATTTAATTAATTTTCCAATTAATTAAATAACATAAATATTAAAATATCATTTTTATTTTCCATTAAATTAAACCATTAATTAAATCTTTTAATTTAAGCTTAATTAATAGAAAATACATCAAAGACTCATAAAATAAAACACGGAAACCCATCATAGCCAAAATACATACAAAATCAAACCAAAAGGGTTAATATCACGAATTACGTCATCCGCCCTATTCGAAGGGTACTCAACTCAGATACTTGTCTTAATTTTTTATTGGGACAAATGGCTTAAAGGGTTGGGATTTGGACTTGAGAATTTATCTCCCCTCTCTTACCATTGAGATAATGTGATAGGGTACGCTCATCCTGGAAATTCAGGGAAGTCGATACCCAGTACCTGCAACCTGCATAAAAATGATGCATGTACAAGCACAATATATACTAAACTAAACAGGCAATGGCAGGAAGTGGTGCATTGTGTAGATCTCGACTAGCAGGTGACTACGACTTGTTGGAAATTAGAATGGAGTAACTGAGAGGGGAGGGGTGAATTAGTTACTACAAAAACTTTTCCCACAAGTCCCTTAAGATGTCAAAGGAAATACTCATTGCTGATACTCATATAATTAAACTGAAAACACAAGAAACAAGAGACAAGAGACACCAGTTTTAACGTGGAAACCCAATATGGGAAAAACCACCAATGTAACTAGTTACTATTTTTCACTCTTCTGAAGTGAGCCCTATTAGGAGCCAACCCTGTTAAAGGTTACAAAACACACTGTTAGGTGCGACCTTGTTAGAGGATTTAATCACCCTGCTAGGAGTGGCCTTGCTAGAGGTCTTTAGATCAATTCAACTGAATTTCCACCTTGTTAGAGGATTTTATAAAAGGCTGTTAAACCCACTCTGTTAAGAGATTTGAAAACACTGTTACAATTGTTAGAAGGTAACAATGAGTGATCTGAAATAAATACAACTTATCTTTTGCTGATACAGATCTCTGTTCTGTTCCTCTCTGATCAAATGCAACTCTGCATCTCTGATCCTTCAAAAACTTTCTCTGACCTTCCTTATAATTCGCATATTAGATATTCAATCATATCTGCTCGCTTTTTCATATTCATACATTTTGATTTCGCAACTTGATCCTTCATATATACCTTTCAGATTATTGAGTCGGCTCAAGTACAAGTTACAATTATAAATAATTGTGCTATGAGTCGGCTTTATACATTACATAAAGTAATTAATCTTTAATTACTTAACCTTCAAGAAATCCTTCGCTGGCCGACTTAACTCGGTAAATACTGCACAAAAAATAATTTCTGTGTTAACCGACTGAGCTCGGTTAATACAGAGAATTTCGTGAAATCCTTCAGTCGCCGAGTGAACTCGGTAAACACCGATTTCTCCGACTTTCCTTTGATGACCGAGTGAGCTCGGTTAACACTGTTTGCTTCTTTTCTTCGATGACCGAGTGATCTCGGTTAACACTGTCTGCTTCTTTTCTTCGATGATCGAGTGATCTCGGTTAACACTGTCTGCTTCTTTTCTTCGATGACCGAGTCAACTCGGTAAATACTGACAACCTATCTCATATCCTTTGTTTATCGAGTGAGCTCGGTAAACACTGTCAATAGCTGTACTTACCTTCTGAGCTCGGTAGACTCTGTCTGATGACTAATATGACATTTGTGTAACATCAAAGACAATCATGCAATTATCAATTGTATCCAACAATCTCCCTCTTTGGCATTGATGGCAACACAACATGTCATAGCAAAATGAAATTTGAAAACAAGTCCTTATCAACATAATGTGTCATCAAAACAATTCTCCCTCTAAGATGATAGACTCTCCCTCTTTCAGTAATCTCCCTCTGTGAAGGAATTACATAAGAACTTTCTTTTTCACACAAATTTCAGAAAGATATGACAGTAAAGTAAATCTCTCCCTCTTTGACAACAAATGCCAAAGACAATAGAACTAAAATGAATTGTAATGTACCTTTAGTACTGATTCATATGCAAAGCTTTCAGATTTGATTGCATCAACAGATAGATTTTCATTTTGGTATGCGTTGATGCACCACTAAAACTTGTTTTTAGTGAATTTCGGATAGGGGTGTAACCCCTAACTTACCTCTGAGATACAAGAATGCATCCTTAGGTAGTGGCTTTGTGAATATGTCAGCAATTTGTTCCTTTGAATTGACATATTCCAATCTGATCTCCTTGTCTTGTACTAATTCTCTGACAAAATGATATTTGATTGCAATATGCTTGGTCTTAGAGTGCATCACTGGATTCTTTGATATATTGATTGCACTAGTATTGTCACAGAACATAACAACTGGTTCTTTGATTTCCATCCTCATTCCTTGCAATAACTGCTTAAACCAAACAATATTTGAGCAATTTACTGCTGCAGCAACATACTCGGCCTCTGCTGTAGATTGGGATGTACAATTCTGCTTTTTGCTTGTCCAAGAAACCAATCTCTTTCCAAGAAAGAATGCTCCTCCACTTGTGCTTTTCCTATCATCAAGGTTTCTTGCCCAATCAGCATTAGTAAATACTTTCAAATCCAAATTACCTCCAAATTTATACCATAGCCCATAATCTTCAGTTCCTTTCAAATATCTCATTATTCTTTTGATTGCCATTATATGAGTTTCTCTTGGTTTTGCTGAAAATCTTGCTACAATACCGACTGCAAGGGCAATATCTGGCCTAGTATGTACTACATACTGCAACTTTCCAATCATAGATCTATACAGTGTTTGATCCACTTCTTTGGATTCATCTTCCTTGGTAAGTTTCAATCCAGTACACATAGGGGTTCCAACTGGTTTACAATCCTCCATACCAAAATTTTTTAATATATCCTTGATGTATTTTGACTGTGTGATGAAGATGCCATTCTTACTTTGTTGGATTTGAAGACCTATAAAGAATTTAATCTCACCAAACATAGACATCTCAAACTCCTTGTTCATTTTTTCTGAAAATTCTTTGCATAGATCATCATTGCCTGTGAAAACAGTGTCATCTACAAATATTTCTGCCAAAACAATCTTATTATCTGGACCTTCTTTTATATACAAGCTACTGTTAACATTAGTCCTTTGAAAACCAATCTGAATAAGATAGTTATGCAATCTTTCATACCATGCTCTAGGAGCTTGTTTTAGACCATACAACACCTTGTGTAATTTGCAGACCATGTTCTTCTTATCTGGATCAATAAAACCTTCAGGTTGTTCAATGTAAACTTCTTCATCCAGTATTCCATTGAGAAATGCTGACTTGACATCCATCTGATAAACTTTGAATCCTTTGTGAGCAGCATATGCAAGTAAGGTTCTTACACCTTCCAATCTTGCAACAGGAGCAAAGGTTTCTCCATAGTCTATACCTTCTTCTTGAGCATATCTTTTGCATACTAGTCTAGCTTTGTTTCTTGATACCTTGCCATCTTCATTTAGTTTATTTCTGAATACCCATTTTGTTCCAATCACATTCTTATCTTTGGGTCTAGATACAAGAGTCCATGTTTTGTTTTTCTCTATCTATTCTATTTCTTCATTCATAGCCTCAATCCAACTATCATTTGCCAATGCATCTTTGATATTTCTAGGTTCAAAATCAGCAAGTAAACAAGTGCCTTTTAACTTACTTCTTGTCAGAGTTCCTTCAGATTTGTCTCCAATGATCTGATCTGGAGCATGATGCCTTCTGACATATTTAGCTAACACAGGTTCTTTACTTCTTGAATGAGTTTCATTGTTGTCCCTTTGTACTTCAGATTCTTGCTGTTCTGGCTCGGTAGATTCAGACTCGGTAGATACTTGCTTGGTAGAGTCTGAAAGTGACTCGGATTCTTTTAGCTCGGTAAAAACATCCTGTATCTCAGTTTGAACTTCCTGCAACTCGGTCATTGATGACTCGGGAGTTGAGGATTCCTGATTAACTGGAGTACTTGGTATAGTATCAGGTTCAATGTAAATAAATCTTCTGTAGTCTTCAGGAACCTTCTTGCTTTCTTCTTCTGATTTCTCTGCAAACTCATCAACTTTCACATGTGCACTTTCTATGACCTTGTGAGTAGATAGATTTAAACATCTATATGCTTTGCTTTTACAAGAGTAACCTAGAAATATTCCTTCATCTCCTTTTACATCAAATTTACCTTTTCTAGATTCTTTCAGAATATAACATTTGCTTCCAAATACTTTCAGATAACTTACATTGGGTTTGTAGCCATACCATAATTCATAGGGAGTTTTGAATGAGTCCTTTTTCAGTTGTACTCGGTTCAAGGTATGAACTGCAGTGCTGATAGCTTCCTTCCAGTATTTGATAGCAATGTTCTTTTCAATCATTAGGGTCCTTGCACAATCCATAATGGATCTATTTCTTCTTTCAGCTATCCCATTTTGTTCTGGAGTTCCTGGTGCTGAAACTTGTCTTTTAATTCCTCTTTCAATGCAGAAGTTATTGAACTCATGTGAAATGAATTCACCACCTCTGTCTGACCTTAAGCATTTCAATCTTTTCCCTGTTTCTTTTTCTACTCTTGCCAAGTACCATTTAAATTTCTCAAAAGCTTCTGATTTATTCCTTAGATACATAACAGTCATCATTCTTGAGTAATCATCAACAAAAAGAATGAAGAACTTTTCTCCAGTATAACTTTCAATTCCAATGGGTCCACATAAATCAGTATGCACAATTTCTAATATATTTTCAGGCTGATAGCTTTTACTTTTAAAACTAGTCTTTCCCATTTTACCAATCTGACAATTCTTGCATAAACCGACCTCAGGTTTCTTTATATTAAGAATGCCTCTTACCTTTTTGAATTTGCTTATCTTCACCAGATTATCAAAATTGACATGACACAACCTCTTATGCCATAACCAACTTTCTTCAATTTGAGCAATAAAACATGAACATTCACCAAGTTCTAGGTAGAACAAGTTACCTTTAGTTTGTGTGCCAGATCCTATCAGCTTTCCTTGCTCATTTAACAGTCTTGCCTTTCCATGCATGAATTCTACCTTAAATCCAGTATTGAGTAACTGTGCCACACTTAGCAAGTTATGTTTAAGACCTTCAACCCAATAGGCATTGTTGCATATAAGTTCTTTGGTTAGAGAGATTCTTCCTCTTCCTTTTATGAAACGAGGTTCATTATTACCAAACCTTACACTGCCACCATCATAATCTTCAAACTGATCAAACTTAGTTTTATCACCAGTCATATGATGAGAGCAACCACTGTCAATAATCCATGTATCATTCATACTTATATGAGAGATAAGAGCCATTTTATCTTCCTCATCACTATCAGAATCATCTTTCACAGCAATATAAACAATTTCATCTTCACTATTATCAGAATCCTTAGAATTTTCAGCCATGAAACATGATTTCTTACCTTTGTTCTTGAATGATTTGTAATCTTTCTTTCTATTCCATTTATGACCCTTCTTTTCATCATTGTTCTGCTTGTTTGGGCACCTAGCTGCAATATGACCAATTTCTTCACATGAAAAATAGATTAGAGGAACTTTACCTTTATATTTTCCTCTGCCTTTGGAGTATTTCTTTGCCAGTAGAGCTTCAATTACTTCAAGATCACTGTCTGAACTTTGGTTTGATTCATCATCACTTTCTGACTCTGATTTCTTTTTGCCTTTATCTTTGAATGAAAGTTTTGCCTCAAATGCTGATTCAGTGTTTTTGGAAGCTAGAACATAGTTGTCAAAATTGTCTAGTTCAAATGTGGTTAGTCTTCCAACTATAGCCTCCAAATTGATATTATGATTTGCTTCACACCTTCTTTCTTGAATTGCAGAAACTCTGATTGCATAGATGGGAAGCAAGGTTCTGAGAACTTTGCTTATAACCGTCTCTTCTTTGATATCACCTCCAGATGCCCTGATTGCACTGACACATGCTTTGATTCTATCAACATATTTGGCAATGTTTTCATCCTCTCTCATTCTCATTTGGTCAAATTGTCCTCTTAGACTTTCTGCTTTTGCTCTTTTCACATTGTCATCTCCTCCATAGATTTCTTTTAGCTTGTTCCACATGTCAAAAGCGGTTTGGCAATCCTTGATATCATCAAATTCTTCATAGCTTAGTGCAGATGCAATGTCTATCATCATATTGTTATGAGTCTTCTTTTCAGCAATATCATTGACAGATAATGTGCCGGAAGGTTCTTTGTATTTTTCATCAAGATATTTCAGTCCTGTATCACCAATAGTAGCCAAATGAAGTTTCATCAATCCTTGCCATGCAAAGAAGTTATTTTTGTTGAGTCTTGGAATTTCTCTCTTGTAAGACATCTTGATCTTTGGCTTAGATCCTTGAAATCTTTTCCTGCAAGCACCAATAAGCTCTGATACCAATTGTTGGAAATGAGAATGGAGTAACTGAGAGGGGAGGGGTGAATCAGTTACTACAAAAACTTTTCCCACAAGTCCCTTAAGATGTCAAAGGAAATACTCATTGCTGATACTCATATAATCAAACTGAAAACACAAGAAACAAGAGACAAGAGACACCAGTTTTAACATGGAAACCCAATATGAGAAAAACCACCAATGTAACTAGTTACTGTTTTTCACTCTTCTGAAGTGAGCCCTGTTAGGAGCCAACCTTGTTAAAGGTTACAAAACACACTATTAGGTGCGACCTTGTTAGAGGATTTAATCACCCTGCTAGGAGTGGCCTTGCTAGAGGTCTTTAGATCAATTCAACTGAATTGCCACCTTGTTAGAGGATTTTATAAAAGGCTGTTAAACCCACTCTGTTAAGAGATTTGAAAACACTGTTACAATTGTTAGAAAGTAACAATGAGTGATCTGAAATAAATACAACTTATCTTTTGCTGATACAGATCTCTATTCTGTTCCTCTCTGATCAAATGCAACTCTGCATCTCTGATCCTTCAAAAACTTGCTCTGACCTTCCTTATAATTCGCATATTAGATATTCAATCATATCTGCTCG
Organism: Cupressus sempervirens; assembly: GCA_028749045.1. Taxonomy (NCBI): domain Eukaryota; kingdom Viridiplantae; phylum Streptophyta; class Pinopsida; order Cupressales; family Cupressaceae; genus Cupressus; species Cupressus sempervirens. The sequence continues at coordinate 641,592,894 of CM053789.1, read as the reverse complement.
CTTTTTCATATTCATACATTTTGAATTTGCAACTTGATCCTTCATATATACCTTTCAGATTATTGAGTCGGCTCAAGTACAAGTTACAATTATAAATAATTGTGCTATGAGTCGGCTTTATACATTACATAAAGTAATTAATCTTTAATTACTTAACCTTCGAGAAATCCTTCGCTGGCCGACTTAACTCGGTAAATACTGCACAGAAAATAATTCCTGTGTTAACCGACTGAGCTCGGTTAATATAGAGAATTTCATGAAATCCTTCAGTCACCGAGTGAACTCGGTAAACATCGATTTCTCCGACTTTCCTTTGATGACCGAGTGAGCTCGGTTAACACTGTCTGCTTCTTTTCTTCGATGACCGAGTGATCTTGGTTAACACTGTCTGCTTCTTTTCTTCGATGACCGAGTGATCTCGGTTAACACTGTCTGCTTTTTTTCTTCGATGACCGAGTCAACTCGGTAAATACTGACAACCTATCTCATATCCTTTGTTTACCGAGTGAGCTCGGTAAACACTGTCAATAGCTGTACTTACCTTCTGAGCTCGGTAGACTCTGTCTGATGACTGATATGACATTTGTGTAACATCAAAGACAATCATGCAATTATCAATTGTATCCAACATGACTCCCTTCCTTAACCACATCAGACACGCCATACATAAGAACAAAAATGCACACCATACACATGCAAGTATGGGGTAAGTATCCATAAGAAAACACATGTGATAATAAACCATCTAACTAATTATCATCAATAGCTGAAATCACTGAAAAATAATCATCATGCATACATGAAATGTAAAGTCTAAGTGATCTCATCACATATCAATTGAATCCTTAGCACAATATTTGATAGTCTCAAAACAATACTACTAACCATCAACATAAAACTAGCCCTAAAAGAGTTTGACAATGATAACAAAAATGCGAACTAGGGCAGGCACTACAACAATGCAATGCTAAAAGAAAACTTGGGTCCTAACAAAAAGGCTAAATGAGGTACCCAATCACAAAAAAATCTATATAAAATGGAGAAAACCCAATGGTAAAAAATCTACTCCAAAAAGAGATAGTTGAAAGCTTAATGAAGGACTACAAAAGCCTCCAATTGGAGAAATGTTCCAAAAAATAGGAACAAAGAGTGATCATGAAGAAAACCATTGAAGCATGTAGAAGCTACAAACTTTGCCAAAAAAAAAAATGTTGATCTATAGAACCTTCTCTGAAATAGAACTTGACTAGGTCAAGTAGACTGCAATCTGCATTGAATTAGGAGGCAGAAAAAGACAAACAATTGAACTTGAAAATATAGACAAGATAAAACACCAAAGCCTAAAGAGTTGATCAATCAAACCAAGGAAGGCTACAACCAAAGTAGGAATGAAAAGAAGAGTGTCTATATGGTAAATGATCCATCTTGAACCAAAATGAATAAGTATCCAACCACTGCAATCACCTAGTACATATGATCAAATACTAAATACATAGCTCACTCCATCAAACCAAGGAATCGTGGGAAACAATAGAAGAACCCCCCTACTATAGACAAGGGCTAGGTGATAGGAAACTAAGAAAGTGGGCCAATATCTCCTCCAAAATAGAAAGAACCAAGATCATTGAGAGTGAGGAAGAGGTATAAACACTTATAAAGGCAAGTATCATTGACATGTCATGGGGCTAGTGTCATGAAAGGGACACTCACTTGATAAAGGAAAAGGGCTCTAAAATGTAAACTATCCCCTCATGGCACTTTATAATGTAGTGAGGTAAAACCACAAACTTGTGTCACCTTTTATAAAGAAATGAGATATCAGAATGTGACAATTCAATGTTAATGACAAAAAGATGGAATTTGTGTTTAAAATATGAAGATGATGTAAACTAATGAAATGTGTAGAATTGGATGAATTTTATGGCTATAATTTTTATAATTTTTTTTAGTAAGAATTTATTCATTTTATTTTATTTTGAAGTCCCTTTTTTAATTGTAAAAAATATAGGGTGTAGTTCCCATCAAACAAGTCTATGAAAATCATCTTATTTTGTTCTAATTTGAAAATATCTTATAGATGACATGTATAGCTAGTGAACAAAAAAAGAAATAATTATTTTTGATGTATATTTTCTTTTGTTATAAGTACTCAAATTCGACCTTATTAGAATCCAACAATGTTTTCCTTCCGTCAAAACTTCCCTATCAAATCTATACTTTCTCGAAAAAAATTTACATATTCATGAAGAGGATTCTCTCCTCTAGAGATAAATATAAATTTTATTTTTTTCTGATATGATTTACTATTTTTTTCCTTTTTTGAAGGAGCATCTTCTAAAATGTTGAAATATCAACTTATAATATTTTGAAATTATAACATATTATAACTAATCAAAACACTCAAAAAATTATATAATGATGATATTGAATCTTAGATCTATAAAAGGGTATTTTTAGTTTTTGAAAAAAATTGAGTTTTGATAGAGAAATGAGATTTGACCAAAATAAGTTTTGGTATCATAAACAGTGACATAGATCTGTACTTTTACCCAGTGTGAGTACAGTAAGTCACAATGATGAAAAAGATCCCAAAAATGCAAGGAGTGGCACTTTATCTTAGTGCATTTGCATAAAAATGCTTACAAATTATATCAACAATGATCAAAAAGGGAAAAGAGCTAATTCAATATATAGTACAATCCAAAAGAAGAGATCTCATGCCACAAAAATGATCCTTAGACTTGAAACATCTAAGATATCCACCATAGTGTAATAAAGTAAAAAACATGATAGAAAGATCATGGAGTAGAATTTGGAAAAAAACTAGCGTTTCTAAAAAGAGAACTAAACCAACTTTCAAAAAATATAATGTTTTTTAAAAACAAAGTTGGGATGCCTAAGATATTCCCTCTGGAGTGAAAAATTGAACACCCAGTTTTGACTACCCAAACATGAATCCATGCCATATCAAAACTAGAAAACACTTGCACCACTATCTTTGTTCTCAAGTTATAGTGAAAAAACCAACAGGACCCCTAGAAATGCATTAAAAAAATTATTTTTTAATAAAAATAATAATAATAACTTAAAAAAAATCCAGCCAACAATGGGTGGTGGAGCCATAGTGGCAATAGTGGGAGGTAGGTCTACTATGGAGTGGGACCACGATGGCGGATTTAAGGTCGGTTGGAGCCACTGCAGAGCTGCTAGTGGAACCGCTAAGTGGGTTGCTAAGCAGTGACTACTAGCGATGACTGCAGTGGTAACTATAGTAGTGCCACTATAGTTAGTTAATCACAGTAGGTGTTTAATCTACAAAAATGATTTTTTTTGCAATTTTTTTAAAAAAATATTGCATCAAAGTGCATGTAGAGGTCGTACAGCCCTACATGGAATTTTTTTTTGCCTGTTGGATAAATGTTGTCTAAAATAGATGAACTTTATATGGAAATAGAGATTTTGGCACCTTCTAAATCCATCTGTGAGGTTTGTTTGGCCTCAAGCTACTCCAAAAATTAGTGACCCCCTTTTTTAGGAAATACCCAAAAAACTCCAAATCTAATCTATTAAACCCTTGTTCTCCCATTTTCTCCAAATACCAAACAAGCTACAAAAAATCTAGCTCTAATACCATGAAGGATTTGAGAAAATACACAAATCAAATCCACAAAGCCCTTGAATACATGGATGTAGAAAACCTTTCATAAAGAAGAAAAATACAAGAGGTAGCAAGAGTTTTCTCTGAAAACGTGCAAAATTATATTCTTAGATAAAGAAAAGATGATTAAAATACAAAGAGATCAATCCTTATAAAAGGAGACCAAAACCCTAAAGGGTAACCTAAAAAGTTGCAAAGGGTAACTTAAAGGGGAAAAGCTATTTAATAATTACTAATTAATTATTAAATAGCGAAATAAAAAAATGCATAAAGAAAAGTCTTAAGAAGGGAGAAAATGTAATTTAATTAATGAAATGAAATTAAACTTTTTCTCTAATAGTAACCCCATAAACTATTTCAAATGGGCTCTTGTTAGTGCTCCTATTGATGGAGTCATCATAGGAATATTCTTCCTATGCTGTAGTGTGATCCCATGATTGTCCATGTTGTTTGGTCAAGCATCTTAATAGGTTACATAGAGATCTATTTACTACCTTAGTTTTTCCATCTGATTGAGGGCAATAGGATAAAGAGAAAGATAAGTTTGTTCCTAACATTTTCAAAAGGGTTCTCTAGAAGTGGCCCAAAAAATTATCATCCCTATCACTTGTTATGTTGAGTGGAAATCCACAGATTCTTACTACATCTTTGAAGAAAAGCATGCAATGTGTGAAGCATCATTGATTTTTCTATAGGGAATGAAGTGTGTCATCTTGCTAAACCAATCCACCACTACAAAAACATTGCCATGTGCTCTTCATGTTTTAGGTAATCCCAAAACAAAAACCATGCTTAGGCACTCCCAAGGTTTCTATGGTATGGATAGAGGCTAGTACAATCCAATGTTTCTACCATGTCCCTTGGCTCTTTGGAAAATCTAATAGTGCTCCACAAATATCCTAACATTTGACTATAATTTAGGCCAATAATAATTTGTGGTCACTTGCTCTAGTGTCTTGTCCACTCCAAAGTGTCATCACAAACTTCCTTGGTATTTTTCTTTGATCATGTTCTCCCTCCTTAAGCTTCAAGGTATACAAAACAAGTTTCCCTTAAACAATAGTCATTCCTACAAAATATAATTAGTAAACTCCACTCTAAAGCCCTATTTGAGCTTCTCACATGCTTTATAAACATCTTTGAAACATTTGTCTTCCTTGTAGAGATCTTTAACATCACTCATTCCCACACTTTGTAATCATATTTCCTGAATAGATAACACTCCCCTTCTTAGAGTATCTTAAAATTTGTTTCTAATAGCTTTATTGTGTTTTATGAAAAAGGTATATGCTTTCAAGTATTCTACCAACTTTAGGTGTCTTTAGGTCAACTTATCTTGCCCATTCAAGAAGCTAAGGGCATGATTATCTATGTAAACTATGAATTCCCTTGGTAGGAGATAATGTCTCCACTTTTTGAGTGCATGTACCATTGCATACAAATCCTAATCATAGGTGGAGTAATTTCTCTTGGCTTCATTCAACTTCTTCAAGAAGAATTCCATAGGGTGTCTCTCTTGACTTAACACTACCCCAATGGATAACTTACTAGCATCACACTCCATCAAAAATAACTAATTAAAGTTAAGGAATATAAGAGTAAATAGTTCTTCTATTTTTTTCTTTAATATTTCAAAGCTTTTACCTATTGCTTCTATCCACTCAAACAAAAATTTAGTTCCCCCTTTAATGATGTTTAGGATTGGTGCACATACATGACTAAAATTTATCACAAAATTCCTATAGTAAGAGGCCAATCCATGAAATCTCTTAACATCCCCTAAGGATTTAAGTGTTGGCCATTCTAATATAGTCTTCACCATATCACGATCCATCTTTATGCATCCATTAATAAAAGAAAAATCAAATATATACTAGTTCATTTTTAAAAAACTCACATTTTTCTTGGTTGATCATCAAATTTTCTTGGTGTAGTCTTCTTAAGAACATCTCCAAATGCTTCATGTGCTCCTCCTTAGAAATGCTAAAAAAAATGTCTTCCAGATAAACAATTACAAATTTACCTATAAAGTCTGCTAGCACTTCATGAGCCTCATGAATGTGCTAGGTGAATTTGTCAAGGAAAAGGGCATTACAAGCCACTCATAAAGCCCTTCATTTGTCTTGAAGGTTGTCTTCCATTCATCACTAGTCCTAACTTTGATTTTATGGTACCCTAATTTCAAGTCCACCTTGGAGAAATAACAAGAAACCCCCAAGTTTTCCAACAAATCCTCAATCCGGGGCATAATAATTTTGTACCTGATTGTTATCTTGTTAATATCCCTAGAATTAGTACACATCCTCCATTTTTCATCCTTCTTAGGTGCAATGAAAATGTTCACAACACAAGTACTTAAGCTCTTCCTTATAAGCCCTTTCTCTAGCAAGTCCTGTATCTATTTAGCAATTTTTGTATTTTGACATGGAGTCATTTTATATGTTGCCTTGTTGGACAAATTAGCCCCTGGTATTTGGTCTATCTGATGAATCACATCCCTCATACGTAGCAAAGCACTAAGCAATCCATTATCTACTATCTCATGATACTTCTCCAATAATTATTTCACTTCTTGAGGCATATTTACTTTCTTCATTGCCTCTTCTCTTTGCTTCACTGTCATTGCACAACAAACCCCTATTTCCTTCTTCATGACTTTAAGGAACTCCTTTCCACTCTAAAGCATCACACTAGATCCCACATACTTCTCTTCATTAGGTTCTGTCAAAGGATCCATTTGAAACTTCTTATCTTTCTTGGTGATTACATAATTTCTCTTTTCCCCATCATGAATGGCCTTTACATCATATTGCCATGGAAATTCTAATAGGAGGTCATAGGCATCCATAAGCATTATGTCACATAACATGTTGTCTTTGTACTCTCCTATTTCAAACTCCACTAAAGTTTTTTCATCCACCACTATTTATTGAACCTTTCTTAGCCATGACGCCTTATAGTGTGTGGTGCAGGCTATCCTTCTAAGCTTTAATTTTTCCACCATCTATTTTGTAACTATGTTCTCTATAGAACTAGAATCCAATATTATTCTATAGATCTTCCCATGTGACCTAAAAGTAGTTTTGGAAAAACTCTTCCTTTGGGGTGGTTTTGCAACGCTAGGAATTTTCAATAATTTCCTTCTCAACATAAAATTTTCTCCATCTAATTTTGGCCCTTTCTTGGAGATTGGTGAGGTGATACTTTGTGTGTCCTCTTCTTGTACTAACTAGTTTCTCCTTTCTCCCATGGATGAGGTCCCACCGTTTTGAGGACATCTACCCATGGTATGGCCTACTTGGTTGCAATTATATTATCTACCTATGAATTACCCCCACCTGGTGACTGAAACCTACCCCTAATTTGTCCTCTTACTCTATATCCCCCCCTCTTAAGTAAATATTTACTCTAATTTCCTCCATTGTTATCCATAGAATGATCTTCCTTTGGCCTATTTGGAATTTGCCCTCTTCCTAAGTTACTCTTGCCTCTGAATACCCTATCGCCTCTCCCTTTTTGTTGGGAATCATGTTTCCTCCTAGCCTTCTCCTCTACTCTTAATTCTAATTGAAAGAATATGTGCATGCTATTAGGGGCCATCATACTAATCTCGTCTTTGATTCTTTTCCTTAATCCACTGAGATACCTTGCTACCCTTTCTACTTCCTCCTCTTGTCACCTTGCCCTTAGACTCATGTTGTTGAAATCCTTAGTATATCCACTTACTATCAGCTCCCTTTTCCTTAGGTTTTGTAAATTTTGATACACTTGTATCTCATAATTAGTGGGCAAAAATTATGCCCTCAATCTAATTTTCATCCTATCCCAAGAAACTATTTTCTTCTTCCTAGCTATTACCCTATCATATTGCATCATATTCCACCAAATCTATGTTGACCCCTTGAGCCTAGCCTTTACATAACTGACTCTCTTCTCCTGTGGCACCTTTTTATAATCAAATTGATTATCTCTAGCCTCTAGCTAATCTAGCAAATCTTCTCCAATCAAACTTCCACTATAGTAAGGAATGTATTCCAAACTATCTTTATTAATAGATTTGAAGGCATCCAAGAAAACTTTCTATTGCTTTACCATCTCCACTTCTTTTCTTTTGCCAGATGTATCTCCTATTTTACTTTCATAGTCTTCCTCACTTCATCTCACCATTTAGTGACTCTCCTCTTGCTCTTACATTCTACCAAATTGGCCTTTTCCATTAGGTCTTGGACCATGTCCACTATGGAACCATATCTCATTTCCTTGGGTAGCATGTTGTCAACCTCTTGGCTCTCCTCCTCTTTTGATATACACTAAACTTACTTTAGTTAAGGCTATCATACCACTCTAATATAGAGGGTGTAGGATTCTAGTGCTTATCTTCTCCTAGTTAGGGTTCATCCTTTGAACCATCAATTGGTTCCTTACTTCTATCTCCTCTCTACCAAACTTCACTTCCAAGAACCTATGGAAGATGATGTGATTCTAAAAGATATAACTTCAAGAACCCAAATTTTCAAAGCTTCAGGTTGCCCATAGCCCTAGGAAATCACTTAGGCCTTTGGACCAAACACAAAAAAAGGAATCTCATATGCCTTAAAGTTTGATACTCACCCCTACAACCATTTGTTACTTCAAGAGAAAACTCTAGGGCTTCCATCCATACCATTGAGTTGGTCGTACCAAATCATGGGTATGCTCTCCAATAAGTTCTGCACACTATCCAGGCCCACCTACTCCAAGTAGTCATCACTCCAAAATTAGGATTTTAGTTGCAATAAAAAAAGAAAAACAGAAAAAATAAATATGTACAAGTCCTAATCTATTATTCCATAGGGTTTCATGCATTTTCAACCATGGATGATCTAGCTAGTGCCATATTAGTTCATACAACTTTGTAAATGGAAGTTGCAGGCATAATCTCCTAAAATACAATAAATATCTTCAATCCCTCAACTTGGAAACTAACTTGAATATGAAAAATAAAACTAAACCAAGACTCTACATTTTTATGAATTCATATTATGCAATCCAATCTATACACAAGCATACAAGAGTGCAAAAACACTGTGAATGCAAGGAAAAACTCAAGAAAACATTTGTATGATTGTTCACACATGTGGTATGCAACTATAGTTCATTTAAACCTCCAAAAATATTAATCACATGCTCAAATTACCAAGCATGGGTGGTTACAACCATCCATTCTTTCATTTGCAACTTCTTGCAAAAGTTGCAAAATTTGCTTGAGCAACTTTTGAGCATTTCTTGCATTTTGAATGTTTTAGGCAAGTGGGTGCTCCTAGATCTATCCTAGGACCTTATTTAGAACCCCATAGGATACCATGTATGATATTTTCTCAAAATTAACAAATTTTTACCCACTTGACAACATTCTTGACAATATTTTGTCCCTATGAGCAAATTTTGCCCTTACAAGCATATTAGGACCAATTTGGAACCAATGACCATTAGACCTTATTTTACTCACATAAAGACTCTTAACAAACCTAAATACCATCTAACCAAAGATTAAACCAAAAATGGAGGTTCTTTGCACCACCAAGCCCTTCATTCATCAAGTGTCTCAGGTTAAACTACAACCTAGAACTACTACAATAATAATAGAGCATCACCATCTTTCAATTGAGTACACCCACTCCAAGGTAAAATGCACTCCAACATATAGGAATTATAGCTACCCTAGGATTTTATTTAATCATATTTTTACATGAATTATGTTGAGGATGCCTTCCATATTCTATTTGGATGTACCTTTTCTAGAGATGTTTGGTCTTTCTTTCTAAATGTATGGTTAAAATAGTGGGTTTTGTCCCAACTCTTTTGCTAAAACCTAATCTAGTGGAAGCATTGGTGTGGGAGTTGTATTCATCTAAATTTTTTCTAGTAAACTATGTGCCATTGTTATGAAATAATTAAATTACATTAATGATATACCCAATTATGCATAAAACCCACTCTGCATAGTTAAATCATTTCTCAATCTAAAATTATATTATATCTTAAGTTTGATGATCTAAGTTTATATCTCTTTTTATTATAAAGAAACCCACCTTTTTTTATTAAATAAAGTTCTAATTTTATTGTGTACAAATAACTTGAATTTTATATATTGAAAAATAAAAAAAGGAACTACACTCAAAGTGCACATACCTTTTAGAAACTTCTAAAATTGCGAGCACATAGATCAAGAATGGAAACATCTCCACCATTGCTAAGCTTTGTGTCTCAACCATATGTCTAATTTTTTGAATTCTATATAATGAAACATATTCCTTAGTTCAAAGAATCTTTGTCTTCATATTATCATTGTATTGTTACTTTGGATTTTGAGAATTCTAGCATCTAGTATTTAGATTGATTTGATCTAGTTAATTTAAAGCATAGCTTAAATCACATCTAGATTAATCACAACATCTAAAAATAAATCTCATTTCATACCTTTCTCTCTCATTTTAAATTAATTTTCATTTTATAGTTTTAATATCTTTAGGGTTTTTGTATGCCTATTGCATTATTTGAGCATCTAAATCCTACATTCTATAGTGCACCTTGTGAAGTATCATTGCTAGATTCTAAGAGATAACAAGCATAGTTTTCACACACTTTAGATAGGAGGTTCTATGTAAATTTCTTGGGACTTAAGTAGTTTAATCCTAGATTTATTGATATAAAAAAGTACAATGTAATTCATAATTTTATTATAACATTTTTGGCATGCACCATGGAGCGAAAACTAGTTTATAGCTTTACATTTTCATGTTTTCTATTTTGTTTTTGATGCATAGGTACAAATTTTCATGTGACACAACATAGAGTTGCATGTGATAGAATTACTCAAGGTTTATAGAAAAATAGTTAAATTTACTTTATCACACATAGTTCACTACTTTATTATGCCCATTACAATCTTATATCACCTTTATGTGTTTTATTGTATGACTTTATATGTTTTATCAAATGATAACCTAGTGAATTATCTTGCCTATTTATTATATCACACACAAAAATAGAGGTCATTTTTCATCATTAAGATGTAATATTTTTAGATTTCTCATACTGATCTCTAGCTTTTAAGGATTTATGCTATCTATTAAGGATGATGACTACCTTTTATAGAGTTTTGAGTTTTATTTTTTAGAAATTTTATCTAACTTATGAGGTTCCTTGGCCAAATGGTTCATTATGAAAGTACTAACTATAGGTTATTAGGCTCAAGATGAGAAACTATTATGGATTTCCTAAACATCATGGGGGAAACTTGATGCATGTTTAATATTGTATTAGGATCTTAGTTCCACTTAGGGACATTTTATTTTGTGTGTTATAAAATTTTTATTTCAAATAATTTTTATATATTTATTATGTATAAGGTTATTTTGTAAATTATTTGAAGTTATTTTATAAATTATTTCGTGAATAAAGGCACCCTTTTGTATCTATTAAGGTATGTTTTAAAAAAATTGTCTTAATTATACACCAGTTATAGATTGAAAGATAATAAATTTAATGCAAAATTTGATATTTATTTAATGTTAAAGTAAAATAAAATGTTAATAAATAACATAAAATATTTATTAAAAATATTTATTAATGGTAGAGTATTTTTTGGGTTGGATAATCTAATATCCAAAAATATTTTTCTTTTATTTTTCTACTTGTTGCTTTGAAATATCTTAGAATTTTACATAATTATGGATCTTGTTGTAGAAGTACCTTCTTATAGCATGAATTGTTCTAGGAGACACAATCTTTCCAATAAGTTGTAGTATTCATCATATATTATTGAGATTAGATATTTTCTCTTAGATTTGGTAATATTAGAATTTAGGATTTCAATGTACACATCTCAATGAAATATCTTGATTACATTTCCTCTTGGAGGAAATTGTGACACTTTGTGGTGCTTAATGTGACCTCTTTCAAGATTTCATAATAAATTATAAATAATTCTTGGATTGTCATATATAATAGATATATAGAGAAGGGTTAAGAACAAAGGATCATAGATCGTGATTATCAATATCCTACCATTTGACGAATCCAATTATAAATAAGAGAATAAGCTAGTTGAAGAAAGAGATGATGTAGAGGAATATAGGATGAAATAGAAGACTTGAGACTCTTCTAATGACATAATGTTAGCTCAATGTGTGTAGACATGTATTGTGGCATCTATACAAATTGATCATTTTTGTATGGCTTTATATTAAGACAACTTACTAATGAATGGGTGTATAGTGTCTCATACATTCTCTCAGTTTCAATTTAATTATTCAACTAGTTATATAAGAAAATTGAAAATAAATAAGAATACAAATCAAAACATATAATTTTATAGATTTTAGAATATGACACTAGTAATAAAAAGTGTTTATGTATGGTCAAGACATTGGTGGTTTTCAACTATTAGAGGGAGATCATCCATGTCATCTTCCTCTAACAACAAACCAACTATCCTCTATACACTTTCTAGTTAGAAGTGATCGAAATCTTCATAAGTTACTAGATAAAGAAATTCACTTTGATATTATATCATTTGAGAAATAGTGTATCATATTAAATTTATCACATAACATCTTCCATATAACTCTAAATACTTTGTACAAGCTAAGTGACAATTTGATTAAGTGACAAGAAACCTATCAAAAACTATGAACTTATAAAGAAAGAAGTTAACTATGGTACTTCAACTAAAGTTGTAGAGTTATATTTCAATATAGATCAGTGTCATTGTTCACACACATTTATCTTTATATTGTTAGTGAAATATAACTAAAAATCTTGTAAACATTATATGATAACAATAGATCAATATATATGATGAGAGCACAACCCAAGAAAAAATTAGCACAATAGGAAAAGGGTAATACTATTATTAGAAGTGATATACATTCAATACAATGAAAATAGAGTTAATGACGTGCCCTATGGGCTTATAATGTTGTTTGATTCTAGAGAAAAAAAACTCCTTAGGTTCTCCCAAACTCCATTGAAGAACTACTTTTATAATGCTAGAAATGACCTTAAGTACCCTAAATTAGGTTAAGGGTTATGAATACATTTTAGAATATGCCATTTGGCATAAATTGCCAAAACATAAGGTTCTAGAAAACACATCAAAAGTTAGTGCAAAATTAGAAGAATCTAAAAATGGTAATCCAACTTTCAAGAGGCATTACTTTTGATTTGAGACTCCGATTGATGAACCGTTTACATTTTCAAAAATCTCTCCAAGTGATCTATAGCCCTACAGACCATATTTTCTTATGCCCCATTTTTTGGTCCTATACAAGGCTTTTTAATGCCTCAAATTTGACTTTTAGGAGCTCTTAGGGGATCTCTAGGTAACTTAAAACTATAATAACTTTCAAACCATAAAGCCTTTTGACTTGGTTCTTTTTTTGGAGTACTTTAAATTACAAGTATATAATCATCCCTCCAACTTAAACTCTCTAACTCATCATAATTATGGCTCTATTACAAAATAACCTAGTTTTTACATTGGCACATATCTCAAGGTGCTAAAAAATTATAACCCAGAAAACCAATACTAGAACTATGAGAGTTGGAATCTCTATTTGACCCAAATAGGTATCCAAAAATAAAAACACATTCAATAGAAAATAACACTAAGCATATTTTTGGGTGATATAGGATTGCCCTTACACCACTAGATGCTCTTGCATCAGACACCTAGGGTAGATTTAAAAGTAACCCTATCACTTTATAGCTGGTAGAGGAAAATCCAAATGGGTAACCTCTACTATAGATATCCAAGTTGAATCTTCTACTGGTCATACTTCCACTTCACTAGGTATTCTTCATACTGCCTATTTCTAGTACTTTTACCCACACGACTATCTAGAATTTCTTCAATCTCTTCCTTCTCAGAAGTAGGAATTGGACATGGCTCCAACATAAACTCCTCCTTGACACTATAAGCATGATATGATTTTAAATATGCAATATTGAAAATAGGAGAAATGTGAATCCCATTTGGAAAATCCACTTCATATGCATTCCCTAAATCATGTTTCTTCAAAATTTTGCAGGGACCAAATTTATTCATCTTTAGCTTGTTATAGGTACCAACTTGAAATTGTTCCTTAAGTATACCATAACCAGATCCCCAACTTGGAACTCATTATGTCTCCTCTTTTGATTTTCTCTAGCCTTATACTATAGGTTCATCTTGGTAATATGTACATGTGCCTCCTCATGTAGGTTCTTAACATGCCCAGTAAAGTATTTTGCCTTAGCACTTGTCCTCTCTCCTTGCTCCATCTTCCTTAGCTCTAGTGCAGTCATTGGACTACTCCCATACACAATTTGAAATGGTGATCTACCAGTACTCTTATTCACAAAATTTATTGTAAGAAAATTTTAATTTTCCTTGTGGTAGAATCAAATCTCATCCCTTGGACTTATCTCCTACTAAGCACCTTAGCAAATTGCCTAGACTTCTATTCACCACTTCTGTCTATCCATTAGTCTATGGATGATGTGTAAAATTAAACTTCAATTATTTAACTTCTTCCACAAAGTCCTCCAAAATTATCCCACAAATTAAGTATCTATGTTAGAAACAATACTTTTTGGGAGACCATGTAGTCTCACCACTTCTCTAAAAAAAAATCTACAATATGCATTGCATCATGAGTCTTGTGGCATGGAATAAAGTGTGCCATCTTGGAGAACCTATCAACCACCACAAATACTAGTTCATTACCCCTTTCTATCCTTAGAAATCCAAGAATAAAATCCATACTTATGCCCTCCTAAGACTTGGATGGAATAAGCAATGGTTGATAAAGTCTAGTATTTTGACTAAATCTTTTAGTTGTTTGACATACTCGACAACTTTGCACAAATTTCTTCACATCTTGCAATAGTTGAGGCCAAAAGTAATGTTCACAAATAATGGAAATGGTCTTATCTTGACCAAAGTGTCTTTCCATCCCTCCACAATGTTTCTCCTCGATCAAGTTCTCCCTCATGGAACTCCTTGGAATATAAAATTAACTTCCATTAAATAACATACCATCTTGGATATTTCAATCTAACCACCTAGTCCTATCTAGAGTAATTGGTTCTTTACAAGCCTTCTAAGCCTCTACAAATTTTTGAGTTCATCAACCCAACTACTTCAACTTGTAATTCTATCATCAACAATTTTCTCCTACTTAATGCATTTGCAACCCTATTAGACCTTCAACTTCTATGTTTGAATACAAATATATGGCTTTACATGAACTCTACCCATTTCAAATATCTTTGATTCTGTTTACCTTGGTTGTCTAGGAAATGCAATGCCTGATAATTAGTATACAAGATAAATTCTTTTGGAAACAAATAATGCCTCCATTTCTTTAAGGCCTGGCCTATTACATAGAACTCCTAATCATAAACAAAATACTTCTTCTTTGCATCATTCAAATTTTCACTAAAATGAGAAATAGGTTTGCCTTCTTGGCTCAATATAACCCCAATAATACCACCACTAGCATCATAATTGACTTGGAACACTTTTTTGAAATCAAGAAGTGTAAACATAGGTTGCTTTGTCACCTTCTTATTCAACAATTCAAAATTCCTTGCAGCTCCCATAGTCCACTCGAAATCTTTTCTATCCCCCCTCATTGTTTTAGTTAGGGATGCACATATACCAATGGAATTCCTAATGAACTTCCTATAAAAACTAGCCAAACCATGGAGTGACCTCACCTCACAAGTAGACCTTGGAGTACATCATTCCAAGATGACATTCAGCTTCTCCGGGTCCATTTTGAGACTTTTAACTAATAGAAAAAAACCCAAATAGACTAACTCCCTTTTGACACAGATACACTTCTTCAAATTAATGAACAATTTATCTTCCCTAAACCTTTCAAAGACATTATGAATGTGCAATAAATGTTCATCCTTAGACTTACTAAAAATAAAAATATCATCTAGATAGACAATAATAGATTTTCTCAAAATTTCTTTAGTACCTCATTCATAAACCACATGAAGGTGCTTGGCACATTGGTCAGTCCAAAGGGCATGACTAAACACTCATATAGACCCTACTTTGTGTTGAATCAATCTTCCACTCATCTCCCTCTCATATCCATATCTAGTGATAGCCACTCTTGAGATCTATCTTTGTGAAATACTGAGCTACACTCAAGCAATCCATAAGATCATCCATCATTGGCAAATAAAATTGATACTTGATGGTTATTTTATTTATGGGTAAGTGCACCAAGTTGTGGTTCCAAAAGGGGGGTATAAGTGGACACCTTTTTTCTAAAATCAGCAATTTCTGAACTTCAACAAGCATTTGAACTTCAACAAAAATAAAAGTAGTAGTCATTTGAATCTAGTTTCTAAACTACAAATTTTTTTTCAAAATTGTTTAGTTTTAGGTCCTCAAAAAAGGGGCCACAGAAAGTGGTACTATTTATTCCAAAAAACATAACACAATACAAAGTGTGGTGCCCCTAAAATTTTAACCTTTTTTTTGAAATTCTTTAATCGCTCTAGTCAAAACTTACTTAACACTATGTAGTTTATCCTAGATTTTTTGGGTAATTTTATAATGTGTATTTTTTTAATGAATTTTTTAACTAGACACATCCCAAAAACATGAAATATCTATGTGCTCCCCCTAGAAATGATTGAAAACTAATCTAAAATAAAAACTTCTTTTTTTCAAAGTGTGTAGAATGGAGTCTAGTTTCTAAAAAACTAAGCTGTTGCAAAATTTGATAAATGAGCTAAAATCTACAGCCCAATTAGTACATGTTTATTTTTGACAAAAATGGACATACATTCAAAAGAAACTATAGATGAAAGGCTTGAAATATTTCAAATAAAAAATAAATTATATGGTTATATAACTAGCACAGAGACCTAAAATTTTATGTAACTTGATCTTATTGATGCTCAACCATGAGGAATCTTGAAGGAGAGAACACAAGAAAAATCAATCATTTTTTGCATGTTTGCAGAAAAACACATCTCAGACTAGTTTATAGACTCCAAACCTTTGGGTTGGATCCCCAAGGTAAAAACAAGCCTTATGCTTCATAGAATGAAAAGGTTTGAATAGCACATCTATGCTATAGCATGCACACACTATTTAAAGCTTTTTAAATTTGGGTCTTAATAGCGCATGTACCCTATATTGCACACGTATTATTGAGACCTAAATAGTGCATAGAGAGGGAAGAGGAGAGGAAAAGTGAGAGAGAGAGAGAGAGAGGGGGGGGGGATGGGTGTGTGTGTGTGTAGAGAGAGTAGGGGATGGGATAGAGTGGAAGTGAGAGAGAGTAGGGGTGGTAGAGAGAGTATGCGATGGGAGAGAGAGGAAGTGTGAAAGAGAGTAGGGGTGACAAAGAGAGAGTATGACATGGGAGAGAGATATTGAGAGTAGGGGATGGGAAAGAGAGGAAGTGTGAGAGAGTGAGTAGGGGTGGCAGAGAGAGTATGGGATGGGAGAGAGATATTGAGAGTAGGGGATGACAAAGAGAGTAGGTAATGGGAGAGGGAGAAAGAGAGGGAGAGAGAGAAGATGATGGGAGTGTGTGTGAGAGAGTGTAGGGCATGGGAGAGAGTGTGAGAGGGATTAGGGTTGGAAAAGAGAGAAAGTAGGGAATGGGAGAGGGGAGAGAGTAGAAAGGGAGAGAGGGAGAGAGAGATAGTAGGCAGTGAGAGAGGCATGGGAGAGGGAGAGGGGGGGATGGGAGTGTGTATGAGAGATCTAGAGAGTAGGGGATGGGAGAGGAGAGAGAGGGGGGATGGGAGTGTGTGGGTGTGTGAAAGAGAGAGAGTAGGGGATGAGAGAGATAGTAGGTGGTGGGAGAGGGAGTGGGAGAGGGAGAGAGAGGGGGGAATGGGAATATGTGTAAGAGAGAGTAGGGGATGGAAGAGAGAGTAGGGGTGGTAGGGAGAGAGTATAGGATTGGAGAGAGAGATTGAGAGTAGGGGATGGGGGAGAGAGAGAGTAGAAGATGGGAGAGATATTGAGAGCAGGGGATAGGGTAGAGAGAGTAGGTTGTGGGAGATAGAGTGGGAGAGGGAAAGTGAGAGAGAGGAGGATAGGAGTGTATGTGTATGAAAGAGAGAGTAGGAAATGGGATAGGAGGAGAGAGAGTAGGGGATGGAAGAGAGGGAGTAGGTAGTGGGAGAGGGAGTGTGAGAGGGAGAGAGAGGGGGGATGGAAATGTGTGTAATAGAGAGAGTAGGGGATGGGAGAGAGTGCAAAAATGCGAGAGAGAGTAAGGGGTGGCAGAGAGAGAGTAGACATGGAGAGAGTGAGAGTGAGAGTGAGAGAGAGATTAGATGGTGGGAGAGGGAGAGCGAGTGAGAGACAAAGTAGGGGATGGGAGAGGAGAGAGAGGGGGATGGGTGTGTGTGTCAAAGAGAGAGAGTAGGGGATGGGAGAGGGGAGAGAGAGATAGAGAGAGAAGGGGATGGGAGAGAGAGAGTAGGTAATGGGAGAGGGAGTGGGAGAGGGGAGAGAAAGGGGGATGGAGTGTATGTAAGAGAGAGAATAGGGGATGGGAGAGAGTGTGAGAGTGTGAGAGAGAGTAGGGTGGTAGAGAGAGAGTAGGGGATGGGAGAGAGAGAGTAGAGAGGGAGAGCATGAGAGAGAAATAGTAAGTGGTGGGAGAGGGAGTGGGAGAGGGAGAGAGAGGGTGGATGGGAGTGTGTGAGAGATCTAGAGAGTAGGAGATGAGAGAGGAGAGAGAGGGGGGATGAGAATGTGTGGGCGTGTGAAAGAGAGAGAGTAGGAGATGGGAGAAGGGAGAGAGAGAGTAGGGGATGGGGGAGAGAGTAGGTGATGGGAGAGGGAGTGGGAGAGGGAGAGAGAGGGGGGGGAATGGGAATGTGTATTAGAGAGAGAGAGTAGGGGATGGGAGAGAGTGTGAGAGTGTAAGAGAGAATAAGGGGTGGCATAGAGAGAGAGTATAGGATGGGAGAGAGAGAGTGAGAGTAGGGGATGGGAGAGAGTGTGAGAGAGTAGGGGATGAGAGAGAGAGAGTAAGAGTAGGGGATGGGAGAAAGACTAGACTAGAGAGGGAGAGAGAGTGAGAGAGATTAGGGGGTGGTAGAGAGAGAGTGATATTAGGGGATGGGAGAGAGTGTGAGAGAGAGTAGGGGATGGGAGAGAGAGAGCAAAGAGGGAGAGAGATAGTGAGAGAGAGATAGTAGGCAGTGGGAGAGGGAGAGGGAGAGAGGGGGGATTGGAGTGTGTGAGAGAGATCTAGAGAGTAGGGGATGGGAGAGGAGAGAGAGAGGGGGGGGATGGGAGTGTGTGTCTATGAAAGAGAGAGAGTAGGGGATGGGAGAGGGGAGAGAGAGTAACTTGAGAGAGAGAGAGAGAGCAAGAGTAGCAGATGGGAGAGAGAGAGAGAGTAGGTGGTGGGAGAGGGAGAGATAGGGGGATGGGAATGTGTGTAAGAGAGAGAGTAGGTGATGAGAGTGAGAGAGTAGGGGGTGGTAGAGAGAGAGAATGGGACGGTAGAGAGAGTGTGAGAGTAGGGGATGGGAGAGAGTGTGAGAGAGAGTAGGGGGATGGGAGAGAGAGAGAGAGAGAGAGAGAGTGAGAGTAGGGGATGAGAGAGAGAGAGAGTAGGGAGGGAGAGAGAGAGTGTGAGAAAGATAGTAGGTGGTGGAAGAGGGAGTGGGAGAGGGAGAGAGAGGAGAGGGATGGGAGTGTGTGTGAGAGATCTAGAGAGTAGGGGATGGGAGAGGTGAGAGAGTGAGAGAGAGAGTAGGGAATGTGAGAGAGAGAGTGAGAGAGAGTAGGTAGTGGGAGAGGGAGAAAGAGGGTAGATGAGAGTGAGAGAGAGAGAGTAGGGGATGGGAGAGGAGAGAGGGTGATAGAGAGTAGGGGATGGAAGAGAGAGAGTAGGTAGTGGGAGAGGGAGAGAGAGAGAGAGTAGGGGATGGGAGAGGGAAGAGAATAGGGAGAGAGAGAGTAGGGGATGTGAGAGGGGAGAGAGAGTAGGGAGAGAGAGAGTAAGGGATGTGAGAGGGGAGAGAGAGTAGCCCAAGAGAGAGAAGGGGGGATGGGAGTGTGTGAGATAGAGAGAGTAGGGGATGGGAGAGGAGAGAGGGTGAGAGAGAGTAGGTGGTGGCAGAAGGAGAGCAAGAGAGAGTAGAGGATGGAAGAGGAGAGAGAGAAAGAGAGAGTAGGGTATGGGAGAGGAGAGAGAGAGTGAGAGAGAGTAGGAGATGAGAGAGGATAGAGAGTGAGAAAGTAGGGGATGGGATAGAGAGAGTGAGAGAGAGTAGGTGATAGGAGAGGGAGAGTGATAGAGAGTAGGGGATAGGGGCTGGTGGGATAGGGAGAGATGTGTTTTGACATAGTGTGTACATGCTTTCTAGTGCATATGTGCTATAGTGCATACACACTAAGTGAAATCACCAAAAATGGTCACAAAGAAAGTTTGGATCCCTTTTGATTCATATTCTACTTTTTGTTTGTTGTGCATTCTATTGTTCTGATAGAAAACATGAGTTTCAAGTTGTTGGAAGTTAGCAAACACTATTTGAAGATTTTTTGAAGCTAGCAAACACCAAATTCAATCATTGGATTTGATTTTTGAATATTCTTTCTATATAAAAGGTTATTGTAGAGCTTTTTAAATATTTTTTGTTGATATATAGAGAAAAATTTGATTATAATTTGACATGGTGTTTAATATATAGTGAATTCATTAAAATTTGTATGTTTGAATGAATTGTTATTTGGAAATGATTAGAAATTTGGAAAGTTGTTTAATATATATTGTGTATTCATTGAAATAATTGTAATTTATAAATTGTAAGTAATTTAGATGTTTGAATAATTTGACATGTAGAAATCATCATCATGCCAAGGAAGAAACCAAAAACTCAAACAAATGAAGATAGGGAGAGAGATTTAGAAATTAAAAGAGATAAAATCAAACTACTATGTGAACAAAGAAAATTGTAAAGCAATAATTAAAAATTGACTTTCGAAGAGGATCAAGAACCACTTGTACAAAAAAACAAAGAGGAAGAATTGGAAAGACAAAGAGAACAAATGAGACTGTTACGCTCAAGAAGACAATTGAATTGTGAAGCTACACCATCTTCAAATGTTGGAGTCATATCATCCTCTCATGTTGAATAGACACTAATTTTTAGATTTGACGATGTACACACTCCATCATGTCATGTTGAAGGAACAAAATCAACATATCAAGTAGGTGATATTCGATATTTTTTATCTTATTGCCAAGGCACATCATCTTCGATTCAAGGTATGCAAAATACTCAACCTTATGTTGATGTTCGAAATGTTGAGGGAATGGAAGAGATTATAACACATTCTAGAATTTGTTTTGGAAGACCAAAATATTTGATTAATATTGATACTAATATTTTGAATTCAATGCTTGACAAGATTAGCAAGAATACTTGTCAAAGATAAGTTAATCATATGTGTAGATTATTCTTTGAAGAATTAAATCTAATAGGTCAATTCCAATTATTTGTTGAAATAATGAGGAATTAGAAATATAGGTCTATCATGAAGATTCTTGGGCTAAGAATGATGGACGATTCAAATGAAAAAAGCATTGTAAAGAATCTAATGAGTACTTATGACAAAGTGGGTTTTAGATCACACACCAAAGATAGTAATATCACAAGATGAGTACTTACATCAAAAATAGTAACTACCTAAATGAAGAAAGCTTGACTCATGAGAAAGACAAGAAAAACATTGAAAATTGGTAGAGGTAATCCAAAGAGAGCCATGCTAAGATGTGAGAGATTGGAAGATCCAACAAAAAATGTGTTATGGACATTTAGTGGTAGACTACTATGAAACAAAAAAGAAATTAGTGAAGCTTTGAAATCACCGATCAAAGATTTTTGAAAAAATAACACATGTTTCCCCTAATCAAAGAGATGTTGTAAGGAGGATTGGTAGCCAGAATCACGACCCACATGCGAAACATTTTTGGACACAATTCAAACACATTTTTTTGCAAAATTTATTGGTATGTATCCTCAAATTTGAATAAGTCAAAGATTTTTCGAAGTGGGTAAACCTTTTTATGTGAAGATAAATCACACATGCACAACTTGTTTTAGGATACATATTTAATTTTCTAACCATTTTAATGTTTTTAGGAATATATGTGTGTTTTTACATTCTAAGTTTGTTTTGCAGAATTGTGACATGAATGAGCCACCAAGATCTTAAAGGGAATTCAAATCCAACATTTTATGTGAAATAGGGGACATTCGACAATTTTCCAAGGCATCATGCTTGGATGGTACATGCTTATTTTGTAGTTCTTTGAAACTTTTATCAACTTGTGAACATATGGATAGAACACATGCAATTGGAAATGAAATAGTAGATTACAAAAAATTTAAACAATAAGATATGCTCTAAAAGATGGAAAATAGGGTAAAAGATGTGATTTAGTCATTGAAAAGATTCTATTGTATGAGTTCATGAAGATTTTTTGTGAAAAGATTATTTACGAGTATGCAAGGCATACATGTAGATCTCAATGGCTATATTTCTAATTCAAATTGTGTAAGGATATGTTTTCATTGAATACCATTGTTAGTTGTAGACTTCATAGAGAACTACACACTACAACCACAAAACGAGGTACAAGCAAAGTATTATACTTTATTCAATAGGTTTCCATATTTGTTCACATAACATTCATGCATTCACCTAAAAGTACAGAGGATGATAGAAAGATTTTGAGGGACTACCATTTTTACATCAGTGATCATCAATCACATTCTACAGAGTTTGTAAATGGTTTTTTTCAACTATTTAATGAAGATTTGGATAACAAGGGCATAACATATCATTAGCACATTATTTGGTCAAAAAATTGTGCATCTCAATTCAAGAATGCATGAATGTTCTATTGGTTGAGCAGGATGCATAGGTTGTGTAGAATTCAATATATGTAGAATTTCATAGAGGCCGGCCATGGAAAAGGAGAGCACGATGGTGTAGGTGCATGCATCAAAAGAGCCTTAGCTTGTGAAGAACTAAAGTAAAAAGATGGAGCAATATTGATAAATGAAAAATCCATCATCTAGTGGTGTAACACTATAATGGGTCTAGGTAAGAAAGGTGAGTCTATAGTTCATAGATTTTTTTGGCTGATAGATAATACTAACATTGCACCATATGAGGATTGTTGCACACTAACAAGATGCACTGAGTTGCACTCTTTTAGAAGCTCTGATGTAGGTTCATGGAATATCCACACATGAAAAATGACATGTTATTGTACATCATGTGCAGAGAAAAATTGGGATGACTATGAGTCAATTGAATGGGTGGACAAATGAAATATATGGTTTCTGGACCCAATTGACACCTATCATCCCCCACAAGCACTAGAAATAGTAGAGATGGATTCATCTATTGACTTTGACCACTTTTCTGATCTAGTGCAACCTAGTAATATATATATATATATATATTTATTTATATATCTTTGTAATTTCAATATGTAACTTTATAACTTTTACTTAAGTATTTTCTAAATTAATGACTACATTTTGTACATTTGTCACTACAGGCCATGTTTTTTCTATTATTGCACCTAAAGACAATGATGAAGGGACAAATTATTACTTTTTGTTGTTGTGTCCAAGCCAAACAAAAACTAGATCACTCAGTTATAGATGGTGAAGGTTTAGAGTACCATATCAATGTAGTGGTTGTAATTGACACATGGCTTAGATGATATTCTATGAAGAACCCTACCTTGTGGTTATTCGAGGATTGGCAAATAGAGAGGAAGATTCTTCATTATTCAAACCTTGTTATGACATTAAATGTCCACTTGATAAAATATGGTTGAAAACCACATAATAAGATTCTTTAGAAAGTTAGCAAGTCAAACCATGAGGCAATACTTGAGACATTAAAATGTAGAGTAGATCCAGTTGGTTCATTAGATTGAATAGGTAGAGAGGGAGAGAGAGAAAGAGTGATCAATTGGATCCAAATACAATGTTACAACCTCTCCCCCAAGACTGTCCACATGACAATGTGGGTATTGTTATTATGTGTAAGTGATGAGATAAGTTTAAATCATAGATTTTATGTTTTGATTTGTTTAGAATCTAGATACATTATTTGAATTTATATTAGATTTTTCAATAGGACCCATTTTCAAATTAGTCATTTGAATAAGTGGAAGTTTATAATTTGTTGTTTAAATAAAAATGTAATGAAAGAACATGAAAATTGTTAGAATGTGAATTCTTTGTGATGTAAAGTCATGATTGTGTGCATGTAACTAGAAACATGAAATTGGTGAAAGCAAGAATATAATGGGAGAAGTTTCCAAGACTCATCAATCCATTTAGTAAGCTGCTTGACCATTGCTAGAAGCTCAAACAAATAATTCTTTGCATTTGGAACATTGTTACCAATAATGATATTATGACTAACATGCTTTTATCTTTTATTTGTTTTGTCATCTGCAATTATTTTAGATAAACTCCAAAACAAATTTATTTTTGAATCATAAACTTATAAAACCCATCTTATAAATTTTTTAGATGTTTTCTATTTGGAAGCATTAAGACCAAAGTTCATGATCTTTTGTTCACTCCTAATCACAAGATTCAAGTTTTTAGCATACGTATGGGTTCGGGGGTCAATTCCTTTAAGGATGACCATAGGTTGTTATGTTTGTTTTCTCTTAGTTTCAAGATTGTAAGGGTGTGATTGTGAGGAAGAACCCACACCCTTAAGGATAATCATATATGGTTCATCAATGTTTCATTTTTAGCCTTCCTTTTACCCTTTAGACCTAATCATGTTTATGTTCTCACAAGTTGGCTCAATCATATGTAGTTGATCTTTGCATCCTATTCTTCTTCCTAGAACTTTCTTCTTGTTCATGCTTAGGTACTTGGGTTCATTGAAAACCTTATGATCAGTATTTTTCATGAGTCTTTCCACCCCAACTTTCTTATTATCAATGAGATCTTGAATGAAGTATTTAAGTTTCACATAATTTGATGTAGAGTGCAACAATGGAAGCACAACCTTAAGACCCAACCCCCAAACCAACACTCAAGATGTTCAAAGGATTGAAAAATTGGTTTTTTTCACTTCAATACATGTATACCTCTACAAGGAGCCACTATGAGGGTTTTAAGACTCACCATACACAAGTATGACAAAAAGAAATTTGACCCGACTCAAGCCTTTAAGGACAAGTTCCCTTAATTTGGGTAAAATAGGGATTCTATGGTTCTAGGAATCACAACTTCCAACAAAGGCTAGAAACTATTTAGTCACAACCCAAATAAGAAAAATTCATCACTGGTTGCACTCTCAACAACCCACAACACAAATTGCAAGGAAGGACCTAGAATCCTATTAGGTCTCTAATCCCTGATTTTTGCCACTAACTTCAAACCTTCACAAAAGACTTAAGAAACAAATCACACTTTCAAATACCCATTTGAATTTCTTGAAAACCCCAAATTTGCAAAGATTGACTCCACTCCAACAAATCATAACCCTGAGTAAGTTCATAGGCCTAATTAGCTAGGTTAAGCTTGGGTTTCAAAGCAATAGGTTAGGAATGGGTGCACAAAACCAAAACTCCACTTCTATGGTATTCCATTAACTCAAAAAAGGACAAATTTTTTGATCACCAAGTCCTCAAAGTCTCTCCATCTCTTTATCTAATTTGGTCTCCTTAAAATTGGTCAAATACATGGTGATATTTGACCTAGGGCATGCTCCCAAAATTAAATGCCTTCAATTCATGTTCCAAAAATTAAAAAATATTATAGTACACATCCCTAACTTGTTTCATACAAGTGGAGAATAAATTCCATAGCAAGTTAGGGCCATTTGAATGCCAAAACCCTAAAATTGAGGGTTTCTCAGACCAGTAAGCTTATAAATTCAATTACTTTTGAAAGAAAAAGGATAAAAACTCCAAACCACTACCAAAAGCCTTCAAACACTTAGTATCAAATTTTAGATTAGAAAGGTCATCATCCACTACTTCTTCTTCTATACTATACTTGCAAAATGTCAAGAAATTGTATTGAAACATGTATATATTTTTTATTTGAAAGCAAGTTTATAATTGGATCTTTCCTATTTATCCATTTTTGAATGTATCAAGCCTAAATAGGCTATTTCTAACTATTCCACTCAACCATCAAATGTTTTGAGACATTAGGACTCCTAAACCAAAAATTTTCTTAACAAATTGTAAAAGTTACTAACAACTTTTAAGCAACTTTTGCCGCTATAGCAAGAAATATTGCATTTAAAATTGATTAATACTTAGAAACCTTGTAAGGCTTCCAAACCCCTAAGACACACCTAGAAAAACATGAAATGACTAACATATCATCCATTAGAACCAAATGATGCCCAAGGTTATAAACACACCAAAGGATCTTGTGTCCTTAACAAAATGGATGCGTCATAGACAGAGCTTCAAGGGCAGAAAAGTTGGTTTACTATTTTTTCTTGCAGGCCCTAAGTTGAACATCATCATGTGTTTAGCCTAGTTTTGAAGATAAATTGGCATAAAACTCTCAAACTTGTTGTAATGACCTAGGTGAAGAGAGGAATCAATTTTTATCATGTTGAGGAAGAGTCTGAAGTGGTTGTGCTAATTCTAGAGGACATTAATATATGGATTGGAAGAAGTTGCAAAGAAAGAAATTCATTTTTTGAGTCATTTTGACTGTTGTTTGCATGTTGCATGAAATATACAAAATTTTAGATTAGATGTGATAGAATTTTTTGATAGATCTTTGAATCAGTGTTCTTTTTCTTCTAGTCTCATCATTCTAAATATTTTCTAACTCAAGTTATTGCATTTTTAGTGAAACTAGGTTTTAAGACAACATTTTGGTGCACACAACAAAAATGGGCCTCTAACTACAATTTCCATAGTTAAAATTTCATGCCCACTTGGGAAATGGTATTTAGTAGGGTCCTTTTTAAGATTCTAGGGTTTCAAGATTGGAGGATGTGTTTTGTGATTTTTACAATCAAGCCCTAGGTCAAGTACCATGAAGGATTTGACCTCTTGTAGCGTGTTGATTCATGAATGGTAGGAGTTTTGGAATTGGTGAAGGGCTAAGAATTTCAAAATAAGCTATTTTAGTGTTGCTAAACCTTTTCCAAGTTTTAGAAGTGGAATCAAGTGAAAAATGTAAAAATTGCACTTTTTGTGCAAAGTTGCATTGTTGAAAGTTGTAAAAGTTGCTCAAATTTGCAACTTAGTGGAAAAAGGGTTGTGGGATCAAACTGTCTATTTTGTTAGCTCTAGGTGGTTGGGTGAACCCTAGCCCAAAGTGTTTCCTATCCCATTGAGAACTCAAACATTCTTGAGTATGCCAAACTAAAACATCCCTAAGGGTCACTAAATGCCATTGGGTACTAATCTTTGATGGGACATATCTCAAAGCTCATGTGAGATATGGATGTAATTCTAGGTCCCATAGGACCATGTTGTAGAGACCTACAATAACCTCTCTCTCTTTATGGAGATCTTACACTATTTTGATTTTGCAATGCCATCTCAGGTGATGCTGAAACTTATAGTATTGGCCAATACAAATTCACCAACTGCCAAATCTCCCTCAGCATTCATCATGGGATCAAACTATCTATTCTATTAGCTCTGGGTGGCTAGGTAAACCCTAGCCCCAAGCTTTTCACATCTCGTTGAGCACTCGAACATTCGTAGGCATGCCGAACTAAAATGTACCTAAGAGTCACTAAATGCCATACATCTGTGATTTTTGACAGGGCATATCTCAGAGCTTGTGTGACATATGGTTGTAATTCTAGGTCCTATAGAACCATGTTGTAGAGTCCTAAAATAACCTCTCTCACTTTTTTAAGATCTTACTCCATTTAGATTTTGCGATGCCATCTCAGGTGATGCTAAAACTTATAGTGTTGGTTAGTACAAAGTTTCCAACTACCAAATCTCCCTCACCATTTGTCATGGGATCAAACTGTTTGTTTTGTTAGCTCTGGGTGGCTAGGTAAAACCTAGCCCCAAGTTTATTCCATCTTATTGAGTGCTCGAATGTTCTCAAGCATGCCGAACTAAAATGTCCCTAAGGGTCACTAAATGCTATAGGGCAGCAATCTTTGATGAGGGATATCTTAGAACTTGTGCAAGGAATGGATGTGATTCTAGGTCCTAAAGGACCATGTTGTAAAGACCTACAATAATGTATCTCACTTTTTGGAGATCTTAGTCTATTTTGATTTTGTGACGCCATCTCAGGTGATGCTAAAACTTGTAGTGTTGGCCAGCCCAAAGTTGCCAATTGCCAAATCTCTCTCACCTCTTGTTGTGGGATCAAAGTGTCTATTTCATTAAGTTTGAGTGGCTGGGTCAACCCTATCCCCAAGCTCACCCCATATTATTGAGTGCTTGAATGTTCTTGGGCATGCCAAACTAAAACATCACTAAGGGTCACTAAATGACATAGGGAAGAAATCTTTGATGGGACATATCTCAAAGCTTGTGTGAGGTATAGATGTGATTCTAGGTCCTACAAGACCATGTTGTAGGGACCTACAATACCCTGTCTCACTTTTTAGAGATTGTACTCTATTTTGATTTTGTGATGCCATCTCGAGTGATGTTAAAATTCTAGTGTTTGCCAGTACAAAGTTTCCAACTTCCAAATCTCTCTCACCTTTTTTCATGGGATCAAACTATCTATTCTATTAGCTCCAAGTGGCTAGGTAAACCCTATCGCGAAGCTTGTCGCATCTCATTGATCACTCAAACATTCTTGACCATGCTAAACCAAAATGTCCCTAAGGGTCACTAAATGCCATAGGGCAGTGATCTTTGATAGGGCATATCTCGAAGCTTGTGTGAGTTATGGATGTAATTCTAGGTCCTATAGGACCATGTTGTGGAGACCTACAATAACCTCTTTCACTTTTTGGAGATCTTACTCTATATTGATTTTGCAATGCCATCTCAGGCGATGCTGAAACTTGTAGTGTTGGCCAGTAAAAAGTTGCCAACTACCAAATCTCTCTCACCTTTTGTCATGGGATCAAATTGTCTATTCCATTAGCTCTAGGTGGCTAGGTAAACCCTATCCCCAATATTTTCTCATTTCATTGAGCACTCAAACATTCTTGGGTATGTTGAACTGAAACATCCCTGTGTGAGAGAGAGAGAGAGAGAAAGTCAGAGTGAGATAGAGTAGGCAGTGGGAGAGGGAGAGCGAGTGAGACAGAGTAAGGGATGGGAGAGGAGAGAGAGGGGGAATGGGTGTGTGTGTGAAAGAGAGAGAGTAGGGGATGAGAGAGAAAGATAGTTTGTAGTGGGAGAGAGAGGGGGGATGGGAGTGTGTTTAAGAGAGAGAGTAGGGGATGGGAGAGAGTGTGAGAGTGTGAGAGAGAGTAGGGGTGCTAGAGAGAGAGTGAGAGTAGGGGATGGGAGAGAGAGTAGAGAGGGAGAGAGTGAGAGGGAGAGAGATAGTAGGCAGTGGGAGAGCGAGTGGAAGGGAGAGAGAGGGGGAACGAGAGTGTGTTTAAGAGAGATAAAATAGGGGATGGGAGAGAGAGAGAATAGGTGGTGGGAGAGGGAGTGGGAGAGGGAGAGAGAGGGGGAAATGGGAATGTGTGTAAGATAGAGAGTAGGGGATGGGAGAGAGAGAGAGAGAGAGAGAGTGAGAGAGAAGGGGTGGCAGAGAGAGTATAGGGTGGGAGAGAGAGAGAGATTGAGAGTAGGGGATGGGGGGAGAGAGAGAGTATAGGATGGGGGAGAGAGATTGACAGTAGGGGATGGGGGAGAGAGAATAGGTGGTGGGACACAGAGTGGGAGAGGGGGAGTCAGATACAGGAGGATGGGAGTGCATGTGTGTGAAAGAGAGAGAGTAGTAAATGGGAGAGGGGGGAGAGAGAGTAGCTCGAGAGAGAGTAGGGGATGGGAGAGAGAGAGTAGGTGATGGGAGAGGGAGTGGGAGATGGAGAGAGAGGGGGGATGGAAATGTGTGTAAGAGAGAGAGAGAGAGTAGGGGATGGGAGAGAGTGAAAATGTCAGAGAGAGTAGGGGGTGGCACAGAGAGAGTAGAGAGGGAGAGAGTGAGATTGACATAGAGAGAGTGAGAGTGAGAGTGAGAGTGAGAGAGAGAGAGAGTAGGTGGTTGAAGAGGGGAGAGAGAGAGTAGCCTAAGAGAGAGAGAGTAGTGAATGGGAGAGAGAGTAGGTGGTGGGAGAGGGTGTGGGAGAGGCAGAGAGGGGGGGGATGGGGGTGTGTAAGAGATAGAGTAGGGGATGGAGAGAGTGTGAGAGAGAGTAGGAGGTGGTAGAGAGAGAATAGGATGGGAGAGAGAGAGAGTGAGAGTAGGGAATAGGAGAGAGTCTGAGAGAGTAGGGGGATAGGAGAGAGAGTGAGAGTAGGGGATGGGAGAGAGAGAGTAGAGAGAGAGAGAGTGAGAGAGAGATAGTAGGTAGGGGGAGAGGGAGTGGGAGGGGGGAGGATGGCAGTGTGTGAGAGAGATCTAGAAAGTAGGGGATGGGAGAGGAGAGAAGGTGAGAGAGAGTAGGTGATGGGAGAGGGGGAGAGAGAGTAAGCGGTGGGAGAGGAAGAGTGAGAGAGAGAGAGAGAGTAGGGGATGGGAGAGAGAGAGAGAGAGAGAGAGAGAGAGAGAGAGAGAGAGAGAGAGAGAGAAGGGGATGGGAGAGGGGAGAGGGAGTAGGGAGAGAGAGAGAGAGAGAGAGAGAGAGAGAGAGAGAGAGAGAGAGAGAGAGAGAGAAAGAGTG
Source organism: Cupressus sempervirens (assembly GCA_028749045.1). Taxonomy (NCBI): domain Eukaryota; kingdom Viridiplantae; phylum Streptophyta; class Pinopsida; order Cupressales; family Cupressaceae; genus Cupressus; species Cupressus sempervirens. The sequence goes on along the minus strand of CM053789.1, from coordinate 641,562,400 downwards.
TAGAGGATGTGAGAGAGTATCCTAAGAGAGAGAGGGAGGGATGGGAGTGCGAGAGAGAGAGAGAGTAGGGGATGGGAGAGGAGAGAGAGTAGGGGATATGAGAGGATAGAAAGTGAGAGAGAGAGAGAGTAGGTGATGGGAGAGGGAGTAGGAGAGGGAGAGTGTGAGAGAGTAGGGGATGGGAGAGGAGAGAGAGACTGAGAGAGAGTAGGGGATGGTAGAGGAGAGAGAGAGTAAGGGATGGGGGATGGTGGGATAGGGAGAGATGTATTTTGACATAGTGTGTATGCACTATGTCAAATCACCCAAAAATGGTAAAAAAGAAAGTTTGGGTCCCATTTCATCCATTCTCTACTTTTGGTCTATTGTGAATTCTATTGTTTTGATAGAAAACATAGGTTTCAACATAGCAAACACTATTTGAGGACTTTTTGAAGCTAGAAAACACCAAATTCAATCATTGGATACGCAATTTGAAGACTTTTTGAATATTCTTTGTATAGAAAAGGTTAGTGCAATCCTTTTCAAATATTTTTTGTTAATATATAGATACATATTTGGTTATAATTTGACATGTTTAATATATAATGAATTCATTGAAATTTGTATGTTTGAATGAAATGTTATTTTGAAATGGTTAGAAATTTGACAAGTTGTTTGATATATATTGTGTATTCATTTGAATAATTGTAATTTGTATATGTATTTGAATGATTTGTAATTTACACATTGTAAGTAATTCAGATGTTTGAATAATTTGACATGTAGAAATCATCATCATGCCAAGGAAGAAACCAAAAGCTCAAACAAATGAAGATAGGAAGAGAGATTTGGAAATTAAAAGAGATAAAATGAAACTACTATGTGAACAAAAAATATTTCAAAGAAATAATGAAGAATTGATTTTTGAAGAGGATAAAAAACAACTGATACAAAGAAACAAAGAGGAAGAATTGGAAAGACAAAGAGAACGAATGAGACTGTTACACTCAAGGAGACAATTGAATTGTGAAGCTACACCATCTTCCAATGTTGGAGTCATGTCATCCTCTCATGTTGAAGATACATTAATTTGTAGATCTGACGATGTACACACTCTGTCATGTCATGTTGAAGACACAACATCAACACATCAAGTAGGTGATATTCCATCTTTTGTATCTTATTACCAAGGCACATCATCTTCAGTTAAAGGTACACAATACACTCAACCTTATGTTGATGTTAAGAATGTTGAGGGAATGGAAGAGATTATAACACCTAGAATTCATTTTAGAAGACTAAAATATTTGATTGATATTGATACTAACATTTTGAAATCAATGCCTGACAAGATTAGCAAGCATACTTGTCAAAAAAAAGTTAATCGTATGTGGAGATTTTTTTTGAAAAATTAAATATTATAGGTCAATTCCAATTATTTGTTGAAATGATGAAAAATTTTAAATTTAGGCATATCATGAAGATTCTTGGGAAAAGAAGGATGGATGATTCAAATGAAAAAAGCATTGTAAAGAATCTAATAAGTGCTAATGACAAAGTGGGTTGTAAATCACACACCAAAGATAGTAATATCACAAGATGAGTACTTACATCAATAATAGTGAGTAGCCAAATGAAGAAAGCTTGGCTCATGATAAAGACAAGAAAAACATTAAAAATTGGTAGACGTACTCTAAGGAGAGCCATGCTAAGATGTGAGAGATTGGAAGAATATCCAAAAAAAATGAGTTATGGACATTTAGCAGTAGACTACCACAAAAGAATAAAGAAATTAGTGAAGCTTTGAAATCATTGATCAAAGATTTTTGGAAAAATAACACATGTTTTTCTCCTAATTAAAGCGATGTTGTAAGAAGGGGGATTGGTATCCAAAATCGTGACCCGCGTGTGAAACATTTTTTGGACTCAACTTAAACACAATTTTTTGCAAAATTTTTTGCTATATATCTTCAAATTTGAATAAGTCAAAGATTTTTTGAGATGGATAAACCTTATTATGTCAAGATAAATCACACATGCACAAATTATTGTTGCAAGATACATATTTAATTTTCTAACCATTTTGATATTTTTAGGCATAAATGTGTATTTTTGCATTCTAAGTTTGTTTTGCAGGATTGTGACATGAATGAGCCACCAAGATCTTCAAGGGAATTCATATCCAACATTTTATGTGGAATAGGAGACAACCAACAATTTTACAAGACATCATGCTTGGATGGTACATGCTTATTTTGTGGTTCTTTGAAACTTTTATCAACTTGTGAACATATGGATAGAACACATGCAATTAGAAATGAAATAGTAGATTCCAAAAAATTTAAGATAGTGACATATGCTCTAAAAGATGGAAAATAGGGTAAAAGATGTGATTTAGTCATTAAAAGATTTCATTGTATGAGTTCATGAAAAAATTTCATGAAAAGATTATTTACGAGTATGCAAGGCATACATGTAGAGCTTGATGGATAGATTTGTAATTCAAGTTGTGTAAGGATATGTTTGCATTGAATACCATTTTTTTAGTTGTAGACTTCATAGAGAACTACACACTACAAAAACAAAATGAGGTACAAGAAAAGTATTATACTTCTCAAGAGGTTTCCATATTTGTTCATAGAACATTCATGCATTCACCTAAAAGTACAGAGGATGATAGGAAGATTTTAAGGGAGTACCATTTTTACGTCAATGATGATCGATCACATTCTACAAAGTTTGTACATGGTTGTTTTCAACTATTTTATGGAAATTTGGATAACAAGGGCATAACATATCGTTAGCACATTATTTGGTCACACAATTGTGCATTTTAATTCAAGAATCCAAGGATGTTCTATTGGTTGAGCAGGATGCACAGGTTGTGTAGAATTCAATATATGTGGTATTTCATAGAGGTTGGTAATGGAAAGGGAGAGCACGATGGTACAAGTGCATGCATCAAAAGATCCTTAGCTCATGAAGAACTAAAGTACAAAGATGGAGCAATATTAATAGATGCAAAATCCATCGTCTACTGGTGTAATGCTACAATAGATCTAGGTAAGGAAGGTGAGTCTATGGTTCGTAGATTTTTTTGGTTGATAGATAATACTAACATTGTATCATATCAAGATTGTTGCACACTAACAAGATCCAGTGAGTTGCACTCTTTTAGAAGCTCTGATGCAAGTTCATGGAGTATCCACACATGAAAAACGGTATTCTATTGTCCATCATGTGTAGAGAAAAATTAGGATATGAGTTGACTGAATGGGTAAACGAATGGGATATACGAGTTTTGGACCCAATTGACACCTATCATCCCCCACAAGAATTAGAAATGGTATAGATGGATTCATCTATTGACTTTGACTAATTTTCTAATCTAGTGTAACCTGGTAATATATATATATATATATATATATATATATATATATATATATATATATCTTTGTAATTTCAATATGTAACTTTATAACTTTTACCTAAGTATTTTCTGAATTAATGACCACATTTTGTACATTTGTCACTATAGGCCATGTTTTAGCTATTATTGAACCTAAAGACAATGAAGAAGGGATAGATTATTATTATTATTTTTGTGTCCAAGCCAATTTTTTTTTGGATCACTTAGTTATAGATGGTGAAGGTTTAGAGTACCATGCCAATGCGGTGGTTGTAATCGGCACATGACGTAGATGATATTCTATGAAGATCCCTAACTTGTGGTTATTCAAGGATTGACAAATAGAGAGAAAGATTCTTCATTATTCAAACCTTTTTGTCCCATCAAATGTTCACTTGATAAAATATGGTGGAAAACAAAATAATAAGATTCTTTAGAAAGTTCATGAGTCAAACCATGAGGCAATACTTGAGACATTAAAATGTAGAGTAGATCCAGTTGGTTGATTAGATTGAATAGGGATAGAGGGAGAGAGAGAAAGAGTGATCAATTAGATCCAAATACAATGTTGCAACCTCTCCCCCAAGACTATCCACATGACAAGGTGGACCATATTGTTATGATGTGTAAGTGATGAGATAAGTTTAAATTATAGATTTTATGTTTTGATTTGTTTAGAATCTAGATACATTATTTGAATTTATATTAGATTCTTTAATAGGACCCATTTTTAGATTAGTCTTTTGAATAATTGAATGTTAAGAATTCATTATTTAGATCAAAATGTAATGAAGGAACATTAAATTTTTTAGAATGTGAATACTTTGTGATGTAAAGTCATGATTGTGTGCATGTAACTAGAATCTTCAAACTAGCAAAAGTAGGTATACAATGGGAGGAGTTTCGAAGACTCATTAAGCCATCTTCAGTAAGTCACTTGATTGTTCCTAGAAGCTCAAACAAATAATTCTTTGCATTTGGAACATTGTTACCAAAAGTGATATTATGACTAACATGCTTTTATCTTTTAATAAAAATTAGGAGGAATCTAGTGGTTCAAATGTTGAGAGTGAGTCTGCTAAAAGAGGGACATTTAGGGGTAGAAGATCCAATGGTAGAGGAAGGTCTAGTAGAAGAGGTCCTAGTGTGTTCACTAGGAAGTGCTTTACTTGTAACCAAGTAGGAAATCAATTCTTTATATTCCCTAAAAAGAACAAACAAGGATATTACATTTATTTGGTTATGTTTCTTCTTACAATTTTTATTGCCTTATGTGTTTTGGGTTCGAATTTGAAAACAAGACACTCTCATGTGTCCTTTCTTAAATTATTGATGTAGTGTCACAAAAATAATTATTTTCAAATAAATTTCTTTCTAGAGTTTATCAATATGAAATATAGTTAGTTCCAACAATCCAATCCCTAAACACACTTTTCCAACTTTCGTGCAAGTTCCACCAACCTATTTACAAATATGGCTACAAGGGCTAAAGGTGAGAAATTGCTTCATTTGACATAACCACAAATCTAATACCTATTCTAAGGGTGGAAATAAGAAGTGTTTGACAACCCCAACAATATCCCAAAAGATCAAATTCAAATCTATTCCAGCACTCTACTAATCTACCTAAGTACACAGACCTAAATGGTCCCCTTTAGGCTTGGTTTTTAAAGTAAGACTAATGAAATGGGTGCATAGACAAGAGATAGTCTTTAAAAATACAATGGGTAATCAAGATACTAAAAATCCACCTTTTATTTGGTTACTTTTCTTCACATACAACTCCAACAATAAAATCCCTTCAATTTTAGACCAAATACATACAAATATTTGGTCTAAGGCTTGCAAGAAAAATTAACTCCCTTTGGTTTTTCAACTCCTACTTTTTAGATGTGAAATTAAACTCCTAGGTCTTCCATTTTAATTTCTTTTTGTTTCATTTGAACCATATAATCATGATCTATACGTCCATTTCCACAAAACCCTACTGAACCTAGGGTTTTTGGGTAGTTTTGAAAGAAAATATTGTAACTTTTGATAGAGATCACCAATAAATTTAAAACCAAGTGCATTGGATAGGGAACTCAATAAAGTTACTCCTTAGACCATTTAACCACCCTTCCCAATCCATAAAACATGTGCAAAAATGAAAATGCAATAGTTTTGAGCAAAAAAATAGTAGATTTTATTGAAATTAGTAAAAATCCATACATCAACCAACCAATTTTTCTAGGAAGGTTGGATCATAAATTTATAAGCATGTTTGATTGATCAACTACCTAGGGAATAGCTATAACTAGTTCAAACTCCTTCATTAGTAATATGCAACTTTTGAGCAAAAATTGTTTAGCAACTTTATATTGCATTTGCAATTTTTATAGAAATTGACTACCTAGGACCTCTAAACTATTCTAGGACCCTTATTAACCTCATCTAAGGTGTTTCCACCTATTACATAATTAATTAATTCCCTATAGGCCTTGGGGACTCATGGTTTATAGAATTTCCAAATGATCCTCAAGCCTTTACAAATGGGCTTATAACATCATGAAATTATTCCTAACATCCTAAAACCTTATTGTCTTGCTCATGAATCCTTTAGGAAGGTGGTGTAGTATAGGATCCTTTTGGAATGCCCCATGATGACCTTGAGTGCCTTGCCCCAAAAATGACCATATGAAAGATTATGATATTTTTCAGTACTTTGAAAAGTGTGTCCAAAAATGCAATTATCCTGTTAAGTGCTTTGGATAAAGTTTAAGTTATTTAGACTTTTGTGCTATTGGAGGGCTACTAATTTGTCAATCAGGTCTCTTAAGACACCTTGGAAGAATTAGGAATTGGGAGTTGGGTCTAGCCAAGTGGATGGTTAAATCCAATTGAATACACATTATATAACTCATAAAAGTCTAATTTAACCCTTGGTTAAGGCCTTTGCATGTTTGGAGTTATTTTGAGTCATATGGAGTTTGTAGGTGTTTTTGGCAATTTGGATAACTTGCTTGCTTGAATAAGTTTGGAAGTGGAGTTATTCTTGTGGATCCAAAGGTGTATATTTGAATGGGTTAAGCCTTTTGAATGATTATCCTTTGATAAAAGATTGAGTGGATATAAGGCATTGTTTCAAAGCGAAGGGATAGTTAGTTGTTTCTACATCAAATCATTGGTTGACCATTGACCTCTACATCACTTAAGGTGCCATCTCTACTTATAACTGAACAAACTATATCATTCACTCTTTACATAAATTGTGATAATTCTTCATTTGTAGGTCACCAAAGAAGAGGGCTAATAAAGTCAAACCAAGAGTAATAAAGGGTGAGATGCCAAAATCATCTATGAAATGGTATTATCAATTCACATCCTCAATTTTTATTAGTGCCTTTTGGTCAAGTACCATTGTGTGTTAATAATATATAGTTATAGATATAGTAAGATGGAAAATAGGTCTTGATCTAATGATAATGGGGTAGTTATAGATATAGTTCTCTCTAAGGATAATGTTGTTTAGCTGATGTATAAGTTGAGAGAACCAAAAGACTATTTAGGTCTACTAAAAAAAAATGGAACTTTTGATATTTTAGGATATAAAATGTTTATTGATGGATTTGACAAAAATTAAAAGTATACAAACAATCAATGTAATCTTCCATAAAATGGTTACTATGTTAATAACTTTAAATGTATTTCTTGATTTTGTTCCAACATTTTATGTGATTGTAATATTGGTTTGTATCTGAAGGAGGACAAAGAAAAAAGAGTAAACAAGTTGCATCTGTGAACACACCTAAAAATGGAAGTGGAAGAAAATATAAGGGAGCTAAGGAAGTAAAAACTATAATAGATCAGGACCAAATAGGGATATCATGAGATACAGGTGCAAGGAGTTCAAATGACAAACCTTTGGTATGTAAACTCCAAAATACATTTTTTGGTTTTGAACTAAACTTGAGTATGCATTTGACTTATTTATCCTAAAAATGCATAATGCATGGAGATCACATGTACACACTGACTAGCAGACTTTGGGATTTGGGCTTCACTTCAAAAAAATATGAAGAACGTGCATAGGTATTGGAAACTTCTCATATTGCTTAACATACCTATCACCTTTAAATATAGTTTCGACAAAGAAAATACAAGGAATTTCACAAGATATTGCACTGATCCTTCATAGCACTACCTTCCTAAGTGGCTCATGATGGAGGTTATAATGTTTTAGAATGTTAGGACTAGTTTCAAGTTGATATCAGCCCATTTATAAAGGCTTGAGACTCATTGGTGTTTCTATAAACCTTGAGCCCTTAAGACCTATAGGGAATTTAGTATCTAGGGAAATAGGTAGAAATACCTTAAATAAGGATAAAATAGTATTTTTAATAGGTTAATAAGTCCATTTAAATGATTTGGTAAAGTTTCATCACTTAGAAAATTCAAAAATTCAAAAGTTACAAAGTTATAAATTTGAATTTTCAAATTATAATGGTCATTGACATTTAGGAGGGAATTAGTTTCTTTATTGTTTTAAGAAAATTAAACCATATAAACAATTTTTATTGGTTGGGGTAGTTGATAGGAGTTTATTAAATGTTTCACAAATCCATTATACAGGCAAAGAATCCATGGTAGAGACTGCTACAACAAATTGAATAAAAAATTTCTGATTTCTTGCAAAGTTAAAGGGTTTTTTGGTATGATTCAAAGTTCTTATTGATTGGATTTCCTTGGAAAATGTTTTGATCATTTATATTTCATCTCTTTGAATTCTTTCATGTTCTAAAAACCCTACTACAGTCACTGTTAATCACTTTGGTACTATTTAGTCTTTGGAAAATCTGATTTTAAGACAGTTTTGTGTAGATTTCACACTATGAATATAGCACTCTAATTCTCATAGAATGACATCTTATTGAAATACATAAGATCAATTTAACATGTATAGTATCTTAGTAATCTTGTAAATACAAGTTTGATTAATTTATGTGGTGATCACCATAAAGAAGACTAAGAAACTAAGTGAATCTGGAGGATAGGTTGAAGGTTAGAGAGTTTTGGCCAAAAAGGGCACTATTTTATGATGGAATGTGTATAGAAATGTTGTATACAATGTGTTCCAACCTTTATTTGTTGCAGTAAACTTTGGGAAGGGTGACATTGAGGAAGCCCTAAATTTAAGAGTTTCGAGGGCACAATTTGGGACTTTGGTACCTAAAAACCTCTTGGAGTCAAATTGACTTCATATTATTTTAATTTGAACCTATTTATGACATTATGAAAATATTTTGAGCCTACGAGTTAGAATGGTTAGCACTTCCTTTGTAAATGCATGAGAATTAGGCCTTAAAATCTAAGAAATGGTGAAAACAGTCATATACCTTCCAAAGAAACCTACCCTATCCTTTTGATATGTTAAGGTACTCAATAAAGGGTACTTAAATATATAATTTATTTCCCTAGTGTTTTGGAAAAAGTTGAAGAAAAATCCTTGTGAGTGCTGCTGCAAGGCTGCAAGGCATGCTATTAGGCCTAGTTTAAGGAATACTGAAGTTTTGGTGTCTAAACCATTGAAGAAAGTATGAAACCTATTCAAGTACCTTGGATTTCATATTTAAGGGCTATCAAATCACATCATAAGACTTGTTGGTGGATAATTTACCATTTCACTTATTGAAGGCACTTTTGGTCACTAGATTCAATTGTACATTTGGTTGCAAACTAATCCAAAGGGCTTCTAACAAAGGTATAATCTACCTTGAAAGTGGACTCCACTATACATGCCCAACCCTCAAATCTAGGGTTCTCAACTAACTTAGATCAATCACAACTTCTTAGGGACTCCCCTTCTCCAATAGGCCTAAAAAGGTAAACTCTCCCTAGATGGGTTTAGAACTCAACTTTCCTTATAGAAAAGGTTTCTATGGACCTTATCTCTCAAAAACACCCAACTTTAAAGTTCTCAAACCCCCAACAAATGATTTGCATAATTGTTACTAGCATTTCTATTAGGGCTAATCCTAGCTTTCTCAGTCAAACTCCAAAACTTTGCAAAGGGCCACACTATCTTTTCAACTCTTTAGACACCATTTAACCACCTCTTAGAGATTCCAAAAGATCAAACTCTGACTCTATGCCAACACCAACTAACACCCACTTTGAGTCACAGACCTAATTGGCCAAATTAGGCTAGGTTACAAAGGAAGTAGGAGTAAATGGGTTCACAGACCTAACTCCACCCCTTGTAACTCATCTTCACATCCAATTAATCCTCCTAAACCCTTCACCTAGGTCAAATCAATTAGTTTGGAAGCTTGAACATTCTTTCTTCTTCAAATATAAACTAGACATATAACAATGTTCAATTTAGGGCTTGCTGGTAAAAATAGGTGACCTATACCTAGATTTCTAAATATTTTCCATCTTGAAGTACCCTCTCCTAACTTGCATTCCCCAAAGTGGCATTGAAATCAAATGGTGGAATTGCAAGTTAGGAGGCCATCTTGAAGAAAGCCTCAAATTTAGGGTAAATCTGACTGAACTCTACAAAAACTAATGTAACTTTTATTGTAGAAAAGATAAAGACTTCAAACCAAATGAAATGGAACACTAACTCAACCCTGTATCTAACAATACCAAACTTTCACTCCTACCAATCTATACAGGCTATAAAAAATTGAAACAACAAAGAAAAAGGAAGAAATTCTAAGTTTTATTCAATTTTTGCCACTCATTGGTCAAGTTGATCACATATATGTATAGATATCTGGTATGGTTGGATAGATTTGTTAATCTTATTTCTATTGCACTTGGAATGAGGTTCTAATTCACTCTACAACTTGAGATATTCCCATTTTACTAATTGTTGTCCCCATTTTGTGCCATTACCTAGGGTTTCATCTATTTTCCCTCATATCTTGAGATTCCACCATGGGAAATTAATGACCCTTGGTGGAATCTGAGTTAGGATTTTTTTTTTAATGTTCCTTTTGGTTTAAGGTCAATAGAATGAGGTTGGAGAGAAAAACTTGATGCTCTAGGCATGCGAGATCCATGTGCATGCTAGAAATTTGTAGCAACATCTTCCATAACTTGCTACAGAGAAGGTTTTGAGGATTGAAAATTGGTATGTGATCATCTTAGATGATCCACCTCATGGTACAATTTTTTGGATTGAAGTTTTTCTCAAGGGGTAGGGTACTTCCTTTGTTAATGGATGCCTAATTGCCTACATTCCTAAGTGAGCCTTAAAAAACTTAGTTGTTGCATACTTCTCTTGAGATCCCAAGGCTTTAGTATGTTGTATAAAATAGAAAGATTATCCAAACCAATGATTCTTTTATTTGGGTTCTTAAGAGATGTTTTTGATTTTCCATGTTCAAGGCTACAAGCCTAGTCTTGAGTTTGTGAAGCAACTAGCCAATGAAACTTGCATAGTTTGAATCTAATATTGTTTTCATGTTAGTTTGGACCTAAATAAACCCTTTTCATTCTTGGAAGTCACCCCTAGTCCTTATTTGTATTTGTGGGGTTCTATGTCAAATAAGCCTATGGGCCACTTTTTAGGCATAAAAATGAGCAATATAGGTGGATTTTCAAGGAAAAAAAGATTCTATGTTTCTTAGAAGGTTATAAAGGTCCTTAGGGTCATTAGGTTAAGTTTTAGGCATCTAGGAGTTAAGATGTCAAAAAATTGCAAAAAATTGCAAAAGTTGTCAAAGCAAAATTGCAAAAATGCTAACAACTTTGCAGGAGTTTGGGAATTGGTGAAGGGTTGAGTATTTGAAAATAAGTTATTTTACTATTGCCAAACCTTTTCCAAGTTTTAGAATTGGAATCAAGTGAAAATTATAAAAATTGCACTTTTTGTGCAAAGTTACATTGTTGAAAGTTGTAAAAGTTGCTCAAATTTGCAACTTAGTGGAAAAAGAGTCTTGGGATCAAACTGTCTATTCTGTTAGCTCTGGATGCCAAGTAAACTCTATCCCCAACCTTGTCCCATCCTGTTTAGTGCTTGAACATTCTTGGGCATGTCAAACTAGAACATCCCTAAGGGTCACTAAATGCCATAGGGATGCAATCTTTGACGGGGCATATCTCAAAGATCGTGTGAGATATGGATGTGATTCCAATTCCTATAGGAACATGTTGTAGAGACCTAAAATAACCTCTCTAAATTTTTATAGATCATACTCTACTTTGATTTTCCAACACCATCTTGGGTGATGCTGAAACTTGTAGTGTTGGCTAGTACAAAGTTGTTAACTATCAAATCTCTCTCAACTTTCATTGTGGGATCAAACTATCTACTCTATTAGCTTTAGGTGGCTAGGTAAACCCTATCTCCAACCTTATCCCATCCCATTCAGTGATCAAACATTCTCAGGCATGTCAAACTAGAATGTCCTTAAGGTTCACTAAATGCTATAGAGTTGAGATCTTTGACGAGGCATATCTCAAAGCTCATGTAAGATATGGATGCAATTCTAGTTCTTATAGGATTTTGTTGTAGAGATCTACAATAACCTCTCTAACTTTTTAGAGATCATACTTCATTTTGATTTTTTGATGCCATCTCGGGTGATGCTAAAACTTGTAGTGTTGGCCAGTACAAAGTTGCCAACTGCCAAATCTCTCTCACCTTTCATCATGGGATCGAATTGTCCACTTTGTTAGCTTTAGGTGGCTAGGTAAACCCTATCCCCAACCTCCTCCTATCCTATTTAGTGCTCAAATATTCTCAGGCATACTAAACTAGAAAATCCCTAAGGGTCACTAAATGCCATAGAGTTGTGATCTTTGATAGGGTATATCTCAGAGCTCATGTGATGTATGGATGCAATTCTAGTTCCTATAGGACTATGTTGTAGAGACCTACACTAACCTCTCTCACTTTTTGGAGATCATACTTTATTTTTATTTTGTGATGCCATCTTGGGTGATGTTGAAACTTGTAGTGTTGGCCAGTACAAAGTTTCCAACTGCCAAATCTCTCTCACCTTTCATCATGGGATCGAACTATCTACTCTGTTAGCTCTAGGTGGCTAGGTAAACCCTATCACCAACCTTTTCCTGTCCCATTTAGCACTTGAATGTTCTCAGGATTGGTTAATGGATTCGTGTCAAGCTTCTAATTGCTGACCAATAGCCATTAAATGAGACCAAGCTAGTTAAAAGTTTTTTGGGATACTTTTTGGAGGGCTTTATGACATTATTGACACTCCCATCCTCAACTCATAAATAAATAAAAATATGGAAAATATGACATGATCTTGGGTTGAAGTAAAATCTCAAGAAGTGATACACTTAATGAGCCATAAGAAACCTACATGTACATTCCCCAACTTATAACAAATGGTTGGATATAAAGGCTCCATATGCTGGCCCAAAAATGGAAGCCAAGGATGTAACCATGCATGTATTGGCATAGTCTCCCTGCAAGGATCCCAACTATCAACTATAGTTATTAATTTGGGCATCACTATATGATCTAGAATGTTATGAAGTACTGAAGCATGTAGTAACTCCTCCTATATCTCTAGAACAATCCATCAAACCAAGGAGTCATAAGGTCTTCTCCCATCAAAATGAATAGTTTTAAGGTCTTCTAGGACTTTTCAAACCTTTTTTTAGCATGTTTGGTTGTTTTTAGGCTTTCTTGCATTTAGACCCTATTGTGTGAACCCTTGAACAATTTTGGTATTTCTATAAACCGATTGATTCATGGGTCACAGGGGTCTAGTAGTCTCCTAGGGTCTTGTTAGAAGTCATAGGAGGTGTTAGGATCTATGTGTTATATTTCAGTGATTAGAACAATACAAATAGTGTACAACATTCATGGATATGTGAGCTTGGATCTGTGTTGCAAGATGAGTATAGACCTTATGTCTACAATTGTAATAATTTATGTAATGATTTAAGTAAGTTATAGATATTTTAGTAAAGACTAGTTGCAGGCTAGTGATAGAGAAATATGTCAGGTATTGTTACTATATTTTGGTTATAACTTGTTGGTGACCTAGAATTAAGGTTTGGGAGCATAAAGCATGGTAGAATACTTGCAATAGTGCATGATTTGGGATTTCCAACTCATTTGGTTTGTGTTGTGATGATCACTAGCATGTGGTGTATAGATTACTTACTTCTAGGAGCTAATGAGATAGTGTAGTGTATTGTTTGGATTGATAAGTAGGATTCCAATGAGTCCTAAGTGTTCTATTCATTCTCATGAGAGATGGGTTCATGCAAACCACTACTCATGCAAAATGGGTCAATGAAATTGGCTCAGAAAAAACATATTTGAATTTTGATAGAAATATCGCAATTTGACATGTTGTGGAATATATATGTTGCTTATCAATTAACAAGATAAAGGGGATTACTAATGAATGGTTCATAAGGCACAACACTTGATGAAGCTTTTACAAATGGAGTTGCAAGTAGAGTGGTTTTAACCATGTGGGAAACTTTTGAGTTAAGCACACTTGAATTAGAGTAGTACTAGGATGGGTGACCTCCCAAGAAGTATTGGCACTTCACCTCTCTAAGCATCAATTAGATTCAATGAGTGCAAAGTGTTCTATTCATTATCACGAGAGATCAGTTCATGTAAACCACTACTCATGAAACATGGGTCAATGAATTTGTCTCAAATACTATACAATTGACTTTTGATAGCAATATTACAATTTGAATTCTTGTAGAAATTTCTCCTACTTATCAATCAATGAGCTTAAGGGGAATTATAATGAATGGTTCATAAGGCACAAAACTTGGTGAAGGTTTTGAAAATTGTGTTGTAGGAAGAGTGGGTTTAACCATAGAGGAAACTTTATAGTTAAGTGTTCTCAAGTGAGAGTAGTACTAGGATGGGTGACATCTTAGGAATTCCATGTACCTCAACTCTATGATAATTACCTAGATACAATGAGTGCTAAGTGTTCTATTCAGTCTCATGAGAGATGGGTTCTTGTGTCCCACTACTTGTGAAACATGGGATAATGAGATTGACTAAAAAATTACACACTTGAATTCCATTAGTACTATAACAATTTTACTTGTGAAAAATATCTAAGCCTACTTATCAATAACACAATTTGCTAGACCATTTGACCTATCCTGGCATATACATACATATGCAGTCTCCATGGTGATAGATTGATTGATTTATGAGGTGCACACATAAACAAATAGGAAAATGTGTGAGAAGAAGCAAGGTATTTTTTAATAGGATTGACTAGCATTCTAGACAAACCTCCTAAACCATTCAATTATATTATTGTCTAGTTCATATTGAAACACACAAATATTACTAAGGAAATCATACCCCTTTTTATTTTTTCATTTATTAATAATGTTCCTCTTGTCATGATTTTGGATTGAAAAGGACTCAAGTTTATAGGGGGTTTGATTGTTTCCTTATCTCTTAAGTTTTGACAAGATTGTCTTATGCATTTTATCTACTTTACAAAATTCACACAAATGAGTTGGCATTACCATGTGACAACTCTGCTGCATTATAGAATTTGCTAAATTGCATGCCTCAGGGTTTGAACCAGTAAGTGAAAGTTTGGAATCTGCATTCCCTTGTCCTAACCTAACCATTGGATGCATTGGTTTTCTCTTTCTCACTAGATTTTTGGTACTTCCTTTGTTAAGGTGACCTGATTGGGGCAATTAGGCCTGTATAACAATCCAGTTTTGGAAGGCTTGTAAATGACTTCAGCACTTGCCCTTTTGGGGATAGAACAAACTCAATAAAGGGTACTTGGAATGCTAATTAGTTCCTAAAGTCTTTTCAAAGATATGGTACTTGTTGACTAATTTTTCTTTGGAAGGGCTAGTAGCCTAGATACTACATTATGAGGACATAGTCATGAAATTCATGTTTTGGTTGTTGTTTGGCCATGGTTCCTTGGTTTTAGTTTTGGGATGAACCCCTTAACATGCTGATCAACCTTATTTGTGAGAATCCACCATTCATGGGTGTGAAGCCAAGTTTTCTAGTGTAAAGTTGTATGGATTAATGATGATCTCTTAGTGTAATTGTTGTGTCAAGGTGTAGAAGTTTGGGTATATAATCTGTCTTGTTGGATTGACATCAGCTTTGTGCTTATTGTACCCTAACCTTTACATCATTCTACCTATAAAATTCTATCTTCTATAAGGTAAAACATTGACCAATCATGCATATAAGGAAATATTTGCATTGGAATACATGTGAGTGCCCATTACAATTGGTATTCTATGATGGTAGATATAACATATGGAATTAATGAAACCTTGAGAATCCTATTAGGCTCTACATCATAACTAAACCTTAAGAATCCTATTAGGATTTACATCATAACTAAACCTTGGAATTAATGTAATGTATTGTTTTCAATTTCAGATTTGTTATATGTTTGTAATAGTAAGTTATGATAAATATTTAGATGCATAACGTAGAAGATAGGCTTTAAACATGAACAAGAAGATCATAAATCAATATGACAATGACATAAATTGCAAATGATAAATTTTTGGCTATATGTAATAATTTATGTTTTGAATTGAAATTTTGTTTTGACTCTTGAAGTATGATTATTTCTAATATATATATATATATATATATATATAAGTTATTTAAAAAGTAAAATAGACTAGTAGTAAATTTAACTTGCTTGTAAGTTTTGTGGCCTATCTACACCTAAAGAATCAAATGCATCACAAGTCTCAATTTCAGTAACCACAATATTACAATAAATCCATCCAATAATCTAAGAAATGAAGAGAGTAATTCTTCCTTGTATCCCCCTACCAAGGAACCTAAGAGATCACATAAATAATAAGGGTAAAAGTGGAATAAATTTTATTCTATTTTTAACACAAAATTGAAGCACATACATTTAATTTTTAATTCTTCTAACATTAAATATTTTGATATATCTCATTGATTTAATAAATGAATATTCTATATTAACTCAACAACCAAGTTCTTATAGGTTCCCAACCATCACTACTAGAAATGCATACATAAGTTACCATAAGTAAAAACCATCATAAATATATGAACAAGATTTCATTATAAATAATTTAATCCATTATTACAATTAGATAGCATAAAAATCACATAAGCATACCAAGGACAATCATCTTGGTATACCTATTCTTCTTTATTGCAACTAAGCATGTGTACATATACATATTACAATGAGCAAGTAATCATTACATATCATGTTTTCATATACTTCTAACATGTTTCTCCTCCAACATGATCTCTATACAAAATGGATACATAAGTATTATATCATAGTCATGATACAAAAATATGATGTTGCAACATCAAGTCACACACAAAAAAAGATGCAAAATTGGAATGTGTGAAGAAACATCATCCAAGGCTCTTGAAAAAGTCTAGAAAAATACTCAATAGATAAAAGACTTTCCACCCAACCATGGAACCTTACTTCCCCACTCCCCTAAGCTAGGAGATAACACAAGGCCCTACACCAAGTTCAAACATAAGCAAGGGG
Source organism: Cupressus sempervirens (assembly GCA_028749045.1). Taxonomy (NCBI): domain Eukaryota; kingdom Viridiplantae; phylum Streptophyta; class Pinopsida; order Cupressales; family Cupressaceae; genus Cupressus; species Cupressus sempervirens. The sequence goes on along the minus strand of CM053789.1, from coordinate 641,545,501 downwards.
ATAAAATAGCTATTTTAACATTGATAAAGTCTATTCCTAATCAATATTGTATGAAAAATTCAAACTTATTAGGTATTGATTTAAACTTGATAAACAAATGATAGAGAAGGAAAACTTTAAACATGAACAAGATCATAAATCATATGATGATGAAATATTGGAAATGATAATATTATGCTTAAACAATGATAAAGTTTACTGTTAATCAATATTCTATCAAAGTTTTGAACTGATTAGGTATTGAATTTAATGTCATACATTAACATATCTAATTTAATATCATACATAAACAAACATATAATATAAAATGATAACCAATAATGTCTTGTACATTAACAAACACATAATATATTATAATAACCAATAATGTCGTACATGAACAAACATATCATATATTAACCAATAATATCATAAGTCTAATAATGTCATACATCAAATAAATGTCATACATCAGGTATAAAATGTCATATATACATCAAATGTATATTGAATATGTCCACTGACATAAAATCCAACATATATGTCCACTAATTCCTATACATATACATGTCTATCAACTATATCTTCTCCTTCCCATGAGGGGAAGGAAACAAATCTCTTGAGGTCTTCTATTTTCATGTGGAGGGAGATGGTGGTGATGATGGGGTCTTCTTCACACACTCCCTCATCCTCTTTCTGAGGCTCTTCTCTAACTTAAGATGATAGAAAAAAAAGTAGATATGAATCAATAATTACTATACGTTGAAATCAAATATATGTACACAAATAATTAATTATATTCTTACTACCATCAAATAGTCACTCTGCAAGTCCACCTTGATGGCTCGTGGATGATCAGGTGTAATGAGACCCTACAACAATTCAATTAATATAATCACTTATAAATAATATTAGAAATTTTGATACTAACTATTATAAAAAACAACTACAACCAAGAAAATTCTTTCATATCTCAGTCAATGGTTGTGAACTAGCCATAGCTGTAGCCACTCCATGATCGATGGACTGTTGGAGATGAGGAGGAGTGTCTAATGTCAAGATCAACATGTCATACAATACACATTAGATGTAACATGAAACATGAAACATGAAACAAATATAATCAAATGAATTAAATTAACATGAAACAAATGTACCTCTATGAAGCTTGTATCACATCTATGCTATGAGTCTGTAGTAAATGTTGATGGTCCTATAGAGAACTGATGCACATGCATAATTTTTTTTTGTCAATCCTTAATATGATTACTTAATAAATATAAGTATTAATTTAATTTATTAAACTGATACACACCTCTAGACTCATGGATGGGACAAAAAATGGGGTTGGGGGATCATTAGTAGGCCTGCCAACACTCTAACCATGAATTTTGAATAATGTCAATAGATGCTAACTAATTAATCATTCACTATACATATGAAATGTGATCAAATTCATAAACTATAATTGTAATTTACCCATGTGTCAATGCCAAATGTGTCATTTAGGAACTGATCAATGATGAGCCCATCATCCACACCATCTCCAACATGAGTGCCAAATGTGCATAAGGATCCACATGATGTGCACATGCAATCACGATGCACAGAAGGCTCCCCCTCAAGTAATGGACTCATTCAATGAATGAGGGTCTACGTCAAAGCATTAATGGTCCCTAGAGTACTGGCCTCTACATGTTCCTTCACAACTAAAGGAATAGTCACATGCTTACCTTGTGGCTTGACCATAGGGTCCCTAACTACATTAGGGTCATGACGTGCCCCCAACCTCTCAAATAATGACCCCCCCCCCCCCCCACCTTGGGAGTCTAATATATCAAAATAATTGAAGATCTCCCCAAGGACAAACTCACAATACAATTTCTTTAAAAAATACATCAGGACCTCATGATTGTTGCAAGGAGGAGCATCAAAAATCATCCACCATCTATCCAAAAATTATTTCTAATAGCATCGTGTATGCACCAGTGGATGGGAAATTGTTTAGTACCCTCTCTAACAGTATTTTTTTCATTGGGTTTTCTAAATAATGCACATATTGTACCTTTTGGTATTTTTTTTTTTAACATCTTGATATGACAATTTATTTGCATAATATCTTTTTTTTTCATCCCTCTTAACCAGCCAAACATCTAACCGACCACTAACATAAACTATGTGGGTCTTAATGGATTCGAGGGACAATGCCAATTGAGCTCTCATTGGATTGGTTTGTCCACATTCTTTCAACTGACCAATTAGTTCTTCTAATTTAGTTTTTCCTCTTTCTATTTCATTTATTATATTTTCTTGTGTGCCAAGAGGAGGTCTTACAATTGGTTTAGGCTATAGAATTTGTTGTTCTTCTTGTGGAGGGTTTTGGTTTTGATTTTTTTGAGGATTGTGAGCTTCTTGGAAATTTGCCAGTTCATTATTGACATTTCTTGATAATAAATCAATTAAAATCTAAATAAATAAATAAATCTAAAGAAAATTTGTTTAAAACCTACAAAACAATATAAAAAACCTACAAAACAATACAAAAAACCTAAAAATAAATATAAAAAATGTATCAAACAATGCAAAAAGGAGTTTAGGTAACATATGGCATCCTCGTGATCTCAAACTTGGATGGCGAGGAGGCATATTTGCAAGGCTAATGGTGAAAAGCTTGGTTTGTTGCAATCCACATATGCATTGCTGCAAGGAGAAGTAGGAAAAACAAGTGAAAATGAATGGGTTGCAAGTATGCAACCCATTTATAATATTTTTTCTTTTTTAAAAGCATGTATAGCACATATGCACTATTGAAAATTGAAAAAAAAAATTTGTCACCTTTTTGGCACCACAACTTTGTGCACTTACCCCTTTGTCAAAAACTTGATCAATAGAAGAGACATCTTTCTTGAAAATTCTTTTATTTTGTTCCCACCATATCACCCAAACAACTAAAGAAGGTATAAATTTCAAGAGGCAAGAGAAAGTGGAGGAGGAGAATAGCATGGGAAAAGATTCAAACAAATTCCAAATCTTGTTTGGTAGTGGCATGGCCACATTAAGTTTCTTGATCATAAATAGGCAATAGGAGAAAGAAAATCTGCAGTTGATAAATAAATGGTCCATTGATTCTAACTCCTTCCCATATAAGACACAATAAAAGGGGTTTGTAATGCCAAACTTTGAAAGTCTATCACTTCTTAGAATCTTCTTCCTAAGATCTAACCAAGAGAAGTAGCCCACTTTATGGAGGATAGTGGGGTTCTAATAAAATAAAATAAAATGCTTTTCTCTTACTATTATTATTTTCAATCTTTTGGAGAGCCCTATAAAATTCCTTAATTGGGTACTTGCCATCCTTAAATGGAACCTAAATTAGCTTGTCCTCAAGTTTCAATAAGAATATAGACCGTTGTTGAAAAATGTTGTTGAGAGAAGAGGACTAAATATCATTGAAAGACAGTGAAGAAGAGTCCTTCCAAATTACTTTTCTAGAGAATATTTCCATAGTCAGAACATAGTCTAGCAACTTAGAGCCCTGGAAGCTAGTTGAGATGGCAATGATCTCTTCATATTGATCTAGCTAAGAGAGTTGAGGGAGGCCATTCCAAGAGTTAGACCAGAATTTGAGATTGTGATTGTTGTTCACTTCTCAAGATATGTACTTGGTAACAAGGTCTTTAGAATTAATTATGAAGTTTCATATTGCTGATCCCTTAGGAGGGTCAAGAATGGAGAAGATTTGTGAAGGACACGTATCATCCAAATGTTTTTCCTGCAAGATTTTGCACCATGTAGATCCAAGCTTGTTGTACATTTTCCAAACAAGCTTTGCCCTAAAAGATTTTTTTCTATGGGCAAGTTTATGCAAACCAACTCCTCGATGCAATTTCTATTGGGCCATGTTTTGGAGGGAGATGAGAGGAATCTTCTTATTTCCAGTCATATTGCTAACCCAAATAAAATCACAAGTTTATCAATTTGGTGGATGATTGTTGTAGGAGCTTTGAGAACTAACATATAGTAGTTGGGAATTATAGATAGAATAGATCTAATTAGCATAATTTTCCTAGAAAAAAAAAAAGCCACCTAACCTTCCAAGCTGAGGTCCCAACTTTAATTATGTCTATCATAATAGACCAATAAGTAGCTTTGTTGGCCCCCATAAAGAAGGTAATCCCTAGGTAGGTGGAGGGGAGTTTGTCAATTGAGAAACCCAAAATCTTCACAATCTTATTTGATATGAACAATTTTGATTTTGGAGTATCTAATAGTGTAAGGGCAATCCTGTATCACCCAAAATTATGCTTATTGTTAGTTTCTGTTTAATGTGTTTTCATTTTTAGATACCCATTTGGGTCAAATAAAGATTCCAACTCTCATAGATCCACTATTGGTTTTTTAGGATTATTTTTTGAGCACCTTGAAATATGTGCCAATGTAGAAAATAGGTTATTTTGTAATTTAGCCATAAGTATAACGAGTTAGAGGGTGTAAGTTGTAGGGATGATTATAATTGTAACTTAAAGCACTCTAGAAAAAGAATCAAGTAAAAGGGCTTTACAGTTTGAAAGTTAGTACATTTTTAAGTTGTCTGGAGACCTCCTAAGAGCACCTCAAAGTCATATTTGAGGAACTAAATGGCTTGTATAGGCACAAAAAATGGGGGACTGATGCAAGGAGGGATAGGGAAAACTAGGGCCAATGGCACACCCAGCTCTCTGAACCACCCTGTAAGAGCTAACATAGCAGAATTCTAACACATCGAATAAAAAACCAAAGGAGGAAGAGAAATTTTTTTCATTGATTCTTCAAATATTCAACATACATGGCCATCTCTAAGACATTCTAGGTTATGACTAGATACACAATACATTCATATTTAAAGATGTGGCAACAAATTCCCACTTTTTAGTTCTGCTCCCAATCATCTCTTAAAAATTCTAAACTACTTAGTTCTAAGCCTAATCACTATATTTATACTAGCCAAAATGGCTTATAGATCATTCTAGAACATAGATAAGCCACAATTCATCCCATAGCAAATATTAAATGAAAATAAACCTAATATTAAATACAAAAGTTGGCCTACATTAGCAATTAAATGTCCAGGAATCGATGTCCAAGAAAAATCATGATATCTCCTTTCTCCAATTGAATTAGAACTTGTGCTTCAAATCGTGGGTAGATATTTAAGTCCTCTACAACCCCTTAAGTGTGAAAAGGCTAATTCATCAAGCAGAAGTGTGCATCCATTCTTAAAGTCAAGCCAAAAAATTATTGTGTACAACCACCAAAAATCAATACTCTAGGAGAATTTCCATATCTCCCAACTTTAAAGGAGTTAGAACTTGTGTCTTGGATAATAGATAGTACTATAGGACCTTTTAAATTCCTAAAGTGTAAAGAATTTCATTAATTATGGAAAATTAGTTACATAGTCTGAAATAGGCACCTAGAAACCAAAAACCACAGTTTCAACAACAAGATAAGAACTACAAACATGCAGGATCACAGTGCAACCTAGGATGCTCCTGCATCATACAACTAGGCTTGAAAGAAAAGATTCTCTTGATCATTGAGATGTCACAACTTAAGCTGAATCAAACTTAGATTGAGAAATCCATGAAGCATCTTCCATAGGTTTGTTCTTCCAGTTCACCAAATATTCATAATAATCTTTTCCCCTTGTGCTCTTACCAATTCTCTGATCTAATATCTATTCAACTTCTTCAATATACTTATTAGGATAGTCTTCTAATATACTAACTTCATTATTTGACTCATGATACTTGTATAAATTAACAACATTGAATATAGGAGATATACCCATGTCATCAGGTAACTCAATTTCATAAGAATTTCCACTATCCAACTTTTTCACGATCTTACAAGGTCCAAACTTCTTCATCTTCATCTTACTATATCTTCCAAATAGAAATCTTCCTATCTTTAGATAAACCATCAACTCATCACCAATTTGAAAATCATGATGGCTTCTAGACTGATCAACATTCTACTTATACTTTTGATGACTTTGTTTACTCCTCAACTTTACTTCCTTATGTAAAGACACCATAAAATCAGCAAATTCTTCTCCTACAACACTTCTCTTTTCTTCACCAGTAATATCTCTCAAATCTAAGACTCCTCTAGGATTCATTCAAGTAACAATCTCAAAAGGTTTCTTTTATGTACTTCTATTAACAAAATTATTATATGCAAATTCAGCTTGTGCCAATACCATCTCCAAATTATTGGGCTTATTCCTAACTAAATATCTTCATTCAAAGAACAATCTCAAAAGGTGTCTTTCTTATACTTCTATTCACTAAATTATTATATGCAAATTTAACTTGTGCTAATACTATCTCCCAATTACTAGACTTATTCCCAACTGAACATCTTAGCAAATTACCCAAGCTTTTATTTACAACCTTTGTCTGTCCATCTATTTGTGGATGGAATGTAGAACTACAGTTCAACTCAATACCCATATTTTTCAACAAAGTCTTCCAAAAATAATCAACAAACTTATTGTCTCTATTAGAAATAATACTTCTTGGTAATCCATGCAATCTTACAATCTCTTTAAATAAAATTTCAGCAACATGCTTAGCATCTGATGTCTTCTTATATGGTATGAAATGAGCCATCCTAAAAAATTTGTACACAACAACAAATATAGTGTTGGAAATATTCAGGACTAACAAGGTTACTGAGAGGGGAGGGGTGAATCAGTAAGCTTTAAAATTTAAACCAATTTAGCATAATAACAAATTCACCATTCATTCATCTACTTTACTATATGCATGAAAAGATTAACACATTGATTTGGTGACCCATAAACCTTTCAAATTGAAAGTAAAATTGGGGTGGGGATGATGCCCACGAAACTTCAATACTGCAGTATAAAGTTGGCCGGTTAAGGCTTACAGTGATCACTTTTGGTGATCTGCCCTGTTAGGAGCAAGTAGGACTGCTAGATCCACCTTGTTAGAGGATTTACAAACATACAATGAAGTATGCACTCTGTTAGGAGATTTACAAAAGACTGTTAAGTCTACCCTGTTAAAGGATTTACAAAATTGATTCACCTATTAGGATGAAGTAGTGGATCTGCTTGCAACTGGTTTTTTGATTAGATCTTATGTACTAATCACTTGATGTGATGGATATATCTTTGCTGCTCCTTGATAACCTTGTTGAATACTCCGCTGCTGATTCTCTTTCAATTCGCTCTTACTTCACTGTTACTTCTCTTCATCATTTTTTTATTATTTTCATCATATTTGCAAATGGCACAATACATTACATATATACCATTCCAATATTTATAGAAACAAGGTCGGCCAAACACAAGTGGACAAAACATTACTAAGTCAACCAGATAGTAGAAAACTTAGGTTCCTCAAACTCACTCGGTGACCTTCTGACACTCGGCATTCACTACATTACATGGCATCGTCATGCACTCAGTAGAGGTAGGGGCTCGGTCCATACTAATCACTCTGAGTAGCTTGGAACTTGGTAACCACTGGTGACTCAGTAAACATTGTGTCACTCGGTAGAAACTAACTCCTTCGATTCACTTGGTAAGCACTGAATACTTCTTTTACCTTTCTGTCTTGGTAATCACTGAAACCTTTATTTACCTTCCTGACTTGGTAAATACTAAATCTTTCGTTTACCTTCCTGACTAGGTAAACATTAAATCCTTCATTTACCTTTCTGACTCAGTAAACATTAAAACCTTCATTTACCTTTCTGACTCAGTAAACATTAAAACCTTCATTTACCTTCTTGACTCGGTAAACACTAAAACCTTTGTTTACCTTCCTGACTCGGTAAACACTGCTGAACATACTTGGTAACCAACGAATGCTCGGTATGAACTGTAAACTGAGTGATGAACTCGGAAAGCATTTAGAATTAAATAAGTTTTGTAACTAATGACAAATGTATCATTATTCCAACAATCTCCCCCTTTGGCATTAGTGACAAAAACACTTATGAGCCAAAATTTATATATAAGATCTGACAAAACTGATTTGATTCTGCTGTGCTAAATATACATGGGCTACCTTACATATAACTCCCCCATACAATATACACAAGGTTTTTACATGAGTTATATGACTTTATTCTTTATTACTTTATTACTTTCTCCCCTTTTGTGTCTGATTTTCCTCTATATATTACTTTCTCCCCCTTTTTGACAATAATGCCAAAGAATTAAAAAAAATGTATTTACATGGAGACACCAAAATGTGTGATAAACTCAAAATGTACCTAAAGAATTAGTTGCAGAGTTTTATCTCAATTGTCTTGCAGGATTTTACATGTGGAGAGAGCTACTTGAACTTCTGCAGAAAGTTCAATCACATGGTCTGCAACAGAGAAATTATTGTCATGAATCAATGTTTTTGAATATGCAATGTGTTTCTCCATTGTGTTCATGACAGGAAGGATTATATTCTGGATGTCAATCAGAGTAGACTTGATCCTTGCTTCCTCTCTCAGCAATTCTGCCTGTTTCTCTGACAAAAATTTGATTCTCAGATGATGGGATGAACTTGCACTGTGGTCAGATTGCAGCATTTGGGCACTGACCTTCATATCCGCATCAATTTTATTCAGCTTTTCTTTTACTTCCTTTGTATACTCGGTAACATCACAAAGTTTTGCAAAAAGTGAGGTTACATTATTAAAAGAATTTTCAATCTCAGACAAAATTGAGGTTAATTCAACTTGTTTTAATGCAATATGCTGAGCAATGTGCTCAAGCACCTTATTGTCAAATTTCTTCTCTGCCTTTTCAATCATATTTTCTTGGCCAGAGGTATTCTCATTGAATTTATTCACCGCTTCTTCTAGTTGTAACAAAATGTGTTGAGATGAATCCACATCAACACCTATAGCTTTAGTTAATATGTTTTTAGCACTTTCAATAATGCTATACTCCTGGTCTCTTTCATGCCTGAGCTATTTTTGCCTAGCCTTCTGCTCTAATAGCTGACTGATAATTCTCATTTCATCAACTGATGCAGTATCTAGATGTATCTTAGGAATGACAATGTCCTTATCCAGATCTATTTCTTCATCTACTGCCTTACTGGAAAACATGTATCTCTTTGGTTTTTCTGCAGTGACTGCACCTTTGCCCTTTGAAATTGAAACAATAGTTGATGATGTTGGACTGGCTATCAAAACTGGAATGGGACCAACTAAAGGTAAACTAAGAGAAGTGCTGGCTGTATCAAAACTTGATGTACTTCCCAAAAATGATGTACTACTCAAAAATGATGTACATACTGGTATATTTACAATTGGAGAACTGACTGGAGCAAAAATTGGGGCCAATGTGGCTAAGGAAGATAAAATTGATAAGAAACTAGGAAGACTTACTGTACAAGCTACAGGTGGAAGAGATATACTCGGGTAAGTAGCTGCTGCAGTGGATTACTCGGTGGCTGATGATGTGCTTGGAAGCTTGGTAACTGAAGAAGTGACTGCTAGCTCGGTAGATGAAGTGCTTGGCACTTGTATTGCAGAAACCTGGAACTGAGAGGAGACTGGAGGAATTTGAGCAATGGATGTCTCTGTTGTGCTCACAATCTTGCTTGAAGATCCTATCTCCATAGTAGATTTTACAATCTTTGGTGGAGAGTGAGGAAGGGAGGCAATGAAATCAGTTGCAATTTTTACTGGATCTTCTTCCTCTTTGTCTTGTTCATCTTCTTCTTCTTCCTCCATTTCTATTTCAGCTTCTTCTTCCTCAATTTCTTTTCTTGCTTCTTCTTCCACTTCTAACATTATTGAATGGAGATCCCCTGGAATATCTTCAATATCATCACCATCATTATCATCACTGCTATCATTGTCCGTGATTTCAACAGTATCCTCACTGGGTTTGTGTAGATGATATATGTTTTTCCACATGTTTGTAGCATCATTTACCACATGCTCAATATCTTTGACAAGTATCAAACAAGTGTGGAATCTAATCATCATATTGCCTTCGTGATGTTTCAGTGATTTCTTCACTTCAGCATTAGAGAGATTTGGTAGGAGATTCCTTAGGGTCTGCTCATAAATGTCTCTGACAGTTTTGGTTGCAACTTCCCATCTTGGTTGCAATCTTTCCAATAGCTCTTTGGAGATCTGAGAGGCTATCTGGTCTGGGGAGTATTTCCATTTTCCCATTTTGTTCAGTACTAGATCCTCAATCTACATTTTCTCCTGTTCTATTTTGGTTTTGAACTTTAATGCTTTGAAGTTTTTGAAGCTACCTCCTTCATCTAATTGCTTTAGTCTTGGTTCAAAGGTGAGTGGAGGCTTATCAAATACAAGTTCCTTCTTTCCCTATCTTGTTCTCCTAGAGAATACTACAGTGGTTTCCTTTGTAGGTTTGGTGACAGTCACCTTACCTTTCTTTCATTGAGGCTCTTCTTCTTCTTCTTCCTTTTCTTCATCTCCTCCTCTTCCTTATGTTATCATGAGAGGTCCAGTGTCAGCTTTTAGCTTTTCTATCTTTCTTCTGCCTTTAGAGATTTCTTGAGGAAGCTTGATTTCAAGCTCTATTCCAACCTTAGCCTCTTCATAGGTTCCAAATGTAGGCAACTTGGGATCCACTGGTTCATTTACCAGTGCCTCAATGATGTCTCTTGCATCATCAATATTTAGTTCATAGGGCAATGGTTTTACCCATGCCACTTAGGGTTTGACTGCCTGGATGTAGACTCTGTCACAGTCAACCATGAAACAGATATCATCCTTATACTCTTCAACAAGTTTTGGAGGTATCCTGAACCTGTTGTTCATCCTTTCCTTGAAATCTTCAAAATAATTATCCATTACCTTATCAAAATTCATACCCATTTCACTTGGAAACTCCTTGGCAGATGCGGGATATGGGTTAAGCCTTTGGTTTCCAAATGTTTGAACTCAGGTTTTAGGGTTCCATCCATGCATAACTCGGCTAGGGTACTATCCATATCTAGTGTCCCTATTTCTTGCATAGTACACTTGAAATGAGTATGCATATCATTAATTAGAAGTACCTTTGGAGGGATCTGTGATTGAGCTCCATGCAGGTCGAGTGATTCGGCGATGGTAGGAACAATTTTGAAATTGGGTGCCTCCCATTCAACTCCCTTCACAAGCATTTCAGAACCTCTCTTTCCCTTACTACCATTGGTGCTTGTGGATGCCATTGCTACTCGGTGAGAGAACAATTTCATAACACAATTTATTTTCTGGAAAATTGCTTCAAATCACTTGAACTCACTTGGATGCACTTGAAAATATATTTTCTCTGTGAACTCTGAATTCGTGGTGAAGAATGAGATCAAATTCTGCCTTTTTGATCAAAATCCTGTCATTAATGCTTGAGTATGAAGGTAGCTAAGAATTAGGGTTTTATAAATAGTCACCAACTCACTCGGTAAACCTTGCAGCTTGGTGAACACACAAAACCTTTCTTATCTTCCCGACCAAGCTCGGTAAAGTCTGAAAATCAACCTTACTCGGTAGATGCAACACTGTGAATTATGACTTGTATCTGCAATACTGATTTATCATTTCCACTCCTTCTTTCTGGAACTACTTAGGATATGGCTTGAAGATGCAGTCCCTTATCCTTCTTGATAAGTCTTAATTAGATATGGTGGAGTCACCCATTTCTAGAGTGACATTTTCATCATTTGAATTTTCTTGCTCGATAGACTTAGGAATCCATTGTTGTTTCATTTTCTTTCGAATATTATCAGCTCTAGTTTTCTTTTCATCTTCAACCTTTCCTATATTCATGCAATTCTTGGCTATATGACCAAGTTTAGTACAGGTATAACATTTTATGGTTGTATCTTTCTTCCTTAGGTGATGCCTTCTACAATTTGTTCCTATGTGTCCATATTCTCCACAATAGTGACATCTACACCAAGTATTGTAATCCCAACCAAATATTGCTTTGACAATTTGTTCTGCTGGATTGAGTGATTTTGATCTACATTCAAATTCCTTATGTCCTTGTTTCTTGCATTTGTGACACTTGCCTTCAAACTTTGGTTTCTCCTTGCATTCATTGGCTTTGTGACCATGCTGATTGCAATTGAAACACTTGCTATTGAATTTACTTTTGCCATTACTCCAACATTTGTTAGATGTATGACCTATCTTGCCACAATGATTACAAGTGGGTCTTTGATTCCTTTGAGTACCTTGTTCAGACGATTCACCTTCTTCCTTGTATCCAAGACCAGCTTTACCTTTTTGATTATAGAAATTCTGCTCATTTTGTTGATTTAATTGATTCATGTCTGCTTGAGATTTCATCATCCTTTCATTGACTTGTTTTTCAAATTTTAGATCATTTTCCAAGCTTTCATTGGTTTTCCTTTTAGTTCTTAATTCATTCTGTAGACTTTCATTTTGTGCTCTGAGAATCCTGATTTCTTCATTTGCATTGGATAGTTGATCTGCTAGAACTTCATGTTCAAGGGATTGATTTTGAGTTTCATGACTTCTATCTTCCAATTCTTCTTGTGCTTTGTTTCTTTGTTCCAAAACTTCACATAGCCTTATTGACTGTATTTCTTGCTCTCTTTTAAGCTTTCTTACCTCTTCTTGTAGAGATCCATTCTTTTCTAAAAGTTCTTTGATTGCTTTGTCAGCTTCTTCTGAATTACTTGATGGTAACAAATCTTCAATCCTTTCTTCAACATAAAAATGGTCATTTATTTGTCTTGCAAGTTCCTTTCTTCTTTATAGGGATTGAGAAAGATGTTCCTTTGCTTCTTTGAGTTGAACCATGGCCATCTCCAAATCTAGCTTCTCATTCTCAATAGTTTTGTCAAGTTTGAATATCTCCATTGTCCTTGATCTTTGCTCAAGCTGTCAAGCTCTGTCCTGAGAACCACAAAGCTCTGATACCAATTGCTGGAAATATTTAGGACTAACAAGGTTACTAAGAGGGGAGGGGTGAATCAGTAAGCTTTAAAATTTAAACCAATTCAACATAATAACAAATTCACCATTCATTCATCTACTTTACTGTATGCATGAAAAGATTAACACACTAATTTGGTGACCCAGAAACCTTTCAAATTGAAAGTAAAACTGGGTTGGGGATGATGTCCACGAAACTTCAATACTGCAGTATAAAGTTGGCTAGTTAAGGCTTACAGTGATCACTTCTGGTGATCTGCCCTGTTAGGAGCAAGTAGGACTACTAGATCCACCTTGTTAGAGGATTTACAAACATACAATGAAGTATGCACTCTGTTAGGAGATTTACAAAAGACTGTTTAAGTCTACCCTGTTAAAGGATTTACAAAACTGATTCACCTGTTAGGATAAAGTAGTCGATCTACTTGCAACTGGTTTTCTGATTAGATCTTATGTACTGATCACTTGATGTGATGGATATATCTTTGCTGCTCCTTGATAACCTTGTTGAATACTCCACTGCTGATTCTCTTTCAATTTGCTCTTACTTCACTGTTACTTCTCTTCATCATTTTTTAATTATTTTCATCATATTTGCAAATGGCACAATACATTACATATATACCATTCCAATATTTATAGCAACAAGGTCGGCCAAACACAAGTGGACAAAACATTACTGAGTCGGCCAAATAGTAGAAAACTCAGGTTCCTCAAACTCACTCGGTGACCTTCTGACACTAGGCATCCACTACATTACATGGCATCGTCATGCACTCGGTAGAGGTAGGGGCTCGGTCTATACTAATCACTCTAAGTAGCTTGGAACTTGGTAACCACTAGTGACTCGGTAAACATTGTGTCACTCGGTAGAAACTAACTCCTTCGATTCACTTGGTAAGCAATGAATACTTCTTTTACCTTTTTGTCTTGGTAATCACTAAAACCTTTATTTACGTTCCTGACTCAGTAAATACTAAATCCTTCATTTACCTTCCTGACTCAGTAAACATTAAATCCTTAGTTTAACTTTCTGACTCGGCAAACATTAAAACCTTCGTTTACCTTTCTGACTTGGTAAACATTAAAACCTTCATTTACCTTCTTGACTCGGTAAACACTAAAACCTTTGTTTACCTTCCTGACTTGGTAAACACTGCTGAACATACTTGGTAACCAATGAATGCTCGGTATGAACTGTAAACTGAGTGATGAACTCGGTAAGCACTCAGAATCAAATAAGTTTTGTAACTAATGACAAATGTATCATTATTCCAACATATAGAATCATACCCCTTCACTATTTTAGGCAATCCAAAAACAAAATCCATATTGATATCACTCCAAGGTTTCTTAGGAATAGTAATAAGTGTATACAAACTAGTATTCTAACTCACTCCTTTTGCAACTTGACAAACTCCACAACTCTTTACAAATTTCAAAGCATCCTTGTACATTTGTGGCCAATAATACTTCTCTTTTAGCAAACTCAATATCTTATCAATTTCAAAATGTCCAACCAATCCACCACTATGCTTTTCCTTAATCAGATTCAACTTCATAGAACTTCTAGGAATACAAAACTAAATACCTTTGAACAACATACCTTCTTGAATGAAATACTCATCATACTTACTTGTGTGATCTATAAGATTTGTGATGGGGACACAACCCAAGAATAGAATGGACACAACAGAAAAGGGAAATTCTATTAACTGAGAAAATAAGCTAGTACAAATAGTATAGAGAAAAAAAACTTCAAAACATGCCCTAAGGGCTTACAATAGCATAAATTTGGAGATAATTTCTCCTTTTAGTACCTCCTCTCAAACTCCACTCCGAACTGCCTTTTACAATGCCAAAAATCTCCTTAAATAGACCCCAGAGGGTTAAGGACTAGGAGTACATTCTAGAAAGTGCTAGTAGGTATCTACCGACCAAATAGAAGGTTCCGAAAGCTGTGGTAGAAGTTGGCGCAAATCTAGAAGAATCTAGAAATGGTAACCGAACTTTCGGGAGACATAACTTTCAAACCATGGGGCCTATTGACCTGATTCTTTTTCTGGAATGCTCTAAATCATGATTACATTCATCTGGCCAATTCACACCTTTTAGTTTGCCAAAATGATGGCCCAATTACATGCTCCTATTTTTTTAAGATTTTCTAACACACTGATAGTGGAACTGTGAGAGTTGGAACCTTTATTTGACCCAAATGGGTATCCAAAAATGAAATCACATGAAATAGCAACTAAGTCTAAGTACATTTTTTTGGGTGACATGGGATTGCCCTTAAACCTCTAGATGCTCCTACATCAGACACCCACGGTAGATTGAAAAGTGACCCTGTCACTTTATGAATGGTAGAGGAAATCCCAAATGGGAAACCTCAGCTACTAAAATCCAAGTTGAGTCCTCGATCGGTCATCCTTTCCATTTGACCAAATACTCTTCATACTACCTGTTTTTGGTACTCCTACCCACACGATGATCTAGAATGTCTTCTATCTCCTCCTTCTTAGAAGTAGGAATTGGACATGGCTCTAACACCAGCTCCTCATCTGCACCATCATCATGATACTCTGTTAAATCTGCAATGTTGAAAATGGGAGAAATGTGAATACCATCTGGTAGCTCCACTTCATATGCATTTCCTGAGTTATGTTTCTTCAAAATTTTGCAGGGGTCAAATTTCTTCATTTTCAGCTTGTTGTAAGTACCGGCTAAAAATCTTTCTTTTCATAAGTGCACCATGACTAGATCCCCTATTTAGAATTCCTTATGTCTTCTCCTTTGATCAACCCTAGCTTTATACTCTTGATTCATCTTGATAATGTGTGCTTGAACCTCCTCATGTAGACACTTGATATGTTCAGCAAATTCCTTAGCTTCAGTACTTGTCCTCTCCCCTTGCTCTATCTTCCTCAATTCTGGTGCAGTCCTTGGGCTATTCCCATATACAATTTGAAATGGTGATTTTTCAGTACTCCTATTTATAGATTTATTGTAAGAAAACTCTTCTTGTGGTAGAATCAAATCCCATCCCTTGGGCTTATCCCCAACTAAATATCTCAGCAAATTGCCCAAACTTCTGTTTACTACTTCTATTTGGCCTTCAGTTTGTGGGTGATGTGTGGAACTGAATTTCAGATCTGTTCTCAACTTTTTCCACAATGTCCTCCAAAAATACCCCACAAATTTAGTATCTCTGTCACAAACTATACTCCTTGGAAGACCATGTAGTCTTACCACCTCTCTGAAAAACAAGTCTGCAATATGGACAACATCATGAGTTTTGTGGCATGGAATGAAATGTGCCATTTTGGAGAACCTATTAACCACCACAAATACTGAGTCATTACCCCTTTGTGTCCTTGGAAATCCAAGAACAAAATCCATAGTTATGTCCTCCCATGGCCTTGATGGAACAAGCAATGGCTGATATAGGCCAGTATTGTGACTAAACCCCTTGGCAACTTGACAAACCTGGCAAGTCTGTACAAACTTCTTCACATCTTGTGAAATTTGAGGCCAAAAATTATGTTCTCTAAGAATGGCAATGGTCTTATCTCGACAAAAATGTCCTACCATCCCTCCACTGTGTTTCTCCTTAATTAGATTTTCCCTCATGGAACTCCTTGGAATGCACAATTAACTACCTTTGAACAACATACCATCTTGAATCAAATAGTCTAACCACTTGGTTCTATCTATAGCAACAGGTTCTTTACAAGCTTTCTAGGCTTCAGCAAAATCAGGATCCTCAGGGTACAAATTCTTGAGTTCATCAAACCCAACTACTTCAACCTACATTACTGTAAGCAACAACTGTCTCCTACTTAGTGCATCTGCAACCCTATTAGATTTTCCACTTCTATGCTTCAACACAAATGTATAACTCTGCAAGAACTCTACCCACTTCATATGCCTCTAATTCAATTTACCTTGGCTATTTAGGTACTGTAATGCCTGATGATCAATATACAAAACAAATTCCTTTGGAAATAAATAATGCCTTCATTTCTTTAAGGCCTGAACTATTGCATAGAACTCTTGATCATAAACATAATACTTCTTCTTTGCATCATTCAATTTTTCACTAAAATATGCAATAGGCTTACCTTCTTGGCTTAATACAGCCCCAATAGTGTTGCCACTGGCATCACAATCCACCTGGAAAACCTTTCTAAAATTTGGAAGTGCCAACACAAGTTGTTCTATTACCTTCTTCTTTAGCAATTAAAAACTTCTCGCAGCTGTTGCAGTCCATTTGAACTCTTTTCTATCCCGTCTTATTGTATCAGTTAGGGGTGCACATATGCCACTGAAATTCTTAATAAACTTCCTGTAAAAACTAACCAGACCATGAAATGATCTTACCTCAGTAGCAGACCTTGGAGTAGGCCATTCCAAGATGGCTTTTACCTTCTTTGGATCCATTTTGAGACCTTCAGGTGATATAACAAACCCCAAATAGACTAACTCCCTTTTTGCAAAGTTACACTTCTTCAAATTAATTAACAGTTTCTCTTCCCTTAGCCTTTCTAGGACATTGCGAATATGCACTAAATGTTCTTCCAAAGTCTTGCTGAAAATTAAAATATCATCCAAATAAACAATAAAAAATTTTCCCAAGAACTTCTTAAGTACCTCATTCATGAGCCACATGAAGGTGCTTGGGGCGTTCGTCAATCCAAAGGGCATGACTAACCACTCATAAAGACCCTCCTTGGTCTTGAAGGTTGTTTTCCACTCATCTCCTTCTCAAATCCATATTTGGTGATAACCACTCTTCAGATCTATCTTTATGAAGTACTGAGCTCCACTCAAGCAGTCCATAATATCATCCATCCTTGGCAAAGGAAACTAGTACTTGATGGTGATCCTATTTATAGCTCAAGAATCTATACACATCCTCCACTCTCCATCCTTCTTTGGTGCGAGTACTGCAGGTACTACACATGGACTCAGGCTCTCTCGAATTAAGCCCTTCCTCAACAGCTCCTGAACCTGTCTATTTAGCTCCTTTGTTTCAGTAGGAGTCATCCTGTGAGCAGCCTTGTTAGGAAAACTAGCTCCTGGAATCAGATCTATCTAATGACTGATTTGCCTTACTGGTGGCAATCCATCTGGAACATTATCAGAGATAATATCTCCAAACCCCCCTAGTAAATCTGAAACTTCAAGTGGTATTTTACTACTACCTTCTTCATCTTTCCTAGGAATCAAAGCATAGCACATATGCTAATGTTTCATGCCATCTAAAAACTTCCTTCCATCAACAAGACAAATCCTAGCACTGCTACATACCTTTTCACCTTCCTTTTTCATGGGCTTCAATTTGTGGAAAACTCCATCCTTTGTCAGAGAGTATGTGTTTGTATGTCCATCATGTACTGCATGTCTATCAAACTGCCATGGCCTACCCAACAATAGATGGCAAACATCCCTTGAAATAACATCACAGAGAACTTCAATTGATCCAGTTCATTGATCCAATCAATCGACTCATCTGGTTTCAGATTTCCTAAAAATACACCCACTTCAATTGTGGGTCTTTTCCCAAACTTAGTAATGGCCCTAAAAAGCCTTTCCTCTGCATGATTCAAAACTTCCCTGTCAAATTCCCCTTCTAGTTCCATTACTTCTTCTTCATTGTCATCCTCACTATCGTCACCAGCGGCAACATTTTCTCCTTTACGGAGCTCCTCTTGCAATGCTTGCACTTGCCTTTGGATTGCTCTAACCTCCTTAGGATTAATAGCTCTGGCCCTTCTGCCACGCTCTCTTCATGGAGGCATCTTCTAACTTGATCCCACAACCACATAGTCTTGGTGCAAACTGCCTCATAGTTGGCGCTCTATCTACACACTCAAAAAAACCTGCTCTGATACCACTTGATGGCGACACAACCCAAGAACAGAATGGACACAATAGAAAAGGGAAATTGTATTAACTAAGAAAATAAGCTAGTACAAATAGTATAGAGAAAATAAACTTCAAAACATGCCCTAAGGGATTACAATAGCATAAATTTGGAGATAATTTCTCCTTTCAGTACCTCCTCTCAAACTCCACTCCGAACTGCCTTTTACAATGCCAAAAATCTCCTTAAATAAACCCCAGAGGGTTAAGGACTAGGAGTACATTCTAGAAAGTGCTAGTAGGCATCCACTAACCAAATAGAAGGTTTCGAAAGCTACGGTAGAAGTTGGCACAAATCTAGAAGAATCTAGAAATGGTAACCAAACTTTCGAGAGGCATAACTTTTGAACCGTAGCTCTAATTGACGAACCGTTTACATTTTTGGAAAGCACTCGAAGTGCTCTATAGCCCTATGGACTAGCTTTGCTCATTCCCCATTTTTTGGCCCTTTTCAAGGTCATTTAATGCCCCTAACCTAACTTTGAAGCATTCTTAGGAGGTTTCCAAAACCCCAAAAATTGCAATAACTTTCAAACCGTGGGGCCTATTGACCTGATTCTTTTTTTGGAATGCTCTAAATCATGATTACATTCATCTGGCCAATTCACACCTTCTAGTTTGCCAAAATGATGGCCCAATTACATGCTCCTATTTTTTTGGGATTTTCTAACACACTGATAGTGGAACTATGAGAGTTGGAACCTTTATTTGACCCAAATGGGTATCCAAAAATGAAATCACATGAAACAGCAACTAAGTCTAAGTACATTTTTTTGGGTGACACAGGATTGCCCTTATACCTCTAGATGCTCCTGCATCAATTTGGTGTACTACACTCTCTCTATGCCTTAGAAAAATTAGGATTAGCATCATAAAACTCTTTCATTTCATCAAAACGAATAACTTCAACTTTCATTTTATTCAACAATGGATGTCCTCTACTCAATGCATTAGCAACTCTATTAGTAACTCCACTCTTGTTCTTAATGACAAATGTAAAATTCTACAAATACTCAACCCACTTCATATGTCTCTAATTCAATATATGTTGAATTCCCAAGTATTGTAAAGCTTTATGATTAGTATACAACACAAACTCCTTAGGAATCAAATAACGTCTCTATTTCTTCAATGCTTGGACAATAGCATAAAATTCTTGATCATACACAAAATATTTCCTTTTAGCATCATTCAAATTTTCACTAAAGAAAGCAATAGGTTTACCTTCTTGACTTAATACAACTTCTATTGCACTACCACTTGCATCACATTCAACTTGAAATACTTTGTTGAAATAAGGAAAAGCCAATATAGGTAATTCAATAACCTTTTGTTTCAAAGTCTTAAAACTCTTATCAGCTCCATACGTCCACTTGAATTCCTTTCTATCTCCTCTCATTGTCTTCTTCATAGCATTACAAACAGGAATGAAATTATTTATAAACTTTCTATAAAAACTAGCCAAACCATGAAATGATCTTACCTCACCCACATTCTCAAGTGTAGGCCACTCCAAAATTGCTTTAACCATCTCAAGATCCATCTTCAATCCATCAGCTAAAATCACAAATCCAAAATACAAAATCTCCTCTTGCATAAAAGAACACTTTTTCAAATTAATCAACAACTTTTCCTCTTTCAATCTTTGCAATACTTGTCTAATATGCTCAAGATGTTCTTCCTTAGTCTTACTGAATATCAAAATGTCATCCAAATAAAAAATCACAAAATTACCCAAAAATCTTTTAGAACTTCATTTATCAACCTCATGAAAGCACTATGTACATTAGTCAAACCAAAAGGCATAACCAACCATTCATACAAACCATATTTTGTCTTGAAAGTAGGTTTTCATTCATTACCTTCTCTGATTCTAATCTAATGATAGCCACTCTTCAAATCAATCTTGGTAAAATAATTTGCTCCAATCAAACAATCCATTATATCATCCATCCTCGACATAGGAAACCTATATTTTACTATGATTTTGTTAATAGCTTTGGAATCAGTATACATTCTCCATTATTTTTAGGTGCTAATACAACAAGTACAACACATGGACACAAAATTTCTCTGATTAATCCCTTTTTTAGCAATTCATGTAGTTGCTTATTTAGTTCTTCATCCTATGTAGGTGTTAATATATACGGTGCTTTGTTTGGTAAACTAGCTCTAGGAATTAGATCCATACAATGACTTATACTTCTTAATGGAGGTAAACCATTAGGAATATCATCAGCAAAAATATCTTTATATTCATTCAACAATCTTGCAATTTCTATCATCACTCTTTCATTACCACTTCTGTTTGGTCATTACTACCAACACTCAGTCCTTTAGGAACTATAGCAAAACAAACTTGATTCTTCTTTACATCCATTTCAAATCACTTTCCTTTAACCATGCAAAATTTTAATTGCAATACAACTAACCTCATCTAGACTTTTAATTAAAGGCATCAATATTTTTTTCTTCCCATTTACCCAAAGAGTATATTGATTCAATCTCCCATCATGTACAACATATCTATCATATTACCAAGGTCCACCCAACAAATTATGACAACAATCCATAGGCATAATATCACACAAAACTTCATCAAAGTAATGTCCAAATTTGAACTTTACAATACATTGCTCACTTGCCAATATATTATGCTCATCTTTGATCCATGAAACATGATAAGGTTTGAGATGTTTTGGCCTCTACAACTACAACTTTTTAACAAGCTCTTTTGATGCCAATTTTTTTGAAATTCTACTATCAATGATCACCTTGCAACGTTGTCTAGCCATCTTACATCTAGTCTTGAAAAGACTTCTTCTAAGGACAAGTTTCTCATCATCATATTTTCTCTAGCCTTAGGTCCACTTTGAATCATAACATTTCTATTATTTTTCCCACTTTTAGAAGATCTACATTCAAAACATCCATGCCCTTCTTTGACACATCTAAAACAATTACCATGGAAACCACCTCTAGGATAAGAATTACTTCTTCCTCGATAAGATCCAATACCTTCTCAGTAATAACTACCACCTTTCCACTTAGTCTTGTCTTTTTCATCATTCTTCTATTCAATTTTTCTTTTATCCTACAAAAAATTATCTGGTCTACTACCTTCACAATAAGATCTACCTCTACCTCTCTAGAATCTACCACTTCTACCTCTTTGTCTTTGTTCATGTTTCTTTGTCAAGATCTCCTTAGCTTTCAAGGTATATTGATATGCTTCATTCAAACTTTCCAACTTCACAAAAATTATTTCATCTTGAATTCTAGATCTCAATCCATTTATGTACCTTG
This sequence comes from Cupressus sempervirens, assembly GCA_028749045.1. Lineage (NCBI taxonomy): Eukaryota > Viridiplantae > Streptophyta > Pinopsida > Cupressales > Cupressaceae > Cupressus > Cupressus sempervirens. Next base: position 641,523,346 of record CM053789.1, on the reverse strand, counting down.
CAATTTTCTCAATATCATCATACACATGTCCAAATCTGATGTCTAACATATAGAATTCCTTAGTATACTCTTTCATAGTCATGTCCATTTGTTTCAAATTTTGAATTTTTCTCAACAAGATAACTTGGTAATAAGCAACAAGGAATTTATTCTTTACCTTGTTGACCATCTTCAACCAAGTTCTAATATTTTCCTTTCATCTCCCTTGTCTATTAGTTTGCAAATGCTCCCACCATAGTGAAGCATGACCTTTCAACCTAGTAACTACAATCTTCACCTTTCTATTATCAGAAGTGCTTTCATACTCAAAGAAATTCTCCATATCTAACATCCAATACAACATAGCATTGGTATCTAATTTTCCATCATAAGGAACAACTTCTACAATAGGGTTTGAATTTTCCATAGAAAAAACTCACAACAATCTTTCCTCATCTTGATCTTCTTCAAGTTCTAGATTATGGTTTGGTGTTGCTACTTCATCATCACTTACATCATTAATATGTGATCTTCTCCTCTAAGATATCTCCTCAACATCTAATTTGGATACAATTTGTCTCAATTGATCGAATATAGCATTATTTTCTTTTTGACAAACTAACTTTACAAATTAGGTTCGTACAAGATCATAACCCATTGCAGGTTATAGGTCAAATACACAGATCTGCCACCCTACAACCATTATCTAAAATATGGTTCTACATGATCCAATCCCCAAAAAGGATAAACCTCAAGCTCTGATACCACCTAACATAAGGAGGGATAGGGAAAACTAGGGCCAATGGTACATCCAACTCTCTCAACCACCCTATAAGAGTTAACACAATGGAAATCTAACACATAGAATCAACAACCAAAGGAGGAAGAGAAAAAACCTTCATTGATTCTTCAAATATTAAATATACATGCCTAGTTGTAAGGCCTTCTAGGTTATAGCCAGATACAAAATACATTAATATTCAAAGATCCAACATCAAATTTGCATTTTCCAGTTCTGCTCCCAATCCTCTCTTCAGAAATTTTAACTACTTACCTCTAAGCCTAAAAACTCTATTTATACTAGAAAAAAATGTCTTATAGATCATTATAGAACATAGATAAGCTACAAGTAAGCTCTAATCAAATATTAAATGAAAATAAACCTAACATTAAATACACAAGTCGGCTTGCATTGGCAATTAAATATCCAGGAATTGATATCTGAGAAAAATCATGATATCTCCTAGCCCCAATTGAATTATAACTTGTGCCTCAAATTTTGGGTATATATTTAGGTCCTATAAAACCCCTTAATTTTCCAAAGGCTGATTCATCAAGGAAAAGTGTGCATCCATTTCAAAAGTCAAGCCAGAAAACTATTGCACAAAACTGCTAGAAATTGATACCCCAAGAGAATTACCATATCTCCCAACTTATAAGGAGTTAGAATTTTCACCTTGGATAATAGATATTACTCTATGCCCTCTTCAATCCTTGAACTTTAAATCCTTTCATTGATTATGGAAAATTAATTACATGGTTTTCAATAAGCACCTAGAAACTAGAAAACACAGTTTCAATAGAACACAATTTTAGCAAAAAGATAAGAGCTAAAAATATGAAGGATATTAGTGCAACCTAGGATGATTTTGCATTAAGGAAAGAAAATATAATCCATAGGGATATAGAGTGCTTGTAGAGATTTTTGAAAAATTAAACATTTTGTTAATCAGAGTCCTAGATCACAAGTTATGCCTCCCAGAAGTTGGACTACCATTTCTAGATTCTTCTAATTTTACACCAACTTTTGATGTGTTTACTAGAACCTTCTATTTTGGTGGTGGATGCCAAATGTAATATTATATAATTTATTCCTAACCCTAAACCTATTTTATTTTACTTAAGGACATTTTTGGCATTGTAAAGGCAATTTTTGGTGGAGTTCAAGAGAAGGTATTGGAGGAGGGTTTTTCTCTAGGATCATACAACATTATAAGCCCATAGGGAACATTTTTGGGTCTATTTTCATTGTACTAAATGTAGTAGTAGATCACTTCTACTAATAGTATTCCCCATTTCATGTTGTGTTCATTTTTGTCTTTGGTTGTGTCTCCATCAAATTTGGTGGTGGAGAAAAAGATACTTGATTTATTTACATTGATCTGTTGGCAAAAAGATGAAGTATACATCTCCAAGGATAGCTTGATTTGCTTAGCTTCTATGATAGATGGTTTACCAAAAAAAGAGTATCATCTACAAAAATGAAGTGAGTTACTAAATTCCAAAGACCATTTTCAAACTCTCTCAAAATGCTCCTACTAAATGCATCTGCCATAATAATAAAGAGGAATGGGGATAATGGGTCACCTTGTCTAACCCCTTGAGTGGAAGAGAAGAATGCTATTGGAAAACCATTGATGAACACTAAAAACCAAGCCTCTGAGACACAAGATTTGATCCATTTGCACAATTTTTTTGCAAATCCAAATTTGGAGGAAACTTTGAACAAAAAATCCAGCACACCCTATCATAGGCCTTCATCATATCTAATTTAATAACAAAGTTAGATTGTTGGTTTGACTAAATGGAATGAAGAACCTTATGGGAAACTAAGGCCCCTTCAGTTGTATTTTTTCCTAGAATGAAACATCCTTGTTCATGATAAGTAATTAAGGGAATAAGATGTTGAATCCTTAAGTAAATAGCTTTGGTAATAATCTTGCAAACCATGTTGCACAAGGAAATGGATCTAAAGTCTAAAAATGTAATTGGAGTTGTAACTTTTGGGATGAGAGAAATGTTTGTAGTATTAAAACATTTTAGCATGGAACCATTTATTGTAGATTCTTCCATGGCAGCTAGGAGGTCAACACACATGACATACCAACATATTTGAAAAAGTAAGGCTGTAAAATCATTAGGCCTTAGAGCTTTGTCTAGAGGAAAAGAGAAGACCACTTTACACATTTCTTCAAGAGTAAATAGAGCTAGAAATAGTTTGTTGTCTCCATATGAAACTAATCTTGGAATGTAGGCAAGGAGATGATTAGTTGCAACATCCAAGTTAGAGTCTAAATTTGGGGGAACAAGAAAATTTGTGAAGAATTTAACTCCTTCCTTTCTATGCCGTGTGCATCTTCAATAAGGTAGCTAGAATTAGAACATCTTATGGAAGAAATGAGAAAAGAAACCTTCTTATGTTTTACTAAAGCATGAAATAATTTAGTGTTTTTATCACCTTCCTTGAGCCACAAATCTCTTTATTTCTCTCTCTAGTATACTTCTTCCCAATTGGAAAGCTCATTCCACTCTATCAAATGTGGTTGAATCCAACCCATGTTGGATGATGTGTTAGTTAATCTCATCAAGTAGCTTACCAATCATTGCTTTTTGCTGATAGATGTTTTTGAAAACCTTGTCATTCTAATCCTTAAGCTAGAGCTTAATGAATTTAAGATTCTAGGAAAATTGGAATATTTTAGTTCCTCTAAAAAATGGAGCAGAAGTCCACCATTGTTTTAGTAACACCTTAAAGCATGGGTTTCTATACCACATACTCTCAAACTTTAAGGAGGAACCAAATGCATGATACTAAGGAGATAATTTCCACTCAACATTTAGGAGAAAAGTGATTAGATTTAGATACTAGTAAAATTATAGAATTAAAAGAGACATGAAGGAGTTTCCAGCTCTCAAGTATGAAGAACTTGTCAAGCCTCTCAACAATTTGAAAAAATCTAGCTTGTTTGTTTGTCCATGTGAAAGATCCATTGTGTGGGATAACATCTAAAATTTGATTATTTGTTATAAAATTTAGAAAGTCTTGAATAGTTCTTGGATGAGGAGAAATACCTCCCTTCTTATCATCATTAGATAGAATCGTATTAAATTCCCCACCAATTATGAATCATTGGTCTTCATCCTGATGAATAATTTGGAATAAATTTGTCCATAGGTTACTCTTATTCAAGATGGAAGGTAGGCCATAAAAATTTATTAACAAGAATGTGAGATCAAAATACACCATCTTCACTAATCGATAGTTATGATCCTTCCTAATCAATATGCCATGAATAGTCTTATGATTCTAGAGAGTAAGGAGACCTTCCAAAGAACACATACCTTGCATATGTAAAGACTTTCAAGATGATCATTTCTTAATTGTTTTAGCATACATGTCACTAGACATTTTGGTCTCTTGAATAATATAGATATCTGCCTTAATAAGATTTAGTTGTTATTTAATTCTATACCTTTTGTTAGAGGTATTTAAGCCTCTAAAATTTCAAGATGTGATTTTCATCAATGACATGGAGAACCCTCTATTATCCGTGTCAATTTCTTGCTCCTAGTCGATCTCTCATAGGCTAAGAATTTACCATCCAAAGTGGTCTGAATCCCTATAACTATTTCCTCAATAACCTTAGCACTATTAGGTTTTTGTCCCCTGAATTTTGATATTTTCTTCTCTACCTTCTTAGAAGAGGGTGTTTGTTCTAAGGAGAAGGACTAAGAGTAATCAAAAGAATCTATAGGTGATTGTGACTATTTGAAATCATTTTCATCTTCTTTAAGAGACATAATGTTCTTTAAATTTTGCAAGTGCAGTGAACAAGAATGAGCCATATCAACAAAATGAGGTGTTGGAGGGGAAAACCTTTCTTTCTAATTGACTTGATGGAGAGATTCCTCCTGTAGGAAATTTTGAGTTGACATATTAAAGAGGAGGAATAGGAGGATGGCATAGGATTGAATTTGAATCTTTCCCTTGGTCAATACTATAGTCAACATGATTAAAACTAGTCTTCTCCAAGGATTCATTGGAGTAACTTGAAATTGGTTCTTCAATGATAGGTGAACTCAAGCACACTTCACTTTGTGATGGAAAAATTTCATCAGACAAAATAACTCCTTTTGTTGCAATTCCATTAATCATGGAAGTGGAAAGAGTAACAAGCCAGTCATCTGCAATAGTTTGAAGAATCTTGTCTAAAAGCTTATGCCCTTTTTTAGGGATGTAATCAATCAATAAAACATCAACTAGTTTATCTTGAAAGATGAGATCATGCACTACAAAATATTTGTTCTCTAGATGGGGATTTTCAAGCAAAAGAAAGGGTATCAACACTGAAAGAGAAAGATTCTAGCTTGAAGAATTTGAGTAAAGAAGAGAGATGGTATAATAAAGACCCCAGAGAAATTTATGAATCATCAAGAAGTATTTAAATGATCTTAGCCAACTTAATTTGTTTATGGTAGTCCTAGAACTTAGAGAAAATTCCTAAAGTTGATGGGGGTTCAAATGTGAGGAGTCATGATTCTCTTGAATATTCTATTCTCAAACTAAGCACTTGTGCAAATTAGATATGTGGTCCTCACATATTGATATTACATCATTTTCATTAGATGATAGTGAGAGTTAAAATGCCCAAGCTGATGGTGAAATCTATAAATTGTACCATCTTCTTGAATCAAAACTTATTGTGACCAAGAGCTCTATTTAGATCTAATGATAATAGCCTTTGAAATAGGCTTGGATATTATTTAAGGATACTAATTCTAGGTTCCTGGTGAAGAAGTTCAAATGTAAGAAGATCATGTTTGACAAAAATACCCAAGTTATTTGCCATAATTTCACAATTTTTTGGATGTCTGTACTCCAAAGGCATTGAGAAAAAGACAATCCAAATCAGGAAATAGTGACATAGATTGTTTACTGGTTTGAAATTTGGCCTCTAGGGCAAAGTAAATAGACCGATACCATTACAAAACCAAGCTTTAAACTTGTGGACTTTGTCTCTAAATAAATTGGAATCAAATATTGCAACAAAGAAATTTGATGTAGATTCAACAGGGAAGATTTCTTTTAAACCAAACTAGTTGTCTTTAACCCATCTTGTAATAATCTCAAAGGACAAAGAAGAATTTGCAAACTTATTGATTAAAGTTGTTTGACAAAGAAGTGTGATGTTTGAGCCAATAAAGTGTTCTAGAAGAGTGATGGAAGATATTTGTTCCTTCTACAGATCCTATAAGAGATTATTTCCTTTATGCATCTACATATTTTTCCCCCTACAGACAAACTTTGGCTAGATGGCATGAAGTAATCAACTTTCTTGACATTTTATATGGTTCTTGTACCTAGCTCATTGGACAATCAGATGAGATCAGAAGATGTATAAGGTTTCTAACTAATTCCTGGTTAGATTAGTTGCTGAGCACTCAAAGACTTGCCCACCTAGGATGTCGTTCTCTATAACATGGGGACAACACTTGTTTTGCAGATTCCCCAACCATCACCTACTCTAAAGTTTCTTTGACTTGCACCTTGCATTTTCTCAACTCTTGGATCTTTTGGCAACAAATATTTTCTCTCATTGTTTCCCATATTTTTATTAATTGAATGAGGTTTTTATCAAGATGCTTATCTATTGGGTGGTCAGCTATATTAAATATTTTTTTTGGATGGATTTAAGTATTATGGATCCTAATTTGGCTCCTATGAATGCTCAAATTTATCTAATTCATATTTTATGAGTATCTTCTTAGGATTATTTTATTTGAAATTAAACATTGAATGGTAACCTATATACTATTTTGGATTTCCAAAAAAATTATGAATCTTTGTATGCAACCATTTTGGACCTTGGCTTGAAATCCCATGGTCACTCCTGAGGAGAAAATCTTCTTTTGTATCATTGTGGAAAACATAATTTTGACTATTAAAAATCTATCTAAAGGGGTCTTTATACCAAAAATCCTTGCTATCTTTACATGAATAATACTAAGGATTCCTTCCATTTTATATTTTGATGTACCTTTTCTAGAGATGTTTGGCCTTTATTTCTAAATCTATGGTCAGTAGGTTGGGTTTCTCCCAACTCTTTTCCCTAATGTTAGATATGATAGAATCATCCTAATCATAATCATACTTTATCTATCATATAGTGCATTGTAACATCACATATTTCTTGAGGCATTTGGACAAAATGAAATAATTATATCTTGAGGAATGCACTTTATTTTACTAAATTTATGGAATGTGAGATTCAAGTGGCTATTAAGAAATTTTTTCAAGTGACTTGCTATAATTTTAACAAGAAGGGTGCTCCATTTAGAATCTCCAATCCCAAGTTCGAAATTAATCAAAGGTGGAATATTAAAAGGAATATTTATATTACTCTCTTTAAATAAATTTTTTCTAGACCTAGTGTTGGCTGTTCAACCTTATACTAGGGACCTTATAGGACTAATTCCATTGAGGTAGAAAATGGTAATTTTAGACCTATATGAAGTAGAGGAGTGGTACATGATCAAAATGATAGGTTCATCTCTATAGTGGCCCTTCCTCTAAGTACCCATACTGACTATTATGTTGAGGCATTTTATACCTACATTGGTTTTTTAAATGACTAAATATAAATATTTGGAAATAAAATTGGTTAAATGTGATTCATTAAATTGTTAGAAATAGGGAATACTGAGAGGGGGTTAGCATGAATCAATGTTTCACAAAATTTTTCCCAATTTGGATATTATTATCAATCTTTAAACTTGCATAGATGATCATACTAAAAAGTAAACACAATCAAAACACAATGAAACTCATAAGACTATTATTTGTTAACTAAGGAAACCCTGAACAAGGCAAAACCTTAGAGGGGATGGTACTCACAAAATGATAAGATAAATCAAAATTATTTTGTGAAAGATATTGACCATATTAGGAGTCTATTACATCCATATATAGTATATTTGTCCTTGTTAGAGGAGTAGGCCTTATTAGAATCCTCAACCACATTAGGAGTTTTAATTACAATACAAAAGTTACAAAAGGTGTAAGATGAGTCCACTACTATAACATGCATTTATATAACTATAAAATACTATCAATATAGATAGATAAAAAACCTCTTACATTGTTGATATCTTCATTATTTGCTCTATCTTTTCCTTCATCTTCAAAACTATACATACAACTTCTCTTCTTTGTTCTAGCATCAAATTCACATCTATACCAATCACATAAAGTGTGCATATAAACATTATATCAATTCAATACGATGCCACACATTTCTTAATATAATAATCTGGCTTTATACAAAATTTCTTCATAAGTTAGCTTTATGATTCTTTATATTTTTTCCATGTGTGGGTTAACATATAGGATTTTGTCCCAACTTTATCAAGTAATTATTTTATTAAACCAAAATAGTTTCATAACCCAAATGCCATTATACTTTTGTTGCTTTGTTCTTGTTGTCATCATGTACCTAATAAATCTTCCATAACCTACAATGTATTCCTTATAAGCTATAGTTCTCTTGCACATGTGTTGTATACTATCCACACTACCTTTCTTTAACTGTGAAATTCATCAAGTTCCTCTAATGAAGTGTACCAAACCAAAATGTTGAGTTGTATACTATTTTCCTTTACCACACTTAGAAAATTTTCTAAGTTTAGATACTTCAAACTATTTATAATACTTTTTCATATCAAAATAGGCTATATGTTACCATAAATGAAAACCCCAATGTTATCCCCAATCAATGATGAGATTTATAAGGCTATGAATGTATGTAAAAGAGTCATAGGTATGTGTAGGATCGTGGTCAACCAAAATATGCCCTTAAGTGGCAATGAAAACTCAACAAATCAGGGTTATGTCAACTTGATGTGTAATTTTAGACTTGTGATATTTCTATCAGGATTTAATTGTTTGATTTTTGAGTCAAACTCATTGACCCATGTTTCATGAGTAGTGATTCAACATTAATCCATCTCTCATGAGAATAAATGGAACACTTAGCACTCATTAGATCTAGGTGATGCTCACAGGGGTGAAGCACTAAGACTTCCCAAGAGGACACCCATCCCAATACTACTTCAACTTAGGAGTGCTTATCTATAGAGTTTCCTCCATGGTTAAACCAAAATCTTGCAACCCCATAGTTAAATCCTAATAGAAATATCACAATTCGAATTTCTATGGAAATTATGTCCTACTTATGAGTTTTGAACTTGTTATGAACTTTAAATCAAAAATTTAGGAGAAATGAATCTATAGGAAATTAAATTTAGTTTATGAACTACTAGACCTTATCTAAACAAATTAAAAATTAAATAGTCAAAATTTTGAATTTTAATGCAATAGTACAAAAATTTAGGACAAAATAAGAAGTAGGCATATGTCTGACCACCTTAATCAAAGACAAATGATAATAATTTTAAATAAAATTGTGGATATAAGAATTAGAATCATGCCCAGATGTGACACATATTTTTGGAATGAAAAAAACTCTTGTGTCTAACCACCTTAACAAATTAAAAGGAAAACTTTTCTGTGAGGAGGAAGATCTTCAGTAACATAAAGGAAAACTTTTCTATGAGGAAGGGGGGAGATTTTGAGATAGGAGTTAGGAAAAAGGAGAAGGTAAAAGATAGCGCAAGGAAAAGACAAGAAGCCAAGTGGTTCCTCCCCCTTGAAGGCTGGCACAAAGCCAACTTTGACGGAGCCTCCAAGGGCAACCCTAGATCCTCGAGTAGTGGAGGCGTGATAAGCAAAGAAAATGGAGATAGTATTGTAGCTTTTTCTCTCCTACTAGGATTCCAAACAAATCATTTTGCAAAAGCCAACGCTGTGTGCAATGTAGTTAAATTGGCTTTTGAAATTGGGGTTAGCAATTTATGGCTCGAAGGGGACTCAAATAACATTATAAAGTGCATCAATGGAAAATCACATCCATCATGGAAAATTTCAAATCTCATTGATGAGACTTGAGTAACCCTCACCAAATTTAATAGAATCCATGTCATTCATATTTTCTGGGAAGCAAACCCAGTTGTCGACAGGTTTGCGAATATAGGGGTCAGCACAGACCAAAAAATGACTTGGCATCCCAAAACTTGTTTGTCGATGGACGTTAAAAGTTTGATCGACTTAGATAAAATCCAAGGTAGTATGGAGAAAATCAAGCTTTAATTATGAAGATGAAGGTTTTAGGAAATAAGGGTACTTTTCATAATACAAGCATGGGAAATCATAAATGCAGTAATCCATTATTGATTAATCGACATGCTTTGCGGGTTATTTTTTGCAATCACTTCTTGGGCAACAATAGGCTTATTTTTCTCTATTCATTGCTAACTCTTGAAGGTCCATTTCAGTCACAGAGTGAAGAGCACATGAGTAAAGTGGGTGTGTAGTGTGTGGAAATGGTAGGCGAGAGATGTAGAAAGGAGCCAATGGGAGATTTTGAGAAATAGAGAAGTAGGCCAAAAGTGTGGGAAAAGCTTGAAGAGGGTGGGGTTACAAATTATATCATGAAGCTACATGGATTCGATCAAGAGGTGACCAAAAGTATGCTAGGGTCCTGGAAGGATGGTAGGGTGAAGGTGAATGGTATCTACTTCTAGATAACAGAGGAGGTGATTGCGACTATCACCAAAATCCCTTTCGAGGGTTTTAAATTCTTCAGGGATAAGAAGCTCTTGACCAATGTGGTTAGGGATTTTATGGAGAGTGAGAAGTAAATGAAGGTACTAAAAAAGATTGACACCTACTATGTCCCCGACTCCATGAAGAAGCGGTGCTATCAAGTACATTACTTTGGACCCTAGGTTTGATAGAGCTCGTACCCACCACTTTGTTATTTTGAACCATTTTTTGCATAATGCCAAAATTTTCTTTCCTTATTATCTGTTAACCTCAATGAGAAAGGCAGTGGAGAACTTCAAAAAGAAGCCCATCGCAAACCCAACTTTTCACGAGGGGTTGTTGCTTCTTATCCACGAGCACTTCAAGGCTCACACTATAAGCATTACCCCCCCTCAGGTAGAGAATGTGGAGTCTGGTAGTTCTAGTTACTCCTTTGACTTAGATGAAATATAGAGCCTCAAATCTGAGAAAGGAGGGATCTCTTCTTTGGGGAAAGCAGCAACTTACCAAGCTAAAAAATCACCCTCCCCCATAACCCCTAGCAGAAAAAGCCTTAGGGATCTTGGGCAGAAGCCTCCTGAGAAGATTGAGGAGGGAGACAACAATGATGAGGAGGAGCCAAAGTCTAAGGAGGTGGTTAAGGAGATGTAGGAGGAAATTAAGGAGGAAAGTGGAAGGAAGAAACGCAAGAGGGAGAGTTTGGAGGAAGTGCACTCTCAATTTGAGGAGGCATCTGTACTGCCCCTTTCTCTTGTCCATCTCCAACCTAAGGAGTAGAAAGAGGAGAAAGTTGGGTATGTGGAAGGGGAAGTGAAGACCAATGATAGGAGGAAATCATGGATAAAATTCAATGTCAATACTTTGAAGATGGGCATCTTTAGGGAGGCCATGAATCCCCAAATTCTCATGAAAAATCAAGAAGAATAGCGGCTGGAAGAACTCATTGACCTAGTGATTGTGGCTATTTTGGACCGAGCCAGGGAGACAGGGATGAACCTCTTGAATAATATTTTTAATAGTATGATTAACCATTTTAGATCAATCAAATGTATTTTCCATGAGCTCGAGGAGGTCAAAGATCAGGTGAAACATATTAAGGCAACAAGGAAAGGGATGGATGCTAACAAGAGGATAGAATCGGTTGATAGGCTGAGTTTGGCCGAAAAAAGGATTCATAACTTGGAGAACTACAATCACAACCTTGCAAATTAGATGTTCTCTTTGTTAAGCTCCATTAACAACAACATCATCTCTCTTATGGGTTGGATCAAAGATAGAGAAATGCAGGAAGATGAGGAAGGAAAAGATAGGGATGAAGCCAGAATAGAGGATGACTCTACTAAGGACAACTCCATTCCTAATTAAGACCAAGGGAACCAAAGGGCACAACAACTAGAAGTGGAGGAGAATCAACTGGCCTTTGAGGCTACTCAGGTTATGCAAGAGCTGGAACAAAAGAATGAGGAATAACTCTTGCTTTTTCTTTTGTTTATCATTGTCTTTTGGCTTTTTGTTCCAGCTTTAGGGCATGGCTTTTCTTGTCTTTTTTCTTGGTCTTTTCTTAGAACTCTACTTTTTGGCTGAGCTTTATGCTTATTTTCAGCCTATGAACTTATACTTTTTTGGCTGGGCTGTCACTCTTATTTTCAACCTTTTATGTTTTAACTATCGGCTTTCAGGTTCCCTGTAAAACCTATTTATCTAATAATAATAAAAAAATTAAAATTTAAAAACTTTATTTTTTCTTTTATTTTCCTTATAGTGGAAGTATAATGTGACATATCTTTTGAATTTCAAAAATGATATACTGCTAAAAAGTTATATGGTTTTTCAATTAGTGTGTCAATCAACACTTTATGCATAACTCCATTAGAAAATGAATAATAATTACTTAGTGAACTCATAATTTGACAAACATTACATTTATGAAAATATTAGAACATTCTTAAGAAACCCTTTTCATTTCATCAAATTTTGGCAAAAAATAAGTCATCAAATGCATGTTTGAAGTAAAAAACACACAAGAATAGACCCAAAACATGTTTTTGGGACATTTTAAAAGTTGACCATGTAGGGTTGGTATTCAAAGAAATAATAGGTCTTATAAAGGTATTAATATCTTGGTTTGGTATTAGGATGGGTGGAAAAAAAGTCATAACAGATTTTGAAATGCTTTGAGGCATTTTAGAACTACATATTTTTTAGATTACCACTTTTTGACACACCATGATCTTGCACATACCCTCATATAAATTTTTGTATTATCATTAATGTCAAGTTTTTTTTTATTAGAATTTTTCCAACTTAGTAGAGTGCTTTATCAATTTTATTTATGAAGAGGGTTTGAAGAAAATATGTTGAAGACAGAGTTGATAAGTATGGGATTCAATGGGAACCTAAATGTGTTGGACAAAACTTGATAATGCAATGTTGGTTTGATTATTTTACAATCATCTAAAATTATAATGCAATAATCTATATATAGGATATTCCTAGTTATAAGGTTAAAGAGGGAATACCATGTACACTGAGTGACTGCAATGTTCATCGAGTGTTTGGCTAGTAAGTGAAATTTTAGTGTTACACAAGTGAGTTTAGTATTGATTGAGTGATATTTTACCCTAGTAAAATGTTATGTTCACTGAGTAACAACAAGAAGAAAAACTTTGGATAAAATGGAATCTGAGACTGACTTTGAATGGAAATAAAAGAATATTTAAGAATTTCAAAGACATGAGTCAAAGTTTGTTACAAGATTAAGGACTAGGAAAATAAAACAAAGATATGATGATAAAGATTGGAGAGGAATAAGGATGAGCACAAATTTATATAAAAGTTCTATTTTCTAAGTAATTACATGTAATGAATGTGAGAACAATGATTATGATAAAGTGACAATAATTAAAAGACTCTGGAATAACATAGGAGTACTACTTAAGGAGTAGTTGAACAAGTTTTTAGTTGTTGGTTGAGTATTAATCAAATGATAAGGAAAGAGATCAAAGTATGAAGTTGTTTAAGAAAAGAAGAGTTAGGTGAACCAAGTAGAGAAAAGAGAAGATCAAGTAGGGTTAAGTAAAAAGTGAAAGAGTGAAGGTCTGAATCAACCAAGGAAAGAGATCATAGACATAGAGAGAAGGAGATCTAATTAAGCAATGTAGTGCTAAACTAAATAGATCAAATTAAAGTGTTACTTTGCAATCATTGTGGTAGAAAAATCTTATTAACTAAGTAGAACTAACAAGTCTATGAAATCCTATATGTTCATGTCAATTGGTGATATTTGTATGTCATTTAGAGAAGGTGACTCTTTAAACAATATCAAGGAGTAATAAGCTCTAGATGATATCTTGGTGTAAATACTTTATCGAGGTCACATTAACAATGTGTATATAAACCTTTAACAAGGTTGTCAATTCACTACAAAAGAGTGAAAATTTTGGGTTTAAGGTCCGAGGTAGTTTTTCCCTTTATAGGATTTCCACATTAAAAATCTTAGTGTCAAATGTCTAATTTTTTTTATGTTACAATTTTTTTTATGCAATATACTTTTTACCGAAACTCGATAACAACTAGGTAACAAATATGTTTTAGTACTGAAATATGGCAATAATAGATATAGTGAATCAATAGTTTAGAGTAATTTAATTGTGTGAGTAAACTAAGAACTTGAATGAGATCATCGAGTGTTTTCTTCTGATGTTTATGAATTGTTTTTGGTACTGAAGTGTTTGAAGCAATTATAGGATAACTGAACATAATTGATACACCACCTCTCACTTATCTAACAATTGGTATCAGAGCAGAGTGCTTGAAGAAGGAAGTTTAAAGGAACTTGAGCTAAATATTGAAAGATGTATTAGAGAGAGGTACCAAATATGAATAAGGAAAATTTATCATCATGGAAAGACAAAATGAGGTAAAATCTATTTGGAATTGGAGGTAATATTACTCACTAGTTGGATAATGAATATACTACACCTCATGCTCTTATGATTATAGAACAAATAACTAAAAAGAGGAATCACAATATCTTGATGATTGAGATTGCATTTTCACTCAATGATGCCGAGTTAAATGATATCAGGAAATACACAAATGTAAAAAAATATATGGGAAAAATTGGCACTAATACATGATGAAGATCCAAATGTGGTGAGAGCTAATGTTGAAAGTCTTAGAGGCAAGTATAATGACATCAGAATGAGGGAAGATGAGAATGTTGCATAGTATGTGAACCAAATCAAAGAAATTGTAAGTGTAATCAGAGTTGGAGCAAGAATCATTAGTAATGTGTTGGAATAATTTTATAATAACTTGGGGCAGTGAATTTGTTATCCAAGGTCTAGATGTATAAATAAAATTTTTCACAGCTTAGTGAGCCCATAAAACTTTTATCTTCATCATGTGTGCATCCTTGAGATTATTCAATCACTTAAAACTTGTAGGCTACTGTCAAATCAATGTGCAAAAATGTGAACATGAAACATAACAGATTCATCAACACACTTGACACAATGATTTACGTGGAAACCCAATTTGAAAGAAACCACTAGTAACATGCTACTCCTTTTTCACTCTTCTAAAGTTATGCTCTATGAAAGGCCAATTTTGTTAAATGTTACAATACATACTGTTAAATGTGATCCTATTAAAGGATTTCAATCACCCTGTTATGAGTGAGCCTTGTTAGAGGACTTTAGACCATTCACTTGGAATGTCACCTAGTTAAAGGATTTACAAATGATTGTTAGGTCAATCTTAATCCAAAGGATTTACCCTAGACTAATACAATTGTTAGAGAGTAACTGTAAGGCTTGATTTGATACAACTTACAACTTCATTTTCAAATTACAAATCACTCTTTAGTCCTTAATTTTACTTGGCCTTTATACTTTGTAGCTCTGATAGCTTGTTCACACTTCAAGCATTCATCTCCTTAAGCCTTCTTGCTTATCATGCTAATGCAGATTCTTCTCTTAGGTCACTTGATGAAGCAAAACCATTTCTCGCACTTAACCCTATTTGCTTCTGACTAGCCATTCCTATAAGAGGGAAATTAAGATATTTTTCTTCTCATTCTCCATCATCCAATTTAGGCTTAGGATATACTAGGTAGGATACAATGTATCTATCTCACATTCTATATCTCTTCTAGAAACTTCCCCTAGAATCCTCTTTGAATTCACGTTAAAATGGTTTACCTTAAATTCTATGCCACCATCTCATCATCCTTATCTTCCACTTGGTTCACACAATCCAAGAAAACTTGTTAGCTCAAATTTATCAAATTCATGCTCTATTAAATAATGCAATAGCTCAGCATTATCTTGCTTCTAATGCTCAACACATATTGCATTGCTCGACATCCACTATGAAATTAATTGGCACAAACTAATGTTTACTGGTGCTCAGCATCAACTAAATTTTACTTGGCATCCATTACTTTTCTCAGCATGCACTAGAATGGAATTTTACCTAGATCCAACTAATTTTCTACTCCACTTGCACTAAGTTTTCTCAGTACCTACTATCCACTTGGTCAAGCTTGGTAGACAAACTTTGTGTAACTTGTTCTTCTAAACTTTCTTAGTGTAACCAACCTTTGTAATCTTAAGTAGATTATAAATACATCATGTCATCACTATCTTAACTAATTCTTGTACTTCTTTACATAATCATTACTCAACCTTTCCTCTAGGTGCTATTGTTACATCTTTTGATCAAATCCTCTTCATCAATCAGCTAAGTGATAGTACTTAAGTCTTATAAGTAGTTGTCTTACCAACAAATAGTAGGTTTGAAATCACTTACAAAAAAATGATTGAATAATATTGGTCATACTTGTATATTCTCAACAATCTCCCTTTTTTATTAACTTCTTTAATTCATTCTCAACATAATGGTGAAATTGTAAGCAAAGTTCTTAGAGCTCTTCTACCTATTTATGCTATCAAAATTTCTACAATTCAAGAAGTAAGAGTTGTTGGACTAAGCTACCTCAAATAGGAAAATGATAAGAAATGAAATCAAGAACTAATTTATAATATTGTATTGTCATTGATTAGAAAATGGTTAATAAGAAGTTTCAAAGCCAATGGCAAACTAGAGGAGTGATCAAGATGGTAGAATGAAGAGTGAAGCATGAGTGATAAGTGACCACAGCATAATTTCCACTAATGTGACAACATGAAAGGAAGTAATGAAAATTAAAAAGACACATAACAAATTAGTATGGTGGAATGTGGCTAAATCATGCAAGGTCACAAATCTAGCTATAGACATGTAGATACCCAAGTTGGCTTATAAGCATAGGCATCTACAAATAGGTAGTCAGAGATATCTTATTAGTATGCTCATTGTTGAGTTCAAAATCTAAAATTATAGTTTAAGAGGGATAGATTTAGGGTTTGCATCCATCATTTGAAGGAGTGATTTGAAGAATCATTTGATACTTGCTAAAGCATGTGGGAGAGAAAAAGGAAGATATTGGCAAAAGTGTGGGAGAATGAAGAAAGAAAACTAGTAGCAAAAGTGTGTGAGAGTGAAGAAGTTCACTATGTAGAAAAATAGAGACAAGAATGTAAAAATTTAGGTATGAACAAGAAGCTCAAATAACTTCTTAGTGCACTAGGAGAAAAAGGGAAAAGAGAAGAAGAACTCTCACCCAAGTCAAAGAAAAAGAGAAAGATTAGAGCATCTTTGAGGTAACTTAATACATGATCTATTAGGAAAGGTTTTTAATATTTTTAGATCAACACATTTTTTTTCTTTCTAGCCATATAATCTAATGTAAGTCATTAACATGACATATTTTTAAGAAGTCTTTGAAATCCTCTAACCAAGTGTTCCTTAGAAAGAGATCTAAATGATCTAGCAAGGTGGTTCTTGTAGGTTGTTGTAATCCTAATAGGCTATTGACAATCCTAATAGGATGCATTCTTAGAAGGAATAGTTGTAAGCCTTTAATAAGGAACCCATTTTATTGAATAGAAAGTATAGTGGGTACATTACACCCACCATGGTTTTCACCCTAACCTTGAGGGTTTTCATGTAAAAGTATTCATTTCATTGATGTGTGCTTCAATAGGGAATATTATGTGGCTTTACTAAATAGGATTTATTATTTCCATAGTATTTAAAGTTTTGATGATACAATATGTATAAAATCAAAAAACTAATTGGGAAATTTTATAGAAGTGTACATACTGTTACAAGTTAGGATTGGTGTTACACTAAAAGATCGACTTGTCAATGCTCGATACAACCACTAGACTTATATAACATAGGAGGTGATTAATCCATGCCATGAATTACAAAGGAGAACATTGATAGTTAGTCCAATAATCCCTCCCATCAACTTGACTCAAGGAGATTCAAGCTTGTGACCAAGATTTGACACCACTTGTTATAAACTATGGTTACTGTTGCACCAAAAGATCAACTTGTCAATGTTCAATACAACCACTAGATTTGTAGAGAACAAGAGGTGGGTAAGCCATGTCATGAATCCCAAAGGGGAACATTAGTAGTTATTCCAAAAAATAAAAATTCACCCCCAATACCATTTGGGACCAACAATTGGTATTAGATCAGATACCAGAAGAGCATTAATTCTAACAACTTAGGGGAGATCCAATGGAATCACTAAGGAAATAGATGGAAGAAGCACTAGAAACCATAAAATATATAAAATAAAGACAAACATAATCTTTAGAGAAGAAAAATATGTTGATGATAAAGCTAGGAGAATGTCAAGAGCTAATAAAGAAGCTCAAAGAGAAAAGGTGTTTGAAAGAGTTAGATGAAGCAATAACAAAACTTATGGCTAAGAATGATAAGCTAAGGAAAATGTAAAAGTCCTAAAGAAGAAGAAATAATTCTCTCCAATAAGATTAGGTGAAGGTATGGATGAAAAAGGAAATTTTATGCTTGTAAGAGATTAGGGATATGAGATAGCTCTCATGGAAGAAGAGAATAGATCTATATAGTACAAGAAAAAAAAATGCTACAAGAGTATAATCATGAGAAAATAGAAAAAATAAGTGCTCTAACAAAAGAACCTAGAAAAATGGAGGAATCAATTTGATAGTTGATGGTTGAAATCCAAGAGATAAAGAAAGAGTGTGATAGACTTGCCAAGATACGAAAGAACAACTCAAAGGAAGAGAACATAATGGACACACAAGAAGAAAACCCTAGTTCATTTGGATGATGATTCGAAGGAATGCATACAACTAAAAGAGGAGCATTCTCAAAGGTAAAAGATACTATGATGACTACTTCTTCTAGGTTGACTTAGAATGATCCTAAAAAGAATATGATATTTACTATAAGTTGAATCTTGATATTTTTACTTATATTTAACCCACTATGGATCTTTCAGACTCTTTCTTCCTAACCACTCCCATTTGGGTCAGACTCCCTGGACTCTCTCTTGAATTTTGGCATGAAGATATCTTTAAAGGTATTGCTAGTTCCTTTAGTGAACTAGTGGCTATGGATAATGCTACGGCTTCTAGATCCAAACTTCATTGTGCCAAACTTTTTGTTAAGATGGTAGATTTCAATCACCTCCCAACTAAGGTGGATCTAATCTCCAAGTTGGGTAAAAGAACTCAAGAAATCTTGTTTGAAGATTTGCCTAATTCTTGGTATGCTTGTAAGAAACAGGGGCATTTGGTTAAGAACTATCCCTCTAAAAGTAAAAAATAGGCTAGTAGTGGGTTGGAAAAGAAAAAGAACAAGATTTAGCGCAAGAAAGTTAAGAAGGCCAATGCCAAGAACAAAGAAGCTATAAAAAACTTCAAACATAACAGGTTGAGGCAGAGAAAGAGCTCACTTCTAAGGAAGACAACTCTAAGAAAGAAGGTACCAGTTTACAATTTGAAACTAGTTTACCTAAAAAAGAATTGGAAAATCAGGCAAATATCTCTAAAAAAATTTTTATTTACCAGAGGTTAGATGAATAATGCGGAGATATTGATGACAAACCTGTGCTTGAGGATGGTGAAATCTTGGCTGATATTGGAAATTTATTAGAGGAAGGAGTATTTCATTCTTCTCAATCCAGGGAGATTCAGATGCAAACCCAGATAGAAAATGACCCTTCTATGGTGGAGCCTCCTCCCTTGGATGATGTGAAAGAAAATGGCTCAATTCATAAACCTATCCAAAGGAAAAGGGTTGAAAAAAAGAACAATACCAAGGAGGTAGAGACTAGAAGCAACAAAATAGATCAACATAGCAAGGCAAAACCTCTTGTTTCTAATTTGGAAAAAAATGGGGAAAAAATAGATCAACACATTAAGGTAAAACTAGATGTTGGATCCCCAGGTAATCCTGGAAGAAGATCTATGAAGAAAACTAGAGAGTTAGAAAGTATGCAGAATATTGCTGATGGTAGGCAGGCAACTATTTTGGATTTTTCTCCTAAAAAATGGATATGAAGATCATAACTTGGAATATTAGGGGGTTGAATAGTACTCATAAACTGGACATTGTTAGGAATTTTGTTAGAGAACAAAAGGCTGATTTTCTCCTGCTTCAAGAGACTAAGATGAATAAAGAGAAAGAAGAATAGATTAAAGCTTTTAATAACTATTCTTTAAATGCTAGTAGTTTAGAAGGAGCATCAGGAGGAACTTTGATGTTATGGAAGAAGAACTGTTTCTCTGGAACAATTTTGTTTGCTAGTAAACACCTTATGATAGAAAAAAATTTCTAGTTCTGACCAAAAGGAAGAGTGGTATCTTGTGAATATTTATTCTCCTAACTCAAAGATTTCAAGGAAAAAGGTCTAGGATTTTATTTTTAACTTTAAAAGAAAAAACTATTTTGACCAATGGATCATCATGGGATATTTTAACATCCCTCTTTATGACCACGACAAAATGGGAGGAAATGCAACTTAGTTGGAAGGAAGATTGGATCTAAGGGAATTCATCAATAATGAGGGCTTAATGGACTTGGACCTCCATGGTATCTAGTACACGTGGAGCAACAAGAGAATTGGTAATGAATGTATTCAGGCTAGGCTTGAACGTGCTCTTATTTCTCCTGACTAGACTAAAGACTTCATTTGTAAACTAGAGGCATGTCTAAAAATTGGTTCGGATCATTTCCCTCTTATATTCACTGCTAAAAAGATTAATCTCAAGAAGAATTTTCCTTTTAAATTTGAGAAGATGTGGATGCAACACCCTCAGTTTGAAACTAAATTGAAAGAATGGTGGAATATAGAGTTTGAAGGTACTTCCCTCTTTAGAATTACTTCCAAGCTAAAAAAATGTTAAAAGGGAAGTCAAAAAATGGAACAAGAACAACTTTGGGAACATTTCTAAGAACAAATCTACAATTAAGGAGGATATTATTAATATTTAGGAAAAAATACAGAAGGAAGGTTATACCTCTAATCTCCTCCTTGAAGAGAATGAAAAGCTTGTCCAATACCATGACATCATTGTTAAAGAAGAAATATTTTGGAGATAGAGATCCTGATTGTTATGGTTGAGAGAAGGGGATAAAAATACTAAGTTTTTCCATCTTTCCACTCTAAAGCATAGGGCCAAAACTCACATTTCACATCTTAAAATGGGTGATGTGAAAATTGTTGATGATAAGCCTATCATGAAAGAGATGGTGACTTTTTTCTCTTCCCTTATGATGGTTGATTTTAACATTATTGCTCGGATAATTTTTACGAGAGAGTTAATTAGATTAATTTTGGAAAACTGGAGAGAGATAGAGAGAGAGATTATTTTTCACTATTCGAACTATTCTCTCTCCTCGTACTTTAACTTCTAGAGAGAAGTTTTGGTTTGAGTTTTGATTACTTTCTCTCCCTCAATCTTCTCTCTCCACATACTTTTCTCTCTCCACGTACTCCAACCTTTAGAGAGAAGTACGGGTTTTGGTTATGGGTTTAAGTTTCACTTTTTCTCTCTCCGTGTACTAAAATCTTCTCTCTCCCCATACTCTAACTTTTTTCCCTAATCTTAACCTGGGGATTTCAAGAATCTGAACTCTTATATTTTCAAGAAAATGAAATGACATTCAATGTGCAAGGGATTAATAAATGTTTCATAGAGAGCCTGTAGAGTTTGAAAAGAATGACAAATGCATATTGTCCTTGTAAAGTTAATTCATATTCTCAGGTTTGGTATTGATAGAGAGCATGAAGTTTTCTTGATACATCAGACAACACCATTATTTGGAAAGTATGATTACAAGGAGAGCCTTAGGTGGAAAACTTCTTCTAAATCAGCAACATGAATGGCTCACATAAATCAACAATGAACAAAGGTGATTGGGCAAGTGTGTATCTCATATCAAAGATCATGGAAGCCTATCAACTATTTGGTGGAACCGCAGCTCAATACTCCCTTGTACTCACACATCCTAACATGATTAGGAACAACTTTATGAGAAATAAAATATAGGTGGTAGATGTAAGGCAAGTGAATTGTTTGACAGAATGCGTTCACCCTCAACTAAAGCATAGACAAATGATGTGACACAGCATTGACAAGGCTGTAGGTGTAAAGATGAATCTTAGGAAGGCTCAATGTCAAAACATAGACATTTCATACAAACCATTTGACATAATGTCTTCTATGTACCTGAATTACATTTTGTTTATTGTGACCAACCCATGAGCATCCAGAACTATAGAGGTTGCGATGTAGGTTTCTTGATCAATGATTTCATGATAAGAATGGTGATAGATGATGTAATCAGAACTATGTGAGCCACACATGGAGAGTTTCCTAATGGGTTAGAAATAGGAAATGAAGGAGGGGTATGTAAACTCTCTGTGTGACCAAAGATTGCATGAGTGATGAGGCACGTAATCAATTTGACCAGCTTCTCCTCATTCTCCAACTCACAACACTCATCACGGTGAAAGCATAGACAAAATAGGTGCACTTTTCCATTGAAGGCCAGTCTTAAGAAATGTGGCAGCAAGAATGGTGGTCAGCCAGTAGTAAAGTGAGTGACTTTCTTGAAAAATTGTATCTCTACCTCCCCAGCCGTGGTACTTCAAGGAACTATAAACAAGTATAGATGCCTTCGACAACGTGACTGGTATTGTATCTTGTTCTCTGAGTGTTATTGTTCATTCCTTGGATGACCACATCAAGTATACTATGAGTGTTTCGATTGGGTGGGAGCTCCTTCTTGGCACTCCCATACACTTAACGTACTTGGAAGCAATTTGCAAATACTAGTGGTTTGGTTACTCTGCTCCCAAAGTAGAAGCTACAACTACTAGTGCTACAGAAACAAGTATGGAGGTATTGAAATAGTAGGTTTTCATGATTGTTGAGAAATCATTTTGTCTTCCAAATACGCAAGGTACCCTTGGCTGGAATCTTGTTGTGGAAGCCAACTACAGGTCCAAGGAAAGCCTATACCTCTCAACATGCCTTCGCCGATTGATTGTCCTATATGAACATGGATGGCTATTGCTATTGGGGAGGAGGTTCAGGTTGCGAACAAGAAATATTATGACCTCAAAGATGCTACAGGAAAAGCTTCACATAGGCGGCGTGTATTTGTCCAAACAGATACTGGAAGTGTGCTGGGTATTGAGCTGGATAGGGCAGACAATGCAAATACTGTTAAAAAGAAAATGCAATTGGCATTGAATGTACCAACTGAAGAGACTGCGCTCACCTTTGGCAACATGGCATTGAAGAATGATCTAAGCATGGTCAGAAATGACTCTCCCCTTTGCCTCACTAGAGGAGACATCCACAAAAGCTCTTCTATGCCTTGCCTTTCTCCAAGAGTTGATAGTCTGCCATATAGAGATAGGAGTGGACCATTGGATATTTTTGGTGGTTCAAGTGGCCATTCCAAGATAAAGAAATTGATAAAGCAAGCAGTCAGGGCAGTTGAATGTGGTGTAGATCCCATCCCTGTTCAACGAGGGCTTGGTGGAGCATACTATTTCCGTGATATTCTAGGTAAAAGCATAGCTATTGTAAAGCCTACAGATGAAGAGCCCTTTGCCCCTAATAATCCCAAGGGTTTTATTGGAAAGATTTGAGACAACCTGGGTTGAAGAGATCAATAAGAGTGGGAGAAACAGGTGTCCGAGAGGTTGCCGCTTACCTTCTAGATCAGGATGAATTTGCAAAGGTGCTTCCAATGGTGCTTGTTAAAATATCACACTCAATTTTCCATATTAACAATGTTATGACTGCAACTAAAACCTTAAACGATAAATAGTCCATTAGTAAGATTGCTTCATTTCAGCAGTATGTTGAACATAATTTTGATGCCAATGACCGTGGGACATCCAGTTTCTCTGTTACCGCTATTCACAGGATTGGAATTCTAGATATAAGAGTATTAAATACCAATAGACATGCAGGCAACATTCTTGTCAAAACTTTCGACACAGATTTCTTCAAGTATCGTCAAATGGGTGATGCAGTTGAGCTTATACCTATAGACCATGGCCTCTGCCTTCCAGAAACATTGGAGGATCCTTATTTTGAATGGCTTTCATTGGCCCCAGGCCTCTATACCATTTTTAGAGGTTGAATTAGAATATATAAGCCATCTTGATGCTTTGAGGGATGCCAATATGCTGAGAACAGAGTTACCTATGATGAGGGAGTCTTCTTTGAGAATTCTCATACTCGACACAATTTTTCTAAAAATGGTTGTTGCTGGTGGATTGTGTCTTGTAGAGATTGGAGGAATGATGGGTTGAGAGATTTATGACATAGAAGAGGAAGCAAGCGAGTTGGAGTTAGTTTGTTTGCAAGCTAAGATTGAGACTGATCAACAAATCTCCACTGCAAATTGTGAGTTAATGGAGGATTTATCTGAAGTAGTCTACAACTAACAAAACTTCAATAGAAATATTGAATGCATGAAAACTATTCGACAAAATGCCAAGTCAAAAGTGTGCTCACATTGTTCGATGAAATGCCTCTACTGCATCTAAAAGTTGGATTTTTAAAGTGATGTTAAGATTTTGATGAAGTTGCATGATTGTCATAGATCAAGGAATGAGTTCAGGGAATTAAAAGTTAGAAGTATTTTTGTCTAAAGTTGTCTTAGAATATTTTTGATGTAATTTGTAAAAAGGTCAACTTTAGAATTAACTCTAGTTTTCATTTTTCTAACCGTAGTTAAGTTTCAAGGGTTAGAGTTGGTTATGAATCACCTTCAAATAGTCCAAACTCTAACTTTTTGGGTAGTTACGAACCCGAAAAGTTGGTTGTTCTGGATTGGTTATAAATTCCTAGAGGTCAATGTAATAAGGGACTTTTTTTTTTGGGGGACTTGGATACAGGGAACACTAATGCTCTGATCATAAAGCAATTTTTTGAAAGTGTGTACAATTGTTGTTTTTGTGTAATCAGTTATTTATTTCTTTCTTGGTGCAAGAAATAAAAGGAAGTACATTTAGCATTCTCTCTCCAAGGAATCTGGATTGTTAAAGTGTTGATTCATCTATGATTACTTTCATGGTATGATGTGAGTATTTGTGGATGTTTGAATTAGCATTGCGTTGGTGAAAGTTCTCAAGCGTAGTCCTTGATAGCTCTTATTAATAGTTTACATCATTTTTTTATGAAAATGTTGAAGGTGTGTGGTGCATTCGCTGTCAATGGTTTTCCTTCCTATTTTCTAAGTTCTTCTTATCTTTATTGAAAAATCTAAAATTTCATCTTACAAGGGATCTGCCCCTCTAAATGCAGAGGAAGGCCGAATATCAAGGGACTATCCAATTTTTGTGAACGATTTGCCACATACACTCCGTTGGGCAATTTCTTTAGTGACAAATTTGTTTACCAAAAGATTTTGGCAACTCTGCTAGGGAGACTAAACAAGAAAGATTGACAGTCGCCTGTAATGAAGCACAATGGTGCTTCTGCATGAGAACGTTTTTCCAGTTCTCCAACCAAACCTTGGCTTCTAGGACACCTAGGAGGATATCATTTTAGACTTGAACACTCTAGCCTGGAGGTGTAGACGAAGTGCATCAGAATATCATCAAGTGAATCAAGTTCTTGAAGAAGAAGAAGAGTTCGGAGAAATCTTGCGAAGAGCCCCTATTGGTCAGAACATCATAGTTATTGAAAGAATAGTGGTCATTCCAAGAAGAAATAGACAAAATCTTGGTCACATCCAAGATCAAGTGAACAATAACTAGTGACATGGTTGATAAAGGTACCTTCCTTGGAATGAATGTTGGCGACTCTATTTAAAAGATTGAATTATTGGCGACTCTATCCGAAGTTTGAATTCAAAGCATGGTTTGGTACAAAGGAAAAGTTGAAAGTGAGAGTGATAGCGACAGTGATGATGAATATTTTTCTTATCCCAGGAAACAGTTTCTTGATGAGCCTCTGCAAGTTGAATTCTTGAAGAATTTCTATGGTGGCAGGAGGCTAGATCCTAAAATGCTTCATCCCCACCTACTTCAATTTTTGCAAAAGATAGATGAAGAAGATGGTAAAGATAATTAGTTTTTCTCTCACAAACCACAATCATTTTCAGAAAGAAGTTCCACATGTGAGCATGATGAAGAACTTGATGAGAAAAATGATTCATGTGAATTGAGGATGGATAATGGTGGTCAAAAAGGTGTCCCAATGACTACACCTATTGCTCATCAAAATCATGCCTCCATTGATCCCAATCAAGTTGAGTTTTTAAAAAGCTTCTATGGGAATGAACGCCTGGATCCTAACAAAGAACATCCTTCTTTACTTCGAACACTGCGAGAACTTGGGAAAGAAGACCCATGCAAGAATTATTTTCTTGGTAACAAGACGTCTCCCGATCCAAATATTAGAAAGGACTCATCTGAATATTTGTGCATGAATTCTATATCTAACCAAGGAGAGGGTCAAGAAATGGAGTCTATAGGAGAAGAAGGGTTTAGTAATGTGTCAAGGCATCATTGTGAAAATTTCCAAACCCAAGAGAAACTATTACATCATCTCGATCCTAATGTGAAAGAAAAAGAAATACCAAACGTTTCTCAAGGAACTAGACAAGATATGATTAAAGATGAGAGAAATGTGGATCAAGGTGAATTTCATACTACTTTTATTCCTACTTGGTGCCTCAATTCTTCAGATGATGACTTCCTATGTGGAGAAGATCTTCCTATTCATCGTTCTATGACCATTCAAGGTGATGAATCTGTTGATGACATTAATACTTTAGATGTTCCAACACAATCTGAAACAGCTACCGTTGATAGAGACAAAAGCACAAATGAGCCTCTGCAAGTATCTACCTCCCCTTTGGAAATGGAGACCTTTACATTTGATGACATTGATGAACTTGTGATTAGAAGATCGGTTGATGGAAAAGTTAAAAATTAGCTTCAAAGAGAAGAAGATAAACTATTTAGCCTTCATTCTCTATCATGCATGCCACCTTTCACATTTCATGAAGAATGTCTTGGTGAAGAAATGATGATTCAAAAGGGGATAGATATCATAGAACATATTGAAAATGAAAGCTATATGGCAACAGGTTCCTATGATCAAATGGAAGTAGATTTGAAATCTTATAGATTATTTGAGGGTCAAAGAAATCCTCTTTCTGAGCCTTCTCATCAAATAGGAGATCTTATGTCAAAAAGATTCTATGAGGAGAATAACCATGATAAAATAAGTAATCAGTCAACAGGTGATCTCATGGAGGAATATGAGGAAGGAAACTCTAATGATGTTTTTATCCCAAGTTTGTGCTCAAAAGCTTTAGATGATAATTTCCTCTATGGAGAAAGTGTTTACTTTAATCCTTTATTTGTAGACGAAGGCATTTCTACTAATGATTCTCAAGTTGGTATTCAAAGACAAGGTTCAATGGTTATTATAACCCCGCAGGTTACTTCACTCCATAGATTGTATGAAGGCAATCCAATACGAGGTTTGATATCTTCTCATCTTAACCATCAGAAGGCCCTTCAGATGGAAAATGTTGATATTAATGGGATGGAAATTGAAGTTATGGTCTGCAATGTTGAAGATTGTACCCATGTAACTCAGAAGTTACTAAAACTTCAAGATGATCTTTTGGAAGATAAGGAAGAAGAAATGGATCATGAGGAGATTCAATATAACATCGATGTGCATCCTAATTGGAGTAATTTTATAGAAGATTCAACCATGATCATGCCAATAGAAAAGAAAGAGTGTCTATTGTCGGAAATGAGTTCAGGACTTCATGATGGCCAATCATTACAATTTCAAGTAGAGGGCTTGCCAAGTAGAGGAGAAGATCAAATATGCACTCAGGCACTTGAGAATCTTATACTTCAACTCTTTGAAAATGAAGTCATTAGTGACATATAACAAGAAGCAGAGTTGATTTTGAAGCCCGAGATTTTTGATGAAGCCTGGTTATTTGGATACATTCCTTTATCCAGAGATGTGCGGCATGTTAGGAATCTCAGAGTTAGAATTCGAGGAGCACACGTATATTTGAGCCCATGTAAGCTTGAGAGTTGTCACATATTGGCATGCCATGGTATTTATTTTCCTCAACCAGTGAATGGATTTGCATAATTATACCTTGAGTCACTGGAGCTAAGGAGACCTGCCTTGTACATATCTTAGTTAGGAGTTTTTGTTGTGCCTTCCTTTCTTTTCTGTTTGGTTGTGTTCCCAATTTTGGTGTGCTCAGTCCCTTTTCTTGTGATTATATCCTTTTTGGGTGACTCTATAGCCCTTGTGATAAAGCACTGCCATTTCCTAACTCTGGGTTCATTCAGCGTCCTATACAATCCTTGTCCCCAGATAGAGCTAGCTATTGCTTGGATAATTTTTACAAGAGAGTTAATTAGATTAATTTTGGAAAACTGGAGAGAGATAGAGAGAGAGATTATTTTTCACTATTCAAACTATTCTCTCTCGTCGTACTTTAACTTCTAGAGACAAGTTCGGGTTTGAGTTTTGATTACTTTCTCTCCCTCAATCCTCTCTCTCCACATACTTTTCTCTCTCCACGTACTCCAACCTTTAGAGAGAAGTATGGGTTTTGGTTATGGGTTTGAGTTTCACTTTTTCTCTCTCCACATACTAAAATATTCTCTCTCCCCATACTCTAACTTTTTTCCCTAATCTTAACCTGGGGATTTCAAGAATCTAAACTCTTATATTTTCAAGAAAATGAAATGACATTCAATGTGCAAGGGATTAATAAATGTTTCATAGAGAGTCTGTAGAGTTTGAAAAGAATGCCAAATGCATATTGTCCTTGTGAAGTTAATTCATATTCTCAGGTTTGGTATTAATAGAGAGCATGAAGTTTTCTTGATACATCAGACAACTACATTATTTGTAAAGTATGATTGCAAGGAGAGCCTCAAGTGGAAAACTTCTTCTAAATCAGCAACATGAATGGCTCACATAAATCAACAATGAACAAAGGTGATTGGGCAAGTGTGTATCTCATATCAAAGATCATGAAATCTTGTCAACTATTTGGTGGAACCGCAGCTCAATACTCCCTTGTACTCACACATCCTAACAGGATTAGGAACAACTTTATGAGAAATAAAATATAGGTGGTAGATGTAAGGCAAGTGAATTGTTTGACAGAATGCGTTCACCCTCAACTAAAGCATAGATAAACAATGTGACACAGCATTGGCAAGGCTATAGGTGTAAAGATGAATCTTAGGAAGGCTCAATGTCAAATCATAGACATGACATACAAACCATTTGACATAATGTCTTCTATGTACCTAAATTACATTTTTTTTATTGTGACCAAACCGTGAGCATCCAGAACTTGATCAATGATTTCATGACAAGAATGGTGATAGATGATGTAATCAGAACTATGTGAGCCACACATGGAGAGTTGCATAATGTGTTAGAAACAAGAAATGAAGGAGGGGTATGTAAACTCTCTATGTCACCAAAGATTGCATGAGTGGTGAGGCATGTAATCAGTTTGACCAGCTTCTCCTCATTCTCCAACTCGCAACATTCATCACGGTGAAAGCATAGACAAAATAGGTGCACTTTTCCATTGAAGGCTAGTCTTAAGAAATGTGGCAGCAAGAATGGTGGTCAGCCAGTAGATAAAGTGAGTGACTTGCTTGAAAAATTGTATCTCTACCTCCCCAGTCGTGGTACTTCAAGAAAATACTGGTGGTTTGGTTACTCTGCTCCCAAAGTAGAAGCTATAACTGCCAGTGCTACAGAAACAAGTATGGAGGTATTGAAATAGTAGGTTTTCATGATTGTTGAGAAATCATTTTGTCTTCCAAGCAGACAAGGTACCCTTGGCTGGAATCTTGTTATGGAAGCCAACTACAGGTCCAAGGAAAGCCTATACCTCTCAACATGCCTTTGCGGATTGATTTTCCTATACGACACGGATGGCTATTACAGTTGGGGAGGAGGTTCAGGTTGCGAACAAGAAATATTATGACCTCAAAGATGCTACAAGAAAATCTTCCCATAGGCAGTGTGTATTTGTCCAAACAGATACTGGAAGTGTGCTGGGTATTGAGCTGGACAGGGCAGACAATGCAAATATTGTTAAAAAGAAAATGCAATTGGCATTGAACGTACCAACCGAAGAGATTGTGCTCACCTTTGGTGACATGGTGCTTAAGAATGATCTAAGCATGGTCAGAAATGACTCTCCCCTTCGTCTCACCAGAGGAGACATCTACAAAAGCTCTTTTATGCCTTGCCTTTCTCTAAGAGTTGATAGTCTTCCATATAGAGATAGGAGTGGACCATTGGAGATTGTTGGTGGTTCAAGTGACCATTCCAAGATAAAGAAACTGATAAAGCAAGTAGTCAGGGTAGTTGAATGTGGTGTATATCCCATCCTTGTTCAACGAGGGCTCAGTGGAGCATACTATTTCCATGATATTCTAGGTAAAAGCATAGCTATTGTAAAGCCTACAGATGAAGAGCCCTTTGCGCCTAATAGTCCCAAGGGTTTTATTGGAAATATTTTGAGACAACTTGGGTTGAAGAGATCAATAAGAGTGGGAGAAACAGGTGTCCGAGAAGTTGCCACTTACCTTCTAGATCACAATGAATTTGCAAAGGTGCCTCCAATGGTGCTTGTTAAAATATCACACTCAATTTTCCATATTAACAATGTTATGACTGCGACTAAAACCTTAAACTATAAACAGTCCATTAGTAAGATTGCTTCATTTCAGTAGTATGTTGAACATAATTTTGATGCCAATGACTGTGGGACATCCAGTTTCTCTGTTACCACTATTCACAGGATTGGAATTCTAGATATAAGAGTATTAAATACTGACAAACATGTAGGCAACATTATTGTCAAAACTTTCGACACAGATTTCTTCAAGTATCGTCAAATGGGTGATGCAGTTGAGCTTATACCTATAGACCATGGCCTCTGCCTTCCAGAAACATTGGAGGATCCTTATTTTGAATGGCTTCATTCGCCCTAGGCCTCTATACCATTTTCAGAGGCTGAATTAGAATATATAAGCCATGTTGATTCTTTGAAGGACACCAATATGCTGAGAATAGAGTTACCTATGATGAGGGAGTCTTCTTTGAGAATTCTCATACTCTGCACAATTTTTCTAAAAATGGTTGCTGCTGCTGGATTGTGTCTTGTAGAGATTGGCAGAATGATGGGTCGAGAGATTTATGACATAGAAGAGGAAGCAAGCAAGTTGGAGTTAGTTTTTTTGCAAGCTAAGATTGGGACTTATCAACAAATCTCTGCTGCAAATTGTGAGTTAATGGAGGATTTATCTGATGTAGTCTACGACTGACAAAACTTCAATAGAAATATTGAATGCATGAAAACTATTCGATAAAATGCCAAGTCAAAAGTGTGCTCACATTGTTCGATGAAATGCCTCTGCTGCATCTAAAAGTTGGATTTTTAAAGTGAAGTTAAGATTTTGATGAAGTTGCATGATTTTCACAGATCAAGGAATGAGTTCAAGGAATTAAAAGTTAGAAGTATTTTTTTCTAAAGTTGTCTTAGAATATTTTTGATGTAATTTGTAAAAAGGTCAACTTTAGAATTAACTCTAGTTTTCATTTTTCTAACCGTAGTTAAGCTTCAAGGGTTAGAGTTGGTTATGAATCACCTTCAAATAGTCCAAACTCTAACTTTTTGGGTAGTTACGAACCCGAAAAGTTGGTTGTTTTGGATTGGTTATAAATTCCTGGAGGTCAATGTAATAAGGGACTTTTTTTTTTTGGGACTTCGATACAGGGAACACTGATGCTCTGATCATAAAGCACTTTTTTGAAAGTGTGTACAATTGTTGTTTTTGTGTAATTAGTTATTTCTTTCTTTCTTGGTGCAAGAAATAAAAGGAAGTACATTTAGCGTTCTCTCTCCAAGGAATCTGGATTGTTAAAGTATTGATTCATCTACGATTACTTTCATGGTATGATGTGAGTATTTGTGGATGTTTGAATTAGCATTACGTTGGTGAAAGTTCTCAAGCGTAGTCCTTGATAGCTCTTATTAATAGTTTACATCATTTTTTTTATGAAAATGTTTAAGGCGTGTGGTGCATTCGCTGTCAATGGTTTTCCTTCCTATTTTCTAAGTTCTTCTTATCTTTATTGAAAAATCTAAAATTTCATCTTACGAGGGAGCTGCCCCTCTAAATGTAGAGGAAGGCTAGATATCAAGGGCCTATCCAACTGTTGTGAACGATTTGCCACATACACTCCGTTGGGCAATTTCTTTAGTGACAAATCTATTTACCAACAAACATTAATATGCAAAGTTAGGCTAAACTCCTCGAAGTGATTCCACCACTAATTACTAAGGATCAGAATAAAATGTTATGTTCAATTCCTAAGGATGATGAAATTCTCAAGGCTATTAGCTTGCTGGAAGGAGATAAAGCCCCTGGCCTTGATGGATTCCCCATGTTCTTCTTCTAGAAGCTTTGGAAAGTGGTTGGTAAAGATGTTTGTGATGCTATTAAGGAATTCTATGGGGCTAAAAAACTACTCAAAAAACTCAACTCCACTTTTCCTTGCCTCATTCCTAAGAAAGTTGGGGTTGATTCTCCAGATTAGTTTCACCCAATCAGCCTTTGTAACTCTTTCTATAAAATTATTTCCAAAGTTCTCACTTCCAGAATTGTTTAGCTAATCCTGTTGATTATTGCAGATCAACAGAATGGTTTTGTCCCTAGTAGACAAATCCTTAACTCTATCATCTTTTCTCATGAGAATATTCATTCCTTGTCTTGTTCTAAAAATTAGGGTTTCATTATGAAAGTGGACATTGCTAAGGCCTATGATAGAATGGATTGGTCTTTCCTTTGTAATATTTTTCTTGCTTTGGCTTTGATCATAAGGTTGTGGGTCTGATCCACCGAATGGTTTCTACTGTCTCTATTGCGGTCTTGGTTAATGGTAGCTCCTCTCCCTTCTTTTTTCCTTCTCAAGGGCTGAGACAAGGAGATCCTTTATCCCCCATCCTTTTTGTTATTATGGCTGATTGTTTGGGGAGATTTATTGGGGACTTGGTCCAAAGAGGTTTTCTCAAGGGCTTACAACCTTCTTCTCAACCGTTAACTTGCTCCCATGGATAATTTGTTGATGATACTATCTTCATGGGTAAGGCTAAAGTGAAGGAAGCTAGGATTTTAAAGCAAGCTATTAACTTATATTCTGTTGCTTTCAGACAAGTGGTAAATTGAAGCAAAAGTATTGTGTTCTTCATTAACACCCCTATCCATAGACAAGTTAAAATTGCTAAAATCTTGGGATGTTCTATAGGTTCTCTCCCTTCCTCTTACTTGGGGCTCCCCCTAGGCTTGAAGGTCCCTGATGCTTTCTGGGAAGATCTTATTAAAAAATTCAGCAAAAAGTTGGTGGGATGGAAAGGTATTCTTCTAAGCCAAGCTGGTAAGTTAACTCTTCTCAAAGCCTATCTCTAGAGCATTCCTACTTATGCTTTAAGTCTTTTCAAAATTACTTTTAAATTTTCTGAGTCAATTGATAAAATTCAAAGAAACTTCTTATGGTATAGCTCAGAGGATAAAAGGAGAATGCCTTTAATTGCTTTGGATCAAGTTTGTAAACCTCGCAGTGAAGGGAGATTAGGAATTCAAAAGACCAATAGTTTGAATAAAGCCCTTCTAGCCAAATAGGGGTGGAGAGTGTACCATGACAATAAAGAGTGGAGTTCCATTTGGAAACATAAGTATCTCTTCAATGCTTACTCCCTTCTTAATTTCCTTGAATCTCCTGATGTTATTCACTCTTCCTCCATATGGGTAGCTATTCAGGGGACCAAGAAAACTTTAAAAAAAGGTTGTTCCTGGAAAGTTGGTAATGGATTTAAAGTGAAATTTTTGGAAAATATCTAGCTTATGGTTCACCCTTTGACTGAAGATTTCAATAACAAGGCCTTAATTGATCGATACAAGCAGAGATTTGGCCTTCTTCTTTGTCATTACTGGTAGAATGATTCATGGGTGAATTTAACTGATGTAAGTCATGGATTCAATAATATCCAATTATCTCTTAATGTTGTTTCTCTTTACCCTTGTCTGGAGGATGAGATTATCTGGTTTGCTGACCCTAGTGGGAAATTCAAAGTCTCTTCTATCTTTGCTCCTAAGGATAAGAATAATCAACCTCTTTGGATTGAAGCTTGGATTAAGGGTCTCACTCCCAAAATTAACATTTTCTTTTGGACTCTTCTCCAAAAAATTTTTTTGACTCTTGATAACTTGCAAAAAAGAGGTATAAATTTGGTTAACAGGTGTTCTTTATGCAGAAAGGGATATGAAGATAGAGATCATATGTTTTTGAGTTGTTCTTTTTCCCAGGAAGTCTAGATTGAGATTTTGAATTTTTGGGGCATGACATGGGAACATCAAAACAATGTGGATCTTGTTTTCAAGAGCTGGAGATGCCCCTCAAAGGATCCTGATGCTCAATTTCTTTGGAAACTAACCCTCCCCCATCTTTGGTGGGGCATATGGAAAGAAATAAATAATAGGATATTCAAAAATAAAGATCTTCTAGGTTGGGTGCTTGGTTAGAACATTATTAGAACCTTCAAGGAGAATTTTTTTGTCATAGAGGGAGCCTGCCCAGACCTTCCAACTTGATCACCCTTTAAGATCTCAAGGATCTAAGTTGAAAATTGATAATCCTAGATTGATTATAAAATGGCTTGTTCCTCCTGATGGATGGATCAAAGGAAATTTTGATGAACCAGCCAAGGGTAACCTGAGAAGAGGAGGATGTGGAGGTGTTCTTAGAGATCATATGGGAAATGTTATTGATGATGTTGCTATCCCTATTGGTCATTCAAATAGTCATATTGCTGAAGCTACTGTTGCCCTTTATACTACTATTTTAGCTATTGATTTTGGGTACTCCAAATTATGGTTGGAAGGTGATTCTCTGAATATTATAAATATTCTTAATAATAAAAATACTACCTCTTGGTCTATAGAGGCAATAGTTATGAAAATCAAAACCATATTTCAAAATTTTGAGAAGGTGGTCATTTCCCATACTTATGAAGAAGCCAACAGGGTTTCTGATTGGATAGCTAATCATGCTATACAAATGGGGCAAAAGATGAGGTGGTTCGATTACTTACAAAAACATGTGGATCTTAAAGTGATTATTAACTATGATGTTATTCATTCTAGAGTGGGAAAGATTTGCTTAGATTAGAAATTTAATCATTTGCAAGAGTAGCCTTACAATTGTTAGTTTAGCATTTCTAAGGAGGTACATTCATGTGAAGGCTATGTTCTCTCTACACGTATCCTCAAAAAGGCATCCTTGATATCTTGTCACTAAAAATTGGTCTCACTTCCACCTCTTTGCTATTGATATATGGGTGTCGCTAGTTTTTTGTTTGCTCTACAATATGGGAAGTGAATCGAGGAAGCAAGAACCCAAAAAATGTGATGATTGGAAGGTTAGGTAGGATGTTTGGAAGATTCTCTAGAAAGGGAAGGTGATCAGCTACATGGAGTGGTTGCATGGATTCAAACCCCATGTCACCAATGCCTTCTTCAAAAATTGGGTGGATGACAAAGTTACTCTACATGGAGTGTCCGTTAAGCTGACCGAGGAATTCATTTTTGAAGTCACTGGTCTTCCCATGAAAGGTATCAAGTTTTTGAAGCAGACCAGTATTTCCAATGTGGCCTACAATAAATTCTCAAAGACGAAAGAAGAGGAGCTGTAATTGGAAAAAAATGGAGACTTCTATGATTTGCAACAGATACAGCGTATTTGGCATGATGTGCTTGGTTGTATTCATGAATATTTCATCCTTGATGGAAGAAATAAAAGGGTGCAAAAATTCCACTTTGTCTTCCTTAACCATTTCAAGTACAAGGATAGAATTTCCTTCCCTTTCTATTTGCAATTTTCTTTGCTCCAAAGTTTGAATGCCCATAAAAAGAAATAGTATCGACCCATATTACATGAAGGTCTGATTTTACTCATTGAGAATTTTTGTAAAAATAAATCCATTGCTTCATCCCCGTCCACTGGCAAGCATAAGATTCCTAATCTCATTAAAGGAAAATGGATGAGAGTGTTAGAAAGAAAATAAAGGCTAAACTAAAACCCTCTAGTTCTCGAAGACAAATTGAGGATGAGGATATTGAAGTGGAGAGCACTGATGGCTCAGATAAGGATGCCCTTGACGAAGAGGAGGGGACAGATGCTGGGGAGTTTAGCTCTAACCTAGATGATTACCTAGATTTTAGAGACAATAATGAGAATGGGAAAGAGGAAGATACTACTGAGGTGAATTCAGAATAGAGTAAGTCTAAAAATGAGGACACTCATATTGTTTCTGGGGGAGGTGATAAAGAGAAAGAAAATGATTATTTAGCCATTTTGAGTGAGGAGGAAAACATGGGGAAAGCTTCCACTCCTCTTAAGGAGACTGAGGGACATGATAAGGAGGGCCAAAGCCACCATATTCAAGCAAAGCCTGGTGAGGTGGAGCCATTGGATGGGGGGATACATATTGATAAAGATGGCCCTGTTCTTCACACCACTTCTGATGATGTAAGTGACTCCCCAGTGAGGGAAACCAAAATCTCCTTCCTTTACTCTATTAAACAAAAGGCTGACTCTTTCCTTCAGGTCAATTCCTTGTTATATAATGAAATAATGGGGTTGAAGAAGAAAGTGGATACCTTGCAATATAACCAGGAGGTTGACGGGGCTATTATTCAACACATGGAGGTGCAAATGGGCGATATCCCAAAAAAATGAAAGGATTATGAGTAGAATCTTAGACTTCTCATCAAGGAAAGTGGAACAAAAATGGAGCAAGTGACCTCAAGCATCTATGTAGCTACGGTGACTTTGGGTAAAAGAGTTAATGAAGGAACCATATCTTCAGAGGGCCCAAGTAAGAGGATAAGAAAAAGTTCGAGAAAAAAAACTTTGATAGCTGCTGCTTCTTCAGCTACTAACTCCATCTAGGAAACAACTAAAATTGGTAAGGAGGCTGTGAAGATGATTATGAAATTGCAATAGTTTTCTGGGTCTTCTTTTCTGATCGAGTTCCTGTGCAGGTCCTATCTACTGGCTAGTTTTTCTGGTTCCTTTGTTTGGTCCTATTTTTTGGATTTTAATTTTTAACTTATACTGTAGGTTCTAGGTCCTTGTAAAACTTGGGTATTTTATCTAAACTTTATTCATGGTTTCAGGTCCCTGTAAAACCTAATTTTGATGCTACTTTTTAGTAGGTTTATGGGCTCTTTCCTGTTGGATGGCTTGTTTTTTCCTTTTTTGAGGATGTGTAAGGGTTTTGGGGTCCCTTCAAAACCTTTTTTTATCCTAATCTAAAACTTGTAAGTATTAGCACTAAAATATATTAGTATTTCTTGATCACGTCCATATTACCATGTATCAAATCATATAATGAATGGTAGAATTGTAGCTTCTCGAGTGTGGACATGATCTATGTAAAGTCTCTTGCTCATACATGAGTGATTCATTCCTCCCCTTGTGTGCACTCCCTATCCACTACATAACTAAAAGAATGATTCTTATAGACTTCTTTCTCATTTACTATTCTAATTATATTAGACTGCTTATGAGAGAGTGACATCAAAAGATAGTCATACTTTCAGTATATGTTTAGACTCAATTATTTTTATGGTTAAGGATTATATTTCATAACAATATTATAAATTATTAATATCAACTCCAACTATTTTAGTTATCTAAGAAATGTTACAATAACTATACATATTAACAATAATATTATAAGAATAATATTATGTCAATCCTAAAATGAATATTCTTTAATATTGTTAAAACATGTAGCTTCAGTTAAGACAATATCTCTAGTCATATGATATATATATATATAATTTGGATATTGATATGTATATATGCATAAACATAATTTTCATTAATCATGATGATCACTATATATAGAACCAACTATGAATATATATTTTGTTTATATCTAATATCAGATCTTAGTAATGATCACATTCTATTCTAATCATTATTGACTTGCATCAGGCTTTGTTAAGTCTTTTAAATGATGAATTAGTTTTTTATAACTTAAATTGGGTGTGATTAAACCACCAATCAGGTATATCAATGAATGGTCATGTCTCCATTTGGAGACATACCCATTCACCCATATGATTAACCATCCTTGTATATATGTTTTTGCTACTCGATATTAAAAGCATCAAAATCAATTAATGCAAGATTAGAGGCAATATAAAATATCTAAATTTGAAGAAACTTTTCATCAATATATTTACTTTGTCATTATACATATTTTGGAGCAAATCAAGTTCTTTATCAACAGAGATTGAACCTAAAAATAAAATAATACATTTATCAGTATTGTCATAGAAATCTATCTTAAACTTTACATGGTATCAAAGCAAGGATAAGGAGAGATCACATTAAATTTATATGGATTGGGTTTCACTTTAAATTTATAGTCTATTCTCTCTACAAAGATGACAAATGTATTGAGATTCGAACATCACCTTGCAAGTTTTGATAACTTTGAATCCTAGAAACTTTTTATAATGATGTTATCAAAAGAAAAAAAATTGGAATCTTTTGTAAGAGAAGATAAAGAGTGTTGGTCCTTACAGAGTTTTGAAATTTGAGTGTCAACACACTTAATCACTTTTTGTATTGAAGCTAAGTACACTATGTATGCTGAGCCACAGGTGTGTGCTAAGCTAGTATTTCAATTGGTGTCGAGTAACTTCAAGTGCTGAGTGACATATAGGTGTCGAGTCACAATTAATGTCAAGCAAGTCAGAATGCTTTACATGCCAAGTGACCTAGAATCATGTATGTGCTAAGCAAGATAGAGTGTAATAGGTGCTGAGCAATCCAAGATAGTATATGTGTCGAGCACCAATAGTCCAATATGTGTCGAGTAACACAGAATTAGTCTATGAGTTTGTGTCCTCAAAAACTTAGATGTAAACCATTTTTGGAGCCAACATAGAGAGATTTCAAAGGAGAAAAAGGATAAGGATGAATCTTTTGTATTTCTTATATGATCAACATGCATCCAATCAGAAAAATGAAGAAGGCATGCAACTAATAAGAAAAATGCAAGGTATGAGTAGGAATTTGAGATTCAATATGGATCA
Organism: Cupressus sempervirens; assembly: GCA_028749045.1. NCBI lineage: Eukaryota > Viridiplantae > Streptophyta > Pinopsida > Cupressales > Cupressaceae > Cupressus > Cupressus sempervirens. The sequence continues at coordinate 641,484,302 of CM053789.1, read as the reverse complement.
TAGATTCATGCCTAACACTAAGTCTTGACAATATTTAAAAGAAAGTCAAAAACTCCATTGCATGTGTGGATGAGAATAGTGTATGGGGAGATTATAGCAAAATTTTAGTGTGAAGAAGGAAAGACTTAGAGGAACAGAGTGGTAATTTCACATCTAGTTGATCAGAACAATACAAGGGACAAGAGACACGATTTGATATTAGATCTTAGAGGATCAAGGTCAAAAGGAGTAGAACAAGTGCTTGAAATCAACAATTGAAGATAGTATACAATAAGGTCAAAGATTTCTAATACTTTCTTGTCAGTGTATTAGATGTTGAAAATCCTATATTGATAGGTTAGCTTAATAGCTAGGTAGGAGAAACTTTGGAGAAGGTGATTGAAAATCCTATGTATTAGGTGGGTTTAAAAACCTATTGTAAATATTTTAATAGGGTGACACTTCATGTAAAGTGTTTGTAAATCCTCTAACTAGGTCACTATTGACACAATGTAAAGCCTTTAACAGGGTAGGCCTTTTATAGGGAAAACCATCAGAAGTGGTTGAACATTTATTGTTGTAGTAATTTTTGTGAGTATCATCCCCACCCCAGTTTTACCTTCTTATTCTTGGAGGGTTTCTGGGTTATCAATTCGGATGTTATGTGTTATTTCATGTGTTTACGTTGTGCTCATTTATATGTTTACATGCAATCAGTTTATTTTTTAGTTATATGTTTAAACTATTGAAAAAGGTTAAAAGTGTGGTACTTCTGATTCACCCCCCCTCTCAGAAGTACTCTTCCCATTTTGAAAATTCCAACAAAGAGGAACCTAAAAATGATAATGAGAAATCAATATGGATTAAGAATAATAAAAAATCAATAAAGATAATTATGGATGTTGTTTGAGATCGCATAGTACCTATTGAGGTAAAACATACAACAACATATAATATTCTTTGAGCTCTTGAAAATGCATTCACAATCAATAATACAAGTAGAAAAATTGTTCATAAAAGGCTAATAAATAATATTAGCATGAATAAAGGAGAAATTGTAAATGCCTTCTTCATGAGAATCAAAAATTTTAGAGATGAATCATCTGCAGTAAGTTTTGAGATTTACAATCATGAATTATCCTTAATAGCATTAGGAGGACTTCCAAACTCCTAGGAATATTTTGTACAAGGTATAAGTGTTAGATCTAAAATCTCAAAACTAGATCCTTTAGGACCAAATTTTCTTCAAGAAGAATTGAGATTAATGATTAAGGGAAAATACAAAACCTTAGATAAGATGTTCAAGTTCTTAATCAAAAATTCTCATAGGAAGGGAAACAAGAAGAATAACAAAAGGAAAGAAACTTTCATGGAAAAGGACAATCTAAACAAAAGAAATTCTTGTCCAAAATTTAATATTTTATATCTAATCTATATGGACATTATGTGATAAATTGTCACGATCGATCTAAACCACAAGCATCATTTGCAAAATGTGATAAATCAAACGAAGGACATGAATATAAGAAATAAGCCTTCTATTCACCATTGTCCAGTCAAATTTCAACCAAATCTAATACATGGATAATTGATAGTAGATCTTCAAGATACAACACTAGATATTAGGATAACTTAGAAAATATACAAATAGAAACAAATGAAGAAGTTACAATTGGTGATGATTTTGCACATTCCATAAAAGGAATTGGGACTTGCACCAAAAAATTGATATCTAGAAATTATATTCAACTTTTTGGAGTTCTTTGTGTACTAGGTATTAAAAGGAATTTAATATGTATATCTACACTTGAGGATGACGGTTATAGAATTTCATTCATGGAAGGTAAGGTACTATCTTGGCCTAAGTATTCAACCATAAAGAAGGCTATAACAATAGGTGTACAACAAGGACTTTTTTATGAGCTATGCACTAAGACAAACCTTGCACTTGTACATGAGAGTTTAGATTCAAATGAAATATGGCATAGAATATTAGGCCATATCAACTTTCATGCCCTAACATCAATGGAGAAGTTAGTAAACATAATGCCCAAATTAAGCCATATTCATAATGAATCCTGAAAAGGTTGTGCTTTAGGAAAAAATATTAAAATGTCATTTCCCAATAGTTCAAGAAAAACTAAAGATGTGTTGCAACTAGTACACTCTAATCTATGTGGACCCATGTCTTTACCATCTATAGGAGGGTTCTTGTACTATGTGATATTTATTGATGATTTTTTAAGGAAGAAATGGATATACTTCCTTAAGTGAAAGGAATCTAAAAAGATCCTTTATAAGTTCAAAGAATTTGAAACAATCACTGAGAACTCCTCTAAAAGGAACATTAAAGTTCTAAGAATAGAGAATGGGAAACAATACACTTCTAAAATATTTAAGAGTTTTGAATTTTTTTTGGCATTAAGAGGGAGTTCACAGTCCCTTACAATCCTCAACAAAATGGAGTTGTTAAAAGGAAGAATAAAACTATTGTAGAAGTTTCCAGGGCTATGATTTTTTTATTAGAACTTGAGTATGTTTTTCTGGGATGAAGCACATAATACAACAATCTATATTCAAATTAGATGTTCTCACTCATATTTGGAAAATAAGACCCCTAGAGAAGGATTTTTTGGAAAGAAACCTGACATCAATCACTTAAGGATATTTGGACATCCTGTGCATGCTCATGTACCTAAGGACAAGAGGAAAAAGTTAGAACCTTCTACAAGAAACGGTATCCTTATTAGTTTTAGTGAAATAGTAAAAGGATACAAAGTCTAGATACCTAGATAGAAACAAATATAACTATGAAAAGATGCCATTTTTGAGAAAGATATTGCCTTTAGAAGAGCCAAAACTTCTGATGAACTAGATAAAATTGATGTATCCCAAGAAGAGACTCTTTCTCCTAAGATTTAGAGAGAGTACCCTGAAGAGACTTCAAATGAAATTGAGATCCCTCCTGAGACTCAAGAAGAGAGTCTTGATCATTCTAAAAGTTCACTTTGTGAATGAGAAATTATATAGGAAGGTAATGGATTTTCAATACCTTCAAGGACTTTTTGACAAAGCAAGAGACCTAGAAAATTGACATACAATTCTTTCATGTGTAAGAGTCCATACCTTGAACCTTCAAGTACTTTTGATGTACTTAAACATCAAGCTTGCAAAGATCTAATGATGGAAGAATATTAGTCAATACTAAAAGATGACATTTGACATATAGTTCCTAGACCTAAGGAAAAATTTGATGTGTTTTCAAAATGGCTCTTCAAAGTTAAGTATCCTATAGATGGTAGCATTGAACAACATAAAGCTTGTTTTGTGGCTAGAGGTTTTTCTCAAAAGAAAGGAATCAACTTTGGAGAAAATTTTATACTAGTTTCTAGGTATGCCTTAGTTAGAGTTGTGATCACAATTGTAGTAGAAAAAGGCTAGAAAATCCATCAAATGGATGTAAAAACTACTTTTCTTAATGGAAAAATGAAGGAAGAAGTATACTTGGAACAACTAGAAGAGTTTGTGACACATGATGCTGCCTCTTATGTATGTAAATTAAAGAAGGCTCTATATGGACTCAAACAGGCTCCCTATGCCTGGCATGAAAGGATTTAGAAATACCTTTTAAGTCTTGGATTCACCAAGAATATGGCTGATCCAAATCTTTACTTGAAGGTAAGTAAAGCTAATATGATAATTCTATTTCTTTATGTTGATGAACTTCTAATTGTAGGGAAAGAACATCTCATTAATCAGTGTAAGAAATATTTTTCTTCTAAATTTGAAATAAAGGGATTAGGAATTCTTCATTACTTTCTTGGTTTGGAAGTACGTCAGAAGTTTGAGAATATCTTTGTCATGCCCAAAAATCCCAACAAGTTATGTTTTAATATTTAAAAGTGATAAAAGGATTAGATGTGATAAACAAGTATTCAAGTAAATTCACTTAACTTCCCCACGCACATGTATAATTATAAAATTTAAACATACAAATCACAAGTGAATTTTTTTTTAACATATTTTAATCTTAAACTGCATAGATTGATATATATCACTATGTTACCTAATTAACTTCAATCAAATGAGCATGATTACAAAACATACAATTACCATAGGAAGAGTGAAACATCATCATTTTATCCATTTTCAAATAAACATATGTAAAGAACTGAAATACTAAAAGGCTCAAAGCAAGCATATTTACTCAATCTCATTTTTTTTCTATTAAACTACCTGGTTCAAAGGCTCTACCAGGAAAGAACTAGTAAGAAAACTCGGCTTCATTGCCACTTCAATAGAAGTTTAAAAATACATTTCTACACAGGATTCTAATCCCAAACATACTTGAATTTCAACAATCAATATACATTTCCATCACGACCCTTAACAAGGGTTCCATATCAATTTCTGCAACACATTTCTAAGAACCGTGGAGAGAACAAAATCTGATCAGGTATCAACAAGCGTGACTAAGAGACAAATTGAACATGCATATTCATACAAGGTTATCACTATATGATTCATAATGAATCAACACTAGGGAAAGGTGGATTCTTCCAACCAAGACAAGTCAAGCACAACACCAAACAGATGCCCAATCGGGGCTATAAACCAAGAACTTCCATTCTTCCATTTCAACATACCTTAATCATACAAAGTTTGTGCTGACAGGTAGGGGCCCATAACACCCTACCCTTTCTCCCTCTTCTCATCCTGAGAAAAGACTCCACTAGTTGGAGTCCAACTAAACAGACCTTTCCCAAAATTGGTCACTTCTGCCCTATCCAAGGGTGAGTAATAACAAAACACCCATGCAAGAAAATCTCAAAAATTTCAAACATAAACATGAAAAGAAAACATCCAAAATAAAATGGTTTTCAAATCTTCCCAACATACCCAAAAACATAAAAACATTCAAACAACAACAAGGTAGGATAAGCATGAAACAAGAATGAAATTTGAACAAGGGAGGTGACAATTCCTACCTGCACAAAGAGGTAATGGCAAATGAACAAGTTTGAGTAGAGTTTCCCTTTCCTTCCTTCAACCTTCAAGAATTCCTCTCTAAATGTAGAGATTGGGTAACAACCTCTACTAGTCCAAGAAAGGCCTCTAAATAAGCCTCAAACTCAACCACCCAAAAGGATCAATAACTTCTCCCACCCACTAACAATTCTAGAAACTTCTAACTCAACCCACACTATGGTTAAACACTAGAAGGAGGTGAGGTAAGGCAACTCATGGTAACCACTTGCAATTTTCGCACAAAGGTAAAATGAGACTTTTTAAGTGGCCTCAAAAGTCAATAAAAGGGGATTAGGGGTTGGAAAAGACCCCTAACCCATACCCATACCCTTTGGGTATAATAATTTCATGTTTTAAGCCTTAGGAAAAAGGCTTAGAGCCAAACAAAAGCTAGAAATAAAATAGGACCATCTAACTACTCTAACATTGCAGATTAAGCACTAATCTGAATTAAGGGATGACTAACTTTGATTAAGAACCCAACTAGCAAACTGACACTAACTTAAACCAACTTGGGTCCAAAGGTTACACAACTAACCCTAATCAACATACTGAAGAACATAACCAATTTACAACTGTCAAGCGACACTAACAAAACATAATTACGAACACTAACATTCACTGAACATAGAAAGATACATACATACATCTCACAATACAATACGTGAATTATGAGCAACAAGGTTTCCAAAATTAGCACATAGAGATCAGTTATGTTCCTCTGTAGGGTTTCTCGGCTAAAATATCTGCACACTCATTGCACACATCAGTAGTCCCATAAAATCACATGTACATATGTATATACATATCAGAAATTCACATAAATTGAAACATACATCAATCAGGGTTTCTTTCATCCTACTTATATCCTTAATCATAAAGATTCCAAAATCAATGTGATAATCCTACATTTTACTTAATTCATTAACATACATATACATAAAACCTTAAATGAAAAATATCAAATATCTAAAAGTAACATCACACACCATGAAATAATCAAATATGTTCAAGCATTAGATAATGTCTCGACATCTCGAGTCATGAGTATCAAAATAATAGTAATGTATCACTATGCTACGATGGATCGGGGAAAAATCAAAACATAATGCGTCAATTACTTAACTATTTAATTCATTTCTACTCACATTTAATCATCAGTAATTACATAATCAATATGACATATAACTTATTCATTAATTCAGATTAAATACAAGAATAATCATTGAGGTAACAAAATCAATAACATCATCATTAAGTGAAACACGTTGTATTATTGTTAGTGCAAATTTAATGTTTAAACAGTCGAGACAACATAGTCATTCTCTAATCTTTAAGTATTAAAGTATGGATGTATCTATTGTTCTCAATTTCATTAGGACATCTAAAAACCTACAACATTACTCCATATCCATTCAAATCTCCTACAATAGATTTGACAGAGAAATTCATATTTAATAAGTACATGCGAGGAGGGACCTTACAATCTTTCTACACCAAAAGAAGTATACTTTTGATATTTTGAAAAGATTTGGAATGTGAGATTGTTGACCTATGTCTACACCTATGGAAACCAACTTACACAAGCTAAAGGAAGCAAGTTTTTGAATCTTGACTAGCTAATCTCACTTTATATAGACAAATAATTGGGTCCCTATACTCAACCTTACATCTGATATGCTATGAATACATTAAGTCAATTCATGTGTGAACCTCATGAGACTCATCTTGTTTCTTTGAAGCATATATTAAGGTATCTCCAAGGTACTATTAATTATAAACTTAAATATGAGAATACTAGCTTGGAGTTACATGGATATACTGATTTTGATTGGGCTAGAAGTCTAAAAGACTAGAAAAACACATTAGGATGTTGTTTCAGTTTAGGATCAGCTATGATTTCTAGGATCTACAAAAACAAAGCTTTAATTTCTCATAGTTCTATTGAGGTAGAGTATATTGCAACAACAATGGGGGCTAGAGAATTAGTGTGGCTTTTGAAGTTGCTTTCTAACTTGTTTGGTGAGCCTATGAAACCTACCACTATTCATTGTGATAACCAAAGTTGTATCAAGTTATCTATGAATATGTTATTTAATTATATATCAAAGCATATAGAAATTCCTTACTACTATTTAAGATACATGGTGGAAATTAGAGCTATTTAGTTGAAATATATCAATACAAGTGATCAAACAACTGACATTCTTACTAAGGAACTTCCTAAAGTGAAGTTTGATCATTTTAGAAAGAAACTTAGCTTGGTTGAAATGTAAGTTAATGAGATTGAGTCTCAAACTTTGTAAATTTGTATTCTTTAATAAAGATGTTTAAAGTATAAACACTTTTATCATATGTGTCACTCTATGACTCATGGGCCTACCCTATGTTCAGTATTAAAAGGAGATAATCTTTTATATTGAAATATTGACTCTAATAATGTAAGGTGATGACTTTAAATAATTAGATTACTATTATGTTGAATATCACATGACTTGATATTTATTGAAGATCAATATGTTTAAAATTATGGTGGATATTATGTGACTTAATATCTATGGATATTCCATGATCTTCTATGGTGGATACTATGAGACTTGATATCTGTGTACACACCATAATTGAAAGAATATCATAAGAATTGATTTTCTTAAGATATTTAGAGGATATTACTTCTCATAAAGTGAAGAATTCATATGCACTTTTTCTTCCCTAGCTAAGAGGGAGTGTTAAAACATGTTGCTTCAGTTAAGAAAATATCTCTAATCATATGAGAATATATTCATGTATATATATCAATATGATTTGGATATTTCTATGTATATATACACAAATATAATATGTATTAATCATGATGATCACTATTTTATATATATATATATATATATATATATATATATATATATATATATATATATATATATATATATATATATATATATATATATATATATATATATATATGAGAGATTGGATCTTTGTAATGATCTCATTCTATTATGATCATTATCAATTTGCATTGGGCTTTGTTAAGTCTTTGAAATGATGGATTAGTTTTGTTATAACTAAAATGTAGTGTGATTAAACCATCGATTAGGTATATTGGTGAATGTTCATGTCTCCATTTGGAGACATGCCCATTCACCCATATACTTGACCTTCCTTGTATATATGTTGTTGTTGTCTGATATTGCATGCATTGGAATCAATTAATGCAATAAGATCAAAGGTAATATAAATATCAAAGTTTGAAGAAAATTTTCATCAATATCTTTGCATTTTCATTATACATATTGTGAAACAAATCATGTCCTTTATCAGTAGAGATTGGACCTAAAAATAAAACCATACATTTATTAGTACTATCATAGAAACTTTTCTCAAACTTTGAAAATATCTATCATTTTATTTAATCATGGTTTTTAGCAATTCATTTCTCTTTATTTAGGTTATGTGCAGGATCATGGTGTGCGAAAAAGTGGCAATATGAATAATATGTAGTTCTGAAATTCCTCAAAACATTTCAAAATCTATTCCAACTTTTTTTCCACACATTCTAATACCAAACCAAAATATTAATATCTTTATAAGGCCTACTATATCTTTGGATACCAACCCTACATGGTCAACTTTAAAAATGTCCTAAAAATGTGTTTTTTGCCTATTCTTGTGTGTTACTTACTTCAAACATGTATCTGACAACTTTTACTTCATCCAAATTTGATGAAACGAAAAGGGTTTCATAATAATGTTCTTAGCTTTCCATAAAAGTAATGTCTATTAACATACAATTTTAGTAATTAATTATTACTTATTTTCTAATAGAATTATGTATAAAGTGTTGATTGACACACTAGTTGAAAAATAAATATAACTTTCAAATGGTACAATATTTAAAAGATGCATCACACTCTATGATTATTCTACTATAAGGAAGAAAAAGAAAATATATATTTTGTAGAGTTTTGAATTAGTTAAGGTGGTTGGACATGATATTTTTATTCCAAAAATACTATAGTAGAAAATTCATAATTGATTATTTATTTATAATAAAAATACCCAAAAATATGCATCACATCTATGCATGAGTCTACTTATTATATCCTAAATCTTAATAAAAAATATCATCATTTGATTTTGATTAAGGTGGTTAGACATACATCTACTTCTTATTTTTGTCCTAAAATTTTTGTACTATTACATTAAAATTCAAAATTCTAACTTGTCATTTATTATTATTTTTCAGTTGAGGCCTAGTAGTTTAGAAACTAAATTCAATTTCCTAGAGATTATTTTTTCTCAAATTTTTGTTAGAAAGTTCATAACAAGTTGAAAATTGTAGATCAAGTTGACATAACCCCAATTTGCAAATTTTTTATTGCCACTTAAATGCATAGTTTAGTTGACCATGATCCTACATATACCCTTTTTATATAATAATATTAGAAGATACTGCATATTAATTATCATTTGTATTATAAAGCCGTTCCCCTTATAAACATGTAATTATAAATTATTAAGATCCAATTATAGTGTTAGAAATTAATCATATGGAATAGGAATAATCATCCTATTTCAATTGTATAGTTATCAACTAATATCCCTTTTAAGTTTTAAGCATTTAGAGTTGGCCAAATTTAATATGTCTCTTCTCCATTTTAATGATTTCGCATCTTAAATATGGCTTTTCTTATTTTTTGTATGTTTCCTCAAAACTGATCATATTTCTTATAAATTATTTCATATCTTTTTCTCCTTGATTTTTCCATCTCCTATTATTATGCATTCCTTGGGTATGGTGTGTGTGTGTGTGTGTGTGTATAGATAGATACATATATGCATGTATATGTATATATATACATATATACATATGTATATATGTATGTATATGTATATATATGTATATATATGTATATTTATGTATATATATGTATATATATACATATATAGCTTATAATAGCGGGTCGTGTCCTTACATAAAATCATTGCTTACTATCTACAATCATTATATTATGTTTGATCATTGATAATAGTGATTAGCATTATTAAGCTTTAGTGATTAATTTATATTTAGTTATAGGTTGGATTTATTAATTGTTATATTTTGATAACAATTATAGTAATGATATCAAATATTCTTCTAGTTATTCAAACAATTAGTTATATAATATTTGTATTTCTTGTTTATATTTATATAGTTATATTAACCATATATTAATATGGGGTCATGACAACCCACCCTTCTCAAATTTTCTTGTCCTCAAACAATCACAATCTTTATATGAAATCTTCTAATATAACTTAGACATTATCCTACCTTAAATTTAATGTGTTTTAAATTTTTTTAATAAGCATTATATTATAATGCCTTGAGTGATTATCATGTGTTTTAACCTTGATTCCTTCTCTCATAAACCCATCATAAGGAGAGCATGGATTTACTTATCGTAGGGTTATTGACACCATTGTATCCTCTAGCTTTGCTCAGCCTCTCCCTAAATTACATAATCTATCAATTCCTAGGGGTGCAGTGAGTGGATAAGACAATTTCATAAAACATCTGAATTCATTTTTCCTTAAAAAGTTCTATAAATTCATATAAACTTCATAAGTCAAATTTCCTTATTCAATTTCTTGTCCTATAGGAAGGAAAGGTCATCCTCTGATATCACTTGTGATGACCCCTGTACTAGGTTGACATAGAATGGTCCTACAAAGAATATAAGATTCACTACAAGTCAAATCTTAATATTATTAATTATATTTAAACTTACTTTTAAGTATCATCACTACAATCTATTAGTAATTCTATATTGCATCCATATTCTGCAAGTATCAGATCATATAATAGATGATAGATTTATAGTTGCTCGAGTTCGGACATGATCAATGTAAAAATTCTTTAATAGCTATCATTCTATTTAATCGTGATATTTAGAAATTCATTTCTCTTAATTTATATATAGTAATATTAAAAGATACTCCATATTAGTTATCATTTGTATTATAACATTCATCCCTATTATAAACATGCAATTATAAATTATTAAGTTCCAATCATAGTGTTAGAAATTAATCCTATCTAATAGGAATAATAATCTTATTTCAATTCTATAGTTATCAACTAATATCTCCTAAACTTTATACATACCTTGCCAAGAAAGTGGTGTCTTAGTGTGCCCAAGATTCTATATAAATCATGATATAACTATGTCTTTGGATCCCATTTAGAAGGAATCCACATTGGTATCCCTTTTGTGTTGGAAGCATTTATTGTTGGCTGAATTTAATATGTCTCTTCTCTATTTTAATAGTTGCCAATCTTAAATATGACTCTCCTTATTTTTTTCATGTTCCACCCAAACCAATGGTATTTCTTATAATTATTTCATATCTTTTTCTCCTTGATTTTTCTATCTCCTATGCTTATCCATTCCTCGGGTTTGATACACACACACACACACACACACACACACACACACACACACACACACACACACACACACACACACACACACACACACACACACACACACACACACACACACACACACACATACACACACACACACACACACACACACATGCGCACGCGCATGCATGCACCTGTGCACACACACACACACACGGGTCATGTCCTTAGGTATAATCATTGCTTACTATGTTCATCCATTATATTAGTTTTGATCATTAATAATTTTGATTAGCATTATTAAACTTTAGCAATTAATTTATATTTAGTTATAGGTTGGATTTATTAATCTTTATTTTTGTATCATTATACTGATGATATTTAATATTCTTCTAGTTATCTAAATACTTGGTTATATAATATTTTTATTTTTATTTTATATTTATATAGTTATATCAATGATATATGCATGTATGGGGTCATGACAGATACAAAAATTGTAACTGACAAAAGGAAGGTAAAAAGAGGCATGTGACCAAATAAGCTCACTTATCTCTATCATGGTAAGATAGGACATAAGATAAAATATTATGACATAGAAAAGAGACAAGCAATAGAAAGGACATAAATAAAGAACTATGCAACAACTATTATTGACATGGTTGCAATACATAGGAATTCAAAGGTCTTGCAAATGAGGATAGATAAGAGAAAAACTGCTATTATTGTGACACATATGATCACACTAAAATGAATCATGATCAAATTTTTTATCACATCACTCATCTCCTATGAAAAAGAGGTAGGTCTTCTTCAGCTATAGAAATGAAGGATGCAATGGATCACAATTCAAATGATGGATTCAACAACAAAATCAAGCAAGACCATTGAACAACATGAGAAAGATGTGGTATAGATGTAATAAATTAAGCCATGTAGTAAAAATTTATTAAGTAAAAGAAAAACCCAAGAAGTACATCAAAGGAAATAAAGGTAAGGGAAATGTTATAGACACCAAAATATTCTATAAGGAATTTTCCAAGGCATGGATCAAGAAAAATGATCAAAAAGTGGTAGTGTAAGGATTGGGGAAGCAAAGAGATCACTAGTAAGTGTTGAGTCCTCATATTGAAGTTAAATGAGAAAAAACTTAATATGGGCTAGGAAACAGAGCCAAGTCTTGCACTAGTTCCCTCGATTCAAATGGTAAGCCATGACTAGTGAATCAAAAAAAGGGAAAATTGGATCACACTTGAGAGAGGAAGATAAGATATCATCAATATCTAATTGTTGGTTTACCTATCAAAACACTTATGACACAAAGAATAAGGTAGGTAAGGAAAAAGTCATTTTTTAGAGAACATCATCATATTTTTTGTCAAATCTACAAATAGATATCATTTCAAACAAAACTCATCTTCTATGAATTCAACTTATTTGAGCTCTAAGTTAAAAAAACTCTAATAAACTAGAGTTATTAGTTGAGTGAGTTTTTGTTGGAAATATAAGAGGATTAATTGGGAGGGGAAGGGTGAATCAACTACCACAAAAATAAATCCAAGATCCATTAAGATGCCAATACAATTCAAAACCAAACTCTATTGAAATTAAAATACAATTGTAACTTGGTTAACACAAGAATGGTACTTAGTTAATACTAAATATATGCACTATTACATTCTTAACATTGAACATGAACATCTTATGATATTAAGTGTAATTAAACTTAATTAACTTAGTCTCAAAATCATAAAAAAAATAACATGAACACAAGAGACACTAGGATTAGTGTGTAAACTCAATTTTGGAAAACTACCAATTGTAACTAGTTACTATTTTTCACTCTTCTAAAGTGATCCCTACTAGGAGCCAACCCTATTAAAGATTTCAAAATAAATTTTTAGGTGTAAGCCTATTAAAATATTTAGTTCATCCTATTATGAGTGGCCTTGTTAGAGGTTTTTAGACACTTCAATCTAGAAATGCCACCTTGCTAGAGGATCTGGAAAATAGTTGTTAAGTTAACTCTTTTAAAAGATTTGATACATTGCTACAATTATTAAAGAGTAACAATGATATGAATTGATTTTTGATGCAGCTATATTTGTTGATTTTAGATATTTGTTCTAGCTTGAATACTTGATCCTTCTTGATTGGAATCTTCTTTTCATCTCTGTCAACTTGAATACTCTAATATCCTTCCAATTTGCTTCCATGATTTACTTTTTCAATTTCATTCTTCTTATACAATTCAATTCTCAACTTGACCTTATATGGTTTACCTTTTCACATTGGCTTTAATACAATTTCAAATAAATGAAATTCATCCCATGAGTTAGCTAGAAGTAACCAAGAAAACTAACATAGGAAAATCCTTTGTTAGTTGACCCAACTCAGTCAACACTAACTCAAGAATGAATTTCCTTCATACTTCTTTTTTAATTGAGTGAGCTCAGTTAACACTTATTCCATGGAAACTTTTCTTTGGTAACTAAGTGATCTTAGTAGACACTATCTTTACTACAAACTCCCTTCGGTAACTAAGTGAGCTCGGTTAACATTGGTTCTAAACTTGGTTAATACTAAAATGGTCATCATACACTGCAACATGCTTTGACTCCTAAGTGAGCTTGACATACATTGATTTCTCAATATATATAATTTGCATTTGTGTAATATCAAAGACAACATACAATTGAATGATTATATCCAACAATCTCCCTCTTTGACATTGATGGCAACACAACATATCATGATACATAAAATTCTTAGAGAAAAATAGAAGGATAATATCCTTAGTTTCATTCTAATTCTCATCCATCATAACTCCCTCTATTAGTGTGAACTCCCATAGTCATCAATCTCTGATTCAAATGATTGCAATAGAAAACTCTCCCTCTTTTATATCAACTCAAAATTTATGATATGACAAATTGTCTCTTTGACATCTCAAACAAAAAATTTCTCTGATATATAACAAAAAATTCTCCCTCTTTGGAATCTTATTCCAAAGACAACAAATAATGTAATTTCTATGTACCTAATATACAGATTCATATGAAATCTCCTCTAACAATATTGCATCGACTTGTTTGATCTTCAACATGCTCTATGGATGCATCACTAAGATATTCTTAGTGAGCTTTACTTAGGAATATAACCCCTAGCTTACCTCTTACATACAAAAATGCATCCTTAGGAAATGGCTTGGTGAATATGTCTACAATCTATTATTTTTTATTCACATATCCCAATCTCACCTCTTTTTCTTGCACTAATTCTCTCAAGAAATGATATTTTATTTCAATGCGTTTGGTCTTGGTATGCATCACTAGATTCTTTGATATGTCGATTGCATTGGTGTTATCATAGAAGATAACAACTAGGTCCTTGATCTCATCCTTCATACCAAAAAATTGTTGCTTGAACCACATAATGTTGGAACAATTGAGTGCTACAACAATATATTATTCTTTTGTTGGAGACTGAGAGATACAATTCTACTTTTTGCTTGTCCAAGATGCTAACCTCTTTCCAAGAAAAAGTGCTCCACTATTAGTGCCCTTTCTATCATCAACACTTCATGCCCAATCTACATCAGTGAATGCCTTCAATTCAAAGTTTCCTCCTTTCTTATACCGCAAACCATAATCTCCAGTACCTTTCAGATAACTCATAATTCTTTTGATTTCCATCATATGATTTTCTTTAGGATTAGTAGAGAATATTGCCACCATGCCAATTGTTAATGCTATATGAGGTATTATGTGTACCACATACCATAGTTTTCCAATCAATGATCTATATGTATTCTGATTTTACCTCCTTGGAATCATCATTTTTGGAAATCTTATCTCTAGTAGACATATGTGTTCCAACTAGTCTAGAATCCTCCAATCCAAATTTCTTTAGTGTCTCCTTGATGTATTTTGATTGAGTAATATAGATACCATGCTTCATTTGTTGAATTTTTAAGCCAACAAATAATTTGATCTCTATAAACATTGACATTTTAAATTCCTTACTTATTTCCATACTTTTTTTACACAAATCTTCATTTCCAGTAAATAACATA
The DNA here is from genome assembly GCA_028749045.1 of Cupressus sempervirens. Lineage (NCBI taxonomy): Eukaryota > Viridiplantae > Streptophyta > Pinopsida > Cupressales > Cupressaceae > Cupressus > Cupressus sempervirens. The sequence continues at coordinate 641,468,808 of CM053789.1, read as the reverse complement.
TCTTCCACAGAGATTTTTGTCAACACAATCTTCTTGTCTAGTCCTTTGATGTATAGGTTGTTTAATCATTAGTTTCTTGAAAATGATTATTTAGGAGATAATTATGTAACTTTTCATACCATTCTTTGGGGGATTTTTTGAGACCATAAAAAGCTTTGTGTGGTATGCAAACCATGTCCCTTTTGTCAAGATCAATAAAATATTCTAGTCTCTCAATGTAGATTTCCTCTTCTAAGATTTCGTTCAAGAATGTTGATTTCAGATCCATCTAATAAAATTTGAATCCTTTGTGTGCTACATATGCAAAGATTTTTCTAACACCTTCTAGTCTAGCAATAGGAGAAAAAGTCTCTCCATGATCAATGCCTTCTTCTTGAGCATAACCCTTGCACACTAACCTTGCCTTGTTTTTTGAAACTTCTCCATTCTCATCTAGCTTCTTTCTGAATACCCATATTATGCCAATTAAATTATTTTCCTTGGGTCTAGGAACAAGAGTCCAAGTTTTATTCCATTCAATCTGATCAATCTCTTCATTCATTTCTTTAATCTATCTTTCATTTTCTAATGCATTTTTGACAGTTCTAGGTTTAAATTTAGTAAGAAAACATGCACCCTTTAATTTTTTCCTTGTCATTGCACTATCTGACTGATCTCCAATGATTTTCTCAAGTGCATGATGCCCTCTAACATATCCAACAAGTTTGGGCTCCTTCTTTTTGAATTTAGTAGGTTCACCATAAACTTCTAAATCATGCCTAGGTCTCACTATCTATGACTCAGGTCCATTAGATGACATGGTTTGCACTTGCTGAAACTTGAGTCCTTTTGACTATGACTTGGGTCCTTCAAAATGTGACTTGAGTTGCATTGGCTGCAACTTAGGTTGAGTTGGGGATTTCAGGGACTCAAGTGGTGAAGACTACTAACTACCATTTTCTTGAACTTTAGATAAAGTATTAGGCTCATAGAAAAAAATGTTTCTATATTGTTCAAGTTTTGTCCTACTTTTTTCTTCAGACTATTCTACAAACTCATCAATGTTTACATGTGCACTTTCTATAAGTTTTTTAGTAGATAGATTCAAACATTTGTATGCTTTTATCTTATTGGAGTATCCCAAGAATATGCGCTCATCACTTTTCACATCAAATTTTCCTTTTCTTTACTCCTTTACACTATAACATTTACTTCCAAATACTTTGAAATAACACACATTAAGTATATAGTCATACCATAATTCAAAAGGTGTTTGATTTCAATCCTTCTTCAACTGAACCTAGTTCAAGGTATCAATTATAGTGCTAATTGATTCCTTCCAATATTTGATAGCAACATTCTTCTCTATCATGAGTGTCCTTGCATAATCCATGATTAATCTATTCCATCTCTTAGTAATGTCATTCTATTGTGGTGTACTAGGTGTAGATACCTATCTTTGGATTCATCTTTCATTACAAAATTCATTGAATTCAATAGAGATGAAGTCACCTCCTTTATCTAATCTTAAACATTTTAGTTTCTTTCATGTTTCTTTCTCAACTCTAGCCACATACCATTTGAACTTTTGAAAATCTTCTAATTTATCCTTTAAATACATAACTATCATCATCCATGAATAATAATTAGTAAACAAAATAAAGTACTTATCTCCAGTGTAGTTTTGTATACCAATAGGTCCACAAAGTTCTATATGAACTAGCTCCAAGACTTCTTCAGAATGATAGTTTTTTCTTTTAAAAATTATCTTTCCCATTTTTCCAATTTGACATTTCTTGTACATGCCCATATTAGGTTTCTTCATGCTTGGAATGCCTCTAACCCTTTTGTTCTTGCTTATGTTGACTAGATTATCAAAATTCACATGACACAACCTTTTATGCCATAACCAAATTTTTTCTCCTTGAGCTATGAGACATGAATTTATAGTTAGATCTAGGTAGAATAGATTACTTATTGTTTGATTACCATTCCCAACTAGATTTCCATTTCCATCCAGCAACTTGGTTTTCCTATTCATGAATTCTACTCTAAATCCAATGTTATTCAATTGTGCCACACTAAGAAGATTATGCTTTAGTCTTTCAACCTAATAAGCATTTTTACATCTGAGATTAATGGTTAGTGCAATACAACCTTTTCCCTTGACATAATAAGGTTCGTCATTTCCAAATCGGATACTCCTACCATCATAGTGCTCCTAGTGCTCAAATTTAGACTATGTGACTTATCAGAGAATTCTAGTCTTTCTCCTCTATGGTCATGATCAATTCTTTCTCCAACATTTCCATGCCATGATTTGTTGGAACTACACCATCTATTTTACACCATTGGAAAGTGGGTGCATCCCTCTTTGCTACAGCTTTACTCCTCAACATTAACATCTAAAGTGAGAAACTTCTCACCAAAAAATTCATTTGGAGGTCAAGTGCAAGAAGTGTGCCACTAGAAAAGGGGCAATGTAGTCTTATTCACCCTCGAGAATGTAAGATATTAAATGTGGATGCTGAAGTTTATGATTAATGGAAAGATCTATGAACCTCAAAACTACAGTTTAAACTTCAATCTGATAAATTTTGTTTTATAGTGACCTATCATTCTCAGTCCAATGTCATCCATTGACTACAGTTTGAGAAATGGGTTGTTATAGAAGGCCACTTAGATTTTCATTCCAATTAGCCCTTTGTGCCAAAGAGCTTTTGTTCAAGGAGGCTCATTTTGTATGACCTTGTAAACCTCACTGTCCTTTTATTCTAAGAATTTTGTGTTTCATTCATTGACACTTGTTTTGTAGAAAACTTAAGCCTTCCAATTGGAATTGGATGGTATCATCCAATGCAACAATGTTTATGACTAAAGTGATCTATTTCAATGCATTTCATTAGTGACCTATTCAACACTAAATGTTGGTATTGGCTCATCTTTTTTGTGGTGTACTAGTTTTAGTAAATGTGAATTTTAATGCTCTACACCATACTCCGTAAGCTGACTTGTTCATCAAACATGTTTACTGTAATAAAAAAATTTAATCCATTAATCATTTCATAGCCTTTATAGTCAATGTTAACTTGATGGAATTAGTCAGGCCCCAAATTGGGTTCAGCTTAAAGAATTTTTTTTTCTAACCAACTGACATGACAAACTAATCCATTAACCACCTTGAACTAACTAGAATAAAATTTGATTACATATTCGCTAGTGAAAACTTATTTCAATCATTTCCACACCACTGTGAAATTTGTGTCAAGAGGCTTGATAACTAGCTTTAAAAACTGACATAAACACCTGGTTGGGCTTTGAAATTCTAGATATCTCATCACTCTAACACATTCAACAATCCTACTAAATCTTGTCACACGATGACATTGGGGTCCAAAGATATTGACCTTTGAAGTTGCCCTTTCAGAACTACCTACACATAAACATGTCATAAAACCATACAAAACGTTCAGATTTGGCTTTGAAAATTAGGTAAACTGACACCTGGGAAGATGAAAACTGGGGAAATTGTTCATTTTCATGAGGACAACATGAATCTACAATTTGGGCTCATGATAAATAACTGGGTGCAAATGGTGAGGAGTCAAATTAGGCTACTCATAATTTGTAAACTATAAACACTGACAAAAATTTTTTTTGGCAAACGAAATTGACCTAGGAAAGTGTGCAAACAAATTCATCATGATTTGAAAATTGGCACACTTAAAGTATTTTTAGAGTAAAACACAGTGGTACAATCCATTTGATCTCACCTATAAATGATTAGGAGTTATAACATCATGAATAGGGGTTTTGACAAATCTGTAAATGTTGACACTAGTAAAAAGCTAGAAATTACATTTGGAATCGCTTTTGAAAACTGATCAAATAGATTTTTCATAAGCTCAAACTTGAAACATAACAAGTCTCTAACCTCTAAAATGCAATGTAATAGAAATTTTAAAATTTCAGTCAACTAGGTCAAAATTATAACATGTCAAATAGGACCTCCTAGAATTATGAACAAACTGCATCAGCATGACATTGATAAACAACCAACTTTGAGGGATTCAAAACCTAGTCAAATGGATTCAAAAGGACTTCAAATTTGAAAAATAGGCTCTCTAGTACAGATACTATACACTCCCAAAGTGGTGAGTCATGAAACAATATTGGATGTGAGATATTCAAATGCAAACAAAGCCTCCTGTCACTATTTGACACTTTTGTGAAAATGCATAATTGATAGTTACTCAAAACGAGACTTCACAAAATGGCTTGAAATGTAAATTTATCTTTATGGAACATGTAGGTGTATTGAATGGAAGGTGTTAGAAAAATTAAACACCTCTTAGTCCTCAAATGGACAACTGGGTACACGAGCATTTAAAGCATTTATAGGGCTTCAATTTCTTAATGGTACTCAAAATCGAGCCTACAATTTTGAGCACCAACACCACATACTTGGTGTCCTCATATTTCAGGCCTAAGTCTCCAATTATTTCTAAATTAAGATTTATTATTTCCTACCATGCATGGAAGTTATCTCTATTTAGCTTAGGAATATCGCTTCTATAAGACATCTTGATTTTTAGCTTAGGTCCTTAAAACGTTCTCTACAAACACCAATCACTCTGATACCAATTGTTCGAAATATAAGAGTAATTGAGAGGGGAGAGGTGAATCAATTAGGACAAAAATAAATCCAAGACCCCTTAAGATTTCAATATAATTCAAAACCAAACTTTATTGAAGCTAAAATATTATTATAATTCAGTTAACACAAGAATGACTATCACTCGGTAAACACTCAATTAATACTAAATATATGCATGTTACTTTGTTAATATTGACCATGTAGATCTAAAGATATTAAGTGTGATTAACCTTGATTAGCTTAGTTGCAGAATCATAATGTAAATAACATGAACACAAGAGACACCAGGATTTAACATGGAAACCCAATTTGGGAAAAACCACTAATTGCAACTAGTTACTATTTTTCACTCTTCTAAAGTGAGCCCTATTAGGAGCCAACCCTATTAAAGATTACAAAACACACTTTTATGTGTGACCCTATTAAAGGATTTAGTTCACCCTATTAGGAGTGGCCTTATTAGAGGTCTTTAGACACTTCAATCAAGAAATGCCACCTTGTTAGAGGATTTGGCAAATAGTTGTTAAGATAACTTTGTTAAGATATTTATTTCACTCGTTCAATTATTAGAGGGTAATAATGATATGACTTGAAGTTTGATGCAACTTTATTTCTAATTTTAGATCTCTATTATGGCTTTAATACTTGATCCTTCTTGATTGGAATGTTCTTTGTAGCTCCATCAACTAAGATACTTTGATATCCTTCCAATTTGCTTCCTTAATTTATCTTTTCAATGGCATTCCTCTTCTACAATTCAATCCTCAACTTGAGCTTATATGTTTTACCTTATTAAATCAGCTTGAATATAATTTAAAATAAATTAAATTCATCCCATGAGTCAGCTAGAACTAACAAACAAAACTAATATAGGAAAATCTTTCGTTAGCTGACCCAACTTGGTCAACACTAACTCAAAAATAACTTTCCTTTAGACTTCTATTGGTAATCGAGTGAGTTTGGTTAACACTAGTTCCATGCCAAATTTTCTTGGGTAACCAAGTGAGCTCAGTAGAAACTACCTTCCTAAAAACCCCCTTTGGTAACTAAGTGAGCTCCGTTAGCACTAGATCTAAACTTGGTTAATACAAAAATGCATGTCATACATTACAACATCCTTTCACTCCTAAGTGAGATTGACATACACTAATTTCTCTTTATATATACTTGACATTAATGTAACGACAAAGACACCATACAAATTATTGAATGTATCTAACAGTTTTGTGCAAAAAGTAATTAGTTACTTTGAAACCCTAAGTTTTGCCTAGAGAAAAAGATACAAGAGACTAAGCCAAATCCACAAAATCCAAATTGTGTAATACAATAACTTATTTAATTTTGAACTAGTGGATGGACATAATGATGGACCTATTATATATGATCCAATCCTATTGAATATGGGAGAGAAGAATGTGAATGGAGCCCTATCATTACTACAAAGAAACATGCTTATTCTAGAAGATGTTTGAGAATATTTGGAGACAAAGATGGTCAAAATGGAAGATGCTTAGATTAGAAAGCTATATGAGGAAATAAAAGATAGAAAGACTAGGAAAGATGACCTATTATGTGTTTCATACACATCGTGACCCTTTGTGACAAATTCTTTTGGTCCCCTCTTTTCACTTTTGACTTACCTCATCTAGGGTAAGTTCCTTTCTTTGATTTTAGTTTTTGATCTTTGGGTTTCTCTATCCCTATCTAGGATATGAGACCCCTTGCATGTGGAGGAATCAAGTGAGGATCCCTGTCATCCATGTAGGAGATCCATGGTCTTTATAAATACTACTTTTAGAGAAGACAAGAATTTTCTCTCATATGTCTTTGATAGTAGGGAGAAATTTACATGGTCCTAAAGCTAGATGCGCAGATATGTTCACTAATGTTAGACAAGTAAAATTAATACACCTTTTAGCTATCATGATCAACAAGTTATTTAAGACACATAAATGGATTAATTGTCACTTTGTTCTATAATCACAACTGTTCTCTACAAGAAAAGTTATTTCTTGGGTCATCACCCTAGCTATAACTATTCATTTTGTATGTCTACAAGGGCCAATTTTTATTAGGGCTAGACTAGTTCTAGTTTGTGTGTGGAAAATTATGGGATTTTTCATTGCAATACTCCTCTACACTAGTTCTTTAGGTTGATTTTTATATTTTTCCTTTGATCCATTTATTTTTGTTTGTAGGTGGTGTCTTTTGGCTTTTTTAGGGTCTATTTCCTTCTTTTACTTTTCTCTTGTCTTTGCATTTCATGTTTTCTTTCCAACTCAATGTTTTTTTATTGGTTACACAACTACTACTTTGATTGAGCTTATCTACATGCCTTTTTATTCTATCTTTCATCACTGGGAAGATCTGCTCCTCCTTCACCCCTTGTGTTGTTGAATAGGCCTTTTGTTCCTTTAACAAGATGGGTTAGATAGTATGGATTTTGGATTCCTATAAAGGGCACTTAAAATTTATATTGCAAAATACATCTTGTTAAAAGAAGGAATGGTTGGTTCCTTGTTTGTTGTTTGGTCTGGTGGTAAAAGATTCTCCTTTTTTGTGTTTTCTAGGCACTTACCCTATTGGGAAGTTGTCTTCACCATCTGGGTACTCTTTGGTACCATATTTTGATATTGGTTTTGGGTGTGAGGTATAATATCACTAGGTGACCTTTATTTTTGAGTGGTGATTCTCCTCTCTCTTTGTCTACATAGGTGCAACATCCTCTCTTAGTTTAAGTCCCTCATGTCATCTAGAATACCTTTGTAGATATCTCAAATTTAAATGAGTGTCACATCAAATGTATATAGCATTTTTTGATCTCATGTGTCATGAGGATGGATGTAGAATATGGTCTTGTCAATCACATAAGGACAACTCAGTGTTATAAGCCATGTCACCAAAAAACATTTCCAGGTAACACATATTTAGGTTTCTATTATAGAGTGAATAATAAAAATTTTGAACTTGAAACTATCTATGTTTGCACTCATGAAATTTGAAAATAAAGGTTCTCAAGATTTAAGGATTCTTCACCCTTTTCTAGTGAGAGATAATTTTCATGCTCCCAAAGTATGGCTTCTAACTACCATTCTTTCATCTCTTATTAGTTTCTATATATATTCATAATTTTTGGTCTTGTATTCCTTTCCCATGTGACACATACATCCTATTAAGGATAGGAATGCATGGAAATCTGAAATCCTAGAAACCTTAGATATAATAAAAGAATTATTGTTGAATAGAGGATCATGGTGACAATGATTTTTTGGTCTCACTAGGTACGAATTTGTTTTATCTTTGGAGGATAGACAAATTTTTTTGGTATTATGGTTGGATAGATATTGGTGTGAATTTTAGAACAGAAAGGTCACTTGATAAAAAAGGTATCTCAAGACAAAGATGAGAAGAAAATTCCTTGATGGTTCTAGGTTAGCCTAGTCCAGAGATCTAAACCATGGAAGGATTAACTATCAATATAGGAGGTGAGGCTTCCCAATAACAAAATCCCTAGAAACAACAAGTTATAAAATAGAAGGGCACTTGCACAATTGATAATATGTGTGAGTGAGTTTGAAACATTTATCTTTTGGGGTTGATGAGGCCTCCCCTTCCACATTTGACACCTCAAACATTGTCATGTGGGATAGTGCATAATCAAGACCCTCCCACAAGAAAGATTTTATTTATGTAGGGATCCTTCTAGCTACCTTCAATACCTACATAGTGTGAGTTTCCCTTTCTTTTAGAGACACCAAAACTTTGCAGAGTACAAATCTAATTCTTGGGATTCCTTTTCCTCATGGCTTGGTCAATTGAGATTTCATTATGTGGTGGTCACCATTCAATGTTCCATGCTCAAAGGTTTGGAACTTTAGTCCTTCCAACACATACATAAATGTGCTTAAATTACTTCTAAATATGAGCTTTTTTCATCGATGTGGCCAATAGACTCATTAATGATGCAAAAGATAGTTAATGTGGTAGATAAAGATTTTTTTTTGTCAAATTACATATTTCTCCACTTAAGTTTTTCAAAGAAGTGGAGTGCTCTTATTAATCCATGGGAACCTTGATGAGATACTTCAAAAAGATGTGACAGAAAAATTATGTAAATATCAACATTTATGGATCAAATTTTGTTTGGAAAATTCCTTTCCTCATTTCCACTTCTTTCTATTCTCCTTTCATCATTTTTCAAGTGTAATTTTTTCTTTCATACTTGTTTCTATGTGAAGATGATAGTAGATTTTGTAAATCTAAAAAATAAAGTGGTAGGTGAATTAGTTAGGGTAAGAAGTTAGTTTCTCACCTAAATTTGTAGATAGTGCCCTATAAATAAGAAGATCATCAGTTGTTCTAGGGTTGATAAAACTAATTGTAACACATTTTTTATGAATGAAAACATTACCATCTTTTCTATTGTAATTTGTCTTCCTTGAAATAGTGTTTGGCCCAATGCTTGCTGACCTATTTCTAATTTATTATTACAATAGAGGAATCTTGGAGCTCTTTGGATGGGATTCATTTATCTTTGAATGTGGTCATATCTTTCTATTTTGTTAGTATTATCTTCCTTTGCTTGGATAGATCTAAATGATTGTTAGAATTCTTTAGAATAACTGAGAGGGGGGGTGAATCAATTATTCAAGGTCTAAATGCCCTAATAATACTTTTTCTCAAATTATAGTGAGCCCATAAACTTTTCATCCATTCAAACTTAAATCAATCATCTTAGCAAATCACAGTAAATCAATCTGCAAGGATAAAACATGCAATATCAACACATGACACAGTGATTCATGTGGAAACCCAATTTGGGAAAAACCACCAATAACATGCTACTTAATTCTCACTCTTCTAAAGTGATTCCCTGTTAAAGGCTTACAAAAAATTGTTAAATGTGACCTTGTTAGAGGATTTAACCATACTATTAGGAATGGGCCTGGTCAAAGGACTTTGGAACATTCACTTGGAATGTCACCCTATTAAAGGATTTATAACATGGCTATTAAACCAACCTAAGTCCATAGGATTTAAACTATCTGTTACAATTGCTAGAGAGTAACAATAATGGCTTTCTAATCTGATACAAGTTACAACATATTTTTCATATTTCAGATCACACTTCAGTTCAGTCCTTTTTCTTGGCTTTTAATCACTTCAGCTTTGACAGCTTGTCATCTCAAGCTTTGTCTCCTTGAGTCTTCTCACTCATCATACCAATGCAACCATATCTGTGGTCATCTTTTGAAGCAGAGTAACTGTGCTCTCTTAATCTTTAGCATCTCCTTCAACACTTTATGCTTCCATGCTTGACCTCCTCTCACACTTTGCTTCTTTACCTTATGACTCCTTAAATAGAAATCTGTAGTCCCTTTCCCACTCGATTCTTCCTCTCTAATTTTGGGGTTTTAGGTGGATTAGGTAGGGTACAATGTATCTACCCCATATCTTGATCTTATCTAGAAACTTCATCTAAAGTCCAATTGTATTCTCCAAAAACATTTTACATGATGTTCTATGCCACCAGCTCATCACTCTTATCTTCTATTTAATTCACAGAATTCTAGATAACAACCTTGCCATCTTAGATCTAGAAAATCTTTGATCTTTAAAATAATGTAGCAACTTGACATTATTGGTTTATTGATGCTCAACAACTCTTTGTTACTCGGTACTTATGTCCTGCTTGACACCTCTATCTGCTCGGCACTTTTTTCTTGACTTCGCACTTGTATATGCTTAGCACTTGTTTCTTGACTCGACACTTGTATTTTCTTGGCACTTGAAGATCACTCGGCACTTACTAAGGTTGAACTTGCTCAGCTTCAACTAGGAATTTGTTTGGCACTGACTAGCTTGCTTGAATCCCTCTCTAATAGACTTAGTTAGGCTTCACAAATGACTTAGCTAAAATCTTACATCTTTGATATGTTTCAGTGTGCCCATTCTCTGTGTCTTAGAGTATGTCATCAATACACTTTTTCATCAATGGCTTAGCTGATCCTTGTACTTCATTACAACATCATAACTTCAACCTTTCTCTAGGTGTTCTAGTTACATCTTATTGATTGCCTCCTCCTTGTCAATCAACCAATTGATAGTATTTGGATCACTAAAGCAATTGTCATTCTTGCAAGTACCAAGTTTTATATCAATGAAAAAATAATGATTGAGAACATTCTTTACTATTTCCATTAATTTTTATGTATGATCTTTTCAATCATTTCCAACAATGATCCTATTTACTTAAGTACTATTTCATTTGCAACACTTACTAATGTAAGATGGATTGATTGAGATTATATTTAAGTTTTCCTTCCATCCACACATGTATTTATAATAATAATGACAATGCAAGAGTAGACAAGATGTAGATTCAATCTCTAACTATGTAGGCTCTTTACTTTTTGTAACCGCCTTTAGTTTCATCCCATGAAATTCACCCAAACTAGTTCAACTGACCCATTTCCAAAATCTAATGAATGAAAAGAATCACTAAAGTGTCCACCCTTGTTATTATATATTTAGTCACCTCCTTATTCAAATTTTCTTTTTCCTTGCATGATTGAGACCTTGTCTATAGGAACTTGGGATTCAAGAAATCCTCTCTCTTCTCTTTCAAGTTATGTTTACCAAAAATTCAAGTCCAATGAAAAACATTACTTTATTGGTAGTGCATGAAACAATGTTTTATCAACATGACCTTAAGGTACTAGAGACCACAACCATAGCTCATGCCATATATATTCAAATCTATTCAAAAAAGAATGGGTGATATTTTTGCTTAGCTAAGTGTACGATGATTATATAGACACCTAAATCTGATAACATGAATTTGTAATTACATTTAGTCATCTTCTAAAGAATATTTTAATTAAATATTAATTTTTTTTAGTGTTATTCCCTAATTAAATAATTTAATTAATTAATTATAGCCAAATCAATAAATTAACAAACAACAATAGTCTAATCTATTAATAAAATACCCCTTCCTCTATTAAATAAAATAAATTTGTAGAACTAATTTAATTTAATCTTCAAAACCCCTCTCTATTTAATTAATATAGTTATTTGGATAAGTGCACCAAAATGGTGTACAAAAAGGGGGTATAATTGGACACCATTCTTTTGTAATCAGTTAAACCTGAACTTTGATGAGACTTTTTAGGGTCATCCGCTCAAAATGAAAAAAGGTATAAAAATTTGTAGTACTATGAATCTACTTTCTAAACTAATAGAGTTTTTGTAAAATAAATAATATTAGGTTGGTCAAACCTCATGCACATTAAAAATAGTTCCTAATTTTTTTAGAAAATAAAACATAGTTATTTTGTGTATAGCACAAAAGACATGGTTATATTCGGTATTTGTAAATACCTTTGGTAGGATGATAATTAAGAGTGATATCCGGAAGTTGTATATTTTTTTGTAATTATTCTGAGTAATTTTTTTTTAATGAATTATTGAATTGACTACATTCTAAAATTTTGGTATCTTTTCATGTGTCAAGCATAGCTTGCACCAAAATAATCAAAACTAGAAAATCTTTTTAAAAATTTTTATAGAATCAAGTGTAGAACAATAATATGTAATTTATTTTGAATTTGGTTAATTATATCAAAATTTATTTTTAAAAAGGTAGGCATATATCTATGAGGACTATCAAGACATTGGTAAAATAATTAAAGTTTACGATGATAATGTTGTCCAGTTACAAAGATAAGAGGATGTGTATGATTTGTTGAAGTTGATGAAAGATCAATCCCATAGCTCTCAAGAATCACCTACATGCAAAAACTATGGAGGCTAGAATTTTAATATCTATAGATGAGACATTCTTGATGACCAAACTGAGAAATTGCTATTATCAAAAGTGATTTAATCATTTGAAAGAGATATTGTCCTTATAAATGAGATCTAAACCCTAAAAAGGTCTAAGCTAGGTTGCATTATAATAATTATAAAATAATTAATTATTAGATGCCTAAAGTTTTGCTTAAGAAAACTAGAGTTAATTAGAAAATATCTAATTACTCTAACACCCCTCTTTTAGATAAACTTAGGGAGTAGCTAAAAACTTAGAAACTGCTATCAAAAGTAAAATTGGGTCTCAACAAGTCTTGATGAGGTACCCTACAAGCACAATCAAATCTCTGTAAAGAGGAGAAATAGAGAAAACCACATAGGAAAAATCCTACTCCAAAAAGAGATGAAAAACATGTTGAAAAAAAACTAGTGAAGGAATGAAGAAGCCTTGAAACTAGGGAATGTCCTAGAAGATAGGAATTTCCTAGAAGAAAGGAACAAAAGATGATCATGAAGAATAGCACTAAAGCATGTAGAAACTGTAAAGCTTTATCAAATGTAACTACTGGTATGAAGAACCTCCACTTAAATAGATCCTAACTAGGTAGAGAAGACTATAATCTATATCGAATCTAGAGACATACAAAGAAAAACAATTAAACTCGAAGATACAGATGGCGTAAAATACTAAAACATGAAGAGTTGATCAATTAAACATGGAAGGTTGAAACCAAAGTAGGAACAAAAATAAGAGTGTCTATATGGAAAATGATCCATCTCACCAAAATGCATAGGTACCTAGCCACTATATTGTCCTAGTACATAGGAAAAAATATTGAATACATAGCTCACTTCATCAAACCAAGGAAGCATGAGAAACAATAGAAGAATCCCCCATAATCCAAACAACGATGAGGTGACAAGAAACTAGAAAATTTGGCCAAAAAAACATTGCATGTCAATGAACCATGATTATGATGCATAAAAGAGTATATATGTGTATACTATGGTGATCAATCTCAAACACATCATGAGGCTAATGTCATAGAAGGAAAGCTCACTAGACAAAGGAAGATGGAAAACAAAGGAAAAACATCACCCCTCATGACACTTTAATCATGAGTAGTGCATGTAAAATAAGGCACAAGATATAATGAATCCCAAGAATACAATAATCTGCATGAGTGTCCTCAGATGAAACTACTTGAATTAAAAGCTAAAACTACTAAAACAAAAATACAGATGGAGTATAACACTTTATCTTAGTGAGCTTGCAAGAATGCATACAAAATGATGTTTAAATAGACTAGAAGAGACATAAGACTAATACAATATATAGTCCAAGTCATGAAAATTCATTTGAAGCAATAAAATTGATCCTTGAACTTGAAAAACCCAAGATATCCACCAGAATAAAAAAATATGAAAGACTAAAAAGAATTTTCCTCAAGAAAAATCTAGAAAACAACCACCATCACTGGATAGAGCTCAGAAAGTCCATTCTAATGATATAAATAATTCCCAAATTAGAGATTGAATGCTCAAGATATGTCTCCCAGAGTGTAAAAATATACCCCTAACTTTGACAATAGAAAACACCATCACAAAAGAATCAAAAATGAAAATCACATGTACCACTATCACAAGCTCAAAACTTTTGGAAAACAAATTTTGTATGTGCGAGATATGAGAAAAAAGTGAAGGTAGGTCCAAAGAAAGCTTGAACGGAAAACACATTGATGATGTAGTGCTTGTTAATCTTAGATTGGTCTTGACAAGTGAGTGTCAATGCACTTAAGCCATTTACTTAGTTCATTTCAAACTAGTAATACATGCCAAGTACAACATGTAAATAGATTATGTTAGGTTGCAATGAGTGTCGAGTCACTCAAGTGCCAAGCAGATAGACCATGCCAAGTGATTCAAGAGCCAAGTAAATAGTGGATGCCAAGTAATGCAGGTGCTGAGTCACAGTATATAGAATAGTGCATGCTGAGCATCAAAGACTTCATATACTGAGTTACACAATTTTGACATATTTTTTTGTAATGGCACAAACAACTATGTATAGAATTTTTGAGCTGGCTTAACATTATATTTTGATATTATGGAGACAAGGATGAATCTATATTTAGATTCCCTATGAAATTAGATGCAACCAATTAGAAAAAGGGAAGGTCTAAGCAACAAAATGGATGAATATTAGCCATAGATTCATACCTAACCCTAAACCACCTAAGTCTTCTTAAGGAGGGTGAAGCCCTAAACTCTTTACAATGATAAAGGAGAGTGAATGTGGCAGGAATTGAAGGAGAAAAATGGATAGTTTGTAGAGCATTCAAGGTCATGGATAACTTTAAGAAACCCCTCCTGAGAAAAATATGTAAAATGTTGGTGAATTCAACATTAAATATGTAAGAAAATTTTCTAATTGAGGGAAATTTTTTCATTTGAGGCAAGGGAGAAAATTATTTTCTATTGGTAAAATTTTCCTTTTCATATAAAAAATTAATAATAACTATGGAAAATTAAAAATATTATTTTTGGCATACAAAAAAATGTAGCGGATTTATTTTGTCAGCCATAAACATTTTCATAATGTAAGAGGCGAATTAATTATTTCATATAACACAAAATATTAATATAGTTTGATAATATGTCATTTTCCAAAGAGAGATTATGTAAATTTTTGGTGAATTTATAGTCACAAGTGGTCCATGGCCCACATTCCAAGTGTACACTGTACAATGTACTTTTAGTATGCCAATCCATTAAGATTCAACTAATAATGTGCCCTTTTTATTGCCAACTTGGTCATCATCATATTTAATGTTATCATTTTTATGGTGAAAGGAATTAATTTGGACCATTGATGTAATATAGATCAAAGGCTTCAACTCTATTTTGGATCTAATTTAAAATGACATACCATAAAGTCTAAATCTTCTCGAAATTAGGACATGTGTCCCAAAGACCAAAACATAAAGTAGTTGGCTAAATAGGGATAGTTGGAGACACAAGTCAACAAAATGGTAGGCGATGCTCAACCTAATGGAAAATATTATTTTATTTTAAGGTTGAAATAACATTTTCCAATAATAAAACATTAGGGAAACACTAACAAAAATTTTAAAATAATTGTGTTCTAAATGTAGATTACATTGGCAATTGGACCAATTATGTGCAAACTAATGAGCGATTAGCCTTGGACTTTAACCCAAATTATTTAATATATCAGTAACATGATTGACCCCATATGTAGGTTTTATTAGCCAAATTGTGATTTCTCAAATAGATAGAATAGCCAATTGGTGAAGATTCACCACTAAAAAAATCACTATTCAAAGTGACTTAGAAGTTATAAAGTGAATTGCAGAATTAGTTTTAGAAGAATAGAGGATAGAGAAGGATACAACATTGAGGTATTTGATCATGAAGGATCAATAAGATTATTGTATAGAGATGATCTATTATCAGGAAAGCAAGTGGCAATCATAGGATCTATGCAAAGACATTTTAAGAGGTGATTTTAGTTAAATCTCATAACAGAGTAGTCCTAATAGGCTATATGAAATCCTTTAATATGGTTCTTTCTTAGTTGTAAGTTGAAGTCCTCTAACTAGGAACACTTCTAATAGGGTGTTGAAATCCTCTAACAAGGTGAGACCTAATAGTCTTTGTAACCCTCATTGGATACACTTTATTACTACAATAGTCAAGATTTGTGGGTGTTATCCCACCCCAATTTTACCTTCTTACTTGGAGGATTTCTGGGTAATCATATCTGGTGTTATGTGTGTGAATGCTTACATGGTTATATGATTTAGATGCATATGCTTTACATTTTATTTCATTATATTAATGCATGTAATGAATGAATGGTGAAATTTTTATGGGTCCAAGGTTAAACTACTAATTCAGCCCACCCTCCCTCTCAAAATTTTCTTCTTTCCCCTTGTAATTCCAACAATTCATATTAGAGCCTAGTTCTCTAAAAGAGAAGCTTTGCAACTTTGAGGAAAGATTTTGAAATAGAAGTCTACAAGTTGGGAAAAACTATTGAGAACCAAAAGATTGAAATACATCTTATACAACATCAATTGAATAAGGCAAGAGAGGAACTAAAGAAATCCCTGAAGAGAAGGAAAGATATTTCTATTGTGGAGAATGACACAATATATAAAGAGATAGACACTACCAAGCTATTTGCAGATGGTGACTCCAATGAATTTGATGCAAAAATTGTAGATCTAATAGAAATCGAATAGAATCCAAGCTAAGGAAATTAGAAATCTTAAGCTAGAGCAAGAATCACAACCTATACTACTATGTGAGGTGACTGAACAAAAGAAGAAGGCTATGTAAGAAAAATGCATGATTGAAGAAGAAAAAAGAATTTTGAGAAATAGATTGGAAGGGAATTCAATACAGTTAACCAAGATTTTCAACATGCAATTGGGTACTCTAAGTCAAATGATGAATGTCAACTATGAATTGAATGTCAAGGACATTTAGATAACTATATTGACATTGTAGAATGAACATTTGTAGAGTGACCTAAAGAGAGAAAAGGAATTTGCTGAAAGTTTCAATAAGCCAAATGAAGCCATCAAATAATTTGAGTAATTACTGAGATCCTCTAGATCCAATAATGATACATTAGGATTGGACTACACAAGCACTAAAGAAGGAGAATCATCCAAAGTTTCAAAAGAAAGGAACACCAAAGGTAAGAACTCCAAACCTACTTATCATAATTGCGGTAAGAAAAGACATATTGCTAATGTGTGTACGAGCAAAAGTAAAAATTAGAATGTCAAGCCTAAGAACATAACTCATTGTCATAAGTGCAACAAGAAAGTTCATCAGGCACATGAATGCATAACTAGGACCATGCATAAACAAAGATTAGAAGGTTATTGCTACAACTATCAGAATTATGGACATAGAGCTTTTGAATGTAGATCCAAATCCATGTGGTCATCAAACAAGCCAACAAAGGTAAGAAATAGTGGGAACTCCTACAATTGGGATTATAATACAAGATATAGCTATTATTATTGTCAATAATATGAACATGTTCCTGAGAATTATATTAGTATACACTTCAGTGGTAACTACAAAAGGTGGTTGAGTCAAACTACATGTTCTAGGTATTTGAAGACTGATCACATTAGTAAATATTGTCCAACTAGGTCAAAGGCATCAAGTTGTGAGTTTGATAAAGGTAAAGGCAAGGTAGATGTTGAACACATCAAAGATGAGATGAACAAGACATGGAAAAAGAAAGGTGTGTGCAACACATCAAATGGAGAAGGGATCATTTCACCCAATGGGCCAAGTGATCACACCTCATCAAATTAGGCAATAAAGAGGTATGTGGGCTAATATTTAAAGGTTATATCATGCATCAGGTCTAAAGGATATAGTACTAAAAAGACTAAATTAGCATGAATAAAGATGCAAGATGTTGTTAGAAATTCAAGAAAAATCTTTAAATTTTTTATGTTGTTGCCAAGTATGAAAAATTTCTTATATGTGCTGAGTGGAATATAAGAAGATCTCAAGCTAGTAGTCTATCTAGTGGATGTTGAGATTCTAGTAGCTGTAAAGTGGCAAAAACATCAATGGATGTTGAGTGAACCTAAAATTGGTTATTGCTGAGCTTATAGCTATGTAAGTACTCAACATTAGATGTAAGGTTTTTGAAGGGTATATGATAAATTTGATTTTTTTCTCCTCATCATTTTTAAATCAAGAAAGAATGAGAAGAGCCAATACCAACCTCAAATTTTTAGAAGTGATTGGAGAAGAATTGTGCAAAGATTCATCACTAATTTGACAGATTTCCAAAGTATTTCTCTGAACCCAACCTACGCAGTTTCAATTTTCATAAACCCTAGTTTGACAAGATGGCATCTAGTTCAAAAAATGTTTAAGGGAAAGAAGTTTTAAATGTTTAACTAGTTAGTAATGAAGTTAATCTACGTATATTTAATGCCATTCTTGACATTGCCTATAAACAAGACCCTTTTGGTGCACTATCAATGATCTTGCCAAATGTGATAATGGTGCAAGATGTGAGGAAATGATACAATTGAAAGATAGGAATAATTGGTGACATGGAGATAAGAGGTGTGTATAATAGATCATTTGAAAAAGATGTATGGAAAGAGGAATACAAAATTGTTGAGAAAAAGGGTTTGAAATGAGCCCTAGATTTTCTAAATGTATTTAAGACTGAGTGGATAAAAATTGTGCTAAGCCAAATTCATGATGGATCTTTATCGTTATAGGGAGGAGCAATAAAAATTACCAAGAGAATAATTCCTAGGGTTACTGGCTACCCAACCCTAGATCGACCAAAGAAACTTAGGAGTGATTCCAAGGAAGTGATTGAGAAGAGTATTGGAGCAGTCTTTAATAAGAGAGGTATGACCATAGATACCATCACTGATCCATTGCTAAACTTTTCTATAAGGGTAATCTCACACAAATTTTATCAATCTAGTAGATTGAATAGTGTACCCTACATAGCTGTGGATGTTGGTTAAAAACTGTCAAGAAAGATCATACATATGATGTAGCAAAACTTCAACTACAACAACTTATGGAGAATCTTGGAGCTATAAGAAAAACCAAGAGTGCATAGTACAAGTTTGGTTTTATGTTGGTTTGTATATTATTTTATGTATAGGTTACATTCTCCTCATTTATAATAGTAGGATGGAAGACAAATAGATCAATTTTAGTGCAAATTAATGAGTACATTGAGAAATTAAGAGAAAACTTTGAAACTATAATGACTAGTTACTCTGAAGATTTTAAGAAGTCCATGAAGCAAAGAATTATGATTCTAGTTTCCTTAGTGGAGAGACATTATAATGATGTATGCATTCTTGTTGATGCTGACTACACATTTTTGCAAGCTACCACACCAAGGGTAGGATGGTTGAGACCCTTAGGTTATGAGGTAAATGTAGATGAAGCGTCAGTGGACACAACAACCCTACTTGTAGAGGAAGTAGATAAGACTACTAAAGTTTTTGGAAACTATGAAATGGTGAAATAAAAAATTATCATGGAATTAAAAACTGTCTCGACAATCAAGAAGCAGGATAAGCTAGTTAAGAAGCTAAAAGAAAAGTTTGGAGAAGGTGCAAAAGAGGAATAGGAAGAAGAAGAGGAAGAGGATGAAGAGGAAGAACAAGCACAAACACAAGAACCTCTAGCTTTGACTCATGGCATGAGGGAAGATAAAGAAGAAGAGGATACTTAGGTGCTGAGGGAGAAGAAGCTAAGGAAGCACCTACCATTACCAAGTCAACAAAGAGAAAGGAAAAGGTACAAGAAATGGCAAAGGAAAAGAAAGTTGTAAAACCTAGTGAAGCCAAGCCTACTACACTGACCACTAGATCTAGCATGCATGCAACTACCCAAAAAGCCAAAGAAAAGACCAAGCAAATTGAGCAAGGAGGCCAAGAGCAAGAAAGGTAGAGAAGGAAGTATGTGGCACAACCATATTTTAATGAAGAAAAGAAAAAATCAAATGATAACAATCAATTCAAGGTGGTAAGTCAAAATCCTCACTCTAATTTTGAGAACTTATGTGAAAATGTCAAGAGCAATACAGATTTATATGGTTATACACATACTAACTTTGATAAATTGGGAAAAGAAGAGAAAAACCAAGTGGAAGAGGCATTATATGCCATTATGTCAAAGTTTAAGAACACTCCACTAGAATTTACCAGTTCAATATCAAAAGGTTTATATGATATTGTTGAGCAAAAAACATTATTATCTAAATTTGGAAAGATAGATCAGGGAAACAACATTAGCTCAAGTAATGCCAGAGTTGACAAAGGGACAAATTCCTAAGTTTTTCAAGAGATATGTAGTTAGGTTCACACCTAAATATAGAGCCTTTAGCATTCTCCAAAATAATATTGAGGATGTTACAAAAAAGTCAACACAAATCTAAAAACTCATTTATGGGTTGACCACTATGAAGCAAGGAGAAGCCAACCCTTTAGAGAGTAAAAATGATGGTAATGATGATGATAAGGAATATGATGATAAAGATAATAGAGTTGTGGGAGAGATAGAAAAAAAAAATCATGAAAAGGCAACAACTGAGCAATAGCAAGATGAATAGAGTGTGTAGGATACACAAGTGTCAAGTGTCATTCCTTCCCATGACACAACCAAGACCACTAAAACCATAATTGTTAAGGATTATTTTGATGCATCAGCTCAAAACATTAAACCACTTACTACATAAGATCTAAAGAAGATATTGGATCAGTCCACACTTCACGCCAAATTATGTGGCAATCTAGTTTAGGGCAGTGTAGAGGAATTGTAGAAGGCAGTGACTAAAGTCACAAGGGAGAAGGTGAATCCACAAAAACCATCTTCAATCATCCCTTTAGTTACCAATGTACAACCTTTAATTCAAACAATAGTAGACATGTCCACTAAGGTTGATACAAGTGTTAGAATTGATACAATTGAGAAGAATGTAGAAGAGAAAGACACTACTATAGGTCAACATCAGAAAACAAGATAGGTAGATTCATCAGTACCTACAACATAGGAGGAAGGTGCTAGCCAAGTCATAGTGATATACCAAAGCAAGCCTGAAGAGAGTGAGAAAACACCAAAGGTTAAGGAACAAGTGGTCATCTAAGCATTGATAGTTTTACTAGCATCTGCTACTCCTTCTACACAGGCTCTTTAGAGGTTGAGCATAGATGCTACCCCATTACAAATTCTAGTACCAAGCCCAAGCTCATCAAAGGTAGAAAAGGTAATCCATTATGGAGACATAAGCCTTGATGAAGAAATTCTTATTCCAAAGTATGACTATGATACCATGATATTGGACAAAATAGGCATTTTGCAACAAGCCTTAGAAAGGAAATAGCATCAAGAAATGCTTAGGAGAGAACATAGGAAGAGGAAAGCACTTCAAGATATAAAAAACATCTTTTTAGATGTATTCAACCTACCAACTCCTAAAGGGACCAAGCTAATCATAGAACAACTGACTAATATAGTGAAAAATGTCACTAATGAAGACCTTGACACAAATGAAAAAATCTTAGAATCATCTAAAAAGAAGTCTCAAGGCAAGGTAAATGAGAAAATATCTAGTGAGATAGCACTACAACAAGTTACATTGGAAATAAAGGTTGAGGATGTGAAGAAGGTACTTGAGAATATATTCTCACTATACACAAAACTATGTAATCCAACACTTTTCACCCAAGAGACTAGAAGTCACATTCTGAGTTTGGAGAGAAAAATATTTGCATTAGGTGCAAGCCTACCACCAAATCCAGCTCATAGTGAGAATCATTTCAAAACATTGCTCAGACACAAAGTTAGTTAGCTATCTTAACAATAGATGAGGCTAATAGTAGAGCCAAACTGACAATTATTTAGGTTGCCCTCATCCCACATATGGAGATAATGCACAAGGAGCTAGGCTATGCTGAGACTTTATTGAAGAAAGATCCCAATATTTCTACTTTAGATGGTCTAGTACACCTTACTTCCAATCTTACAATCCAAATTAAGTCATTAAATGTTGCATGTGATAACTGGGATGCAGCTCTAAGGATAATGATGGATTTCCATAAATCCTTTTTGGACAAACACACTATAAGTGTATAACCCATTTGACATAAGTGTAAAAAATGGGGAGATATAATAAAGGGGGAGATATGAAGCTAAAAAATATAAGGGAGATATGATATGGGGGATTATGAAGAAAAGATAAATAACTAAGAAAGGTGGAGCATAGTAGCAGAGATATATCATTGGGGTGATATACATTTTTAGAGAGAAAGTAGCAAATAGATATGGATATCAGCTAAGAGAGAGCATATCAAATGAAAGAGTATCATAAATATAGTGTATTGAAGTCAAAGTGTATTGAAGTAGAGACATATTTACTTAAAAGGAAGCATAGATTTTGGATACATATAAAACACATTAACTTGAGGGGAGTTATAAAATTTTGAGGTATACAAGTTAGTGCAAAATTTTGAAAATTTGAAGTTTTGTATATATGTCAAGTCATGGATATGTTATTCTCAAGGGATTAAGGTTGATCATGAATATTCAAGTTTTTTTGACACTCATGTCAAAGGGGGAGATTGTTGATATTAGATTGGTTTTGACAAGTGAGTGTCAACACACTTATCCCATTTACTTAGTTCATGCCAAACTAGTAATACATGCTGAGCACAACATGTAAATATTAGACTATGTTGAGTTGCAATGAGTGTTGAGTCACTCAGGTACTGAGTAGATAGACCATGCATAGTGATTTAGGAGCTGAGTAAATAGTGGATGTTGAGTAATGCAGGTGCCAAGTCACAGTATACAAAATAGTGCATGCTAAGCATGAGAGACTTCATATGTCGAGTGACATAGTTTTGACATAATTTTTTGTAATGACACAAACAGCTATGTAAACTATTTTAAATCTGACTTAAGATTATATTTTGATAAATTATGGAGATAAGGATGAATCTATATTTGGATTCCCTATGCAATTACATGTAACCAATCAGAAAAAGGGAAGGTTTAAGTACCAAAATGGATGAATCTCAACCATAGATTCATACCTAATCCTAAGCCATCTAAGTGTTCTTAGGAAGGAAAAAGCCATAAACTCTTTACAATGATAGAGGAGAGTTAATGTGGAAGGAATTGAAAGAGAAAACAAGATAGTTTGTAGAGTATTCAAAGTGACTTAGAAGTTATAGAATCAACTTTAGAATCAAGTGTGTGTGTGTGTGTGTGTGTGTGTGTGAGAGAGAGAGAGAGAGAGAGGTTAAATATTATGAGTTATATAGAGAGAGGCTAGGAGTTGGTGTCATAATGAGAAAGGTTAGAGTTAGTAAGAGAGAGATTAGGAGTTAGTGAGGTTTTTTTTTTGGGTGAGAAATAGATAGAGGGAGTGAGATAGGGAGAGGAGTGAGAGAAAGATAAAAACTAAGATAATACTCTTACCTACCTATTCGCTCCATGTTTGGAGAATAATGACTACCCATTTTAGACTATGATTGATTATAATGGATGGAACATAAAATATTTATTTAGTACTATTATTTTACTTAATTTATGTTTTATATCTCTTTAATATCTTTCCAAGGCATTTTCAATGGAGTCAATCAGAGTAAAGATGTGAAAGTTATGGCATCCAGAATGAAGCCTATTTTTATTTCTTCAAAACTCAATCAAGTTTTGCATAATTTGATTAGTTTTTTTTTTTAAAGTAATTATTATAGGGTTGGTAACCAGGCCTAGCAACTTTTTAAAATTTCATATAACCCAATTAGGTTATTAACATATTTTTTGTGTTGTGCCCACTAAATTGTACACCATATTGGTTTACACACCCAATTAAAACCCTCCACCAACAAACTAACCCTTTAACCTAGTAGTTACCCAAACTCAACTCATGCATCACATATTCCTCTGTTAATTATATAATCCATTCATTTAATTAAATCTTATGCACCAATAATTATCCATTTAAATTAATTAATTCATATATTTAATTAAGATCACCCACCAACCTTTTCTCTAACAAATCCATCCACCTCACCCACCTTAACTGAAACACATCACCTCCTCTTCCATGTCTAAAATCCCTATCTACATTACTTGCACAAATTAAGACATAATTTATTCCCTCTAACTCAAGTTCATGTCTACTCTCATAGAACATCTCCCCCATCCATCTCTAAACACATAAGTTCATCTCTTCTAATTATCTCAGTTAATTGAAGCCTATCTCTTACCTCACCTAGTTAATTATCCATCAATAATTCTTATCTCCTTCTCACCCAATTTCCTATAAATTGAACCCCTCTACTCTCACAAATCATCTAACTTCATATGCAAACTTATACTACTATTTTGAGAGCCTAATAACTATCAAAATACTTGTATGATGGAGAAATCCACTCATTTCTCCATTTTTGAATCCTTCATCCCTCTCTCATCCATTCAAGCTTGATGACAGACTTGAGCACACATTTCATCCTTTGGACACATCTTCTCATTGATATAAACTTGGATTGTTCTCCTTTGGTTGGCATCCCTCTTATTTTCTTTTATTGTCTAATATATATTTTGATATGTGATTAGTTTATGAATGTTTTTCAATTAATTAATGTTCGTTGCACTCTAATTTTCATAACATACATCTTGGCATGCCCAACGGGACTCCACAAATGTGCCATTTATTCATTTGTTTTAATCTATTTTTCTTACATACAAACAATCTAATGTTTGTTATTGTTTGAGTATGTTACAAGGTGGTTATATTTATTGTCTAGGTTAGGAAATGCATTTGGAGGAAAAAATCATTCTTGGAATACTTGGAAACATCCTTAAAAGCCTCTTAATAGTCTAGGTGAACTTTTTCTAGGTCATTCTAGCATATATGTCATTTCCTATAACACATCTATTAACTCTTTTAGTGTATTTATTAACATTTTAATGAATTTAAACATTGTTATAGCATGTCTTACTAGGTTTTATAATGCATTTGTCAGGTTTTGTAGCACATTTTCCTATTCTTGTAGTGCATATACATATTCTTCTAGTGCATTTTCCTATTCTTTTAGCACATAAGAAACTTTCTATAAAGCATTTGCCTAATTCTATAGTGCATTTATTGAAACTAAAACTTTCCATTTTTTGTCTATACCAGAGGACTTGAGAATAATTTTTAAGAGCATTTATTAATTGTTTTAGGCCATTTAAAAGTTGTTTTGGCACATTTGTATTAAATTTCAGCACTTTTACACTATCTTTTAGCACATTTTCATCATGATAAAGAGCATTTAAGAAAGACATTTTTGCAGTGCCTATTGAAGTATTTTGAAATGCTTTTGCAGATTGTTTTAGTACATTTTCATGATTTTGTAGTGCATCTATTATCTTCTACAACAATTTATATAACTACAAAATCTTAAGGATCTAACTATGGATTTCATCTTTGTGCAGGTGAAGGGGCCTAGAGTCTTTTATTTTGATAATTATTGCTTGTAGGTTGTCATTGAAAGTTATTTTATTTAAAATTAACTTGCTTTCTTGATCAGACTTTCAATTTGGACTTAATAATCTAACAAAAAAAAATAATGCAAAGGGGTAAAAAATTGATCAAAGTCATCACATTTTGATTTTGGTGCTAAAATTGAATAAATGCAAACTTTATCTTGAATTCTTAATGTATTGACAATCCTTTTGTTGGAATGAATGTATATAAATCAAACACACTCTCAAATTCAATAAGGATAAAAGAACAATGCTTTGGAATAACACTTCAATTCAGACCTAAAACAATCTCATGAAATCTTTAATGCTTAAGGTACACATTTCAATTTGGAGCTTAAAAAAAAATCATATAGTCTTGAATTATTTAAATAATATCACTCTTATTCCCATCCTTTTCAAAGCTTTTACATGCAATTTTTTATATTGACTCAATTTATTATGTTGATGATACACTATCAAGTTGGAAAGAACAATACATGCTAATCACAAGTGTCTTTAGTCATAGATAGAAAATCTAAAGGCTTAAGCTTGGAATGAGCAAAGAATCTTATGTTTCTTAAGATGTGGTTTTCAACACATATTTGAGCTATCTTTCATTTTTTTTTTGTATAAGTAGAACCATTAAATTATGTGATACATATACTAAAATTTATTAGCAAGCTCATTTGCAACAACCTAGTGGTGCTTGTAGTGAATTCATCATCCTTTGGGAAGTGTCTCCCCTTTGGATAGAAGCTCAAATAGGTAAAACCCTCTGGCTGGTATATAAATGAGAAGAAAGGTAAAAAATTTCTCCATCTAGACAAGTTTGGGTGATGCATTTCTAATAGTGGTCTAAGGTAGGAAAATTTTCTTGTAAGTTTAGCATGGGAAAAATAGACTCTTAAGTGACTCAAGCATGTATCAACCATTTCACCCAACTCTATGGATCTTACTACGAACAAATTAGTAGGTACCCTTTTATCCTTGGTTTGTTACTCATGGTTCAAGAGAATAAAGGCTTCTCCAAAGTTACCTAACATTTTTTCTTTTCATGGTAGAGGCATAAGGCTACTTTGACCCCATCCCTAAGAGTCATTGTTTCCGCAAAATGGGGACTTCTATTTGTCATACCTTGAAGTATGATTGACATGTAAGTTTTTCTATCAATTTGTCTCTTAGAGTGAGATGAAATATCACACTAAATCTAGAAAACATCAAGATGGGCTCCTCCTAGGAGGCCTAATAAGTAACACATTGAAACCAAATTGACCATAGGGATAAAGTGTACTTGATTTTTCTTCATTGTGAAATGACCTTGTGAAAAACATTTGTAAAAATATACACATTGGTTACTATCAAATCCTTTTGTTAAAGAGATCACTTGTTTGTCTTTCTCAAAGTTTCTTTTTCCTTTGAGAGATTGTTTTCTAACAATACATCCTACCTACTATCAAAAGATTCATACCCTTTATTTTCAAAAAAAATTGTTAGAAATTCCATTCACAAAAACCATAAGTCTAGGTTGTTTCATTTTTACCTCTTACTTCTATCCTAAGCTATTAAATCATCCATTGATAAAATTGATTTTTTCCCACTTAGACTCATTGCCTATCCCAAGATTCATGTTTTCCAATCTAAGTAAAAGGTACACTTAATGTAGTCACTACCCCAAATGAAATTTGAGATCAACCTAGGGCTAATTAGTGTAAACCTCATGTCACACCAACCAAAACCCAAGTTTAAAAAGGTTAAACTTAAGAAAACAAAAATACTTAGAGAGATAGAAGTTGAACATAAGAAACAAACACCCATTCCAAGACTTTCTAAACTAGGTAGAATTAAGAAAGAATGTATTGAAGTTTCCCCACAATCTGAATGGGGTCAAAAAATAAAAATTATGACCTTAAGACATGGAGTCCATGAAAGCTTCATCAACTACACTAGCTAGACCAACTTTGATTAGGTCCATTTTCTTCCAGACATACTTTGCACTTATCACATCATAGATTTGTCACTTAGAGTTATCATATAGGTTATTATCCCCTTTAGGAATTTTTACATCCATAGTCCTTAAATAATTCTTTAGAAACTCATCCCCATCCAAATCTTATCATAGATCAAAAATTCCCATCATCCTCGTCATCCTTAAGAATTTGGTGTCGCCTTGTTAGATTTCTCTATCCTACATCCTACATCCATCATACTATTACTATTATCCCTAGTCCGCCTCACAATAGGTGTATCATACTCATGCTTTGGACCATGCTTAGGAATAATATATTCAAACTAAGGACTAATTTTCCCACTATAAGGTGCATTTAATCTTGTCAACCCAGGGACATATACTTGAAATTGTCGGTATAGTATGTGCACTAGGTATCTTAATGAGTCACTAAGCTTATGCTACAGGAAAGTAAAATGCAAGGAAAATAATCTAGACTATCCATAGGAAATGAACACACTTGACTAAAACAAATGGTGGAAATGAAATGAAAAGTTAACATCTATTCCAACTTAGTGCATCTACTATAACTATTCTTATAGATGTTGTAGGAACATTCATGAAGTATGATGCTACAGGAAGGCATTTACAACTTTTACTTGAAAAACTAGAAATAATTATAAATAAAGCTATACTAACCTAATCTAATCCACCTCCTAAGTGGGCCCCCTTGGTTAGCTTCTTTTAATTTATTAACATAGGATAGAAGCAAAAATCTATTTCATTGTGTTTCAGAAACTCATTACATGGGAACAACACATAGAAACTATAGAAAACACAACTATAATAGTTCCTTATTCTTCATACTTCCTACTAACTTCCAAACTTACACACAACCAGTCCAATCCCTATATATAGGAAATTGACAGTTATTCCAAAAATAGAAAAAAAAACTAACTAACTACAAATCTACAGGCAAGAAAGAAAGAAGAGTAATAGCTCGAGGCAGGAAGAATAAAGTCTAAACAACAATTGCTTCACATAAATGCAGAGAATATAGCAAGTCTTCAAAGTTCCTCCATTCTCACAGCCATATCCTTCAGTACCGATATGATTCTTCTCCACTATGACTTAAACTTCAATATTTTTTCTCCTCTTGAATTCTATTAACTATATTCAACATTCATCTTTGAACTCACCCAATCATCTTTTAGCTTAATTGCTAATAGGTTAGTTATTATGTAGAGACATGTTTGCAAATAAGCATTTATCAAATTAAATTCAAATATAAGAATACATAGTCTACTAATTATATGAATTACTACATAATATATATAGTACTAGCAAAAGATGACATAGTATCTACCCATAGGTTTATCATAGGTTTCAGTAAACGTAGGTCCACAAATGTTTTGATGAAAATAGAACAAAGTATCAATGAAGTGTTTAAAACTATTATGAAATAAAAGAAATATTTGGCCTCATCATCTACCCCTTGCTAAACTAATGCTTGTCCTCAAGCATTGCACTTTCTTGTTAATGACCTGAACTCTCCAATTTTAATCCTTCCTTTCCTACTACCCTTGAAGGTATAGTAAAATCCTCTTGTTCTTTCCCACACTTCCCTTCTATGATTTTCATATAGTTTTTTGATTCTATCAGCATCAATGTCATATAAAGGCCACAGGAGCATTGGAGGCTACATGGTTAATGGACACCATAATTCTAGTTTGGCCTACTTCCCTAAATCTAGATACTTTGAAACCTTATGAAGTGTTGCCTCCAATTTGATCAGACTATGTGGTTCTAACCTTTTAAGTGACTCGGGAAATTTGGCCCATCTACTTCTAACACCAGTCATAGCTCTTTGAAAGGAAAAATAGGGTAAGTTCTTATACTTAGCATATGCTTTGGTTCTTGCAGCAAAGATTCTATGCCTTACTTTATGATTCTTCTTTCCATAGGTTAATGTTAACCAATCCCTGAGAACTTCATTTGGCTTGTTGTTCTCAACTCTTAAAGGCAAGGGTTTTGTCCTTTCCTCATCCCTATAATTATTTAGTTGTCTATCATAGTTTGCTTAATTAGACATCTAGGACATGAGGGCTCTTAAATGTATGTCTTCTATATAGAGCAAGGGATTCCACTAGGTGTCTAAAGGGATAACAAAATTATGAACATATAATTCACAAAGCAAATTTTGTTGCCAAGATGGTAGAGTCTAATATAGTCCATATAATTCTTGTGCTAATCTGAACTCTACATTAATATCCTTAAGAGTTAACATTAATTGAAACAAAAGAAATTGTTCTTTTAAACAGAGAGCATAAACTCTTGGTAGTGGTCTACAAGCAAGTGACTGATCAACCAACTTGAGGGCATGATCCATCTATTACTTTTGAATTGCTAATTATTCCTTTAAATATGTGATTTCTTCACCTTGAGATGCTATAACTTTATTCATCTTTTTCCTCTCTTCTTTCCATAAAGCCTCAACAAACATATTCTATCCAAACAACTAAAAAAGGAGTTTTTGCAGTGTAATAAAACCACTATCTTCTTCATGATTTCTTTTCCTCTTCCTATGTTCCTTCCATAAATGTTCTACAAAACTAGTAATCCATGTTGATTGATGGGGAAATAGGGTAGTTTCTAGATCAATTTTTTTAGAAACTATTTCATCTATACAGCCCAAAGTACCTAGCTAGTCTGCTAGGGTATCATTTGGATTTTCATTGATTTTATCCCTATGTTCCACGTTAAAACTTTCAGAAACATTTTTACTTTTAGGATGGGGAGGAAAGTGATCATAGACAATTTGCACAATGTATTCTTTAGTAAATGTTTTTGATAGAGTAGAATTTTTAGAAACTGGCCCTCTCATCCTAAGGTGGCTCCTTCTTCTTGTATCACAACCTTTTGCCTACCTTTCCCTTTGGGTGTCTCTACTGTAGGAGTAGTTGCTACAAGACTTTTCTTAGTTCTCTTTTGTCTCACAACTGTAGGGTTTGGCTCTTCTTTTTCCTAAATAGAGATTTCTTCTTGCAGTTTTTGTTTCCTCTTTTCTCTGCTAGAAGTAGGTTTTTGGGTTTCTTGAATAGGTATAGGTATAGTCTCTTGAATAGGGATAGTTTTTTTACACATTTTCTTGGGTAGTTTTGGCTTTAGCCTCTTGGGTATTTTTTTTAGCAGGCTCATTAGTGGGAGCTACATTTTCCTCACTAGGCTATTCACTAGGAGTAGCTTGGGGTTGCAAAGTTTTGGCTTGTACAAATTCATCCCATGTCATGGGAGACACATCCCTAAGTGACCTTTCTATCAGTAATTTAATTAGGGCATGATGGGTAATGAAATTATCTTTTCCTTTTTGAGTTTCTTTTGCACTAATATTGAGCATATTGTATAAGAAATTTGGAATGTCTACTAAAAGATTATTCCTTATAAAACTAAGTAATTTGAAATGATGTGCATGTAAATATGAGAATCACCCTTCACATGTAAGGTACCTGATAATGTACATGGCTAATTCATGGTATGGAAATGGTAGTGACATTCTCTTGCAACCTTGCTTTATAATGTCCATTTGAGGATCAGTTGGTCTAGTAAATTTAGCTCTTGCTGACCTCACATCATATGTGATGGGATAATGTTCTCCAATTGTAGGCAACCCAGTCACTTAGCAATGTGTTCCTATGTTGCAATCATTGTTAAACCTCAAACAAAAGCTTCACCTTCATCAAATGTCCTTGTAAGTTTTGTGGCTGCCTCCTCATCAAATGTAGTCAAACTCAAAAAATACCCTAACCATCCACATGTATTAAACCTTCTTACATCCTCTACATCTCAGAGCAACATGGTATGTTCCACTGGTTCTCTCCTCTGCAACTATCCACTCATTTTTCTTAACACTTTCTCTATCTACTATGTTTTCCCCTTGTGAATTCAAGCTAGTATGTGAAACCCAAACTCAACTCACATTTCTTTGTTTTAATAGGTAATTAATGTCATAATGAATTGTTATGCACAATACTATGGCTTTAATGAAGGCAAATCATAAATATGTGTGAGAATCATCTTAAAATAGGGTTCAGATCACATAAAATTTAAACATAACTCACATCATAGCCTGACAATAAAATCATTCAAAAAAAAAGGGTATGACACCTCACTTGTGTACTTATGGAAATTAAATTCTATCAATGAAGGAAATACAAAGATTTGGAAAAATCTTTACAAATAATTAGAAATGCCATTGGATATTAATGACCTTCCCTACCCTTAGCTAAATTGGGACAAGTTTCCACACTTGTTAGACCTAGTATAGGTAAGGGACTGGCATAACAATGCCATCATATAAACTATGTAGTATTAAATATAATTAACAAAATGTATGTACTATAAGTGAATAATAATTTGAAAATTTTATACCTATCAACTGATCATCACACATACCCAAAAAAGTGGTGAAAGTTGCATCAACAATGATAGCATTCATCAACAAGTTGAAGTGTTTATTGA
The DNA here is from genome assembly GCA_028749045.1 of Cupressus sempervirens. Classification (NCBI taxonomy): domain Eukaryota; kingdom Viridiplantae; phylum Streptophyta; class Pinopsida; order Cupressales; family Cupressaceae; genus Cupressus; species Cupressus sempervirens. The sequence goes on along the minus strand of CM053789.1, from coordinate 641,436,832 downwards.
AAACATGATAAAATTGATGACGTGAAAAGTGGGTGGATGGAAGGTAAAGAAATGAGATGAGGTGGATGGGTGGAAGGTAAAGAGATGAGATGGAATAAGAAACTAAATAAGAAATTGAAATTTATGTGGACATAAAGTTTTTATTATGAAAATGCACAAAGGAATTAATGTTGAAGAGTGACAGTCAGAAAGTTGACACCTTCGGCTACAAAAAAAGTTACTTAATTTTTATTTGAATCTGGCTGCTGAAACTACCAATTTCAATCTGTGACCATTGACTGATAGTTTGAAAGGTATTGGATCAATGGTATTTAATTGGATAGCTCCATTCTCAAAGACATGAGTAGCTTCATATGGTCTCAACCATCTTGTCTACAACTTTCCTAGCATATCTTCAAATCTAGAATCATATAGTAGTGACCAGTCACCAATTTAAAATTGTTTACTAATAATATGAGAGTCATACCATTTTTTTCTTTATCTCTGTATAATTTTAGTGCACTCCAAAGTAGTTTTGAACATCTCATCCAAAGTGTTAAGATGCAGAAGATGTTCTCTTTGTGCTACAAGAAGTTCAATATCTAGTGCCAATGTTGTCCTTAAAGTTTTATGTTCAAATTCAATTGGAAGCATTGCTACTTTACCATATAAGAGCTCAAATGTTGTGAATCCTATAGTATTCTTTTAGGTTTTTCTATAAGTCCAAACAACTTCTTGTAATCTATTGGTCCAATCCCTATGGTACAAATGGACTATTTTTGTTAGAATGTTCTCTAGCTCATGGTTTATGACCTCTGCTTGTCCATTAGCTTGAGGGTTATAAGGACTACATTTTTGGTGCCTGATGTTATATTCTTTCATCAACTCTGAGATCAAATTAGAGGTAAATTGTGCACCTTGAACAATGACTAGCTCTTTGGGTACACCATAGCATGTAAAAATTTCTTCATATAGAAATTCAACAACTTTTTCATCATGAGCATGCTTCATAGCCTTAACTTCAAACCATTTTGTTAGGTAATTAGTGCATACAAAAATATAGGATTTCCCATTGGATAGAGGATCAATTGGTCCAATGAAGTCCATTCCCCATTTTTCAAATGGTGCTAATGCCATTTGTGGGTTAAGAGGGATTTCATCTATTCTTGTTGATCGGCCCATCCTTTGACACTTATCACACTTTTGTGTATAGTTGATTGCATCATTGTGAAGTGCACGCCAATAGTAACAAGTTGTCAAGATTTTGAAAGCTATTATTTTTGCTACAAAGTGTCATCTGCATGGTTCATTATGACATGCATGTAGAATGTCATATATTTCATCTTCTCTCACACATTTTCTCATGATTTGATCAGATCCAGTGTAAAAAAAGAGATTATCTATCCAAGAGAAATGGAAACTTTTCTCTACAAGAAGCTTCCTTTCCTTGTAAGAAAAATGTGTTGGTATTTTATTGGCTACAATGTAGTTAGCAATGTTTTCATACCATGGAGTTTGAACAATAATATGAAATAAATTCTCATCCAGAAATGTATCATCTACCAAAGTAGTGTTAGTATTATCATGATGGATTCTTTACAAATAATCAGCTATAACAGTGTCTTTTCCAAGCTTATCAACAATAGTTATATCAAATTCTTGCAATAATAGTAACCATCTTGCTAACCTACTTGTTATAGTAGGTTTTTTCATGAGATATTTGATTGCTGCATGATTAGTATGAACAAATATGGAGTATCCAGTTATGTAATGCTGAAATTTTTTGAGGGCATAAACTATTGCTAGCAATTCTTTTTCAGTGATAGTGTAGTTTAACTCTAGTCCATGAAGGCTCTTGCTAATATAATATATTGCATTTTTGAGATTTTGGGATTGCTATGATAAAACTGCATCTATAGCATAGTCAGAGACATATATATATATATATATATATATATATATATATATATATATATATATATATATATGAAAAGGTAAATTCCAATCAGGGCCTTGTAAGGCTTGGGTTGTAGTCAAAAGTTTCTTAAGTTTTAGGAAGGCTTCATCACATGAGGATTTCCAACTAAATTCAGCTTCTTTTGTGAGTAACTTATACAAGAGACTAGCTATTTTTCTAAAATATTTTATAAAATGTCTATAATATCTAGAATGACCTAGAAAAGATCTTACATCTTTTGATTTTGTAGGTATGGGTAATTTTTGAATTACATCTAGCTTAGTTAGATCCACTTATATTCCTGTAGCTAATATGAAATGACCTAGTACCACACCTTCCTGCATGAGCATGAAACACTTTTCACTGTTAAGTGCCAAATTATGTTCTTGACATCTTACCAAAACCTTTTCAAGATTCACCATTGCTTCCTCAAATGTGACTCCAAATTTTGTGAATTCATCCATATATAAATACTTCAGGAACAATACTAATTTGATTATAACCATTATGCCCATATAGAAAAGAGAAATACTTCTTTCTAACTAGAGTGTCAAAAACTTGGTCTATAAATGGTAAAGGAAAATGATCCTTCTTGGTAGCTTTGTTCAACTCTCTGTAATCTACAAAAATTATCCATTTTTCTCCCTTTTTAGGCACTACAACCAAGGGTGACACCCATCTACTATTAGATATAGGATAAATAAAACTACTGTCAAGCAATTTTTGCAGTTTAGTTTTAACTATTTCTCTAAGGCTTGGATTTATCCTTCTCTAGGGTTGACGAAGTGGTAGATGGCCTTCATTGATGTATATCCTATGGGAGCATAGTGTAGGACTCAACCCTTTCATATCACTATAGTCCCATGCAAAGGCCTTTTCATGCCTTTGAAACAACTCTTTTAACTGTTCCATCTATGTGGGTGTTAATTTGGGATTAACATGGAGATTATGACCTTTAGTCAGTTCAACAGTAGTGGTGGACTCTATTATAGTAGCTTTAGAGATTGCAATTGCTTCTAATTCACACGGTAAGAGTGGATAAAGAATATTAGGTTCTTTGAGAAAAGTACAATTCTTATCACATTCTTCATATGCGATTAATTCCAACATAGAACTTTCAGATACATCTTTTTCTACTATACAACTATTAGTGAGGATACTCTAGAGTACTGAATCTTCCTCTTATAGTTTTAAAAAATATTGTCTATGCAACATCATGATTTTTACTATAGAATTTAACTCTTCTTCTTCATCCCCTAAATTTGGCCAAATAGATGTGCTCAAATTTGGTAATGGTTGTGCTAGAGGATATAAATCAAATTTCTTTGTTGTTTGGCCATTTGATATGGTCATATTCCCTTATCTACAACTTATATTTGAATCAACCATGGCTAACCATGGTCAACCTAGGATGACAAGGTAACCAGATAGATTAACTCTGGGGGATAAAATCATGAAGTCTATAGGATACTCTAGATAATATAAGGTTATAACTATGTTTTCTATCATCCCATTAAGGGTGATAGTAGAACTATCCACAAGTTGCATAATTTTTGGTGTAGCCCTTAACCCTTCTATTCTAATCTTCTTCATAGTGTCTTTGGTCATGACATTTATAGTAGCTCCAAGATCTATTAAAGCATTTTTAACATATTGACCATTTATACTGACATTCACTACGGGACTTTCTAGATCAAAATATTATGGTGTGATCAATTTCCTTAACATGATGTCAGCCAATTGTCCCATAACATGGACTATGGTGAGGTCCTTTTTCTTCCTTCTAGGATTCTTTAGGCGTGCATCTCTAATGGATTTTCCATAAACTAGAACATCTTTAATGGCTTGAAATAGGGGTATTTGGACATGCATATTCTTTAGCTAATAAACAATATCAAAAGGTTGTTCCTCTATTTGTACAGGTTTCTTTTGTATACGATTTTTTGGAAAAGGAGGTTCTACTACTAGTTGAGCTTGGGTTGACATGGTAACATTGGATGGGTCAACTATTTTAGCAATTGAGGGTTCTCATGCTACAAGAGAGTTAGATATTTCAGTTATAAGAGGTAGTTTAGGTGTTGGTAAAGTTGTACCAAATCTCAAATGTATATCTACAACATTCAAAGTATATCTAGGACGCTACTGAGCATTAGCACTATACATGGCCTACTGTGACTATTGGCTATTTGGGTTTGGTTGAGGTTATGCAGGTAACTATGTCTGCTTTTGAGGTCTAGAATTTGTAGGTGGTGGTACTAGAGCAGGTTGTTGAACTGGAGGTGGTAATTGTGGAGCATTAGTATTTTGGTTAGGCCACTATTGAGATCCCTTCCATTGGTTCATAAGATACCAATTCCCTTGGGGTGGTTGCCATTAGTTTTGCTAGTTTTTCTAGTAATTTTGTTGATTCTTCCATTGGTTACTTTGTTGGTTAGGCTAGGGTGGTTTGGAATTCTGAGGCCATTGTGATTGTTGCTAGTTTTTTTGCCCAACATTATTCCAATTAGGTTGATATTATGGAGGACCTTGGGGATTACAAGTTTTCCATTGATTACCCTATCAATTTGAATTTTGCAAAGGGCCTTAAGGCATACCTTGACATTGGGCCCATGGTCAGCACTAAGCAAAAAAAAATACTTGCTCATCATCTCCATCTATCTTGAGGTACTCAGTTGGAAGATGCTAGTTCTCTATGCTTGCAACCAGTTTACATTGGCAATCCTTCTTCTGCTTTGAGCAATGAGGGTAGTATTCAACTAGTTGTAATTCAGATTTTGCATGCTTCTTCTTTGCAGTCATTGTGTCAAGATGTGTAGAAACATCATTGATAATGTCTTGTTTGAAATTTGACAATAGGTTAGATATCTCAAGCTTTGAAATACCTTGGCTAATTCCTTTAGTTACTATGAAATGAGGTCCTTAGCCTTTCTTCATTATTGACCTTGAAAGTCCTGACATATCTTCTTGAGGTCATCCCAAGAAGCTTGATATACATCACCACCAGCTATCAAGTCAAATGCTTCTAGATAGTCATCATTTACACCTCTTAGAAAGACTAGCTTTTGTGAATCTTTAGACAACATATGCTAATGGTTCTTCTGTAGTGTCTATAAGAAACATGAAACATAGTCTTCTAGTGTTTCTTCCTCCTTCTAAGGTATCCTAAAGACATCATCCCCTCTCGAGCTAGATGCTTTGAAATATTCTTTATACTTATCTAGAAATAAAAGTTTGCATTTCATCCCAAGTTTGTATTACATTAGCTCCTAAGCCCATGAACCATCATAGAGAAAACTCTTTCAATGTTGCTAGAAATAATTTGTTCTTAGGGACATTAGTGTTGTAGTCAAAAATATGACAAAGTATATCAAACTCAAACAAGAATGTATCAGGGTCTTCAATTTCAAGGCCATAGAACTTTCGAAGAGCAGTGGGAGGTATGTTTTTAAGATTATCATTGGTTACAAGACTTGGAAGAGGGAATGGAAAAGCAGGTTGTGCCATTACTGGAGGTATTAGATTTTGAGGTTGTTGCTAAAAAGGGACATTGGGTACTGGGATATTAACAACTGGTGGATTCAAGGTGGTATCATCAAGAAAACTGGCCAAAATTTCAGCAAAAGGTCAAATATCACTTGTATCTAAAGGTTGTGCTCTTGAGGATGATTCCATAGGAAAAATAGGGATTGCATCTTCAAAAAGTAACTCAACTTATTTTTCTTCAATTTCTTCATTCACATTAATAGACTCTTGTGGAAGAAATCTACCATATTCATCTTGTCATCTTCCTCATGGATGCATGCAATTGAATTCTTCACAGTGGTGAAGAAAGTTTGAAAACTAAAAAAAAGTATAAAAACTATGACTCAAAAATGCTCCTAGCTTGACACCATCCCTAACAATGGCACCAAAAATGGTCTGCCTCACAATAGGTGTATCATAGTCATGCTCTGGAGCATGCTTAGAAATAATATATTCAAACTAAGGACTATTTTTCCCACTATGAGGTGCATTTAATCTTGTCAACCCAGGGACATATACTTGAAATGGTCAGCATAGTATGTGCACTAGGTATCTTAAAGAGTCACTAAGCTTATGCTATAGGAAAGTAAAATGCAAGGAAAATAATCTACACTATTGCTATAGGAAATGAACACACTTGATTGAAACAAATGCTAGAAATGAAATGAAAAGTTAACATCTATTCCAACTCAGTTAATCTACTATAACTATTCTTACAAATGTTGTAGGAACATTCATGAAGGATGATGCTACAAGAAGGAATTTACAACTTCTACTTACAAAACTAGAAATTTTTGGAAATAAAGCTATACTAAACTAATCTAATCCACCTCCCAAGTGGGCCCCCTTGGTCAACTTCTTCTAATCTACTAATATAGGATAGAAGCCAAAAACTATTTCATTACATTTTAGAAATTCATTACATGGGAACAATGCATAGAAACTATAGAAAACACAACTATAACTATTCCTTCTTCTTCTTACTTCCTACTAACTTCCAAACTTACACACAATTGGTCTGATCCCTATATATAGGAAATCAACACTTATTCTAAAAATAGAAAAATAAAATAACTAACTACAAATTCACAGGTGAGAAAGAAGGAAGAGTAATAGCTCAAGGTGGGAAGAATAAAGTCTAAACAACAACTGCTCCACATAAATGCAGAGAATATAGTAAGTATATAGAGTTCCACCATTCTTGCAGCCATGTCCTTCAGTATTAGTATGATTCTTCTCCACGATGACTTAAACTTCAACAGTCTTTCTCCTCTTGAATGCTATTAATTGTATTCAACATTCATCTTTGAATTCACCCAATCATCTTTCAGCTTCATTGATAATAGGTTAGTTATTATGTAGACATGCTTGCAAATAAGCATTTATCAAATTAAATTCAAATATAAGAACACAAATTTTTCTAATTATATGAAATACTGCATAATATATGTAATACTAGCAAAAGATGGCATAGTATCTACATAGGTTTATCACAGATTTCAGTAAACATAGGTCCACAAATGTTTTGATGAAAATAAAAAAAAAGTATCAACAAAGTGTTTAAAAATATCATGAAATAAAGGCAATATTTGGCCTCATCAATCCCTTTGACTAAGAATTATGTCATGTAGTATATCTTTGTCACTTGTATCCCTTACCAGCTTTTGTTAAAAGGTTAAGCTCAACATTTGATTATTACTTTTCTTCCAAAAGTTCATAAGTCCATCCTAGAATTGACATTATCAACATATCTTAATCTTATACATATGCTGATATATCTTTTACTTTGACATCACATCACTAATCCTTTATGTCCCCTAGATATCATATTGTTAGAAGTAAGATTCTCCATCCTCCTCCTTTACATCTATGATACATCTCTAAATCCTAGAAAAGCATTGTATCATAGTTGTTACATCCTTAGGAAGCTTAGAAAACCCCCTTGCATATGTCTACCTATTTTCATACCATCTTTCATCTCACCCTTACAAGAATTATCATTTCATGCTAGCTACCACACTTTTAGGAAAGAACAAAAGGAAGAAAAAGGACATGGAACCTAGTCTTAGTGGTGACTTGGCTAGTATGTAGCTAAAGCTGATGGTATCCATGTTTGCACATGACCCACCACCACATAATCTAGAAGATATGGGTCCCTCACTTTTAGACATAGATGATTTTATGAATCAACTTGAGCATGCAACCCTTGTCAATGTTATCATAAACAAAAACACTAAAACCATTATTGTAATTTTTTAGAGAGATAATGTTGGTGTCTTTGGCCTTGGGAGGCCACCATCTTAAGACATATCAAATCCTACACGTCCATGTTTTGGAAAGCTCTCACCACCCATTGGTCCCTCTAATCCCAATGACCCATTTCTCATACCTAGAAGAGGACATCAAATAATGATACTAGAAATAATGGACCCAAATATACCCTCCACCCAACTCATTGATTGCATTCTACAAAGTAACCAACCCACTATTGTACCATCATTGGTCCATGCAATACCTCAACAACCTACCATCATGAAACCTACATGTACAAAAACTTTCATCACTATTTTTTCTACCACTTCACACCTTGCATCCATTCCATTCAACATTACAAGACCTTCTACCTCCCAAACTATTGCCTCTACCCCATTCATACCACTAATAGTTTACCAAACACATTACAAAAAAACACCCAAACAACATTATAATTCACTACAAGGATTCTCTCAATAGGGCCTAAAAATAAACCTCTCAACACTCCTATCCATTTGCATCTATTCCAAACACCACCACTTCATTTGCACTTTGTCCTTAGATTTTTGGACAATCATAGGGGTAAACCACAAGCCTCCCAACTCGTAATTCATTAATCCCAACATTATGAGCACATCAAACACCACCACCACCACCAAAAAATCTATTACCATCCATCACCAATTAATTATCTATGCCAACTTTAGGGAGTAGCCAAGTGATACCACAATAACAATAACCAGCAATTAGGAAAATTCCCCAAATTAACTATTTGGCACCCCTCAACACCTAGTTGCCCTCTCAAGAAAGAGCACAACCAACATACATTGGACATAATTTGAAATCTCAAGGAATATCACCACCATATATACCACCACTCCTCCAAAAAAAACCACCACAACAGTAGTATGTGCAAGAACCTATGTAGAGTCATCCATATGGACAATGACCTCACACCTATCCACCCTAACAAAAACTACAATATCAATAATTCACCCAACAAGTAAAATAGTACATTCAACCACCATGCCAACAACCAATAATCCCATCCAAGTAACAATTCAATCCATATTTTACCCATAATAGTACACCCATCAAAACCATCCATACTCACCCACTCCATGTGATACATACCTTGCACTGGAAGCACTAGGAATGAGGGCACCAACAATAGCACCTATCGACCTTGAATAGGAAGAAATATAGAATGTGTTGAAGGCACTAAAAGATGGAATAAAACCAATACCTTAAAATTTGAATATGTTTTTCCATTTCCATTCAATAGAGCTATCACAACATGACACCCTTGTCCAAGCACTTTGAGATCCCCAAATTTGATAAATTAAGGGGAAAAGGCTATCTAATTAGCATGTCAAATAATTTTAGATACATTTCCAACAAGTGTCCTATAGTGATGTATTCCTCATGCACCTCTTTCCTAAAAGTTAGGGAGGTATTGCTCTCGAATGGTTTTGTCAAATACCCCAGGGTACAACAAACACATTCTCTAATCTTTTAGAAGCCTTTCTAGTGCAATATGCCCATCTTGTTGAAACTTAATCATCTACAGTCACTTTAGTCCACACCAAACAAAAATTGGATGAAACCCTCACTTATTACTTGCAAATGTGGACAACTTTCACAACATGAATCTCTTGCAATATACTAGAGTGCCACCTTGTCAAAATGTTCATTGACAATGCAAATACTAGACTCTCTTTTATTGTAGCACACTTTTTTGTGTCATGAAATGAGGAAAAGTTTAGCAAAAATCCTTAATTGAATTCCTACTTTGAAATGAATTATATTTGACTTTTATTAACAAAAAATATGCATAAATTCTCAATTCACATATATGACTAGATGTTCTATCAAACTAAAGAGTAAAAAATATGTAAGGTCTACATACCTAGTCATGGAAAAATGTCAACGTGTCTCTTTTTTATACACCAAAATCAATGGAACTAGTCTTATTTGAAAGATAACTAATAATTCCAAACAAAAGATCAATTTTAGATTTTTAAAATGTCATCTATGAATGTACCAATCTCCATTAGGAACAAAAAAATTTTTAAAAATCCTTAAAATGTTAATATTTTCATTACTCTTCCTTGTAATACATGTATTGTTGTTGTTGTTATTATTATATGTATTGTTTCCAATTCTCATAATATGTATTGTTTCTATTATATGTATGTATGTTATTGTTATATCATGTATTATTTTTCTTTTTAAAAGATGTATTATTGTTTCTTTTATATATATTATTGTTGGTATATGTATTGTTGAGTAAATGAATTGTTTTAGAAATGACATCCTTATTTTATTGGTCAAATGTGTAACAATGTTGGCATAACCTTATATGTCAAGTATGCACATGCATGGTAATATAGTGTTTATATTTTAGGCTTCCATAATTAAATATATACAATAATGTATTATTTTTCATTTTTTATAAATATATCGATAATAAGGTAAAGGAAGGGGACAAAGTTAGGGTGTTGGATCCACATGATGGTGATGCTGCAAGAATTGGGTGGATTCATTCCCTATTTATTTCTCATGGAGTCAATTTGAAAGGAACAAGAGATATACATGTAAACATTATAACAGTCACAAATGTCATTTCCCTAATTTGTATTGATAAAGTAGATGGAGCCAGTTGCTTGAAATAGAAAGTAGGGACCTTCACATGATTGCCAATGAAGTATTTGCAAAAAATATCAAAATTAAACATATTTATCATGTAATAGAAATTTTTAGACATGTATACTCCTAATACTACTTTTTATGGAATATTTTGAATGTGTTGTTTAAGGATTTTAGTGATCATGGTGTATTTTAAAGAGTACAAAACTCCTTAGACAACTTTGGGAATTTTGATTAAGTTATATATATATATATATATATAACTTGTTCATATATATAATTTTTTATTTTCTTTTATGATTTAGTTCAAGTTTGAGATTATGTTATTTTACATTATTAAATTCATGGTATTAATAATTTATTTATCACATGACGTATTTAAGTACTACTAAATCAACTGGTAAATATTTGTCTGACCACATAGTTAAATATATAATTAAATCAACTACTAAATATCTAACTAACAACATGATTTAATCAAATACCAAATATGTGACTAGTCACAAGATTAAATATACTACTAAATTAATTACTAAATATACTACTGATTATACTACTAAATATGCCACTAAATCAATGATCAAATAAATGACTAAAATTATTTAGTTGTAATTTTAGCAGTATTATAAATGATTGGATATTAACTACTATTAGTCAAATATATACAAATTTTAGTGGTTTTTTAATTACATAGTATTGTTTTTGTACAAGTGATCATATCAACCAAATGCTTTCTATCAACAAACATCTCAACAACCTCCACAACATTAATATCAACACAACACACCAACATCCACTTATCAAGGATCACCAAGTTAGACCAATGCTATCACCATCACCACTGGACATAAACCAAGAGTTCAAAAAATACCTTATATTTACACTCCCTAGAGAGAACTACTCGTTGCCATTTTTTAAAACCTAAACCATGAAAATCTCATCCACTACCCACAAACACAACTATTGGACCCAAGCCAACCTAAAGCATCATGGTATAGAAATAATGAGTTCTAAAAATATCATCCTATAAAAGGGCATCTCACCCTCAGAGCATGCAACTCAAAGATTATGTATATGATATAATCAATCGTAGTGAAATCATGGTGGGGAAAAAAGCCTCTCCAAATGTAGGTTTATTGATCTAACAAAATGTATTCCAATCGCACAATAACAAAAATGCAAGCAAGACACATGTATAGAACAATAATTCTAGCAACAATAATAGATAAAATAATACACAACCCAACCAAGGTGAGAATCATGACAGATCACAAGACTACACTTTAACATACCTTGACTATGGTAATTTGATCAATTCTAAATCCCAAGATGAACCTTTTGTTAATGTGATAAATATAAAGGGCCAAGAAAATAAATGTGTAGTCACAACATGACAGACTCAACTCAATACTCCAAGGCCACCTATGCCTACACTCATTCCTTCAGTAATGCAATATAATATTATGGAACAACTTCAAAACATGAAACCCCAAATATCCATCTTGGATTTACTCTGCACCAACCCACTTTATAGAGAAATCCTCAACAATGCCCTCTACAAATCTCTTGTCCCCATTGATATCAATACCATAGAGTTTAGCAACCTAGTGGGGTACCTCTTTACCTTATGTTCACTATCCTTCAAACCCTTTGATGTCCCAAAAATTGAGCCAAATCACATCCTTCCACTCTACATAGCCATCATAGTCTTTGACTTTGTACTTGTGAAAAAGGGTCATACTAGATAATGGGTCCACCTTAAAACTATGTGCTTTTAAATTCATTAAAAAAGTAGGATACACTAGGGTAGACATTATAATTGAGGTCATCACTATCAAGGCCTATGACAACTTGGAAATAACTATAGAGGGAACTATCATGTTTCCCATTAGAGTTGGGCCTACTACTCAAGAAATAGTGTTCCATGTAGTTGATCCTAACCTCACTTTTAACATCCTCCTTGGCTAACCATGGATTTATGCCATGAAAGTTGTTCCATCAACTTATCATTAGTGCATTAAATTTTTGCAACTAATCCAAAAACCCTTCACTTATTGCAACATGGTAGAAGCATCCTATTGTAATAATTACTAAGGAGTTGAGATCAACACCACCATCACCAGCTCTTCTAGTACCTATAGTGACCTTGATACCATCTTAGTCTCCACACTCTCCACCATTAAGATCAACTACTAGGTTTGTCACAAATATAGTCTCTCATATGCATTTTTTATTAGTGCCTTGCCTCTTGACCCACAAACTCAGTGATGCGCAACCTATCAAGGACCAAAGAAAGACACAACTCCTCATCACAAACAACTTGGGACCACCATATTTGTTGTAAACTATATCATCCTAAAATGGAAGAACTTCCAGATTAAGAGCATTTAGCCTTTTGATTAAGTGGTCTGGGGTCATGTCAAGTGCCTTAAATGGGTCCTTAGCTTAGATGTGATTTTTTTCTTTGATTTTATCCCTTTTTTCACTTTCTTTTTGTATTTTTCTAGGATTTTGGACTGAGATCCTAAGATATTTTACCATAGGGTCATGGTTGACCTCAACCCTAACTAGGTCAAGGAAAACCTCAATCCTAACCCAAGGTCCAAATTTTAAGGTTCCATGATCTACAAATGTCAAAATTTGAAAAGAATTATTTTCCTTCTTCCAGGTAGGTTGTTTTGGTCTTTGAAATGGTAAACTCTTAAATAGAATTTAATCTAGGTCCATTTCTAGGGGTAAGGGCAAAATGGGAATTTATTTCTCATATGTCAGCCTCTCTAGGATTTTTTCCCTATATCTCTATAAAAGGAAGCCATGTCCTCTCATGTTCTTTAACTATGACAAGAAGATATTGGATAATTCATGATCAAACTCTCAAATACAAGCAAGAATTCAAGCATTCAAGATCCAATTCATCAAGGAGATCCATTAATTACCATTGAAGGATTCATTCTCTATGGAGCCCTCTTGTTGAATATTCATCCATTTCCATTCAAGCATTTTCCTAATTCAAAATCCATTCAAGATTGGTGTTGAGGATCAATGTAAATTATTTGAGACATCCTACATTCTATTCTTTTGGAGCATCCATACTCACGGATTCAAGGATTCAAATCCTCCACAAGGGATACAACATAAGAAATGTGAATAGTTCCATTTACTTTGTTTATCTATATTAAAATTTCAATTTCAAGGTTGATTCCAAAATGGGGTTTGACCAAGGAAAATCCACCATCCAACAAAGAAAACCATTTTTCTTACAAGTACATGTGTGAACAACAAATTGAAGTATAGATCTGGATACCCTTTTTTTGAACTTTCAGGATCCAAGAATAGAAATTTTGTTGTAGTAGTGCATGTTAAGGTCAAATTTTTGGTGTATAATTGTGCCATAGGGTAAGATTGTGCCCTGATATCTAGGTCAAGGTTGAAGTACCATAAAAAAAGAAAAATATTTCTTGGTTTTTTAGATCTTGCAATTTTAGTTCATGATGACAGAAATCAATAGCTTTTGAGATCATTTGTTAGGTTTTTCACTCGATTCCTTTTTAGAGGTAAGTACATTTTATTTCTTCATTTCAATATTAGTCATCTAGATTTAATTTTTATATCATAATAATTTTAATGTATGTGTAAACTATAGGTTTAGGGTCTCTTTCATGTGCATTATTTGAAAACCCTATTCATCCATATTTTATCCTATAGATAAAAAAGATCCTCAATGGGAAAGAAATGACCCCTAACATCAACAAATGGCTATACAATGATCCACCTTCATATGCAAACTTATAATACTATTTTGAGAGCCTAAGAACTATCAAAATACCATTATAATTGAAAAATTCACTCATTTATCCATTATTGAATCCTTCCTCCATCTCTCATCGATTGAATCTTGAGGCCACACTTAAGAATACATATCCATCCTTTAGAAACATCTACTCATTGATATAATCTCGGAGTTCTCTCCTTTGGTTTGCATCCCAATTATTTATTTTATTTTCTAATCTATATATTTGTATGTGATTAGTTTGTGAATTTTTTTCAATTAATATAATATTCTTTGTACAATAGTTTTCATAGCACACATTTTGACAATCCCCTATACATAGTACAAACATATCCTCACTATTCCTTTTGTATAGCACCAACATATCCTCACCATCCCTTATACATAGCTCCTATATGATGTCATCATTGTAAATATCTTAGTCAGTTTCATTGTACATACCATCCCCCATAGTAGTTTTTCATCAACACTATCCCCAAATTTTAGTTACTAGTCATCAACTCATCCATTGTTAGTCCTTACTCATAAACTCACCGGTCTTTAGTTAGTCCCATTGTACATATCTATGTCTCATGTCAGTTCATTTCAGTTAAGGTCCTTTAGTTCTCACTATTTCATGCCTTAAAAATTCCTTATGCTAGATCTTGTGTCGCTAAACTATTGTCCTTAGAATTTCTAGTTTCCTTTTTAGTATATTTTCTAGGTGCTACAAATAAGCCCTTGCAAGATACATGTTTTCTCTTACTAGAATTACATCTATTAGTATTAAGTCTTATTGATCTCCTTGGTACAGAATTATTTTTTGTCAATTTACTCTTTCTTTTGATGTTGGATTTCAATTTTGGTTCTTGATTATCTTTTATGATCAATCTATCTATCCCCTCCTCAAGGTTGCCATAGTCATTCATATTATGGTGTGCTACGAATGGGGTAATTAGTGAGCAAGGTCTTAATCTATCTTTCATTTTTTCTTTTTTACATATGAATTAGTTTGGTATAACCCTTACATATCTAAACGTATGATCATTTATGATTACATGGTACACTTGGGAGATATCACTTGTTTGTCGATTACCTAGTGTCATTTCCACTCTGATTTCTATTGGGTTTCATGTGTGATGTTGGGGCAATCCTTGCATGTATTTTTTGATTCATTCCTATGCAAAAATGATGACTAGGCCTTCATGTTCTTGGTAACCATGACTAGTCATTGATATTTCTATATTAAATTAAGTGCTCAACTAAATGATGGTTTTCTTTATGGATAATCTCAAGCTCAAGCTTCAAATGAATTCTATCTCACCCCCCATTCATAAAATTGAAACCCCAAAAAAGAGTTCATATTTATCCTAACATAATCAATCCGCTCTTTATTCTATCAAGATCTATCCACATCCTTATCTATCTTGAAACCTATCCAAAAATCCTAGACAAATCCTAAAAAGTTTCCAAAATCCTACCCATTCATCCACCACATCCTAAGGCTTCAATTTAATAAAAAAAATCCCACATTTCCCCCCATGTCCTCCATCCTATCTCACAATTTTGTCTAATTTGTATAACTAATCTCCCATTTTCTTGTACTCTTGTAGTGAGCGTATGAGCCACTTTTAAGCCTCTTTCATCCTTTGTGCATCCTTTATCTCATCCCAAATTCTTACTTTTTGAGATGCCATCTAGTTTCATTTTCTCTACTTGCCACCTTCTTGAGGGTGCATCACACATTACAGTCTCTTATCAAGATAGCGGAAACCTTATTTCTTTGAAACCTTCTTTGTGTCATCTATTATCTAAAAACATCTTCGAAAAAGTGTTGTACCAACACTATATCAAAGAGGAGAAAAATGTAGACACCTAAATTCATAATCAAATTTAGTCATCTTCTAAAGCATATTTTAATTAAATATTAAATATTAAATTGTTTTAGCTCTATCCCATAATTACTTCATTATAGCCTATTAATAAATTAACTAACAATTAATAGTCTTATTTATTAATAAAATCCCCTTCCTCTATTTAATTAAATAAATGCAAAACCCATTTAGTTTAAATACTTCTCTATTTAATTAATTTCATTTATTAAAACCCTTCAACCCAATAGTTACCCAAACTCAAGTCATACATCAAATATTTCCCTTTTAATTAAATAATTCATTTATTTAATTAAGATCACTCACAAAAGCTTTCTCTAACAAATCCATCCCCTCCCACATCCTCTAGTTAATTGATCCACCTCACCCACCTTAACTAAAACATGTCACCTCCTCTTCCATGTCTAAAATCCCTCTCTAGATCACTTGCACAAATTAAGACATAATTTATTCCTTCTAACTCAAGCCCAAGTCCACTCTCATGCCACATCTCCCTCATCCATATCTAAACATAGAAGTCCATCTCCTCTACCTATCTTAGTTAACTAAAGCCTAACTTACACATCACTTGGTTAATTATCCATTAAAAATTCTTATATCCTTCTCACCCAATTGCCTATAAATTGAACCCCTATCCTCTCACAAATCATTCACCTTCATATGTAAACTTGTAATACTATTTTGAGAGACTAAGAACTATCAAAATACCATTATAATGGAAAAATCCACTCATTCCTCCATTGAATCTTGAAGCCACACTTGAGCATACATCTCTATCCTTTGGACATATCTACACATTGACATAATCTTGGAGTTCTCTCCATTGGTTTGCATCCATCTTATTTCATTTTATTTTCTAATCAATATGTTGGTTTGTGATTAGTTTTTGAATGGTTTTTAATTAATTAATGTTCTTTGAGCACTAGTTTTCATAGCAGACAATATATAGCTACACAAGCCATACAAAATTAGAAAGGAGGTAGTCAAGAGGGTAATAGGGTTGAACAAAACTGGATAAAAGATAACCACCATAATACATACAATAGTGGAAGTAGGTGAACTGATGATATGTTACCTAGATGGAAGGATGTGTATCCTAGATGATAACATGTAATTTACAATAAGGGTAATAACACATAGGATTTACCAATCTAGTTGAGCAAATAGTGTACAGATACAAGTGGTGTATGAAGCACATCAAATACTAGTTAAGGGAATTGTTGAGCTATCATTTTACATGATTTTGAAAGACATGAATCAATTTAGACTCATTTCTTAAAAAGCTAATCGAGGATCAACTCCAAGGTTCTACGAAATCTTGCAACCTACTAAAATCTACTCAATTGAAGATAAACATGTATGTTCATGAGGATGCCCTTGTAGGTTCTTAATAATTTTAGATAATCTATTTGATCTATTGCTATTTGAAAAAGTAACCACAAAAGAGATATATTTTTGGTATTTTCTAGTATATGATAAATGGAATTTATTGATGCAACTACATGAATTCATATTTTAACCAAGTGTTAGAAAAGAAAATAAAAAATATAATGTAACAAAAGATAACTTGAAAGGGAAATTCGTAATGGACATAAACCACAATAACATGTCCATGAATTAAATTGTCAAAAAGATTCACTAGAAAACCAATGAAAAGAAGGAGCAACACCTTCTCAACTCCATTGATGCAATGGTTGATGGGAACTCAATATAGACCAAAACATGTTTCATTTTTTATCAAATCACAAGGCCATGGGAAGTTACCTCATGTGAGACAAGATGCTATGTAAGAATAATAGGTGATCTTTTTTCTAGTTTGTTACATCAGTAGAATTTGTTAACATGAGTGAAACACTAGAACTAAAAGGTCACCCAATCATAACAATGCAATAAAGACATTGACTCCATTATTATTCATGAACATGTATTCACAAAAACAACACACTTCACAAAGGATAACTACACTCAGAATGAGAGCACCAATAGCATATATTCTTGCATCAAAACAATAGCCTAGATTACATATTACATCCATGTATTTATAAGAAATCATCTCCTTCCTTTGTGTTAGGAGTGACACTTCTTATAATGAAAACATGTACTAAAAAATAATAAAACAAATCTAATTATATACAAACTAACTCTCTAAATGGTGCTAAATAGGTTCCCACCCCTATTTATATTCATTAATGAGTGCATGGGCCTTTACATGACACAAAAGAAAATAATAATGAGACGGTAAGAAGAGGGAAGTTGTGCAATGATCTAGAAATCTTTAGAAGTTGAAAAAATGGAAGGTTAGCCTTCTATAGGCACTTTTGGGAGTTGAACTACCATCAAAATGCATTTCTATTGCATGAAATGCTCTAAATTAGGAACTAGTAGTTAAATTTTGCTGCACTACTTCTTCTTGAAAACTATTAGTGCACCACTATAAAAAGCACACCTATACACTTGCACATATCCACACCTACACATCTTGGTGATAGGTCCCAAAAATCCAAGATTCTTCTAATTATCAAAACTGAATTTCCACCACCTAGGTTTTCTTCCCCTTTAGACCACAATGTTGTCTAGATACTTGCTCATAAACTTCTTTATTATTTTTTCCACTTGGGTAACCTCTAGAAAATTGAAACCCTCATACTTATTCATCACTAATTTCTAGTAATTACTAACTTCAATCCTTATCTCCATAAAATCCTCAAGCTTGGTTTCCAATTCCAATAGTGCTTCTCTAGTCTTGAAGGCTTATCTAATGTCATCTTTTGATGAAGCTTCTTCAAATATACCTCTAGACTATTAAAAAAATGATGGCACCACAAGTAGATTGGTCTTTGACTCATCTAAAATATCTCAAGGCAAGCAGAATTATAGTACCTCTCTACTTCAAAAAATTTCTCTTTAGCCTTGTCATTAATTTTCTATATTTCTATGTACAATCCCTCCATAAACTTATTTCATACAAAAACCTTCTCTATCCAATAATCTAATGTATCAAGCTCCTCATCTACATATACCTCCATTAAAATTTGATACCTTTGACCCTTGATTGATTTTAGAGCATGTACATAATTTTTCTAAGTATGAGCTTCATCCATTAACCCAAAATCTTGGTTCACTATGGACACTGACTTTTCAACACTTGACTAGATGTGATGTAATAGACCTAAATTTCCCTATATAATTTGCACACCTTTTTCTTCAAAATTTTCATACCATTACTGACATGCTTCCAAAAATAGATCTAACTATGTTGCCACTATTCTTCTTTTCTCTAATGTTTTCGCAAGAATGATCTATGGATTCTCTAGGTCAGCTGGGCCCATAACTTCATAAAGATAGCCTCTTAATATCTCATTTTTCTTCTACAATGTTATCAACTTAGACATATCCCAGTTCATATGCCTAATACCTCTTTCATACCCATAGTGATCATCATTTTGGTTTTCTCTATTGTGGGTCTTCCCAACATGACCTCCTTGATTTGATATTCTTTAGGAGTCAATTGCTTGGTGTCAACATGTAGAGGTGGAATGGCTATATTTGCAAGAAAATATTGATCTTGGTTTTTCATTATGAAGGCTAGTTTTCATGCATCACCCATAGGTGGCTTAGGCTTCCTGATCTCTTTTACTGATTCCTTCATTACCTCCCTAGCTATTAGGTCTAGCTACTTCATTTGATGAAATATAACTTCCCTCTTCAACCATGTTGGTGTGGTGCCCATGGGAGACATGTATTTGGCTAAAGAGGTTGGTTCTACTACAGGATCTTTTCCCTTATTTTTCCTCTCTTGAGTCCTCTCCTATTAAGAAATATCTTTAGTTTGAGTCTTTGTATCTAGTTTGGCTAAGGTCCTAGCCTTTGTATCTTGAGGAATTTGTTGAGGCTCTTCAAGTATTTTCCCTTCCTTAGATACTTCATTGACATGTAGCTATTGGGACTCCCCTTCCTTGGACACTTGTTCTTCTTCTTGTGTAGCTTCAAGAAGTGGAGTCACTAAACATTTATCAAAAAATGCTAAATCCTAAGATGTTGTTGGTGGAATTCCTAGAGGTCCTCGAGGTAGAGGCAGAAATTGATTCAAGTCCTTCTCACGGGTTCACTCACGGGAGTATCTCTTATTTTCTCTCCCACCATCTTAGTGCCCATTGGCATGAAGTCAAAGTCAAAGAGGTCAAAGACATTAGTTTCTTTCCCTTCCATATCATCTATCCATTTTTATTTCTCATCTATTGATGTTGATACCTAGATAGTCTCCCTTGGAATAGATGAAGGTGTCACTATGGAGCTTCTTCTCCTTTCTTCCTTAGCAACCCTAGCCAAGCAAGTCCTTTGGCTTAAGGGGACGAATTTAATTTTCTCCCCTTCTTCTTCTTCTGCTTCCACTTCTAAGATTATCTTGGGTACTTGTGGGGATGGAGTGTTTTTCTTCTTTAATCTCCTCCTCTATGTTCCTTGTATAGTTGATTTAAACCTTTCCTTTTTGGGAGTTAAGGGGGAGGCTTCTTCTGCTTGTGTTTCTACTCATAAGTCCTTCTTCTCCTCGAACTCCTCTTCCACTACCTATTACAAGAATTGAGGATCTTGCACCTCTAATGTAGGCTCTTGAGCTTGAAGCTTATCTTGAAGCTCTACTTGTTTAGGTTATACCTATTCATGTTGAGGTGCTTGGGCTTCAACTATTTTCCTATCCTTGGAAGGTACTCTTTTCCTCTTATTGGTGCCCTAATCAGCCCTAAAATTATCAACCCCCCTCTCATTCTAGTGTATCATTTCTAGCCTTACCAAGGATTGAGTAGGAAACATTGGCATTGTGACTAATTCACCTTTTACTTTGATTGGCCTTGTTGTGGTTTGTAGGGGAATAGCCTAAGGAAATGGATCCATTCCATTGTCAATTAGACTATATGCCTAGCTTGATGATTTATATCTACATTCTCATCTCTCCCTATTTATGTATTCATTATTGGTCAATAATAGATCTTATCCCTAGTGTGCAAAGGATTGATGACATCTTTGGTATCCCTTTCCACAAAATATAGAGGAATCATAATCTTCAACACATGTTATGTTATATATAGATTCATCCTAAAATATTCCCTTATATATATCATAATCATCTATTGTGTTTATCTAGTGGTCTTCTAATGCATCCTTAAGTATGAACTCCTTCCCTACTAGGTGTTGTACCATCCCAATGTGTTAGGATTATAGGATTAACCTCAAACAGAAATAATAGTTACATGCAAATATAACCAATATCAAAAAAATAGTAGATCGTACATAAGAGAATAGAAGACACCAAGATTTAATGTGGTTCACCCAATTTCTAAGCTACATCCACCAATAACAAGTACAATATTATTATTATTCGGTGATTACAACCTGATTACAATTTGTAATCAAAACAATACCACTGCAAGAACCAACATTTTCATCACAAATTATGAAAATCTTTAAACCTAAGCCTTTTTATACAATCTTTTCTTTTTCTTACAAAATTAGTAATATAACAATAGTGGTCGATGCCTTTTACAATATAAAGTCATTTTTGGCTTTGGGGGTGCTGCCACTTAACCCCATCTTGGGGGTGCTACTCCCAAACCCCCATAGAAATAATCTAGAGGGAAGCAACACTAAATAAACCTCTAATTCTTATTAGGATCCATATCACAAAAATCTCCCACTTGGAGACTGATTAGACTCCACAATAATAACCTCCTACTTGGAGACTGATCATAGCACTAATAAACTTGTAGCTCCCCTTGAAATATTAAACCACCCTGGACGTTGTTGTTCTTTTAATTAGTTCAGTGTATAAGACCAACTGAAGCTAAAGAGGAATTTAGCTTTTCCCTTGTCACTACCTTTGTAAACATATTTTTTGGATTTTCATTTATATGTATCTTCTCTAGGTTTAACTATCCATCATCCAAAACTAACCAAATGAAATGGTACCACAACTGTATGTGTTTTATCTTTGAAAGTAGTGCTGAATTCTTTGCAAGATGAATGGCACTATGGCTATCTATGAAAAAATAATTATCCCTCTATGGGTGTCCAAATTCTTCCATAAAGAACTAAATAATATCATCTCCTTGGCTACCTCTATAGTAGTAACATACTCTACCTTTGTAGTGGATAAAGCATTAACCTATTGTAATCAAGAAACCTAGCTCACTGCTGCCCCACCAATAGTAAATACATAACCTATAGTACTCCACATGGTATCAATATCCCTTACCAAATATAAGTCAACATATCCCTATAAAGTAATATTAGAGCCTCCAAAGTGTAAACACTCACTAGATGTTCCTCTCAAATATCTGAGAATCCATTTAACCACATTTCAATGCTCAATTCTTGGATGACTCATATACCTACTAACAACTCCCACTGCATGTGTAATATCTAGCCTAGTACATACCATAGCATACATTAAGCTTCCTATAGCTAAAGCATAGGGTACCTTAGACATCTTGTCCTCCTCTTCTTGTGTATTTGGACACATCTCCTTAGTCAACTTAAATTGACCAGGTAAAGGTGTGATGACAACTTTAACATTCTCCATAGAGAAACATTGCAACACCTTCTCAATATAATCAACCTAAGATAATGTCAATTTTATTTTCTTCCTATCTCTAGAAATTTTCATACCAAGGATTTGTTTTGCTACCCCAAAATCCTTAATAGAAAATGCATGTGCTAACTGGCATTTCAGCCACTTAATATGATCCATGTTAGACCCAGCTACAAGCATATCATTAACATATAAATATAAAATAATGTAGCTATCAGCATCCAACCTCTTAAAATAAAAAAAAATGATTTGAATGACACCTACTATATCCATGCTTGTACATAATCAAGTCAAATTTTAGATACCATTGCTAAGGTGCTTGTTTCAAGCCATATAAACTTTTATTTAACTACACACTAAGTTCTCCTTACCTTTGACCTCAAATCCCTATGGTTGTGCCATATATATCTCTTCATCCAAATCACCATGAAGGAAGGTTTTTTTAACATCAAGATGCTCTAAATGAAAATCTTTAGTAGCCATAATACTTAAAATAGTGCAAATAGAAGTCATTTTAACAATAGGAGAGAATATCTCACCAAAATCAATTCCTTTTTTCTATGCAAATCCTTTTATAGCTAACCTATCTTTAAATATTCTATTATCTCCATCCTCTTCTTTCAACTTGTAAACTCACTTATTTTGTAAAGTCTTTTTATGTACAAGAAGCTTGCATAAATCTCACGTCTTATTTTTCTGCAAAGAGTCCATTTCTTCTTTTATTGCAAACTCTCACTAAATCTTTGTATCCACCCATACAACTTCATCATAACATTCAAGTTTACTAGCATCAGTAAGTAAAATATAATGCAAATAAGGAGAAAATCTTTTTGGAGGTTTTCTTATCCTTGTTGACCATCTAAAATTCACTAGGGTGTGTGGTATTTTTTGTGTGGTTGTTGCACATCACGAGGAACTATTGGAAAATCAACTTTTGGAGTATCATCTAGAACTACATAATCATTTTCTTTATTCTCATGTTGCTACAATAGATATTTGTACAACACTTTCTCATTGAATATGACATCCCTACTTATAATTTTATGTTTTTCAAAATCCCAAAGCCTATAGTCAAATTCATTAATGCCATATCCAATGAATACACATTTATTTGACTTAGCTTCCAACTTGTTTCTATTTTTAGAAATTATATGAGAAAATGTTTCACAATCAAAGGTTTCAAGAAAAGAATAATTCACCTTCTTACTATTCCATGCTTCCTCTAGAATACCATAGCCCAAAGGAGTAGAGGTTCCTCTGTTAATTAAATATACAACAATATTGATAGCATCTACCCACATGTTTAAGGGCAACCTAGCATGCAACCTCATGCTTCTTCTACACTCCATTATAGTCTTATTCATGCGTTCAGCTACTCGATTTTCCTATGGAGTCCTTGGAATAGTTTTCTATCTATGAATGCAATATTCACAACCATTATCAGATCTAAGACATTTTAATTTCTTTCCAGAATCATTTTCAACCAAGCATTTCCATTTCTTAAAAGTTTCATCATCAGTAAATGTAACATAATAATGAGAGCCACCAAGGGAAGATACCTGATTGGT
This sequence comes from Cupressus sempervirens, assembly GCA_028749045.1. Lineage (NCBI taxonomy): Eukaryota > Viridiplantae > Streptophyta > Pinopsida > Cupressales > Cupressaceae > Cupressus > Cupressus sempervirens. Next base: position 641,412,657 of record CM053789.1, on the reverse strand, counting down.
CCCCATACATCTGTATGCACAAGTTCTAATTTCTCACTTTTATTTTCCTTCCCAATCTTCACAAAACTCACTCTCTTTTGTTTTCCATCTACAACTTTCATAGAAATCCATATTGACACATTTTTAGACTTGGTAAAACTTGCTTTGAATGAAGTACTTCCATACCTTTCTCACTTGTCTGCCCAAGTCTATTGTGCCATAGAATTGTATCAAAATTGATAGCAACTATTTGTTCTCTTTGCTCAACTGCAACAATTATTCCTAAACATTCATTTTTCTCTAAAATAATTAAAGTAGAAGGGATATTATGACATGTACCAAGATATAAGGTGCTTACTTTCACATTTTTTACTACTACAAGGGAACCTTTTGAAACCTTACAATTTTTATCATTAAAAGTAACTACACAACCCTCATTAGCGAATTTCCCTATTGAAATTAAATTCCTACTCAACCTTAGAACATGTGTTACCTCATGTAGTAGCCAATGATTCCCATTCTGCAACCTAATTTTAATTTTTTTCTTTACAAAAATCTAACAAGGTTCATTGTCCCCCAAATAAACAAGCCCAAAATCTCCTTGGACATAATCAATAAAATAACCTCTTTGAGGCATAACATGAAATAAAGCACCATAATATAAAACCCATGAATCATCAATGCTTTCTAAAGATAGAAGCAAAGCATCTTCTTCAAATTTTTCAGTTACCACGTTTTCCTCCTTGTTCCCTTCTAGTTTATATCCTTCATTGTTCTTTTGAGTCCAACAATCATTCTTCTTATGCCCTGTTTTACCATAGTATCAACAATCTCTCAATCCTCTAGATTGAGACTTCTTCCCCTTTGACTTTCCTCTTGATTTCCCACAATTTCTAGAATTATTTCCTCTCTCAATTGTTTTGCCTCTACTTTGTGCATTCAAAGAACTTCTTGATGTAGATCCACTTGAGGATTTCTTACAAGTTTCCTCACTCAACATAACACCAATCACATCATCAAATTTTAGGGTACTAGACCCAAAAATAGAATTACTCATAGCTATTACCAAGCCATTCCATCTTTTAGGAAAAGAACACAAAACCAAGAGAGCCCTAATTTCTTCATCAAACTTAATACCAATAGAATATAACTGACTACTAACAATATTAAACTCATTTAAATGATCTACAATAGATTCACCTTCTTCCATTTTCATATTAAATAAACACTTCATGAGAAATACCTTGTTTGAAGTCGAGGGCTTTTCATACAATTTCACTAGGGTTTCCATCAACTCTTCTATTGTCTTCACTTTTTTAATGTTAAATGTTATTGATGGTGCCAAGCATAATCAAATGCTTCTATGTGCCTTTCTGTCGAAAATCTCCTAGTCCTCATTTGACATAGTTCCTTATTTCTTGAATTTTCCTTCCACAACTTCCATAAGTCCTTCTAATAAAGATAGTCTTCCATTTTTATTTTTCATAATTGAAAGTTCTACCCATTAAACTTCTCCACCTTTAGCTTACCCTTATCTACAGTTGCTCTCACTACCCCCGTGAGACCTTCTTGCAAAGGATCTCTAAAAAAAATGATAAAAAATTGGCTAAATAAAAAAATGATGACTGTCTAGCTCTGATACCACTTGTTAGGATTAACCTTAGGAAAAAATAACAGTTACATGCAAATATATCCAATATCAAAAAATAGTAGTTCATACATAAGAGAACACAAGACACAAAGATTTAATGTGGTTCACCTAGGCTACATGCACCAACAACAAGTCCAATATTATTATGATTTAGGGATTACAAACTAATTAAAATTTGTAATCCCTTACAACTCAATACCACTACAAGTACCAAATTTTCCCTCACACATTATGAAAATCCCTAACCCAAAGCCTTTTTATACAAGTTTTTTTTTCTACTTACAAAATTAGTAATATAACAATAGTAGTCGATGCTTTTTACAATATAAGGTCATTTTTTCTTTGGGGGTGCTACCCCTTGACCTTGCCTTGAAACCCCATATAAATAATCTAGATGGAAACTAAACCGAATGAACCTTTGACTCTGATTACACTCCATATCACAACACATTGTTATCAACGTAGGGGTAGGGGGAGTTGTACTATTCCAAGGGATATTAATCCCACTCAGAATTGAAGGTGATAATATTTTTCTTTTTTTTCACCTTGAAAGCACCAATTGTGATTGGCTAGACCCATGTCTTCTTATGTTGTCTTCTCACTCTATTGTATGTAGAGTGGAGTTGGTGTGTAATCTCTAGTAGGATTAGCCTATTAGATGGGTATCTTGGGATCTCCTTTGGGCATAATAGAGTACCAACTACCTTGAGATAGGTGAATATTTTAAACTAAATGTAGTAAGCACTAATATCTATGGTCCTTGATGCTAATTCTACGAACACTATTCTAGCATAATCATCTCCAATGAACCTGATGATCACAAAGATGAACCCATCATTGACCACCCTATATTCAACACTTTATAGTGGAAGGTTCTTCTTCACTAATTATTGATATACCATAGAGGACCAAGCATTTGCAAACTACATGCTTCCCTTTTTGTAGAGGCCTAGGTAAAATGTGGTTCTAGCTACCAACAAATACACTATGTATGATGTCATTTAAGAACATGGGTCGGCTTTGATGACTACAAGTTGTGCATCCAAGTTATCACTTAGGACGGTAGCCCAATCAATTGACATATATGTCATTCTGATGGTTTCTATAAAGTGGTCCATTCAAGTTTGAAGGTGTCCTACTACAAGAAGTCCCATAGCTCTACTCAAAAGAACAATTGCATATCGGATGTCATTCTTCATATATCCCCTTGTCATTTCAACTTTATTGACTTTGCAGCCCACTAATGTTAAGTAAATCAAGAAAGAGGATTGAGCTATTTCCTACTTCTTTCAAATTATATGTGTACCATTTTTCTTCTCTAACATATGTTATCTTTAAATATTGATCTACCCTTGGGAGATGGAATACAAGCTCAATGTTCCAAGGTCAGAAGTCCAAGACTCTTTCTCCCATGACACTATTTATGACCTTTTCTTTGGATACATAGTGTTTCACAAGGGTCATTATAAGTTTTGAGGATTGTACTAATGTTGGGTGAGATGCTACATTCAAAATGCCTGAGTGCATAAGTGTTGATACCATAGTAAACCTCTCTTTAGGCTTATTGTAAATCATGAGGAACACATTTTAGCCTACATGCATAAGTTTTGTATCTTTGATCTTGACATGTCCATCTTGAAACCTAGATTTCCTTGGTGACTATTGGTACTTGAATGCTACTAGTTTTGGAGCTATCTTTTCTACCATCGAAGAGGATGATGATGTTATCTTATATGTAAAAGAAAAAAATATTAGTCAGAAAGCTAAAATTTGACCTAAGACAAACTCTAACTAACTCCATAATAGGTCAAAAACTAGTCAAAATGTAAGGAAGATATTCAAATCCCACAAAATGCCCTTTTGAGCACATCAACATATTGGAGTTTCAAAATACCAAGCAAAAAAGTACACAATACTAGGATTTCTAGGATAAGCCTTAGTCTAAGGGTTAGCTACCTCCTATATTTAACTAAGAAATCTTTAGATCTAGATCCAACTTCAATAGAATCACGAAAATTCTCTACTCTTTAGGTTCTGCAAAACCAAGGTGGGTGAACCTTAAGGATATATGGATATATGATTGGTTTATGGTTATTAACTTTAACATATGCTTGTTTTTTTTTTTTTTAAGGCAAAAGTGGCAAGCCACTATATTATATTGATAAATCTGGTTCAAAAAAGGTCAACTAGGAAAGAACTAGTAAGAAAACCTAGCATCATCCCTTATATTTACATCGATCATAATTATTGGATTTACAAATAAGAAAATATGCTTCCTCCATTGAGGCATTAAATCATAAACTAGTAGTAAGCATATTTCTTTTACAACATCATTTCAGTATTTCAAAATAACAAAATTGACACAAAATTCAAAACATGATCTTTCACTGATCATTCTTCCATGTCATTGCTACCTTTGAAGTCCCTGCACACAGCATCTTTAGAATCATTACCGACCATTGAATATTAATCCTTTCTAATAGTAATCGAAGCATCACATCTCCAACATGTCTTGTGATAAAAGGTTAGGAAGAGCCTAGTCCATGCTTTGATATTCTAAACTGTCAAGTTCATATGGATTACAAGAAAATTGTATGTTGCAAGATTAGCTTATGTGGCCCTTTACTCGGATATTGCTATACAGATGATATAAGCTCCAGGGCCATCCTTATGTGTAGGGGGCTGACTATGATCATATGAAATCCATGGGTACTACTGAGTAAAATAAGGTTGAATCTACCCACCTCCTCCATTGGAGCAGTTTGTCGTTAGACACTTTTTCCAAACTTAATGCAACTCCAATAGGCAACTTATGACTTACTTTGAATCAACTTAGATCTGCTATGACTGGTTTTGAACTTCTACAACACTCTTCTCAGCATCTTTAACCTATTCAACCCCTATAATCTTCCTTTAAATTCAAACGGCTCAGTTTTGTGCTAAACCAGTCTTGTATGACATGAAACACTCTTGCCAAATGCTATAGAAATCTCAAAAATAATATGCCTGATACTTTGTTTTTTTTTTTTTTAGGAGAAAAATCATCATGACTATATCATGTAGGTTCAAGTTGAGAAATATAATTGCAACTGTACATGAATATAAATTACTAATCTGTATACACTTTTTATTTGGAGCAGGATGTAGTGAGACTTTTAAAGTTGAGCTCTTGGTTGGAAAATCCAAAAAGTTTCTGCTTTTTGATTTTTGAATGAGAAATACAATTTTGCATGAATTTACTCCTAGTTATTCCACACATTTTGTAATGCCATGACATACAAGGAATACATATAATGGAGAGTTGTCTCCATAAAGCCCTTTAGAATATTTAGTTTTTATATATGAGAAATCTAAGCAATACGTTCCTCTGCAATCAAGCAGGAATCCCAAAATGGAAAAGCCAGGATATTACAAATGTAAAAATAACACACACCAACAAGAAATTAAGAAAGCGATGTCCTAGCCATGAGTTTCTTTCATCAAAGTTTGATGAAGTAGGAGCATTGCCATCATTCCATTGTTCCACAACCTCTCCATCCTCCACACCCACAACATTGCGGGCAATTGAGCCACATATTTTGCATGTTCTGTCACCCCTGATTTTGAACCAAGTCTCAGCACATTGTTTATGGGAAAAAGCTAGATCTGCCTTGCAGGCACAACCCAACTCAATGTCCTATTTTTTTTCCACACCCATATGGCAGACCCTGAATTCTCTTTCTCCATCCCCACTCCCACTCATGCTCAAACTCACACTCCCACCCTTCTCAACATCTACAACTTCTTCCTTTGCCCCTTCTGACACCTTCCTATCCATATTGATTCTCAATTTATAACAATCTAAGCAAACATCATTCAGGCATAGCTACACAGGTTTCTAAATCCTAAACCCTTTTCTATGCAATGTAGAATTTTCCAAGAATCTGTATGTTACCTATTCAACTACACTTCACCTTGATACTCTATTGTTACACAAGTGGAAATAGTTTACTATTTTTGCACAAGTGCTACCATAGACATAAAAATTTGGTACTTTATTTTTGCACCAGTGTTGCCACAGTCCTCCCTTAATGAGATCATATCTCATAACATGTCATGCTATTTATTGTTTTTCTTATCCATATCAACAAGCTTTCTTAATCCCTCATGATCTTCGATGATTGATTGTGGGTTAAAAGATTTGAAAGAAATCCCATTGCATCCCATATTAGAAAGGTGATTTGCCACCCGATTGCCTTCTCAAAAGATATGTGAAATACATACATCTTGGAGTTCATCTAATTGCTTCCGTACCTAATTGAGAATGTATTTTAGTTTCCAAGAATGCATTTTTCTATGGATGCAAGCATTAATTATGACTATAGAATCTCCTTCAATGTGTAATCTTCGGTATTTCCCTTGCTTTGCAAGGATCAAACTAGCTAAAAGGGCTTGCAATTCCGCCATGTTATTAGTTCCTTCTGGCAGAGGATAGGTAATTATAGCCACTACTAGACCTTGTGAATCCCGAACACATGCACCCAATCCGAAAGGGCCTGGATTTCCTCTAGAAGCTCCATCAAAGTTCAATTTCCAAAATCCTGGCGATGGAGTTGTCCAATGAGTTGTAGATCGAGAAGCTAAAGAGTGGCTTGACTGACTGATTTTCTAACCATTGGGAATGAATAATTTCTTCCATTGTTGAATGATAATGGAGTCCCATGCTGTGACAGTAGGATTGAATTTTGACTAATGTAAACTCTAATTTGTTACCTCTGAAATTGATCCCTCCAACCCCTCTAGGATTTTGTCAACTGTAGAAGCCTCTTTCTTGAAAATATGTTTATTCCTTTCCCACCAAATAGCCCACATAACTGATGCCAGGATACATTTCCAAATGTTTGCAAATAGTGAATCTTTATATAAGACAGGCCAAGACTGAATAAAGGCCCAAAGATTACTTTGAATAGGAGTACTGTAGTTTATCTTTTGTAGTATAAAGGTCCAGCATGTGTTAGGAAATGGACATGTAAGGAGAAGATGATCCACAGTCTCTTCACATTTGTTGCCAAATATACAATTAAAAGGTGGTGTAATGTGTAGCCTACTAAGCCTATCACTGGTCAAGATCCTATGCTTTAGTGCTAACCATGCAAAGCTTCCTGCTTTTGGAAGCACAACATTATTCCAACAAAATGAAAAAGCTCTACAAGAAGGTTTATTTGAAATATTTTGAAGTAAAACTCTATAACCATCCTTAATTGTATAATTGCCCTCCTTATTTGGAGCCCAAATTATCTTATCAGCTGATCCCAAGAAGAAAATTTTCTTAGACTCAAGCAAAGCCCTAAATTGTTTGATTTTGTGAAGAGATAATGGCAGTTCTCCCAAATTTTTCCATTTAACTTTTCCTAATGTTGAACACACATTGTCTACAAACTGATTGAGTTGGGTCCCCCAAAAACATTCTGAAACATTAATAGTTGTGTGAGAAGATGAATTAATTAATGGAGGTTGTCCAGTTCACGAGTCCCTCCAAAAGTTAACCTTACTTCCATTGTTCACCTCCCAAGTAACATACTGTAATACTATGTTTCTTGAAGACATCATGAAATCCTAGATGACAGACCCTTTTGATGGATTTGAGATAGTTAACACTCTTAAAGGGTCAGTATTATCCAAATATTTATGCTGCATAATCTTACACCATGTTGATTGTGGCTTTTGGTACATCTACCACACTAACTTTCTGCGAAATGCTTCATTTCTCTTGGCTAGATCATGAATCCTTGCCCCTCCAGTTGCTTGAAAATTAGCCATCTCTTGAAGAGAGATAAGAGGAATTTTCTTTTCATCATTCATATTACCTATCCATAGAAAACTCCTAATCAACTTTTGAATGTGTTGGAGAACTTTAATAGGGGCTTTTAACACTGCTATAAAATAATTGGGAATTGCTGACAGCATTGATTTGATGAGCAATATTTTGCCTGCTAATGATAACCATCTAGTTTTCCAAGTAGCTATTCTACTTTGAATATGTTGAAAAACTGAGGACCAATATGAACTTTTATTAGTTCCTATAAAAAAGGGGATTCCCAAATACTTAGAAGGAAGGAAGTCCACAGTAAATCCTAAGATTTTGACAATCTTATCTAAGATCACTTTGTTTGTGTTAAAGATATACACTTTCGATTTTTGCTCATTAATAGCCTGCCCAAAAACTATAGAATAAAGATGCAATGAAGATTTGATTTGGCGAGCCTCCCGAATGTTTGATGCACCAAATAACGAGGTGTCATCAGCAAATAGTGAATGTGTAACAGAGAAATTTGTGCCAAGAATAGCTGCATCCTTCCATTTACCCATAACATGCTAATGATTGATGGTCTTGCCGAAAGCTTCCGCCATGATAATGAACAAGGATGGAGACAAAGGATCACCTTGTTTGACTCCTTGAGTTGAGGAGAAGAAGCCTGTTGCTTTTCCATTTACTATCACTAAAAACCATGCTCTTGAGATACAAGCCTTGATCCATTTACACCAACCTTTTGAAAAACCCATTCTAAGAAAAACTTGAAACAAAAAATTCCAACAAACTCTGTCATACGCTTTCATCATGTCTAGTTTGATAATAAAATTTGCTGATTGATTTGAATTTATTGAATGAAGAACCTCATGAGCCACTAGTGCACCGTCCATAGTTTCTCTGCCTAGTACAAAACCACCTTGTTCTAAAGAGATAATTGAAGGAAGTAAGTGCTGCAATCTCAGATAAATGGCTTTGGTTATGATCTTGTAAGTCAGATTGCATAGGGAAATTGGTCTAAAATCAGCAAACGTCTTAATTTAGACTAAATAAATGGTCTTAATTCTTCTAAATTTTATAAATAGTCCTTGATAGCAACAACTAACAATAACACACAAGGGATTATTGAAAATAAGTGATGCCCAACAAATTTAACTCTTCATTCATGAAAGTAAAATTGATTTGATTTTGAATTTTTTCTTCATGCAACTCCATGATTTCTTCAACATGCAACTAAATAAATGATCAGTGCCCTATCCATTGGCATTTAGAGTCTACCTAGCAATTTTGACCTTATTAATTTCCTTACAATCAATTATATTAAAAATCAATGCTAAATCCCATTCTTATGAATATCCTTCTTATATGACTAGAAATCCTATCACTTTATTGAAGCATTTACTTAATTCCTTGAGTTAAAAGCAACAAAAAATTGATATACAATCTATCCTAGTTGCATTAAATTGCATAAACCATGCACATACAATCTCAAGATAACTAACACATAAAAATGGAGTTAAAATTTAGAGAAAACAAATATGGAAGAATACTCTTCTTGTATTAATTCTCCTTGAAAATCATATAGTACTGATGTACTCATAATAACATAGGACACGACAACATAATCCTTCAATGTTTAATGTATTCTTAGATTTGCAGAGATGGATACATCACAAAATAAATACAAAGATTCATAGACCAAATGCAAGACTAGCATAACACTAAAAATTACATAAAATTTGTACCTCAACTCCACATCTTGGAAATACTTTTATACAAAGAATTGCAAAAAGATTTAGATGGGAGGATACTTCTCAAAAGACTATTCAAAAAAATATAAAGATATTTATATTCTATTACAATACAAAACATTCCTTGTACTTAGCAAAAATTTTGAGATGCAGTTATAAGTTGAGTAGATGGTATTTTTCAGCAAGTAGCCCTTTAGCAAATTTGGATTGTCTTTAGCTCATGTCACCATCCATGCCCTTTCTCTATTCCTTATACCATTAACTATCATCCTAACTGCATTATTTAGCTATTATAATCACTATCACTAGATGGAAAGGCTTTGATGTTTGCAATCAATTCCCATATGGTAATATTTGTATCCACATTTGGACAAGTGGAATCTCTAACTACCTCCAATTCATCTAAACACTTGGTCCACTTGACATCTGTTATAGCTTTAACTTCAGTAGTTCCTTTGGACATTTCGACCTCTATCATATAGAGCATATCAACAAAATCATAAACTATAGTAGGACTTTCTTCATTATTGAAAAAAGAAAAAAACTTGGGAAGATCAAGAATTTTTATCCAAAAAGGATGACCACTCTACCTAGTCTTTCATTTTATCTTCACTATCCAAGATTCTAGGTACAAAATTAGGTGTACCTACAACAATTTTCTTCATCTTGTTTTTGATTAGCTACATCTTGCCACCAAAAAAACTATGCTAAAATTCTTTCACCTTATAGATAACTTTTCTAGTATTCACAATGGTTACCTTTGGCATGTCTTTTTTCTAAGGTAGCAAAGGGACTAAACTATAAAAAAATTGCATGTAATGGCCCCATGTACTAAAGAGTGGAGATAACAAAGCAATAGCATATGAACATCTATATTCTTCTCCTTGTAATGCAAGGTAGCTTCTATACACATTCTGAGAAATTATCTTAAGTGCATTGATCTTATGAATTAACAAGTTCTTCATTGCTCTAATCTCTGCATCCTTGCCTGCTTCTAAATTTCCTTCATCAATATCTATTGCATAAACTAATGTATCCCCTATTTTAGGTGCTTTTCCCTTTATCTACACACTTTTATCTTGAAGTTCAGTAGAAGTTTTGACATTTTTGTTTAGTGATGCTGCTTCCATTTCCAGTTTGATAGTCTTCTGCTACAAGAGAAATGTTTTCTTCATTTCCCCTTCATAGTTTCTTCTTGTCTTGATAAAATTTTCATATGTTTTTTTCTAGCTAAACTTTAAGATTATCCATCTTGTTTTTTCCTATCAATGCTATTATCATGTGCATCCCATATATTGTTCACTCAAAGTAGACTGTGCATGCTAGAAAATGACATATCCCCTAGGGGATTCTTTGATCTCCATGAGAGTAGGTTTATCATGCTCTAAAGATAAACTCCATATGCCCATTATTTAGGAATCTATGTTATACCCTGACCCTCATATCCATCCATATTGATTTTCATCTTCAAATGAGATTGATCTTTCCTACCTCCTCATTTGATCTAGCAAAAAGGATGAGCTAATATCTTGACTTGGAAATGCAATCATGCCATTTATTGTTAGTAAGTCTCTGACCTCCTCAAAAATGAGGGTTTTACTTATAAGATCGTATTCTTGTAGGTTTTTCACAAGTCTAGGAACTACTTAATCTAAATCACTTGGCTTCATTTGTAGGGATAATTCATTCTACTTTATTTTGAATAAAATGGTCTTAAACTCCTCAGATTTTATAAAATCATCATCACTTATGAACTCATGAGCTTTAATGATTCGATCATCTATCATTTGAACCTCTAGCTATAATTTATTTTCTCTTTCCCCATATTCTAATGCTTGAGATGTCAAATATCTTCTTCTTATATCATGAAAATACTCACTAACGCTTGGTAGAATTTGAAGGGCTTTTTGTTGGGCTTTTTGCGGAAATTCAACCATCTTTTGCTTTTCATTTCCTTGTTTTGCCCATTCAGAACTCTCAAGAACATCTTCCTCAAGATGGTCTTCTTCAAGTTGCTCCTCATCATTAGAGATATTAACCATAATCTCATCATCTAAATAGTAAGGGTCAATCTTTTTTCTAATTTCCTCTGGGACCTAAGATACCAATTCAATAAAATTTTGCACAAATTTTTCCAATTTGGACCAGTAGTCTTCATCATAATAAAACCCTTTGAATGATGGATTTTCCTTTTTCATTTCATATTCAAAGCTAATAATATCCCTATATTTGACTATCCTATCCTTGTATATGTCCTCATTTATCTTTTCAACAACAATATCTTCTTTCCACGTAGGCTTTGTAAGAGGTAGATTGTATCCCCTCATATTCTTCAGGGCATGTATAACTACATTGAATGGGTTAGAAGTTCTGGCTAGCCTCGTTGGTAGTTTATAATTTATTTAGAATGCATTAGTTTCTTCAATAGCATTTTTTCCAATTTCAAAGTCTCCTACCTTAGTGCATCTACACATAAAGGTTACCTTCTTGACAACTTTTCCTAAGTATTCTCTATTCAAGGAAATCAATTACTAAAATATTTCTACAAACCTTAACCTCTTAGGGACATACATGGGAAAGATATATGGTGGATGAGGGCATCCAAAGATTCTTATGATAGTATACTCATCAAACAAGAAGACACTTCCATCATCATGTGTTAATTTCTTTCCAACATCAAAGAACATTTTAGGTTTGCCAACCTTTCTAACAGTCCTAGGGATTCTTTCAATTAACAACCCTATCATTTTCAAAATTGGATTAAAAAAATCATTATAAAAAGAAATGACACTAGAATAGGAGTAAAACATTTGACATGCCCTCATCCATCTTTATACTAGTAGCCTTTCTTCCCACTCTTATGGAGATTCAAAGAAATCTTGATCAAATATATCAACATTCTTGAGCATAATCAGGTGCATGATTATGAAATAGTCATGGAATTTAAAACCCTTCAATTCTTCTTACTAAGTAGCAATGATCTCTTTATGAATACTCTCAATGATATATTCTACAAAATGATAACTGATATTATGATTTGGGTCTTGGATATTCAAAGCCATAATATAATGTGCTCCTATAGTATTCATGGTTCCATTTGAACCTAGGACATTGTTGATTCCAAACATAATATTTTGAAAATATCTCTAGAAAAATTCCAAGGGCATAATCTCTTCAATATCTCTCTCTTATTTGGAGTTTGTCTAGTCATATTCTTGCCCATGTAGAAACTCTTATTATTTTTTAAATTCTAATTTAATTTCTCTATCTCAATCCGTAGTGATGTAGGTCCACCCAAGTCGAATGCCTCTATGAATGTTTCTTTATCCTCAAATAGGAAAAAACTTCTATCTCTCCTATGGAATGACTTATTAATAGGATTTTTGCATTTGATTAATCCTTTTCCCAAATCCACATCTACAAAAACCTCTAGCATAATCAACTTACCCAAATTCCTTACCCAAGGGTTACATTCTAGAACCTTTGATGCTCTATTCTTGTATAAATACTAGAACAATTCATACCCAATCCTATTAGGAACTTCTATATCTCTACATGATGCATATGGGTCTTTGAAAGCAAGATCATTTGCATTATGGGCATTGGTGGAACTAGGAAGAATGTGTATCCACTCTTCTACAAATAGTTGGGAACTTTTGGTGGTGCATCCAGGTCTTTAATTAGTACTTATGCAATTAGTTATCCTTCTCTCTGAGTCATCTTTGTAGAAGATTATATTAACTATGTATAATAAATTTTAAAAATTACTGGAAATCACTCTACAACTTGAAATTCACTCAAGAAACTTAGGAAATTATGAAAAATTAATGAAAATTTCCTTATCTTTTAGACTTTATTTTCTTCTAAAATGGGAGTGTGGCATTAATGGCATTTGAGATCAGCACACTTGGAAAAACCTATTAGTTCTTGAAAAGCTAACAAAATCTACACTTTTTCATATCTTCATACATCCATCTCGCATCATTTTATTGAGCTTAGATATGGCTACTAAAATTGCTTTCATGTGTTAAAACTGACAGTTGTGATGATGCACAACACAACTCATTGCTCCTTCTCGATGGATTTTCTATTCTTCTCGATTTTAGCTATGACTATGTAATAAGGGTTATCTTTGTAATTTTTTGCACCATCACATTTTATGTCGCTAACTATTGAGTTCGGCTTGCAATACTATGAATTCCCTTATTCACTCCTTCGAAGCTTAATTTTACTTTAACTTTATAACTGTCATGATCTGCAATGAGCCTTTTACTTAACTTTCCACACTTTCATAGTCATTTATCACTTAACACCTTTTGTGCCTACAATGATGCACTGCTTTACATTTTTACCTTATCACCCCTCTGCAACCCTCAAACAAGGTGTGTACTCTAACAATGCGATGTTCAACCAAGAATTTTTCTTTGACATTTTCTTTATCTTACAACATCACAACTTAATCTCCTAAAAGCTTAGGGAACCATATAAGGGTGCAAAATATACCCTTTAACTACAATAGTTCCTTTGTTCATGACTTCACATCATTATTTTTTTAACTTTATTCTTGATTGCGGAGATGCACTCCATTATTTTAACTAATAGTTATCTGTTCAAAATATAAGAGGAGTAACTGAGAGGGGAGGTGTGAATCGGTTACTACTAAAATAAATCCTAGATCCCTTATATGTCAAATACAATTTAGACTAATAAAATTGATTACTATTGATACTCGGTAAGCATATAGAAATTGGTGTAACTCGATAAATGTAGAATGTGTTTAACTTAGTGGATCTTAAGATATTGGTAGTGATTTACTTGCAAGCATGAAAGAAATAACATGAACACATATGACACCAAGATTTAACATGGAAACCCAATTTGTGAAAAACTACCAATCATAACTAGTTATTGTTTTTCACTCTTCTAAAGTGAGCCCTGATAGGAGCCAACCCTATTAAAAGTTACAAAACACACTATTAGGTGTGACCCTATTAAAGGATTTAATCACCTTGTTAGAGGATTTACAAATGGCTATCAAACCAATTCTATTAAGAGATTTTAGATCATTGCTACAATGGTTAGAGAGTAACAGTGAAATGACTTGATTGAGATGTAGCTGAATTGTTGATTATAGATCTTTGTTCTGGCTTATATTTGATCCTTCCTAATTGAGTAAGACTTTTCTACTCCACAAGGATACCTATGTATCCTTCAAGTTCACTTCCTCTCTTCTTATCTCTTCCAATTCATTCAACTTGCATACTTTGAAATCACAAATTGTCCTTTTACTTATACCTTCCAAAATTTCAAGTCAGCTCAAATATAAATTACAATAATCAATATTCATTACCATAGTCAGCTAGAATCAATAGGTAAAATAATTAATATTTACATGCCAAAATAATAAAATCCTTTGGTAGCGAACCCAACTCAGTGGAAACTAATTCCGAAGTGATTTCCTATGTTAACCAATAGGAGCTCAGTTAACATTGTGAACTTAAAAAATTCCTTTGGTAATTGAGTGGACTCAATTAATACTAGCTTTATTCAATTTTCCTTTATTAACCATGTGAGGTTGATTAACACTCCTTTCTACATAAATTCCTTTTATGCTCTGGTGAGTTCAGTAGATACTACGTTCTATAGAGAGAAAACTTATGAATGCTTGGTAGACAAGAAAAACTATCTTCACTGACCAAGTGAGCTTGACATGCACTGACTATCAATTGATATGAGATTTGTGTAACATCAAAGAAAACACAAAATTAATCAATTGTATCCAACAATCTCCCTCTTTGGCATTGATAGCAACACAACATGTCATAGCACAATGAAATTCTAAGAATAAGACTCCCTTTGTTAGAAAGTTTCTCCCTCTTTGATTTTACACATAAAACTTCTTCTATAGTATTCTCCCTCTATGAAGGAAATATTTAACTTCTCCTTCTTGGAATTACAAAATTTTAGAAAGATATGATAGTAAACTTGTCCCTCCTTGACAACACATGCAAAAGACAAAATTTGATTAGTGTCAATGCATGTTGAGCATAGATTCACCTCCAATATGTCCTTATCAGTACTACATGAACTGATTGATCTTCAACTTAGTTCATGTTGATGCATCACTAAACTTTATTTAGTGAGCTTTAGATAGGGGAATGACCCCTAGCTTATCTCTTAGATGCAAAAATGCATCCTTAGGTAATGGGTTCGTGAATATATCTACAATTTGTTCTTTTATATGCACATATTCCAATCTAAATTCTTTGTTTTTTGTAATAATTCTCTTACAAAGTGATAATTTATAGCAATCTACTTTGTTTTGAATGCATCACTGGATTCTTTGATATGTTGATTGCACTGGTGTTGTTACAAAACATGACTATTGGCTCTTTGATTTCAACCTTCATTCCTTCCAACAATTGTTTGAACCAAAAAATGTTGGAGCAATTTACTGTTGCAACCACATATTCTACTTCTATTGTGGATTGAGATGTGTAGTTTTGCTTCTTCCTTGTCCAAGATATCAACCTTTTACCAAGAAGGAATGCTCCACCCCTAGTGCTTTTTCTATCATCAAGATTTCCTGCCCAATCAACATCAGTAAATACTTTTAAGTCAAGATTTCCTTCAAGTTTTTACCATAAGCCATAGTCTTTAGTACCTTTTAGATATCTCAAGATTCTTTTTATTGCGATCATTTGGCTTTCTTTCGGTTTTGCTAAGAATCTTGCTACTATCCCAATTGTTAAGGCAATATCAGGCCTTGTATGTACTATATACTATAATTTCTTGATCATTGATCTATATAAGATGTGATCTACTTCTTTGGAGTCATCATCTTTGGTAAGCTTAAGTCTAGTACACATGGGGGTTCCAACTAGTTTTGAATCTTCCATTCCAAATTTCTTGAGTATCTCTTTGATATATTTAGATTGTATGATATAAATACCATTTTCATTCTGTTGTATCTATAATCCAATAAAGAATTTTATTTCACCAAACTTGGACATCTCAAATTGTTCATTCATTTGTTTTGAAAATTCTTTGCATAAGTCATCATTTCTTGTAAATAGAGTATCATCCAAAAATATTCCTACCAACAGAATCTTCTTATTTGATCCTTCCTTGATATATTAAATATTGTTATCATTTGTTCTTTGAAAACCAATGTGTATCAAATAGTTATGTAATCTTTCATATCAGGCTCTAGGAACTTTTTTTAGACCATATAGTGCTTTGTGTAATTTGCAAACCATGTCCCTTTTGTCAAGATCAACAAAACCTTCAAGATGTTCAATGTATACTACCTCATCAAGAATTCCATTCAAAATCAGATTTTAACATCCATCTGATATATATTGAATCCTCTGTGAGTTGCATATGCTAGTAAAGTCCTAACACCTTCTAATCTTGTAACAGGGGAAAAAGTCTCACCATAATCAATACCTTCTTCTTTAGAATAGAATTTACATACCAATCTTGCTTTGATTCTTGACACTTTTCCATCTTCATTTAGTTTATTTCCGAATACCCATTTTGTATGAATCACATTTTTATCTTTGGGCATAAGAACAAGAGTCCAAGTTTTATTCTTTTCTATCTATTCTATTTCATAATTCATAGTCTCAATTAAACTTAAAATTTCTAGTGCATCCTTAACACTTCTAGGTTCAAATTCAACAAGTAAACATGTACCTTTTAGTTCTCTTCTTGTCATTGTTCCATCTAATTTCTCTCTAATGATCTGATTAGGTGCATGATGCCTTCTAACATATTTATCCAATATAGGTTCTTTGACTATTAAATGAGTTGCATTTTTTTCATTTTGAATCTCAACTTTAGGCTTGGGTCCTTGTATCTGTGACTCAGGTCATTTAGACTTGGTATGCACTAACTCTGTAGCCTTTGAATGTAACTCAGGTCCTTATGACTTGGTTTGCACTTCCTTTAACTTAGTAACTATTGCAAACTTAGAGAGCTTTGGAGATTAAGTCTCCTTTTTGTCAAATTTGTTTGGCAATGTATCAAGTTCATAGTAAAAACATCTTTTGTAATCTTCTAGCTCCTTTTTACTTTCTTCTTCACTTTTTTTTGTAAACTCATCAATTCTCACATGCGCACTTTCTATGATTTTGTGAGTGGAAAAATTCAGACATTTGTATGCTTTACTTTTGCAAGAATATCTTAGAAATATACCTTCATCACCTTCTACATCAAATTTTCCTTTTATATATTCTTTCAAGATATAACATTTGTTGTCAAATACTTTCAAGTAATTTACACTGGGTTTGTAGTCATACCATAGTTCAATGGGAGTTTTGTTTGAGTTCTTCTTCAACTGGACTCAGTTCAAAGTATGAACTGCAATGCAAATAGCTTCCTTCTAGTATTTGATAGAAACATTCTTTTCAATCATTAGTGTTCTTGCACAATCCATGATGGATATGTTTCTTCTTTTAGCTATTCCATTTTTCTCAAGAGTACCAAGGGTTGATACTTCTCTTTTGATTCCTCTTTCATTGAAAAAATTGTTGAATTCATTTGAGATGAAATCACCACCTCTATCTGATCTTAAGAATTTTAATCATTTTCCAATTTCTTTTTCTACTCTAGCCAAATACCATTTGAATTTCTTAAAAGCTTCTAATTTTTCTTTCAGATACATAATAGTCATTATTCTAGAATAGTCATCAACAAAAAGAATGAAAATTTTCTCTCCACTATAACTTTCTATTTCAATGGGTCCACATAAATCAATATGCACAATTTCCAAGACATCTTCTAACTAATAAATTTTTCTCTTAAAACTAGTCTTTTCCATTTTACCAATTTGGCAATTTTTGCATAATCAAACATCAGGTTTCTTCAAACTAGGGATACCTCTTACTCTTCTAAGTTTTCTTATCCTGACCATATTATCAAAGTTTACATGACATAATCTTCTGTGCCATAACCAAATTTCTTCTACTTGAGCAATAAATCATGAGAAATCACCAAGATCAAGATAAAATATATTACCTTTTGTTTGCTTTCCTGATCTAATCATATTTCCTTTGTTATCCAACAATCTTGCCTTGCCATTCATGAACTCTACCTTGAATCCAATGTTGTTCAACTATGCCACACTTAGTAAATTATTTTTTAGTCCTTCAACCCAATAGGTATTGTCACATACAAGTTCATTGGTTAATGAAATATGACCTTTTCCTTTTATACAAAAAGGTTCATTATTTCCAAACGTTACACTACCTCCATCATAGTGTTCAAAATGTTGAAACTTAGTTTTATCTCCAATCATATGGTGAGAACATCCACTATCTATGATCCAAGTATCATTTTTACTAACATGAGAGACAAGTGCCATCTTGTCTCCTTCATCATCAAATTCATCTTTTACAACAATATACACTATTTCATCTTCACTGTTATCAGAATCTTTAGCCATAAAACAAGTTTTCTTACCTTTCTCCTTGTAGAATTTGTGACCTTTGAATTCGTTCTTTCCTCTATAATTGTGTCTTTTCTTCTCTTCCTTGTTTTCTTTTTTTTGGACACCTAGCAGTAACATGACCAATTTCTTCCTAAGAAAAATAGATTAGAAGAATTTTACCTTTGTACTTCCCTTTGCTCCTAGAATATTTCTTTGCAAGTAGGGCTTCAAAAATTTCAAGATCGCCATCAAAACTTTCTTCATTTTCTTCCTCACTTCCTGATTGATTATCTTTTATTTTCTTGTCGTTTCCTTTGAGTGAGAGTTTAGCTTCAAATGCAAACTCAATATTCTTGGAAGTAGGAACATAATTGTCAAAGTTGTCTAGTTGAAAAGCTATCAATCTTCCTATTAGAGCATCCAAGCCTATCTTGTTATTTGGATCACATCTCTTTTCTTGAATAGCATACAGTCTAATTGCATAGATTGGAAGCAATTTTGAGTATTTTTCTTACAATAGTTTCTTCTTTTATTCCTCTTGTAGATGCTTTGATTGTATTGAAACTTGTCTTGATTGTTTCCACATATTTTTCAACATTTTTATCTTATCTCATTCTCATTTGATAAAATTATCCTCTAAGGACTTTTTCTTTGGGTCTTCTTACATTGTCATCTCCTCCATAGATTTCTTTCAATTTGTTCCACATATCAAAAGTAGTTTTACAGTCTTTGAGCTTGTCAAATTTAGCATAACTGAAAGCAAATGCAATATGATTCATCATGATGTTATGGTTCCTTTTTCTCAGCAATATCTTAAGCTGATAGTATTCCAATGGGATTTTTGTATTCTTCATCAAGATATTTGTAGCTTGAATCACTGATGGTAGCTAGATGAAGCCTCATAAGTCCTTGCCATGCTGCAAAGTTGTATTTATGTAGCTTTGCAATCTCTCTTTTGTAAGACATCCTAATCTTTATCTTAGGTCCTTGAAACCTTCTCTAAAAGTACCAAAAGCTATGATACCAATTGTTGAAAATATTAGAGTAACTAAAAGGGGAGGAGTGAATCAATTACTACTATAATATATCTTGCTAGAAATCTGATTGAAAAGATCATTGTTGAAAGATCAAAGAGGGAGATTGTTGTTAAAAGAATGTTTTCAATCATTGTTTTGTCATTAATGTCAAACCTACTATTTGTGGGAATGACAATTTCTTATAAGATCCAAGTACTATCACTTAGTTAATTACTGAAGAGGATGTAATCAACAAGATGTAACAAAATAACTTAAGGGATAGGTTGAGTTATGATGTTGTAATGAAGTGCAAGGATCAACTAAGACAATGGTTAAATGGTGTATTGATAACATACTCAAAGATATAGAGGTTGCATACACTTAGAATTACTAGAGGAATTAGTTGTAACAAGGTTGATTGCAAAGCTCAAACTAAGTTCATTAGTGAGTGCTGAGCAAGCTAGTTTAAGTTGAGCAAATTCTTAGTTGGAGCTAAGAAAAAGGAAAACCTAGTGTGTGCCGAGTGAACTTCAAGTGCTAAGTGAAGTTCAAGTGCTGAGAAAAGTAACAGGTGTCGAGAATCAAAAAATATTAGTAGGTGCCGAGTGAAATTCAGGTGTCGAGAATCAATAAAACATAGTTAATGCCAAGTAACATAGTATGTGCCAAGCACCAGTATTTCAATAGTACCCAGCTACTGCATTATTGGAAATATTGAAGATTTTCCAAATCTAAGCTGACAGAGTTGTTACCTTAAATTTTTTGAACCAGTTGGAAGATAAGGATGATGAGTTGATGGCGCAAAATTCTATGTAAACTATTTTTCAATGAATTCAAAAGGACTGTTCAAGAAGTTTCTAGAAGGTACAAAATATGGGTTAGATTCAATGAATCCTACCTAATCCATTTTAACAAAAATTAAAGGATGAAAGAATTGAGTGGGAAAAGCAATTCCAGACTTCTATTTAAGAATTCATAGACCAAGAAATAAGAGCTGTTAGAGTACCAAATTGTGAAGTGGTTAGAAGGGTGTCAAGGAGAAGACATCTAGGAGAAGGAAGAACAGAGTAAAGATACTCTGCTTTGATAAAGTGGTTAGAGAGACATGATTACACTAGCACATTGAGCAGAAAGACTCAAGGAGACAAAGCTTGAAATGAGGGCAAGCTATCAAAACTATAAGAGATTGAAATCTAGGTAAAGTTATGATCTAAAGAGTGATCTAAGATTTGCAAGTTAAGTTGTATACTACAATCAGGTCAAAACCCCTTACTGTTACTCTCTAGCAATTATATCAGTTAGGGTAAAAGAAAATCCTATAGACTTAGGTTGGTTTAATAGCCATTTTTAAATCCTTTAATAGGGTGGCATTCCAAGTGATTGTTCTAAAGTCCTCTAACCAAGCCCACTTCTAATAGGGTGGATAAATCCTTTAACTAGGTCACATTTAATAGTGTGTTGTAAGCATTTAACAGGGTAGTCCTTTCACAAGGCAACACTTTAGAAGAGTGAGAATTGAGTAGCATGTTACTAGTGGTTTTTCCAAAATTGGGTTTCCTTGTAAATCATTTTGTTATGTGTTGATCTTTTATGTGTTATGCTTGCATATTGATTTATACTAATTTGTTGAATAGGAATGTTTTAAGCTTGGAAGTATGAATGGTTGAATGGGCTTACTATACTTAGTAAAAAGGTTTTAATTAGACATTTGGACCTTGAATAACTAATTAAAACCCACCCACTCCCCCACCCTCTAAGTTATTCTAAAGAATTTTTTACATATCCTAGATCCCTTAGATGCCAAATAAAATTCAAACTAATAAAATTGATTACTATTGATTCTTGGTAAGAATACAGAAATTGTTGTAACTCAAAAAATGTAGAATGTGTTTAACTTAGCAGATCTTAAGATATTTTCAGTGATTTACTTGGAAGAACGAAAGAAATAACATGAAAACTTATGACACTAGGATTTAATGTGGAAACCAAATTTGGTAAAAACCACCAATTGTAACTAGTTACTATTTTTGCACTCTTCTGAACTGAGCCCTATTAGGAGCCAACCCTACTAAAGGTTACAAAACACACTGTTAGGTGTGACCCTATTAAAGGATTTAATCACCCTATTAGGAGTGACCTTGTAAGAGGTCATGAAATAGTTCAATGGAATTACCACCTTATTAGAGGATTTGCAAATGGCTATCAAGCCAACTCTATTAAGAGATTTTAGATCACTGTTACAATTGTTAGAGTGTAACAATGAAATAACCTAATTGAGATGCAACTGAATTGCTGATTAAAAATCTCTATTGTAGCTTATACTCAATCCTTCCTAATCAAATAACACTTTTCTACTCCACAAGGATACCTACCTATCCTTCAATTTTACTTCCTATGTTCCGATCTCTTCTAATTCATTCAACTTGCATAGTTTGAAATTACAAATTGATCTTTTACTTATGCCTTCTAGATTGTCAATTCAGCTCAAATACAAATTATAATAACCAATATTCATTAACATAATTAGCTAGAATTAGTAGGTAAAATAATTAAGCTTTACATGACAAAATAAGAAAATCCATTGATAGCCGACCCAACTCGATGGAAACTAATTCTAAAGTGATTTCTTGTGTTAACCAACAGGAGCTCTATTAACACTATTAACTTACAAAATTCCTTTGGTAATAGAGTGAACTCAGTTAATACTAGCTCTATTCAGTTTTCCTTTGTTAACCAAGTGAGCTCAATTAACACTCTTTTTTGCATAAATTCCTTCGATGCTTGAGTGAGCTTGATAGTTACTACCTTTTGTATAGAGCAGACTCAAGAATGCTTGATAGACAAGGAAAATTATCTTCATTGACCAAGTGAGCTCAGCATGCACTGACTATCAACTAATATGGCATTTGTGTAAAATGAAAGACAACACACAATTAATGAATTGTATCCAACATTATCTTTTTCTTACAACTTCACCACTTGAACTTAAACTATTACATAGACCCTTGCAAACATGTAATGGTCTTTAAGCTTAACTATTTTGAAGTTGTCTTTGCTTGCTTGCAGTATTAACAAGGTAACTTCAGTTAGACAATGTGATAGTCTGATGCACTACATTCACCACTTCATCATCTTTACCATGATTTATTCACTAAGTTAGGTGATGATGAGATAATATAAATCTTAAATGCTAGATATTTGTTATGATATTGAAAGTCTGTAACCACCCTTGCCACTTAATCATGTGATTATGTGATTAACTTTTATACTAACTACTTTCCTTTTCTTCACACTATCACCCATTAAAACCTTAACCCAACATGTAACCTCACAAAGATACAACTAAAAACTTTCATTTTTCTCACTTCACTAACCCAAGGTTGTCTTAACTCACCTGCCAAGGTGCACATGCTTATAATCCTTAACCATCAAAATCTTTTCACAACCCTGCAACCTATTCTTCAGATTTTTTGTGATTGCCTATGATGTTGTATTGACATCTTTATTGACTACTTCCTTTCATTTGCACAATCACAACTTAAGATATACTTAAGGCACTATAACCTATGACCATGAGCTCATGGTTTAGGATTAACCTTTCCTCCTTTGTCACAACATGGCCACTTGAAATTCCCTATGTCAAGAATGACATGTATTCATGTGCACTTCCTTATTTATCTCAATTGCACCTCCAATCCTGGTGCTATCACTGACCACTATGAAGCTACTCTAAACTTAGAATAGACTATTTTTCCCTTTCACCATCTTGGAAATGGTTAGTCAGTAAATTGAGGTGATGTTACAATTATTGAGACTTCACAACATCATGACTTTAAAATATACAAATGATCATGAAATATAGATACAAAACATTAGCTTAAAACCTAGGGATATATAGATATAGAAAGGTTTTCATATATCTCCTTTTAAAAGGAAACTGTATTTCAAATGAACCTAAATAACATAACAAGAGAAAAAAAAGATTTTACATAGGGTTATTTTATGAGGGTTAACAAAATACTCATAAACCTTAGGTATTTAAACATGATTCTTCTTATTTTTCAAAAATTTTCACAAGTTTCTTATCAAGTGAAAAATTAGGCCAACATAGTGCACCAAGTGCACCCTTACAGGTGCATAGGTGCACTTCTTTATCCCCTAAATGGCATTTTGTACATAGTTGTACACATGTGCACCTATGTGAGTTATGCACATGAACACATGTACAATACACATTGAAAATTAGGGGGAGAAGTCCTTAAGTTAGTTTTTTTCAACTTTTTTTGTGGGTACAAAGGTGTGCACATGTGCACCTTGTGGAGGTGTACACGTATGCACCTCTGATGCCTTCATGGTTTTGCATTTGTTCCTTGTGTTTGTTGGAAGGTGCACACATGTGCACCTTGTGGATGTGTGCATGTGTATAACTTCATTGTACTTTAGGAGTTAGTTTTCTCTTTTGAGTTTAGGTCTTTGATTTTTAAGATTTTTGTTTGATGTGTAGAGGTTGGAATGTGTGCACATGCTCACCTTCTAGAGGTGCATGTAATGCCCCACTAAAAGATCCTTGAAAAATAAGGATAAACATACACTGAATTTTTTTTTCATAAGATAAGTTACTAACACCAACATAAAGTAGCTAAGTGCATGAATAAAACATCTAAACAACATGATGAGAATAGGGAACATGACTAAGCTCACTTGTTCACCTACACCAATGGAAGTCTTATAAACACTTCCAAAGATCCCCAAGCATAAAAACATAAACTAAAAACCAACTATCACATGAATCATGAGAATACACAAGGAGAGATGTTCTTTTTAAGCCCCAAAAAACAAGTTTCTAGCATGGTTAAACATACAAGTCCATTTCCACTAATCATAACATAATCAAGGATTACAAGCAGAGACCAATAGTGACCATGCACAAGATGAGAGCTATAACTTACAACCACTCATGTACTGGGCATCATGCTAAAAAATAAATTTTGGATCCTAAAATTTGGCTAAGTCTAAAATCTAGAACCTTGAAATTTAGCTATGTTTGAATTTCTAAACCCCGAAGATTTCCTAGAATATTTATCTTAACTCAGAGAGGTCTAGAACCTTTCTCAAATGAATTGTTGCATATATTAGAATATATATTAATTTATAATTATTCCTTATACTTAAAAGACATATTTAATACCCCATACAAAATATTTTTCTAAGTAGGAAGGTGTGGAATCCAATAGACTATCCAAAACTAGCTTCCAAACTTTCCTTTTCCAAGACTAAATGCCCACTATTTCTCACACAAGGAAACTCTTCTTTCCAGTCTAGCATAGGAATTTTCATTTATGCAATGAGAGATTGCATTACCATTCATAAGAGAGTGAATTATTTCCCATGAGGGAGTGCATTATTGCATGCAAGGGAGTGCATTATTATGCATGAGGAATTGCATGGATGCTCGAGAGGAAGTAGATGCTCGTAAGATAAAACTTATTCTAATGCAAGAGAGAATGTATAGCCATGGGAGAAAATAAATTATTGCACAAGAAACCACCCTTCTCATGGGAGGAATTCCAACAATGTAATATTGAGCCAAGAATAAAATGCATAAAAGCATGAAACCTCCACACCAAGGAGTACTAGATCCACATAAATTGAGGAATGATCACCCAGGAGAATAAAGGAGATCAAATAAAACAACCTCTAATCCATAACATCTAATGTAATCAAGTGGATTAAAAAACCACAATGAACATACATGTGCATAAATCAACTATCACAAGAAGGAAAGCACAAGCAATAAAGAAACCAAACTAAAACCAATTGTTCTCATTTCCTCCAATCCATAATAGCATCATGAGACCTCAATTTCCCTAGCCAACCCCGAAGAATGAATCTCAAATTCCCAAAAGATATTTTTAGTTGTATCATGTGTTTATTCTTACCTATAACTAACAAATAACATCATAAGAACAAGCACATCCAACATGCTAACCAGTAGCATCACTTATCCAAAGCACTGGTAAGAAACCTCATTTATTAATATGATACAACACCATGATAAAGGAATGAATCAAGTAAACATACTAAAAATCATATAAAACATGATATCAATGCATCCAAAGTAAAACATAAATCACAAGAGAACATACTCAAAATATACCAAAGTACTAAGTCAATATCTAGCACCATCCTCAAACTAGAAATAGACCATCTCTATAGACCAGTCCCCAATAGTGGTATAAGTAGCTATGCCTCCTAGCCATGTGGAACCCATAGGCCCACTCTCGATGTGATGATGGAGTTATTGACTTGACCATAATTATATAAGGAAATCTCTCATGGCTAACACAAATTCCAAAAAAGAACGTGATAGAAACATCTATATTCTCATGAAGAAAATGCAATACATCAAGTCATTGGTTAGACCCTCTATTGATAACCATGTAGGAACTCTAATGGAGTGTAAGTCACTTGGAATTGGAAAGCCCAAGCTAGATCAGGTGTGGAACAAATCCCTTAAGAAACCATCACATTAGTATAGAATGAATCCCTTAGAAAACCATCACACCATGCCCTTGGGTACACCGTACAGGTGTTCACTTATATGATATCAAGTTTTAGTACCCATTTATTAATTCAAAAATCACTTGTTATAACTTCTTCATGCTACCTTATTAGAATAAAACTAGGATATATGAGAGAAGCCACTCCACATGTTTACCCTACATACCCATGCTCATCTCACAATGAGCACCCAAAGGCAATGCAAGTTGCAAACCCAAACCCAAGTGATCAATCCCTCAACTAGCCTATATCTGGGATTTTAGGTCTTGAAAGAACCTTTCAAATGCATGTGCATGTGCTCAACTATGGGCACAACCAAATTCACAAAATAATCACATAATACCAATGCAAGGGTTGGATATGAGAAATGTAACAATGAAACAAGTACAATCTTGTTGAAATGATCTATATCTAGGAGAAGGCATTTGCCTTGAATCTCAATGAGGAAACAAACATCAAACACCATGAACTCATTGAACAAACCTAAATCTAGGAGTATGGATTCTACATGAATCCCAATACAAATGCCATAAAAACTATGGTCAGATTGGAGACCAAGAATTCATTCCAAATCAACAATTCACAATTAGTACCAAGAAATACCTGAGAAATATGGGTGGCACACAAATAAAAGAAAAATCATAAATGACCAAAATTTGAAATAAATAAAAACCCTTTTTACAATTGAGTTTAAAAACTCTAGATATCAAATAAAAATTGGGCTCAGAGTTTGTATGTGAAAATGACTAGCATAATGGTCTGAAAACCCAAAACCCCAAGTCAAGAGGTAATCCAATGCTCATACCCACCCAACTAGATAGAGCCAACATATAGAAATGAAGGGGAACACTATTTCTCTACCTTCTAGAAAACTAATATAAAAAACAAACTCTAAAACAAAGCCAAGATGTAAAAATGGGAGAGCCCTACTTGGAAACCAAAAGGGTAAAAACAAGAATGCTTACAATAAAATGATCACTCCACTAAAACTATTGAAAGTCTCAGCAAACGAAGGTCTCCAAGAGCTAGATCCAATGATATCAACCTCATGCCAATCCCATACCCACAGCTCCGACAACACGAAAAATACTAATTCCTCAAGAGGATTTGGAATTTTTCTCTCCAAAATTAAGTTTCAAAAGTGAGAAGTGAGAAAATAACTCACTTTTTGGGATATATATTCACTTTAAAAGTGAAATATTAAAATAGGAAAATAATTTAAATCACTAAAATAAATTCCTTCTCAACCCAAACAAAAATAAGGTAGTTCTAGTTAAATAAAATTCAACTGTGACAAAGTTGTTGATAATTAAAATAAGTTAATTAAACCACAATTATTAGATAATTTCTGCGATCACTATGGATTCCTAAATGCACATACATACTCACCATTCTAATTGCATAATGCATTATGAATCTAGATTTACCACTTATCAGAGGAATAAAATATCAATAAAAGATACATCATCCATATAGGGATGATATTAGCTCAACATGAAAAGTTTGATCACTAACTCCATCTACCACTACCAGGGATATAAGTCTTGCACAATAAACAAACACACTAAAGTGTAGATATGCAACATATGTTAGTCAAAGCAACCATTATAAAAAATTGCATAATTAAAGAATTTAATTAATTTCATTAAAATAATCTATTTAAATCATTCATTCACACAATAGTAATAGATTACTATAAGAATGATTTAAATATTCATAAAAAAATCATATCACAAAGAAATATCATCAAGCTAGTATCCATCAGGATGACCTATAGAAATCAAATGGGAGAGATACTACAATGCACATGTGCACACCTTAATTGTGTTAACCTTTGGGTGTGTGTTGTGTGTAGGATAGGGAGTGATGGAGTTGCACACTTGAAGAGGGTGTGAAGATGCAAACTAGAAGGGGGTGAAGGGAACATGTGAGGGAGAAGTGGTGGTTTGGTGTCTTATATAAACCCTAGGGAAGGTACATCTAGGAGGGCATGCAAGTGCATACCTCCAAAGGTATGCACATATGTAATTCTAGAGGGTGCACACTTGTGCACCTATAGATGATGCACAATTATACAACTCGAAGAGTGCGTAGATCCACACTTCCTGAGTTGCACATTTGCACTCCTCAAATAGGGTGTGTATATGCACACCTCATAAATGTGTGCATGTGCGCACTTAATTAAGAATTAAAATTTCTCCCATTTAAGCTTCTTTCTATGTATTTGATTCTCTAGGTATCTCTAGGCAGGTACTAGGTTTAACCTAGACTCCTAGGGGACTCCAAAAGTGACCTTAAGTTTGGACTATGATCTTGGTAGGAAAAAAATTACTAGGGGGTCTCCATTTCTAGGAGTAATGGGACATGCATTGTGAGACCACAATAGGAACCTGTACACTCGAAAGGTGTACACTCTAAACCATTCTATCCAAATGATTCAATAAGTTGGAATGCTTGGATGCCGGCTTAGAGCTCCCTATCCACGGAGTGCAAGGAGTTAGTATTTCAGCATGAAGGCTCTCAGCCAAGCCTTAGAAATGTACTTCTTGCTAGTAAACCATGCAATGGGAGGTTCTTTGAGACAAGAGCAAGAGTGGAAATATCTTCAAGGAATTCCTGAAGGATGCAATGCAAGTAAAAATTAAGCTAGAATGAGATGCAAAGTGCAGCTATTCTAAGCATGGATGAGAGTGTTACAATACCATTATTAAGCTATGTGATATTAAGCTACATGTAAAAATGAAAGCTAAGCTAAGCTAGAATGCCATGGATGAGATAATGTAGAAAAGAAAGAGAAGTTCTCCACAAAGCTCCAAAGAAACCTATTAGAAAACCTGCATCATAACAATATTCAAAACATGAGGATTGATTGAGGGGGAAAGATCTCTCCCTTTTAAAGATGTATGGATGGTAGAGATCAAGATGAAGATGGTGGATGATCAACGGTGGAATTTGAAAAGAGGAGTGATCCATGTGCACACACAAGTCAACCAATAGAATTTAAGTTGACTTGTCACATAAGACAAAAGTCACAAAGCCTTTTCTTTTAATTGCAAAATAGAAAAAGGACTTTATGTGTGCACTTTAAGTGGGTTAGAAGAATGGGGTCTTTTATTTAATTAAAAGGGGACATGTTCTTTTAATCAAATAATGAACTTAGGATAGCATAGTCAAACTATAGGTTATAATCAAATAAATTGATTATTAGCAATTTGGTCTAGGTAAATGATTAAATTAATTTAGCCAAAATGTTGAAAAGGGGACTAATAGTCTAGATGACCATTTTTAGGTGATTACAGAACCAAGTTAGATCTTAGTGGATGGTTACATGAAAAAATGATGAGAAGTATTAGCAAGATCAAGATAGACAATATAGCCGACACTTTAAAATTTGGTGCTATACTAGTATGCATAATTTCCCATTTCAAGGGTGAGTACGTTGGATAAAAATAATTCCAGTAGAAATCTAGGAGAAGTGTTACTACATAGATAAAAAAAAATGCATAATAGGTCAAGAGACAAGGGTCTATAAAAAAATAAAGTCTACTTCAAGAAGTTCAAAGAAGACATAAAGAAAATAAAAATATTACCCAAAAATATGGTAAATGATGATAGAAGAATTGTTTTCTTCTTAGTAGACACAAATAACTACATGGTGTAAGAATTCAAACCAAGAGCTCATTGCTTGACAAAATTTCCTTATGAGATTGAGGATGGATCAACTAGAAGCCTCATCAAGGAACTATTAGAAAACCCACTTGAGAAGGGATGAAAATGGTTTGGAATAGTTGATGAGATAAAGAAAAATCTCAATGAAAAATAAGTTGAAGCTTCTAAGTAGATGATGTTGGTATTAAGTCAAGTTTTTTATTAGTGACAATGTTTATTTAGATTCTACATAGTTACCGAGCTCTTTGAATAGTCTTTAGTTCTTACCAAGTAGTTCAAGTGTTTACCAAGAAGTTCAGTGTTTTCCATGTAACTTAGTGGTTACCATGCTTCATAGGTTTGACCAAGCATTCCAATGGTTACCAAGTGAATTTAGGTAGTGTGAAGATCAGTAGTTCTTATTGAGAAATTCAATGGTTACCAAGCTTCGTAGTGCCTATCAAGTCATCAATTCTTGAGAAGTGAAGCTAGTGTTAACTAAGTGATGTGATGATTAGTGTTTACCAAGTGCAAACATGGTAAATGTGGAATTCAATTTCTATTGAGTGACACAGTATCTACCAAGTCACCAATGATCAATATGGACCAAGCCTCTACTTCTACTAAATGCATAATGATGTTGAGTAATGAGACTGGATGTCGTGTATCAAAAATTCACCAAGTCAGTTTTTAGAACTTGAGTTTCTAAATTTGGGCTAGCTCTGTAATATTTGTGTTAACTTGTGTATTGGCCAACCTTGTAATTATGTGAATTGGATTGGTATATATTTAATATATTGTATCATATCCAAAAAGTGTAATGTAATTCTTATGAGTGAATATGAATGAAATGCAAGCATGTGAATGTGAATCAGTAGCAAAGTAAAGTGTATTGAAAGGCCATATCAAAAGCAACAAAGTTACATCTATTACATACAGGTGATCAGTACTTCAAGGATCTTAATCAGCAATTTAGTTGTAAGTCAGATCTACTATTTCATTCTAATAGGTGAATCAACTTCAAATCCTTTAACAAGGTAGACTTAACATTCTTTTCCTTAAATCTCTTTAACGAGTGCATACTTCATTGTATGTTTGTAAAACCTCTAACAAGGTGGACCTAGTAGTCCTAATTTCTCCTAACAGGGTAGATCATCAGATGTGATCATTGTAAACCTTAACAAGCCAACTTTATGTTGCAGTATTTAAGTTTTGTGGGTGTCATCCCCACCCCAATTTTACTTTCTATTTGGAAGGTTTTTGGGTCACAAAATATTGTGTTCATAGTGTTATATGCTTTTAGTTTCTCATGAATGTAGTAGATTAGATCTATCAATGATAATTGAATTATGTTATTAAGTGCTAAAATTGTTAAAAAATTTGAGGTTACTGATTCACCCCTCCCCTCTTAGTAACCTAGAAAGTCCTAAATATTTCCAACAATTGATATTAGAGAATTGTGGTTCTCAGGATAAAGTTTGACGTCTTGAGCAAAGGTCAAGGAAAATTAAGATATTCAGACTTGACAAAGCTATTGATAATGAAAAGCTAGATCTAGAGATGGCCATAGCTCAACTCAAGAAAGCAAAAGAGCATCTTGCCCAATCCCTAAAAAGAAGGAAGGAACTGGCAAATTAGATGAATGACCAATAGTATGTTGAAGAGAAGATTGAAGATTTTTTCCCCTCAAGCAATTTATATGAAGCAAATGATGCAATCAAAGAACTCCTAGAAAAGAATGGCTCTTTGCAAGAAGAGGTAAGAAAATTGTAAAGAGAACAAAAAATTTTGTCAATAAGATTTTGTGAAATCTCAGAATAGAGAAATAAGGAAAAAGAAGACTTGGAGGTAAGGAATAATGAAATTAAAAATCAATCCTTTTAGCAAGAAAGTCTTATTAATCAACTCTCCAATGAAAATGGAGAAATCATGAGTCTGAGATATGAAAATGAAAGGTTAAGGAATGACTTAAACACTGAAAAGAAAATCAATGAAAGGATGAAAGTTGATCTAAATTCTGAGAAGCAACTCAATGAAAGAATAATGAAATCCCAAGCAAACATGGATCAACTAAATTAGCAAAATGAGCAGAATCTTCATAGGCAAAAGGGTAAAGTAGGACTTAGATACAAAGAAGAAGGTGAATCTTCCAAACAAGGTGCTCAAAGGAATCAAAGACCTACTTGCAATTACTATGGTAAGATAAGTCATACATAAAATAAATGTTGGAGTAATGAAAAGGAAAAATTCAATGGAAAATGCTACAATTGTAGTTATCATGTTCATAAAACTAATGAATGCAAGGAAAAACCAAAGTTTGAGGGCAAGTGTTACAAATACAAGAAACAAGGTCACAAGGCATCTGAATGAAGACTTAAGTTATTCAATTCAACTAAAAAATTAGTGAAGGCTATATTTGGTTGGGACTACAACACTTGGTGTAGATGTCATTACTATGGAGAATATGGACACATTGGCATAAACTGTGTTAACATAACATGAGAAAAAAGGATACTACCATAAGATGTTGCACATGTACTAAACTAGGTCATAAAGCTAAGAATTGCATGAATACAAAAAAATTTGAAGATGAAAAGAAAGAAAAATTTGATAACATTAGGAAGAAAATGAGATAGTAGTGGATTCCTTAATCTATCAAGAAAGCTCGTTCAAGCAATGATAATCATCTCACTCAAGAAGTGGGTGACTCCACCATTTCCAATTAAGTTCTTAAGGAAGAACTAGAACTACATTATCATGGTCACATCTAAAATAGTTCCAAAATTGACAAGGAAGAAAAGATCCAAATTAGTATTCTAGATACAAGGGGTTCACAAAAGATTAGTATCAGTTATCACCGAGTAAGGTTGGGACATACCGAGCAAAGTCGAGAGAAACATGGTTATTTTTGGTTTCTAAGTTACAAGCTTCTACCAAGTAATCTGTACAGATAGTGGATGATAGGCTATCATGTACTATGTCATTATGGCTCTCATTGTACCAAGCATTAATGTGAATTTTTTAATCAAAAGGCATGAAATTGACTTTATTTCTACCATGAATTTAGTATATTGTGAATAGAGCAATTTGAGCATCCTAATGATCTTGAGTAGAATTTACAGCTAAACTTTTTAGAACAATTTTATGAGCTTACCAAGTTATCATGGCATCTAGAAGTAGTAGCAATAAGCTGAAGAAAAGATCTGAAATGTTGGTGTGAGGTGTTGAGTGGAAAGCTCCTAACTTCAAACTGGTGCCAGCGATCGCAAAAATTGTAGAGCCAAATGGAGCTCAATTGCAGATATCACCTAAGGTACTTCTCATAACTAACATTAGAAATCATTTCAAATGTGTAGTTCATGAGATAGAAACCCTAGAAATGGATAATACCTTAAGTGAACTCTATATGGATGGAATTCCAAAACTTAAGCATAAACATTTGGAAGAAAAGGGTTTAACCCATATTCCTCACTTGCCTCAAAACTTTCAAATCAAATGGATTAGATATATCTTAAGTTGAGTTCATAATGGTCAACTATGGTTAGAGCAGCCACTTTTAATTACAAAGAAAATGATTCATCACATTACTGGTCTCCCTATGCTCACCAAGGCTAAAATCACTAAAACCCTAGGTTAGGATGAGTTACAAAAGAAACCCCTAGCCAAGTGGGATGT
This sequence comes from Cupressus sempervirens, assembly GCA_028749045.1. Taxonomy (NCBI): domain Eukaryota; kingdom Viridiplantae; phylum Streptophyta; class Pinopsida; order Cupressales; family Cupressaceae; genus Cupressus; species Cupressus sempervirens. Next base: position 641,379,155 of record CM053789.1, on the reverse strand, counting down.
AGAGGAATGAAAATTAGTAGTGTATCTAATACAAAACCTAAATTTCACATTCATATGATAGCTCATAAGATTTATACCTCAATTTGACTCAATAGTGTGTCGTGTGAAGAAACTAACTTTTCTTATAAGGTTGTTAAGAAGAATTTATCATATGACCTAGCAGATTTGATGTTGAAGAAACTAAAAATATATATGGAAAGCATAACAACATCAAAGAATAACCCATGCAAATTTGGCTCACTATTGACATTTCTTTTTCCATGTTCAAAAGTTTTTCCACTCTAAAGGCACAATTGTATTGAGGAAAGACACACCATTCTTATATTAGATCAATGAGTTTGTCACTAAAATGGGTGAAAATTTTGATAGCATCATGGATAATTATTTTGAAACTTTAAAAGAAAAGATGAATAGTAGATTTAGGATACCAAAGAAGTTGGTTGAAGATTACAAGAATGATGTTTGTTTTATGATTGATAGTGATAAAGTATGCATTCACATAGTAAGCCCGTCTCTTCCGTATGAGGTTAACATTGATGAGGAAAAGGAAATTATTGAAGCCCTAGTAAATGAGTGTGTAGATCCAAAGGCACCTCCCTTTGGAACCTATGATGAGGCTAAAGCAAGAATTGAGCTTGAAATTAAGCTTCCTTAGGTGGTAAACAAAGGAAACAGGAAGATATCAAAGTTGAAAACAACAAGTAACCCTCTTATTGTTGGATAAAATTGTTCAATTTTTTGTTGTCTTGATGTTACACAAATTTCATATTAGTTATTAGGTAGAGTCTATCAAGCTCAGTTGGTCAGCAAAGTGAAATATAGTTTCTATCGAGCTCACTCGAACGTTGAAGGATTTTCTAGTAGAAGTTAGTTTCTACCAAGCTCACAAGGTCAGTGAAGGAAAATTAGTGTTTATCGAGTTCACTCAATCTCTAAAGGATTTTGCAGAGTTTGTAGTGTTCACCAAGCTTTAGTTGGTCAACACTAGAAATCATTTCTAGAGTAGTGTTTATCGAAGAAGGTTCACCAATGAAGAATTTTATTGTTTTGGGAAATAAAGTATAATTGTTTCATGTAAATTTGTAGCTGATTTATGTAATGATTATTGGTAATTGTAACTTGTAAATGAGCTAACTTGATAATTTGTAAGGTATAAATAAAAGGTCAAGTTGTGAATTCATAAGTATGATGAATGGATGGATGAATGAGTGAGTATGCAAGTGAGTTGATTGTGTAAAGAGGAAAGTGTGAGAAAATTTTGAAGGGTCAGATATCCTTGAGGATCAACAAAGGTGTATTCAATCAAAGAAGATCTAGTGAAGAAAAATAGAGATTTGTAATAGAAAAGTTCAGTTGCATCTCATTTAGGTCACTTCATTGTTACTTTTTCATCATTTTAGCAATGATTTCCTAAATCTCTTAATAGAGTTGGTTTAACAACCATTTTTGTAAATCCTCTAACAAGGTGGAAAATTCTACTAAATTGTTAAAAAGTCCTCTAGCAAGGCCACTCCTAGTAGGGTGATTAAATCCTTTAAAAAGGTCACACCTCATAGTGTGTTTTGTAACCTTTAACAGGGTGGGTTACTAATAGGGCTCACTTTAGAAGAGTTGAAACTGGTAGCTAGTTGGTGGTTTTTCCCATATTGAGTTTCCATGTTAAATCTATTGTCTCTTGTGTTGATGTTATTTCTTTTATGCGTGTATGTTAAATATTTGTGAATGCTTAAAGATTAGTAATAAGTTGACATACATCTATTGAGTTACAATATTTTTTTGTGTGGCTACCAAGTGACAGTAGTAACTAAGTTTATAAGACATCTAAGGGATTTGTGGATTTTTTTTTTGTGGTAACTGATTCACCCCCCTCTGAGTTACTCCATCTATATTTCTAAAAATTGGTATCAGGGCTTTTGGTGCTTGTAGGAAGGATTTCAAGGATCTAAGCTAAAGATCAAGATGTCTTATAAGAGGGAAATTCCAAGGCTTAATAGGGATAACTTTTCAACATGGAAAGGTCTCATGAGACTCCATCTAAATTCCATTAGAGATACAAGATTGAAATATCTTCATGAAGCATATGTAACTCCTTCTGGTACACTACCTATCAATGACATTGCTAAGAAGAAGACTCATAACACCATGATGATAGACATTGCATCTCCCCTAAGCTATGAAGAATTTGATGATGTCAAGGACTAAAAAATTGCCTTTGAAATGTAGAGCATGCTAAAAGGTATCTATGGAGGTGATGATAATGTGAGAAGATCCAAAGTAGAAAGTATAAGAGGACAATTTGATTAGATGAGGATGAGAGAGGATGAAAACATTGCCAAATATGTTGAAAGAGTCAAAGTACTTGTCAGTTCAATCAAGGCTTCTAGAGGAGACATTGAAGAGGAAATAGTTGTAAGTAAAGTTCTTAACACATTACTTCCCATTTATGCAATTCAAGAAAGAAGACATGAAGAAAATAATAAGATAAATTTAGAAGCAATAGTAGGAAGATTGACTACATTTGAGTTAGATAACTATGACAACTATGTTCCAACTTCCAAGAACATTGAATCAACATTTGATGCCAAGATTTTACTCAAGGAAAAAGGCAAGAAGATAAAGGATTCTTACTTAGAAAGTGAAGAAGAATCAAAATAGAGTTCTGATAGTGATCTTGAGGTGGTTGAAGCTCTACTAGCAAGAAATATTCTAGAGGTAAAGGGAAATACAAAGGTAAAGTTCCTCTAATTATTTTTTCTTGTGAAAAAATTGGACATATTCTACTAGGTGCCCAAATAATAAAAAACAAGGATGAGAAGAAAGGTCACAAGTGCAATGGCAAGAAAGATTTCAAATCATTCAAGGAAAAAGGTAAGAAAACATGTTTCATGGCTAAGGATTCTAACGATTCTGATGATGGTGGAGATGAATTTGTTTACATTGCTATGAAAGATGAATTTGATAATTATGAGGAAGATAAAATTGCACTTACCTCTCATGTGAGCAAAAATGATACATGGATCATAGATAGTGTTTGCTCTCATCATATGACTGGTGACAAAATAGAGTTTGAACATTTTGAAGACTATGACAGTGGTAGTGTGAGGTTTGGTAATAATGAACCTTGTTTCATAAAAGGTAGAGGAAGAATCTCACTAACCAAAGAACTTGTATGTCATAATGCTTATTGGGTTAAAGGACTAAAACACAATTTTTTGAGTGTGGCACAACTAATCAATATTGGATTCAAAGTGGAATTCATGCATGGAAAAGCAAGACTGCTAGATGAAAAAGGAAAGCTGATTGGATCAAGCATACAGACAAAAGGTAGCTTTTTCTATCTTGAACTTGGTGAATGTTCATGCTTTATTGCTCAAGTTGAAAAAATTTTGCTATGGCACAGAAGGTTATGTCATTCAAATTTTGATAATCTAGTGAAATTAAGAAAATTTAGGAAAGTAAGAGGCATTCCTAATATAAAAAAGCTTGAGGTTGGCCTATGCAAAAATTGTCAGATTGGTAAGATGGGAAAGACTAGTTATAAAAGTAAGAACTATCAGTCTAAAGAAGTTTTGAAAATTGTGCATACTAATTTTTGTGGACCTATTGGAATTAAAAGCTATACTAGAGAAAAGTTCTTCATTCTTTTTGTTGATGATCACTCTAGGTTGATGATTGTCATGTATTTGAGAGAGAAATCAGAAGCATTTGAAAAGTTCAAATGGTATTTGGCTAGAGTAGAGAAGGAAATAGGGAAAATACTTAAATGCTTGAGGTTAGATAGAGGTGGTTAATTCATCTCCCATGAGTTCAATAAATTTTGCATTGAAAGGGAAAAAAAAAGATAAGTATCAACACCTAGAACTCCTAAGAAAAATGGAATAGCTGAAAGGAGGAATAGATCTATCATGGACTATGTAAGAACCTTAATGATTGAATAGAACATTGCTATCAAATATTGGAAGGAAGCTATCAACATTGCAGTTCATACCTTGAACAAAGTATAGCTGAAGAAGGACTTATTCAAGACCTCCTATGAGTTATGGTATGTCTATAAACCTAATGTAAGTAATCTGAAAGTAGTTGGAAGTAAATTTTATATTTTGAAAGAATCTAGAAAAGGTAAATATGATGTGAAGGGTGATGAAGGAATATTTTTGGGATATTCTTGCAAGAGTAAGGCATATAGATATTTGAATTTGTCCACTCACAAAGTCATAGAAAGTGCACATGTGAAAGTTGATGAGTTTGTAGAAAGGAGTGAAGAAGAAAGAAAAAAGGAACCAAAATATTATAGGATATTTTTTTTCATTGAACCTGATACAATGCCAGATACATCTGTCAATTAGGAAACTTTTACTCCCAAGTCTTCAATCACCAAGTTGCAAGAAGTTCAAATCAAGCTATATGAACTTGAGTCACATTTAGATGATAGTGAGCCAATGCCTACTGAGTCTGAAGGACCTGAGCAATAGACAAAGCAACCAAAACTTGAAGTTGAAATACAAGAGGATAACAATGCAATTCGTTCAAAAGGAAAGGAACCTATATTATCCAAGTATGTCAGGAGACATCATGCACCATATCAGATCATTAGAGACAAATATGAAGGTACTTTGACAAGAAGTATGCTAAAAGGTACTTGTTTACTTTCTGATTTTGAACCTAGAAATGTCAAAGATGCATTAGAAAATGAAATTTGGATTGAGGCTATGAATGAAGAGATAGAGAAAATAGAGAAGAACAAAGCATGGAATCTTGTACCTAGGCTTAAAAATAAAAATAAGATTGGAACTAAGTGGGTATTCAGAAATAAGTTGAATGAAGATGGTAAGGTATCAAGGAACAAAGCTAGATTGGTATGTAAAGGCTACTCTCAAGAAGAAGCAATAGACTATGGAGAGACTTTTGCTCATGTTGCAAGATTGGAAAGTGTCAGGACCTTACTTGTATATGCTGCATACAAAATATTTAAGGTTTATCAGATGGATGCCAAATTTGCATTTCTCAATGGAATACTGGATGAAGAAATCTAAATTGAACAACCTGAAGGTTTTTTTGATCTAGACAAGAAGGGCATGGTCTGCAAATTACACAAGGAATTGTATGGTATAAAACAAGCCCCTAGAGCATGGTATGAAATATTGCATAACTATCTTATTTAGATTAGTTTTCAAAGAACTAATTATAATAGTAGCTTGTATATCAAGGAAGGACCAGATAACAATATTGTTTTGGCAGAAATATTTGTGTTTGATACTTTGTTTACATGAAATGATGACTTATGCAGAGAATTTTTAGAGAAAATGAATAAGGAATTTGAGATATCAATGTTTGGTGAGAATAAATTCTTTGTTGGTCTTCAAATTTAGTAGAGTAAGAATGCTATCTACATCACTCAATCTAAATACATCAAGGAGATACTCAAAAAGTTTGGCATGAAAGATTGTAAACTAGTTGGAACTCCTATGTGTACTGGACTAAAGCTTACCAAATATGATGAATCAAAGGAGGTAGATCAGACATTATATAGATCAATGATTGGAAAGTTGCAGTATGTAGTTCATGCAAGGACAGATATTGCTCTTGTAATTGGTATAGTTGCAAGATTTTTTAGCAAAACCAAGAGAGAATCACATGATGACAACCAAAAGAATCATTAGATACCTAAAAGGCACAGAAGATTATGGATTTTGGTACAAATTTGGAGGTAATCTAGAATTGAAAGTGTTTATTGATGCAGATTGGATAAGAAATATTGATGACAAAAAAGTACAAGTGGAGGAGCATTCTTTCTTGGAAAGAGGTTAGTTTCTTGGACAAGTAAAAAACAAAATTACACATCTCAGTCTACAATAGAAGTGGAGAATGTTGCAGTAGTAGTAAACTATTATAATATTATTTGGTTCAAACAATTATTGGAAAGCATGAAGGTGAAAATCAAAGAACCTATTGTTATGTTTTGTGACAATAAAAGTGCAATCAACATATCTAAAAATCCAGTGATGCATTCAAAAACCAAGCACATTGCAATAAAGTATCACTTTGTTATAGAATTTTTGCAAGATAAGGAGATTAGATTAGAATATGTCCATACAAAAGAAATTTTTTTTGACATATTCACCAAGCCATTACCTAAGGATGCATTCTTGTATCTAAGAGGTAAGCTAGGGGTCATTCCCCTATCTAAAGCTCACTAAAATGAAGTTTTAGTGATGCACCAATAGGTACCAAGTTGAAGATCTATTAGTTGATGTAGCATAACCAAGGGAACATTGCATATGAATCAATACTTAATGTGCATTTTTACTCATTTGGCTTGTGTTGTCTTTGGCATGTGTTGTCAAAGAGGGAGAGTATACTGTCATATCTTTCTAAAATTTGAATGGATTGTAGAGAATCTACTATTTGAAAAGAAGCTATGTAATTCCTTCACAAAGGGAGATTACTATATTTGAGAAGTTTGTGTCATAAAATCTAAAAGGAAGAAATATTCTATCAAAAATAGACTTGTTCTCAAATTTCATTCTACTATGACATGTTGTGTTGTCATCAATGTCAAAGAGGGAGATTGTTGGATACAATTGTTCAATTGTGTGCTTTCTTTGATGTTACACAAATGTCATATCAATTATCAGATAAAGTCTATCAAGCTCAGATAGTCAGCAAAGTGAATTATAGTTTCTACTGAGCTCACTTAGGCGTCGAAGGATTTTGTGGTAGAAGTTAGTTTCTACTAAGGTCTCAAGGTCAGTCAAGGAAAGTTAGTGTTTACCAAGTTCACTTGACCTCCAAAGGATTTTGTAGAGTTTGCAGTGTTTACCAAGCTTTAGTTGGTTAACACTAGAAATCATTTTTTGAGCAGTGTTTACCAAGCAAGGTCGGCCAATGAAGGATTTCATTATTTTGGGAAATAAAGTATAATTGTTTCATGTAAAGTTTGTAGTTGACTGATGTAATGATTATTGGTAATTGTAATTTGTAAATGAATCAACTTGATAATTTGGAAGGTATAAATAAAAGGTCAAGTTGTGAATTCATAAGTATGATGAATAGATGGATGAGTGAGTGAGTATACAAGTGAGTTGATTGTCTAAAGAGGAAAGTGTGAGAAAATTTTGAATAAGGATCAGATATCCTTGAGGAGTAGCAAAGGTGTATTTTATCAAAGAGGATATAGTGAAGCAGAATAGAGATCTGTAATAGTAAAGTTTAGTTACATCTCATTCAGGTCACTTCATTGTTAATTTTTCATCATTGTAGCAATGACTTCCTAAATCTCTTAACATAGTTGGTTTAACAACCATTTTTGTAAATCCTCTAACAAGGTGGACAGTTCTACTGAATTGTTCTAAAGTCCTCTAGAATGGCCACTCCTAGTAGGGTGATTAAATCCTTTAACAACATCACACATCATAGTGTGTCTTGTAACCTTTAATAGGGTTGGATCCTAATAGGGCTCACTTCAAAAGAGTGAAAATTGATAGCTAGTTACTTGATGGTTTTTCCCATATTGGGTTTCCATGCTAAATTCGTTGTCTCTTTTGCTAATGTTATTTCTTTTATGCATGCATGTTAAATCTTTGTGAATGCTTAAAGCTTAGTAATAAGTTAACATACATCTACCAAGTTACAACATTTTTCTATGTGTCTACCAAGTGATAGCAATAACTAAGTTTATGGATTTGTTTTTGTGGTAACTGATTCACCCCCCGTCTCAGTTACTCCATCTATATTTCCAACACTTATGATTACTAAGGGAAAAGAAGAAGATTTGGAGGAATCTAAAAATGAAGAGGAATATAAAAAGGAAGAAGAACCAACAAGGAAGAAAGGCAAGGTGATTATCACCAAGCCACCCAAGCCTTCCACTATAGTATTCACAAGGAGATCCAAGAAGAAAGTAGGAGAAGATGATAGTGATGTTTTCTTCAACCAACCTCTTCCCACATTTTAGGAAAGACTCAAATAATTAAGAGAAGGTGCTAGAATAAACAACTTCAAAGTACTCAAATACGAGACCAAGACTCTAGCAAAATAGAAAGAAGTTGAAGATTTGATCATGAACAAGTTAGATAGATGCAAATTCTCTCTTGATTAGTTTGTATCACAAGTCCCTACAATTTTGTTGGATAAGATCAAGGTTAGATGGGAGAACACCATACAAATTGTCAAAGACACTTTTACTCAAACACTAAAATAATTGGTGCCCAACTTAACTAATGCAAAGGTGAATAAAGCATTAAAAGACAATAAGAGCAAAATGACTTTGAAGTTCAATACTTGCCTAGTTTTATTGAAAGATATTGAGTATGTTGTGAAGAATGCTATAAGCTTATGGAAAAATGTATTCCATCTTCATAAACCAAGTGAAAATCCAGGTGAAATCAAAGATGATGATGATGACAGTGACAAGGATGAAGAAAATGATGAAGAAAATACTCCTTTTGTCACCATTAATGTTGAAGAATATCAAGAGTTGATGAAGAATGGTGAAGAAGAAAAAGAGGAAGAAGTTGAAGAGGAAGCTGGGCAAGAAGAAGAAGAGAGTGACCCAGTGAAGATATATGTGGCTATCATAGCCTCCCTTTCTCACTCTCTAGAAAATATTGCAACATCATCAAGTGTGGAGATAGCTTTAGCAACTTTGATTGTGACAACCATTAATACATCAAATGTCCAATCACTTGCTACTACCTCTCAACTCAGCACATCATAGATAGAAGTGTCTACCAGTTCAACCACCAAGCTATAGAATCCTTCAATCACTAAGCTAGTCTTAGCAATGGATACAAAGTGTTCCATAATTTTGAGTTCATTAGCAGTAAGTATAGTTTTGGATTCTTCAATTTTGGCTACTTTAGTTGTACATGCTTCAATAAGTACTTCATTTATAAATACTTCTCTTAGTACTTCACTTGTAAACACCTCAATTTTGGGAAGTTTGGCAAATACATTAGTTTTGGATGCTTTAAGTACTCTAGTTAGTATTCCACCAATAGGCACGATACAAGTTTTTACTGCTAGCCCTAATGTTTCCACTATTGCTTCTATTCCAAAATCTAAAGCATTAATTTCAGAAGTTCAGCCAAAGACTCAACCAAGACTTTTGATTAGTGGAAAGGAAATAGAGGAAGACATAGAGTTAGATGAGGATATTGAAATTCCCAAATTGGATTTTGAAAATGCCACTATAGATTAGATGAGATTAGTTAGTCAACTCCTCCAAAAGAAAGCTAAGTAGAAAAAATTAAGAGAAGAGAGAGACAGAGAATTCAGGATTATTGAAAGTGCTAAGAATATTTTGACAGAAGCTATAGGTGTTGATATTGATATTTCTCAACACATTTTGTTGCAATTAGAAGAGGCAGTTAGAAAATTCCATGAAGATTCCAGTGGTCAAGATAAGATGATGGAGAAAGCAAAAAAGAAGTTTGATAACAAAGTGCTTGAGCACATTGCTCAACAAATAGCTATCTAGCAGGTAGAGCTTTCTTCAATTTTGTCAAATCTTGAATCCTCTTACATAAATGTAACATCTCTTTTTGAAAAGTTATGTGATGTTACCAAGTATACTAAGGAAATAAAGGGAAAATTAAGTAAGATTGATGAAGATCTGAAGGCTAGTGCATAGAAGTTGAAAATTAACCCCAGTTCAAGCTCCACACATCATATGAAGATTAGATTCTTATCAGATATGGAGGCAAAATTATTGAGAAAGGAAGCAAGGATCTGGTCTACACTGATAGATATTCAGAATATGATCCTTCCCATCATGGATACAATGTAGAAGCACATTTCTTATTCTAAAATGTTGATCCATGACAATAATTTTTCAATTTCAAATCATATGATTGAGCTCTTTGTAGAAGTACAAGTTGTTCTTCAAACCTACAAAGTTTTGCAAGAATACTAGGATAAGACCTTAACTCTTATTCTTAAGGTACATTCTAAATTTCTCTCACATTTTGGTGTCTCTATATAAGTAGATTGTGTATAAATCTTTGGAATTATTGTTAAAAAGGGGGAGAGAGACATGTATATATTCAAGGTAGAGAGATATTTGTAAATATCATGAGAGAAAGATTCCACACCAGGAGATACACTTAGTATAAAACAATATGTATATTGTATGGGGGGGGGATATATGCAAAGTATTTAATAGAGTTACAAAGACAAATTTTGAAAAATAAAAAAAACTAGTATTCCAGTACCGAGCCAGTATCTCACTGTATATAAGTTTTGGTTGATATGTGTTTTTGTCAATAATGCCAAAGGGGGAGATTGTTGGCATTAATTCAAGTTTACTATTAGTGACAATACTTTTTTAAATTCTATATAGGTACCAAGCTCTTTAAATAGTCTTCAATGCTTGCTGAGTAGTTCAAGTGTTTAACAAGTAGTTTAGTGTTTGCCATGTAACTCAGTGGTTACCATGCTTCACAATTCAGACCAAGCATTCTAGTGGTTACCAACTAAATTCAAGTAGTGTGAAGATCAATAGTTCTTACCAAGTATTTTAGTGGTTAACAAGCTTCATAGTTTCTATTGAGTCATCATTTCTTGAGAAGCAAAGCCAATGTTAATTGAGTGATGAGATCATTAGTGTTTACCAAGTGTAGGCATGGTAAATGTGGAATTTAATTTCTACCAAGTGACATAGTATCTATCGAGTCACCAATGTACACCAAGTTTGAAACTATGTTGAAGTGATTAGTATGGACCAAGAATTTACTTCTACTAAATGCATGATGATGCTAAGTAATGATAGTGGATGACATGTATCATAAATTCACCAAGTCAATTTTTAGAACTCAAGTTTCTACATTTGGGCTGACTCTATAATATTTGTGTTAACTTGTGTATTGGCCAACTTTGCAATTATGTGAATTGGATTGGTATATATGTAATGTATTGTATCATATCCAAAAAGTGTAATTTAATTGTTATGAGTGAATATGAATGAAATGAAAGCATGTGAATCTGAATCAACAAAAGAGTAAAGTGTATTGAAAGGCCATATAGGGAGCAACAAAGTTACATCTATCACATAGAGGTGATCAGTACTTCAAGGATCTTAATCAGCAATTTAGTTGTAAGTCAGATCTACTATTTCATTCTAATAAGTGAATCAACTTCAAATCCTTTAATAGGGTAGACTTAACAATATTTTCCTTAAATATCTTTACTAAGTGCATACTTCATTGTATGTTTTCAAAACCTCTAACAAGGTGGACCAAGTAGTCCTAATTGCTCCTAATAGGAAGATCATCAGAAGTGATCATTGTAAGCCTTAACAGGCCAACTTTATGTTGTAGTATTTAAGTTTTTTGGGTATCATCCCCACCCTAATTTTACTTTCTATTTGGAAGGTCTTTGGGTTACCAAATATTGTGTTCACAGTGTTATATGCATTTAGTTTCTCATGCATGTAGTAGATTAGATCTATTAATGATAATTGGATTATGTTATTGAGTGCTAAAATTGTTAAAAGTTTTGAGGTTACCGATTCACCTCTCCCCTCTTAGTAATGTAGCTAGTCCTAAATATTTCCAACAAATGAAACCAAGAAAGAAAAAAGGAATGAAGAAGAACAAAAAGGAAGCTAGGGTAGAGGAAAATTAAGTAAATAAAGAGAGTCCACATGGTATAGTGAGGTTGGCTTTGCACCAAAATATTGATATGTGAATTTGTAATACAACCACTCAACTTATAGTACATAAGAGGTTATTAAGACCTTTTCACAAATCCTAAGGGGAGCACTTAAATTTTATCCAACAATATCCCCCTTAGCATTACCCAAGGGTTTGAGGATTCAAACCTATGACTAAGCTCTAATACAACTTGTTAGATTAGAGTTGTCATTACACCAAAAGACTAATATATAAATTCTTGATACAATCACTCAATTTATAGTACATAAGAGGTAGTTAAGCCCTTCACACAAACCCTAAAGGGAGGGTTGAAAAAATATTCAATACCACAAACTAACTCAAAGAGAAGTTACACTCTAGAACTAGAGTTAGAAGAGGAGGACAAATTGAGGAGAAAGAGGAAACAAGAAATAGCTAAGCCTCTAATGGTGGAGAATTACAAAATGGAAGGTAGGAAAAAGGAAATAATAAACATCCTACTTAGTAGGAGGAAGAGGAACAAGAAGAGTTAGATCATGAAAGCTTGAAGTCCACAAAAGAAGATAAGAAGATTTCACTAAAATATATTGTCGAGGATATTGAAAATAATGGTAACTATAGTAAAATTAGAGATAGTTTCTAAAAATTGAATAAATTACATAGGACTAACATAATACATTTGACACTAGTAAGTTTGAGAGTATTTAGCAGAATGCCACACAATCTAGAGTCCTAATTACTAGAATAATTATATAAAATAATTAAAGAGAAATGGTCTAAGGTCATAGTTGACTAGAATAATATGTTGGATGAGTCTCTGAATGACTTAAGACTTGACCTAAGAAAACATGATATCATAGATCTTTTGGATTCATGTAGACCAAACACTAGCCAACCCAAGAATGTACCATTAATTAACATAGGATTGAGGAGAGAGGCATTTGCAAATGTAAAAATGTTATTGTCACAACTCTACAAGAAGGAAAGAGAAACTATTGAAAAAGGAGGAATTCAAGGCAAGGCAACTAAAGATTCCCACAAATAATATGAGTGTCCTAAGAAAATTGGTCCTAGGAGCATCAAGAAGGAACCATCATGAAATCATGTTGCATAAGCAGAAAAAAGAACTTAGATAAGCCAAGATCTAGATCAAGAACCAAAGGAAAGGAGAGAAACATAATAGGCCTCTATGAAACCTTTATCTATACAAGAGAAATCTAAAAGTGACATTCCTACTCCCAGAGAGTGGGAAAATGTAATAGATGAGACTAAGGAGAGAATGAAGAAGAAGAAATAACTAGTCACAATGAAATAGTTGGACAAGAAGAGAGGATAGAAGTAGCATAGGAAAAAATAATATGAAATGATTCAAGTGATACACAACTAACTGCAATGGAGTTTCAAATTGATATTATAGGAGATGAATAGATAATATAAATAGATACAACAAAATGGTAAGAAGCCTCATAACCCACTCATACTTTAGAGACACTAATAGTCAATTCATCCTTGACACCATCCAAAGGATAAATTATTTTAAAGAAGTAGGGGAAAGGAAGATAGACTCAAAGGATTTGTGAAGCAAGAAAATGAGAAAAGGGAAAGAAGAGTCCTAGAAAGGGATAGAGTTTTACACATCAAAGGATGAGGGAGCATGATACAACTTTGGTATAGCCAAAGCTACAAAAATTCTAGAACTTAGAAAATGAGTAAATGAGTTCAAAAGTAAAAATATTGAAATTAGATCAAAGGAGTTGGGAAAATACACTAAGATCACTAAGAAATATAATAAGGTGAAATAAAACAAAAAAAGGTATGAACGTACAAGCACACTAATTGATTCTCATAATATTTGAAAGGAACTTGCAACATATGCAACCCATGATGAGAATAATTATTTGGTTACTCAAACTAGAGATGTAACAATACACCTTAATGGAATGGAAATCCAACTTCTAATGGTAATGGAAGAATAGGTTCTAGTGAAATCACTTAAAGTGGAAAGAAAACTTATCATAGAAAAGAAAGGGGAACTTATGACACTCGGGGATGAGATTCTTGAAGCCTGAAGAAAATAACCCTAGTACTCCAAAAATAAAGCACATTACACACCATAATAGGTGATGTTGAGAAGTAAAAGAAAAAGGCTCAACATGAACTTGATGCTACTACTTAAGCATTTGATCCATTCTCAAGATCAACAATAGAGCATATGACCAAGTTGTAGGACACCATGTATCTATTATACTTGGTATGAAATGAAGAAGAATATAGAACTATCAAACTAATGGAACTTCAATTCTTCTTGATTCCAATGGTTGGACCCATTAGTGCATTGGTGAAAGAAGAAAATGAGCTACTTATTATGCCACCAATAGAGACTGATGAAGCATCTTGTAAGTAGTTGGAAGGAATAAAGAGTGCAAAAATATCACTCAAAGATTTGAAGGAGTCATGGGAGATCCTTCTTAACTCAATCAAACACAAGTACAGTGACATCTTTCAAAACATATGATGAGTATGGTACAAAATAATCACCATCACATGGGGAGCATATATCTAGTCTATCTCAACTTTTCCCATTACCATTGATGAAAAAAAGTGGGATAAGTTATGTAAAGGGGTTAATGACTAAAAATATATACATGGGAAGAAGAAAAATCAAAAGAGATGAAAAGGGAGTACATATACACCCCTCATGGGGAGAAAAACAAATGTAACATGGAGAAATGTAATAGAGAAGAATGAGATAGAATAACTAACCAGCTGAGCATTGAGATAAATCAAGTCTCAATCCAAGTATCTTGTTAACCTAAAATATAGTATAGTAGGTTTTACCATCAATTCCAAAGGGGAACATTTTTGGAGAAAGCTACCTCAATTGGGAAAATTATGAGAATTGAATGTAAGAACTGATGTAGAAGATTGTGTTGTCATTGATTGGAAACTGATTAATAATAAGTCTCAAAGCCATCAATAAAGTAGAGGTCTGGTCAAGATAGTAGATTGAAGAGTAAAACATGAATGATAAATGACCACATCCTAGTCACCACTAATGTGAAAACACAAGAGGAAGGATTAAATATGGTTAAGACATGTAGAAGAGTATTGCGACAAAATTCAACTAAACTATGCAAGGTCATAAGTATAACTATAGATAAAGAGGTGACCAAGTTGGCATATAAGCATAAGAATCTAGAGAAGGTAGTCACAATAACATCTTATGACTATGCTCACTATAGAGTTCAAAACTCAAAATTGTAGTTTGAGTGGTATAACTTTAGGGTTTTCATCCATAGTTTGAAGAAATGATTTAAAGAATCACTTGATACTTGCTAAAGGGTGTGATACAAAAAATAGGAAGCTATTGTCAAATGTGTGCAAGAGTAAATAAGTTCACTATGTAGAAGAAAAGAAACGAGGATGTAAAAAATTTGGTGTGAACAAGAAGCTACCACAACTATTATGTGCATGAGGAGAACAAGGGCAGAGAGTAGAACTCTTTTACCCAAGCCAAAGTAAAAGAGGAATATTAGAGCATCTTCTATTAAAGTAAAACATTAATTTAAGATTTCTCTTTATGCACTTACATTTCCATTTAATAATTAATTAGTAATTATTAAATGTCATTTATCTCTTAGGATTTCCCTTTTACATTTTCAAACTCCTTCATAAAGATTGATTGGTTGTAAATTCATTCATTCTAGTTTGTACAATTAAATTCAATCTTCTTATTTATTGAGCAAACCCTTTTCTCTCTCTGCCTTTCTTATTTCCTTGCAACAAGCTATTTAGATGTAGGATATCTAGGGATCTATGAATTTTTTCATCATCAAATTTTACATGGTAATATTTTCTTTCTTGCGATTTCCTATTTTTGTTTGAAGTAAAAGAAGAATGAGTGTTTGATAGAATATATCTTGCATTTTTTGGGTATTTTCTATGAAAATAGGGGGTTCTCTAATTTTTTGAGCACTTTGAGGAAAAACAGACCTCATGGTTAGATTCAAAAGATATCAAAACCCTTATTTTCATATAAAGTGTCAATTTTGGACAACATTGACTAGGAAGGCAAAATTTTTTACATAACATGGTCATACAACTTCTATACACATTTCAAGACAAAGAAAATCACAAATATTTAATTTTTTTTTGCATTTTTTATGTTTTTGACTATTGTTAGTTTAAAAAACCACAACGATTACTAAAACTACTAGTACTCCTGACAAACCACTGTGATGACTATAGCTGGTCAACCTAACCACTACAACCTTCATCCTACTAGCTGTAGCTCCACCAAGCTACCACAACTACTCAGCTTGCATGTGCCACCACTACATCTCTACCACTTGAGCACCACCACTAGGTACCTTTGCCTCTCCTCGCCCAACCCTTGGTCATGTGGGGACTTGAGGGCCTAGTTTTTTAACCCCTTAGCAAGTTTCTAGGGGTTTCAATTTTCTTTTCCCTTTGAGAGGCCATGTCCATTTTTTGGCTCTGACTTGAGCATACAAGGGTCTTTTCTTAATCTAAAACAAGTGTTGAAAAGATTATTCAAAGATGAAGATAATGCTCAAGGTATTTTTTGGATTTTTTTTCTAGTTTGGTACTTATTAGTGTGCTTCAATTCTGATGATGTCTTCAATCTTCCTAAGGACATATCTTTGTTTATAAATCCAAAAAAAGCACTAGAAAGATCTTCTTGAGACCTATCTAGATTACCTTCTATTTTCATTAGCATTTCTCAAAAGTATATGTCATTCTCAAATTGAAACATTTTCTCACTCTTCTTGTTTACATATTCCTTCTAGCAGTTGGGGTTCAACTTTTTGTATTGTGGGGGGTGTTTTGTATCATTGTTTCTATTATTTACATAATTAAACCAAAAAAATTTCAAAAAAATCCAACATCTTATAAAATAATGGCCAATACCTTTTTTTTTCTAGAATTTCTAACTACTCACAACTATCACACATGGAAGACCTTGATGACAAGACTTCTTCATTCAAAAGGGTGGTGGTCTTGTTTAGATGCAGTGCAACTAGTTTTATAGAGGCCTTTTAAGGTAATGCACAACAAGAAAAAGATGGATGAGGAAATTGGATTTATTTATTTACAGGTATTTGATAATCTATAGTTTCATCTTGATGGGTATAATACCCCTCTAGCAATGTGGACCAAGCTTGATGGCTTGATTGGTATTGTTAATGAGTTCAGGGTACTTTAGATTAAGGTAGAGCTTACCTCTCTTGTAAAAAATTATTTTCCAGCCATTAAAGACTTATTGATGAAGTTCAAACAATAGAGATCTTTATTGCAAGGTTGTGGGAAAATCAAGACTAATGCTAAATGCATCTACCTAATCCTTTCTAAGCTTCATATAAACTTTCAAAAAAAAATTCTACCTTCTATTCCACAAAGATGCTCTAGGTAATAAATTTACCATGCCATTCTTTAAGGTTTATTGTGACCATTTGACTTGAGAGAAAGCTAAGATCTCTCAATTGGATTCTCTCACAAGTTCATAGAATTATGCATTGGTAGCTCAACCATCTTCTAGGATGAATGAGAAGACACAAAAATCATATTTTATAGTGTCTTAGATTGATTCTAGTCCTCACAATCCATCAAGGCCCCCTCCTTCTAAGGGGGGTAAGCCAAAGACATAAATACAAAAGTGTGTGTGTTTTAATAAGCACAATCATGATGAGTCACATTTGCATGAGAAGTTAAATGGTTATGCCAAATAAGTTTTGTATTTGATCACTTTCCTTCAAAAGAGAAACATTGATATTCCTTCTTCCTACAAATCTTCTTCCTCTTCATCATTTCAGTTAGGTGGTAAAGCTATGGGGAAGGGTCATGCCCTATGTAAAACTACTACTTCACCCTATTCTAGATTGTTACTAGATTTAGGTTCTTCACACCATATGGCATCTTATTAGGATTTGTTCTCTTTTTTTGAGGCTTCTCCTACTAAAAACATTTTTATGGGGGACAACACTATTATGACTATATGTGGGAAAGGATCTATTGGAATTGATGATGGTATATTACATGATTTACTTTATGGTCCATTTTTATCCTCTAAGCTTCTCTCTATTTATAAGATTACATATAGTGGGACAAGTAAGTTAGTTGAGTCTGCACAAGATTAAGTGCACATTTGACATATACACAATATTATTTCTATAGGGACTATTGATAATTCTTACCAACTATACTCATTCTCTCATTTTGGTTTACCATTTCAACTATTAGAGACTCGCTCTCCTTGTCTATGAGATACTACAGAAGTGAAGTCAAGTTGCTTGAACTTATGTGTTATTCCTCATACTAGTGTTGTGACTTCTATACCTCCACCTCCTATTTAGATTCCATCTATTGCACAAAATTTCTCTTCAGCATTGCCTTCCATTGTATCTCTAGTCATCAATCCAACTATTTTAGTTGTTTAAGATATATCAGAGGACACACATCTTGTCTTAGATGATAAATTCAACACACATAATATCCCAAATCCATTAGAGATTCCATTTTAAGATTCTCATGCATTCTTCTTTGAGCATCAGCCAAGACTTCTAGATTCACCTTATATTCAGGGGTTTCACCCACCTTGAGCACTACCTTGATTTCTTTTAGATTGAAATCACATTAGTATATTCATCAACATAGGAGTTATGCCATTCTGGAGGGCTATGGAGTCTCAAGCTTCTAACATGGGGTCTTTCATTATACTTATTGTCTCGAGAGTCTTTTGAAAATCTTTCTTTTGTGCATCCTTTTCTAGATCTCTTTTTAGAGTAGAGTTTTTCTCACTAGGTTTTCTCTATTTATGTTTCATAGAGATTTACTTGTGACTAGGTACCTCATCATACTTTGTTGTTAGGACCCAAGTTTTCTTTTAGCATTGCATTATAGTTTCCTTTCTTTTTCTGCATTGTTTGTAGCTACACTGTTTCTCATCTAAAGGGGGGTGTTAGAGTAAAAGTTCATTTATTTTCATTTATTAAATATTTCTTTACTCCCTTCTTAAGACTTCCATTTATGCACTTGCATTTATATTTAATAATTAATTAGTAATTATTGTATGTTATTTACCTCTTAGGGTTTCCATTTTAGATTTTGGATCTCCTTCATAAGGATTGATTGATCATAAATTCATTCATTTTTTTTCACTAGTAAATTCAATCTTCTTGTTTATTGAGAAAACCCTTCCCTCTCTTTTCCTTTCTTACTTCCTTGTAATAGGTTATTTGCATGCTGGATACTTATGGATTTATGAGTTCTTTCATTATCAAATTATATATCTTCGAGGTAACTTAATAGAGGATAATCAAGCAAGGTGTTCCATATATTTAAATCAATACATTAGTTTATTTTATATCCAAAAAATATGTTATAATACTTTAACAGGAAAGATTTGTAAGAAGTTTTTAAAATCCTCTAACTAGGTGTCTCTTAGAGAGAGATCTAAATCCTCTAGCAAGATATCCCTAATAGGCTATTGTAATCCTATTAGGTTATTGGTATTCCTAACTTGATGTATTCTCAAAAGGAAAAATTATAAGCCTTTAACAAGGCATCCTTGTTTCTTGCAATGAAAGGCTAGTGGGTACATTACTTGCACTATGGTTCTCACCCTTACCTTGTGGTTTCAACATAATAATACTAGTGTCATTGATGTCTTCTTTTATAGGGAATATTATATGGTTTTATTTCATAACATTTCTTTTTTCATTGATAGTTAAGGTAGTAGTGATATAGTGTGTAGAAAAGATCAACAAACTAATCGAGAAATTCTATAGAAGTGTGCATACTAATTTCACCCCACCTCTTAGTACCATTTAACAAGATCTATGTATGGTACTATTTTGACACTTGATATTTTATCTGATTGGCTGATTGCATCTGAATTAAGAAATTATTGTAATAGTATGGTATAATTGGAAATTCTTTTAGGTCTTCACTGAGCATCAAAATTTCAAATAAAGAGAAGAAAACTAAGGAAGAAAGTGAATCTAGATCTGGTGATGATCTAGATGAACTTGATGTATTACTTGTAAGAAGGTTGATAAGAGGTAAATGTAAAATATACCTAATTTGCTTCAAGTGCAATGAAGTTGATCATTTTATTGCTAAGTGTCTTAATAGAAGAAGGAGTGACATAAATGAGAAGAAATATTACAAGTACATGAAGCACAATGACTAGAAAAACAAAGGGAATAAATCATGCTTCATTGTTGAAGAAGAGCACAATGAGTCCAGTAATGATGAAGAGAAGGAAGTGGTTAAGATGGAATATGTTGTAATCAAGGAAGATCCTAGTGGAGAAAGGTATGAGAATGAAACTACCCCATCTCACATATTAGAAATAATGATTCATGGATAATAGAAAGTTAGTGCTTCCAAAGACAAAGGGTATAAATCATGTTACATTGTTAAAGAAGAGCACAACAAGTCTAGTAATATTGAAGAGAAGGAAGTAGGCAAGATGGTATTGTTGGATACAATTGTTAATTGTGTATTGTCTTTGATGTTACAAAAATGTCATATCAATCATCAGACAAAATCTACCGAGCTCAAATGATCAGCAAAGAAATCTACAATGACTACTGAACATTCCTGAACATTACATAGTAAAGTCAATTCTTATTGAGCTCACTCGAGCATCAAAGGATTGTGTAGCAAAAAGTTAGTGTTAACTGAGCTCCCAAGGTTAACAAAGAAAAGTTAATGTCTACCAAGCTCACTTAGTCATCAAAGGAAATGTGGCAGAAAGTTAGTTTCTATCAAGCTCACAAGGTCAGCAAAGGAAGGTCAGTGCTAACCAAGTTCATTCGGTCTCCAAAGGATTTTTATAGGGTTTGTAGTGTTTACCGAGCTTCACTTGGTTAACACTAGAAAACCATTATGGAGTAGTGGTTACCGAATTGGGTCAGCTAGCAAAGGATTTTATTGTTTTGATATTAAGTTCAAATGTTTTGTGCAATAAATGTAGCTGACTGATGTAATGATTTTTTTAGTTGTTTGAGCCGACTTGATAATCTGAAAGGTATATATAGATGTTCAAGTTGTGAATTCAAGGGAGAGAGTGAATATATGGATGAGGATGGAATAAGTGAATACTGAGTGAATTTTGATGAAGGATTAGATATCCTAGAGGAGCTACAAAGTTATATTCAATCACTAAGGATCCAGTAAAGCATAACAGAGATCTGTAATCAACAAAAGATAAGTTTCATATCATTCAAGTCACTTCATTGTTGCTTTCTAATCATTGTAACAATGAATCCAGAATCTCTTTACAGAGTTGGTTTAACAACCATTTTGTAAATCCTCTAACATGGTGACAGTTCAGTTGAATTGTTCTAAAGACCTCTAACCAGGCCACTCCTAATAGGGTGATTAAATCCTTTAACAAGGCCACACCTAATAGTGTGTATTTGTAACCTTTAATAGGGTTGGCTCTTAATGGGGCTCACTTCAAAAGAGTGAAAATTGGTGACTAGTTACTTGGTGGTTTTTTCCATATTAGATTTCCACATTAAATTTGGTGTCTCTTGTGTTCATTTATTTAACCTTTACATGCATATTAATAACTATGAATGCTAGATGATTAGTAACTAGTTAACCTATTGAGTTACAATATTCTTGCACTATTTATCGAGTATCATCAACAAGTAAGCATTATAGACATCTAAGGGATTTTTGGAATTGTTTTTGTGGTAACTAATTCACCCCTCCCCTCTCAATTACTTCATCTATATTTCCAACAAGTATATGTTATAATTGAGGAAGATTCCAATTGAGAAAGGTATGAAAATGAAACTACCCCATCTTACATATTAAAAATAATGATTCATGGATAATATAAAGTTAATGCTCCCATCATATGACTAGTGACTGGAATAATTTTAATAAATTTGAGGAAATTGATGATGGTAGAACTATTAAGATAGGTAATGATGTTCCATTTCTAGTAAAAGGAAAAGGCTCACTAATGTTCAATAATATGATCAGATGAGATGTGTAATGCCTCACCAAGGGATCCAAAGAATTAACCTAGAATATCACTAAGTTTGGTAACATTTTTTTTTTTTTTTTTACATGAAAGTAAATACCATACATAACTTATTCACAATAATGGAAGCAATAGCAATGTCCATATGAAAAGTAAACATAACATATATAACAGATTACATTCTTTAAGAATCCCTTAACGTTGAGTTACATCTAAATTAACTAACATACATGAGTCAATCTAGTACAACATCCACATGAAATAATAATGATAAGTCCAATGTTTAAATATTACATTTCAAATGCACATTCATCCACTATACTTGTCACAAGGTATGAAGGCTTAAAAGAATATACATATGTGAAATAAGGTACATCATCCTATTCTAATCCATGATACATCAAAGACAATCACATGATACACATGATACATCATCATAGAATACATATACATCCATCATATCCATCATAAAGATCAAACATAATTAACTAAGTGCACGGTTCCTCCCAACCGTTAATAGCATCATTAGACCATCGTGGGCCCTAGCCATCCCTCCATGCATAACATCCCAAATTATCAAAGAGATCATTGGTATTAACATAGTAGGAATGTCACTCCTAACATATACAACATCGTATGTAGAAAGTAATCTAACATGCAAATACAAGCATAAGATAACATCATCTAACATATGCTAATCATCAAATGAAAGGATACATATCCACCATCATGAAGGACACATCAGCCACGATGTCTCAATGAATCTCAAATGATAAGAGTGGAAAATACACTACCACCCGACTGTGTGGTACCTAAGTGGCCCACTCCCACCATGCGGAGGAGATAATCTCAAGTCCCAAACAAGCTATCCATAACACATAGCACAAATCTCTATAGTCCAGGAATCCTAAAAGTATACTAACTCAAAGGTTCCAATCACGAAATTGACATCTACTTCCCAGAGGCACACAATGACATGTAGGAACCTACTATGCAAGCAGGAAAGTGTCATCGCATTTATCATGTACAAGTTACCCTGGCAGTTAGCTAAACTCCACGGGTCCATACTGATCTCATGCGGCAACTAGTAGCCTCTCATACTGACAAGGCATACTATGGAATGCAAGGTCGCAACCATGCATTCTCACTACTCCCATCCTAGCCTATACAAGCACTCAAGGCATGGGCGAGAACCAAAGCTCTTATCTTTTTAGGTTCATTCAGTTAGTATTAGGTGTGAATGTTATCACTTATTAATCCAACTTAAAATGAGTTACCCTGGCAGCCTCTTAGGGCCATGGCCCCCATTGCAAGCCACTTCCCATCACTACATGCAGATATCCTATCCTAATGCTCATGGAATCATAAATCTCAAAATCACAAAAATAATCCATAATGAAATCATCAAATATGCATAAAAGAATCAAATCTCCATGAACAAACATCAATAGAAAATCATGACCACAACAGCTCTCTATTGGCAACTGAAGCATCACTGATACTCAAAAGTATCCAATGGTTCTCAATAACCAAAATATATCTCAAACACACTGATCGAAGACTCCAAAAATGGTTGAGTCAAACATGTCACAACATGACATCATCAAGAATAAATCCACATCTCAGTCCCATCATGACGACTAGAAAATAACCAAGGATAACTGATCGATGACCAAAATAATGGTTAAGTCAAGTGTCTCATACATAAGAATTTCAACTATAACAATCAGTAATCACAACCAATACATAGAGCATTCCATCACATAACCATGGTTGGGTTTATAAAGATCGAGATTAAAACATCATTATGACATCACAATCACATAACCCCAAGCCTCTGGTAGACGTCCTATACTGGTCAACACTAGTCAACCCAAAACCCAAAACAATAGCATAAGGAATACACAATGTAAACACATGTTTTGGTTTTGCTAAGTTTACAACTTGAATTTAAATGCAAAAGTCATGGTTGACGTTTCCAAGTTTAGAGAAAGAATTTGAAGGAACATTTTGTACGTTTTTCCATGTATTGTTTTTGGATGGATAAAAAGTTCTCCTTTATAAGTCTAAAATCCAATTTCCAATTACAATATTTTATTGAAATTGTTCCCCACCAATCTTTTAATTAAATTTCATATACTTTATATATTTTATAATTTAAAACTATTAATTAAATCTTAATAGTTAAATTATAAAATTATAAAATTATTCATCATTATAAAAGATGAATTATTAAATCTTTTATCAAATAATAATAATTCAAATTTATTAATTACATATTTACATATTACATATATACATATATATATATTTATATTTAAATATATATATATATACATACATATGTACATATATAAATAATAATTATTATTGCATTTTAAAAAAATGAAATATAAAAATCAAATTATACAAATTCGATGGATGACATATATTATAAGTTAATCACTTCACATATTACAACCGGCGGTGACCATACTCAATGGTTAATACACTGTCGCCACACATAAGCCGTGCAGCCTGCAGCGCCGACACTCTACCAAGTGCAGGTGCCGTGCGCACGGGTCTGCATACGATGGACAGATGGGTTGGTACGTCCACCCGACCCATGGTCAATACATATAATGTTTTAGTTTTATAGCATTTTTCAAAAATGAAAATACAAATCGCAATGCGATTTTGTATATATATATTTTCACTGCGATTATTAAATTTGATTCCTCAATTAAATATATACACATGTATATGTATGTATGTATGTATGTATGTATGTATGTATGTATATACAAATTTTGTGTCACAGCATATTTATAATATATATATATGTGTGTGTGTGTGTGTGTGTGTGTGTGTGTGTGTGTGTGTGTGTGTGTGTGTGTGTGTGTGTGTGTGTATGTATGCATGCAGATAAAAACATACATATACACAATATATATAAATTCTAATTCTCAGAATTTTCTTATAAACTTTTAATCCCAAATTTTTTCCAATAAATAATCTAATGGGTGTAGCTATGAATTTAAACCCTAGCCCTGTTATTTTTTTTTCCCAGATCTATGCATATAAAGATATTGAGAATGCATACCATAAAAATATCCCATATTGAGAATGCATACCATAAAAATATGAAATTCCTCAGAAGACATATGGAAGACATGAAGATATATTTTTTCTTCAGATCTATGCATATAAAGATTAATTGAGAATGCATACCATTAATCCCATATTGAGAATGCATACCATAAAAATATGAAATTCCTCAGAAGACATATGGAAGACACAAAGAAGATAGGAATGCATGATGCTGAAATAGCATAAGAAAAATCACAAGAATCTACTTGGATTTTGATGCTAAATTGCTCTTCCTCTGAAAACTTGTAGAGCAAGCTCCTCCCTTCTTCAGAGTTCTAGAGTCCTCCAATGCTCCAATTGCTCTCCGCCTTTTTTTTTAAGCTTCTATGAATGCCTGAATATAAAGAGCTCTCAAGAAATCTTTGGAATGCTTCTTGAAACTGCTGAAAGGTGTCACCAACTAAGCATGGGTCTTTTTCAATTTTTTTTGATGAGTCATAGAATTGTAGACACCTTGTGCTTAATTGATGCACTAATCCCCGTGTTGACACATGTTAATTCCCATGCAAGATTATAACTCCAATTTACTTTTTAAATAATTTCTATTTAAATTTTATAACTTTCATTTTAATTTTTATAACTTTTATTATTATTATTTTATTTATTACTTTATTATTATTTTATAATTATTATTAATTTTAATTTCTATTTTTCTTTTATTTAATTTCTTTCCTCAATAATTCACATTTAATTAATCACAATCAAAATATCAAAGATCATGATATTTTATTAATTTTCTCAAATAAATAATTTATTAATTAAATCTATTTATTAGGACTTAATTAATGGAAAATTCACCATAGACCTTCAAGACAAAATATGAAAACCCATCATAGAACAAATCATACAAAATAAATCTAAAGGGTTAAAAATCATGAAATATGTCATCCGACACATTTGATGGGTATTCAACTTTGATACTTGTCCTAACTCACTAGGACAAATGGTTTTTAGGTTTGGGATTTGGACTTGAGAATTTATCTCCCTTCTCTTATCATTGAGATAGTATAATAGGGTATGATCATCCTGGCAATTCAAGGAAGTCGATACCTGGTACCTGCAACCTGCAGAAAAACTATGCATGTACATACAATATATAATGCTAAGCTAAACAGACAATGGCAGGAAGTGGTGCATCGTGTAGATCCCGACTAAGCAGGTGACTATGACTCCCTTCCTTAACCACATCAGAAATGCCATACAATAAGAAAACACACACACCATACACATGCAAGTATGGGGTATGTAACCATAATAAAACACATGAGATAATAAAACATCTAACTAATCATCCTTAATAACTGAAAAAAATGTAATAATCATCATACATACATGAAATGTAAAGTCTAAATGATCTCATCATATATCAACTGAATCCATATCATAATATTTGATAGTGTCAAAACAACACCACTAAACCATCAACATAAAACTAGTCTACATAGTCTGATAATAATAAGTCTAGAAAAGATGTGAACGAGGGTAGGCACTACAAGATGATTATTACAAGGTATAAGGACTAATTTTTTTGAGTGTTTCTTAGTTGAATGATCAAGTCACAAGTTAGAACTTCATAATAGAAAAGTCAAGATCTATGATGATGAAGGAGATTTGATTAGAACTAGGATGAAAATTGAACTTATTTTATGTTGATCCTACTATTGAGACATGTTTATTTTCAAATTTTGAGGATGTATGGTTATGGTATAAAAGGTTATGTTGTGTAGACTTTAAAAACATGATGAAGGTTAGTAGAAAGAAAAGTGTCAAAGGCTTATTCAATCTACAAAAATTTAAGAGTGCTATGTGTAAGGAATGTCATCTTAGTAAGATAAGAAAAATAAGTTTTTCAACTAAGGTATTTTGGAGTTGATGAAATCCAACTCCAAAGATGCCCAAGATAACTTGCATGCAATAACTTGTTAAAGGGAAGCCAAGGAAGGAAGAGCGTGGAGTAAGGGAAAAAAACCCTAAATGGACATGAGAGACAACAAGATATGAAAACACAAAAAAGTATGTATTTACAATATGCTGAATGTTATGAGATATAATGAGAGAGGGGCTGCTTATAAAGGCCTCAAGAAAGCTTGTAGAACAAGCTAGAAGGTGGTAGAAGATAAGGTTGACAACCAAGCACCCTTCCACAAAAAGGTGGAACATGCTAAAAGGGAACAAACTCCTGTGTTGTCAACAACTCATCACAAAACCTATTAAATACTAAATATTAAATAAATGCATTAAGCTAAGTTTAAGTAATAGAATAAATAATTAATAATTAATTAATTATTTACTCTAACACCCCCCCTTAAGTGCAACTTAGGGAAATGCCTTAAGCTCACAAAACTAAGAAATGCAGAAAGGGTCCTGGAAAAAAGGCCATGTTAGGTACCCATGTAAAATGTAAAAGATGCAACCTCTAAAAATGGGAAAAGATAGAAAACCACGTGGGCAAAATCCTCCTCCAAAAATAGGTGAGAACCTAGTGAAGAACTGAAGAAGCCTCCAATTACTAGGGAAATGTCCCCTAAAATAGAAACAAAGAGTGATCATGAAGAGCATCACTGAAGCATGAAGAAGCCTCAAAATCTACCATCAAAAAGAAAACTATAGATCTAAAGAACCTCCATGGAAGAAGAAGGCACAAATCAAGTGTGTCTATATGGTAAATGATCCATCTCACCAAAATGCATAGGTAGCCAACCACTACAATCACCTTGTATATAGGATCAAACACTAAATACATAGTTCACACTATCAAACTATCAAACCATGGATGCATTAGAACATAGCATAACCCCCCTTTAATGTAGATAGGGTGAGATGACAAGCAACTAAGTAGGTGGGCCAAAAATATCCTGCAGACGAACCAAGAATGACGAAAGAGGAAGAGGTATAAACACTTATAAAGACATGGTCACACCAACATTGCATGGGGATAATTTTATGGAAGGGACACTCACTTGAAAAAGGAAGAGGGTACAAAAATGGCAAAACCTATCCCCCCATGGCACTTTATGAAAATAGTGCATGTACAACTAACTCAAAAACAATGTTCATGACCCTTGAAATGCAAGAGTGACACTTTATCTCCATGTGTATACATAAAAGTGTTTACAAGTGATACCTACAATGATCAAAATAGGAAACAAGCTGATACAAAAGATAGGATAGCCCAAAAAAAAAGAAACCATGCTAGGAAAATGATCCTTGGACCTAAAACACCCAAGATATCCACCATAGAGAAAAAATGCCAAAAACATGATAGAAAGAGTATGGGCCAAAATCTAATGAAAAGGACTACATTTTTGAAGAGATGACAAAACTAGCTTTCCAAAAATATAACGTTTTCAAAAAATTGACAGGGGATGCAAAAGATATGCATGTCAAAGTCAAAAATACAACTTCAGACTTCAACTAAAAAAATAGACAATAAAAATGCATCAAAAATTAAAAATACCTACATTAATGTCTGCTTCTTGGAACCAACTTTTTGACGCTTCTTTTAGATCAGAAAAATACCTCTGTATGCTCAAGTTATGGAAAAAAAACCTAAGGTAGGTCCAAAATGACTTAGGAGAGGTGCAAGGGTTGATGCATGGATGATGTCATGCTGATGTTAGCAGATCATGAGCTTAAATTTGATGAATGGAAGGCCATTGCAACAAAAAAGAAAGCCACATGGTAAGTAACTGATGTGGTAGGGGCCACATGGAAAAATGCCACGTGGTAGCCTTGCCACGTATCACACACAGACTGTACCAAGTGTATAAAGCTTTGTGGTTGACTATACAAAAAAGGGAACCATGTGTCAGGTGCAAAATAGGTTGACTAGGCATAGACTATTGAAGTATACACACACTGGCAGGTGAGTTGGACTCCATGTGGGCTGAACAGTTTTCAAGTGGAGCTGTGTGATGGAGTGGAGAAGAAAGGTATCACCACCGGTGACTGGGGAGGCACCGCTAGAGGAGAAGGTGCTCAAGTGTAGCACAAGCTAAGGCTAGGCCACAGTGGTGGAAAGACAATGCTACTGGCCATAGCCACTATGGGTAGCATGCAGGTGGCACGACGATGATGCTACAAATTTTTTATTTTTGATGTCGATCATCTGTACAATCCGTACAGTAGCCCTCAAGATAAATTTTTTTTGCTCCACGAGCCTTGTCTCCAAAATTGACAAGTTTTATATGAATCCTAACTGCAAATGGCCTTTCGGATCTAATGGAAGCATCCATTTGGGTCCAAAGTGCTCTAAAAAATTGTTGTCATCCCTAATTTGAAGAAAAATGCACAAATAAACTAGGGTTTGTGACTTCAAATCATTGCTTCAAAAATATTTCAATCAAGTAGCAACAAGAAGGCTCTGATAACATGTTGGAGTTGATGAAATCCAACTTTGAAGATGCCCAATATCACCTGCATGCAAATAACTTGTCAAAGGGAAGCCAAGGAAGGAAGAGCATGGAGCAAGGGAAAAAATCCTAAATGAACATGAGAGAAAACAAGATATGCAAACAAAAGAAAATATGTATTTACAATATGCTAAATGTTATGAGATACAATGAGAGAGTCTACTTATAAAGGCCTCAAGGAAGCTTGTAGAACAAGCTAGAAGGTGGTAGAAGATAAGGTTCACAACCAAGCACCCTTCCACAAAAAGGTGGAACATGCTAGAAGGGAACAAACTCCCATGGTGTCAACAACTCACCACAACAACTATTAAATACTAAATATTAAATAAATGCATTAACCTAAGTAAGCTTAAGTAATCGAATAAATAATTAATAATTAATTAATTAATTACTCTAACAAGGTACACACTTCAAATGATTTTTCAAAATATTTTCATATTGACTTGTGTGGACATATTTGTACAAAAAGTTACCATGGTGATAGATATTTCATCTTGTTTATTGATGACTATTCTAGGATGATAACAATTATGTTTATGATAGTGATGTACCATATGCTTTTGATATGTTCAAATGTTATAAAGCTATAGTTGAGAATGAAAATGGTAAATTATTAAAATGTTTAAGATGTGATAGAGGTGGTGAGTTTATTTCTATTGAATTCTCTAACTTTTATTCTAAGAATGGTAAAAGGAGATAGTTGTCTACACAAAGGACACCACAATAGAATGGTATTGCTAAGACAAGAAATAGATCAAATTTTAATTGTGCAAGGACATTGATGATTAAAAAAGATGTTGAATAGATTCTTTAAAGATAATTTTTTAGTACTACTCTCTATACTCTTGATTGAGTGTAGTTGAAGAAAGGAACAAATAAAACACCCCATGAACTCTAATATGGTCATACACCAAATGTAAGTTATTTCAAAATATTTGGAAGTAGGTGTTACATTCACAATAATGCAAGAAATGGTAAATTTGGTTCAAAAGAAGATGAAGTTATATTCCCTGAATATTCATCTAAGAGAAAAAAATTATAAATATTTGAACAAAACTACTAACAAAATAATTTAAAGTGAAAATATATGGATTGTCGAGTTCCCAAAAAAGTAATAATGTGGAAAGAAAGAAGAAACCTAAGGATTAAAAAAAATTTTTATACATGTATGAAGAGACTTAAGATATAATGCCCAGGTTATAACCAAGAACTATCTAGCATGAGATAATATTACCTAAGTCACAAGCTATCTTACCAAAGTACTAGACAATACAAACTAAACTAGAAATTGAACCCCTACCAAGTGGAGAAAATGTTGAAAATTAGAGAGATGAACCTATATTGGAAAAATATTTAAGAAAGAATAATTTTTCTTAAAAACATATTTGTTATATAAGTGTAAGAGTATAGACAAGTAGCAAGTTAAGAGATGGTACCTAGTTTATTGCTAATTTTGAACTAAGAAAAGTTAAGGTTGCATTAGAGAATGAGAATTAGATAAATGCTATGAATGCAGAGATTGATCAAATTGAGAAGAATAACACATGGAAATTAGTACTGAGACCTACTAATAAGACTGTAATAGGAATAAAATGGATTTTTAGAAATAAGCTAAATGAAAATGGAGAACTGGTAAGAACTAAGGAAAGAATAGTTTGAAAAGGTGAATAGCTATGCTCAAGAAAATAGAATAGATTATGGTGAGACATTTTTACCTAAGGAAAGATTAGAAGGAGTAAGAACACTCCTAGCCTATGCTACCTACATGAAGTTCAAAATTTATCAAATGTGACAAATCCGCATTTTAGAATGGAATACTAGAAGAAGAAATCTACATTGGGAAACTTGAAGGATTCATTGAACCTAATAAAAGGAATATGGTTTACAAATTGAATAATGCTTTGTATGGACTGAAATAAGTATTGAGAGATGATCTAAAAGGTTGCATTCTTATTTGGTTAAGATTGGACTTTCTATAGCAAGTGAGAATAATAATATTTATTTGAAGTGTGAATCTGATGATATGGTGTTGATTATTGATATATTTGTAGATGAAATTATATTTTGAGGAAATGACATGTGTAAGACATATCTTGATCAAATGAGTACAAGATTTGATATGTCTATGTCTGGTGAGATCTAAATTTTCATTGGCTTACAAGTTAATCAAAAAAGAAATGGTATATATGTTACTTAGTTGACATATGTGAGGGAAATATTGAAGACATTTGGTACATATGAGTTCAAGATAATTAGTATACCTATGATGAGTGGAGTTAAATTATCAATGGAAGATACATCCACAAAAGTAAATGAAACACAATATAGATCTATGATTGGTAAGTTATAGTATTTCATGCATAGTAGACTAGATATTGCACATGTTATTGGTATGGTTGTAAGGATTTCATCTAATTCAAAGGAGATACACATGAATTTTGTGAGGAGGATATTCATATATCTATGGAATTGAAGATGTTGGCCTATGGTACAAGAAAGATGATGACTTTTATCTTAAATTCTACATAGATGCTGATTGGGCTAGTAATGTTGATGATAGAAAAAGAAAAAGTGGTGTATCTTTATTTTTAGGAGAAAGATTGATTACATGGATAAGCATGAAATTGAGTTGTATTTTAAAATCTACTGCTGAAGTTGAGTATGTTATTATTGCAATAAATTTTTCAAATATTGTATAGATTAAGAAAATATTGGAAGGTATGCAAGAAGAGGTAATCAATCTTGTTACTATTTATTGTGATAATACTAGTGAATTAAATATATTAAAGAATATAGTGATGCATGCAAAGAAAAAACCAATATTAATAAACTATCATTAATTAAGGGAGAAATTATTATTTATAGCTCTAATTATTGTTGTTTATTAGTGTCAAACACTTAGTCATTTAAAAAGCAAAGTCAGACTGTCATCACTGTGATTGAGATACTCTATATATGCTAAGTCATGTACATAAGAAAGTATGTACCTAGCTCTATAGGAGTTGAGTAAGTGTATGGTCACCAAGTATTTTTTATATGAGTCAAGCTCAACATTGACCTAACATTTTGAAGAATACAAGTATAGAGTTACGTATTACGTACCAAGCACAATATAGACTAAGCAACACTAGTACAAAAACAATAATATATTACTAAATAAACTACTAAAAATTGTAGACATGTGACTAATTTTGATCACATGACCAATGGTAGTTTAGTGCAAGACATTTATCTCCCAACCAAATTTATGACTAAACTATTTTAGTCATTGATTATGTCATTGATTTAGTCATTTATTGTTGTTACTTGGTAGTTTTTATGGTAGTTTATTTGGTAATTTTGGTATTTTTTGGGTAGTATATATGGTATTATATTTGGTAGTATATATGGGAGTATATTTGGTAATATATTTGGTAGTTTATTTGGTAGTTTATTTAATCATTAATTTAGTCATATTAGGGCATGATGGAATTGAACCACCATCCTCCTACTTATAAAGTAGGTGTTCTTCCATTGAGCTATTACCCTTTAAATAATAATGCAAAAAATTGATAAATTTGTCTTCTAAACATTAGATCTACCATGATCATGGTCACTATAACATGATATATTCTTCTCGAGGAATACAAATTTTAGTTATTATGAAAAACAATAATTCAAATATTTATCAATAACAATTCAACAATTTAAATTCTTCTATTCAAGCATTTTAAAATTATATTTCATGTCAATTACACTTCTCTAAATTACTGTAGTGATAGACTCTTATAAAATATAATTTGGTGCATTTTGGCCATAGACAAGTATTATTTCTTGTGTTAACTTCTCAAAAAATAGATGCAAATGATTATGCAATTTATGTCAAGAAAATAAACCTTTGCATTAAATAAAAACATCAAACCCATTAAACAATCGCATCTATTAAAAACTCTGAAATACAATCAATTGAAATGCTCACTTTTTAACATATGGAGGTGCCAAAGGATCAAATATTTCCTCTTCCTTATGCTCAGGTGGCTGCTAAAAGTGTTCATTGCATTTGATGTTGCCATTTATTGAAACTTAGTCTACAAACAACATAAAAATAGGAATTTGATAAAAATAAGGCACATGAAAAGAAAGTTTTTATCAATGATCTATAATTAAGTTATTCCTAGTAATAGGGAAAGTGGTGCCAATTCATAAATGTAAGAAAGAACTAAATAATATTTTTATGATAAATTGCTTTAAAAAAACCTATAACAAAAGGAAATAATGGACTAGTAAAGTTTTGTAGGTAGTGGCTATGCTTCACCTATTGATAACCCCAATTATAGGTTAATCCTTAGAACCATACATTGATAGATCCTGAGATGGTTGATCATAAACATAAACTTCATATCCTTCACCATAATGTAATGTCCCCTTTTAAGAGCTAGATTTGAATGATAATAGAGCCTAAATAAAAAGCTATGTAGAAAATTAAATTAAATATAATCATAATCATAATAGTAATCATGTTAATCAAGTAAATAATAATACACTATGAAATATTATTATTCAAATTATTATGATAAAGAATGAAAATATTGTTAATAATATTACATAATATAATTTATTATTACATGATTAAGAAGTAACATATAACATAATATTACAAATCATCTATTTTAAGATGATGAATAAAATTAAAATTAAATATTAAATTATGAATATAATCTTATCCCAAGTCAATATTTTAATATTATAGATATAATAAAAAATGTAAAAAATATAACATATTATTATAAATAAAATAATAACAAACATCAAATATGATAAAGCTACATGTACTTAGTCATGACACTTCAGAGGGATATATATATATATATATATATATATATATATATATATATATCTGTGTGTGTGTGTGTGATAATTAGCTTACATTGCTATCACAAGTGAGCATTTCCCAATAGTCATGTGCATCCACAACAACTATTAGATCAAAAATCTGACTATTTTGGGGATAAAACTAGGGTTTTTAGAGAACGCCCAACTATATTTTGATATCTATATCCCATTCACGATAGCCCACTTAACATAAAATGATCAACTGCATAAACAAAAAGGAAAAAATGACATACAAAATAATCAAAGTGCAAAAAAATTGCCCCTTCCATGTAGAATGTAATATTGATGTGGCAAAGTGACATCTAGATTGTAATTATATTAGGAGGTGCCTTTGGCATTGGTGAAGTCTTCTATGGAAAATCTAATGAAGATGTGGATTGTGTGGATGATAGAACTAGCCTAACTCTCCTCTGCATTAACCTACAATCTAGGAAGATGGATTCTTCTTCATTAGAGGTAGCAGGCAAGAATGTTAAAGTTAAGCTTCTCTAATGCTTCAACAAATATGATGCAAATCAGATCACTATAGATATTTGAGCCCCATAGATGTCAATTAGAGATGCCAAATGATTATTTTCACACTTATAGTGATTATTTTCTTTCTCTTTTTATAGAATATGGAGGGTCATATTGCTTTTCTACATAAGGTCTTTGAGGTTGTATTCTCTAACCTACCAAGTGTCAAGAATCCTATCATCCCCATTGAATATTTCAACTTCTATCTAGGAGATATTCTTCTCTTTTGACGACTCTCCTAATGTCAAGTTGTGAGACAACTATGTTTTGAAAAAAAATTATGGTTGCATTACCACTCTTTGGTAGGAATTCTTTTTGGCAAAGCTATAGATGTAGGTAATTTTTGTGGATGGATAGCTAAGGTATGGACATATATAGTTCTGCCATTTATTCCTTCCTCCATAGGGTTTCTTTCTATTGTTCTTTGGTTTTAGCAGAGATTGTGACATTTTCCTAGAATAACTGTCAATGGTTTGATGGAAGCCCTTGTCTCTTTTTATGTCCTTGGGATCCCTCCTTTAATTCTCATTGTGTTTCTTTCTCAAAGATATCTTGCTAGATTTGATTTTACAACCTCCACTTTGTTTGTAGAATAGCCAAAATGATATCCCTATTATCTGAAAAGATTTTTTTTTAGAAATGGATGCCAATCAGAACACTTCCTATGGTAGGATTTCTTGAGCATGTGCGTGGACCCTTACTTCACCTATAGTCCACATGCATTACCACTCTTTCCTCCTTTGAGTCTTTAGCCTAAATTACTTGGGGACATGTACACATCTAAAAAATATATGTACCATAAATGGAATCAGTTTCAAGGACATCGAGATGGCCAAAAATGTTTCTAAGCTATCCCATGATAGGCTAAAAATTGGAAACTATTTTAGAAATGTGGGGATAGTCAACCCAAGGATTGGAAACTTTTGACCATCCTTGGTATGGCTAGGGATAGCCAAGCTATCCTCCAACACATAAGGATAGAAGATTGATTTGAGAGGTAGCAACCATAAAATAACACCAATTTTTAATTTACTTGCTCCTACGTATTCTTGGAAAGAATTCACCAGCAAGTGAGCACCATAAATAAGAGACCTAGCTTGCAACTATGATTTTGGACTCAGAAATTCTCATAACACTCATCTTATATACATATTCTTCTATATATTTTTTATATTACAAATGCTTTTTCGTTACTATTTGGGGATCAAAATTTGTTAGGGATCACAACTTGAAGAAAGGATATTAGATGTGCAAAGGATCACAAAGCCTAATATGTGAAATGGGGTAGTTTCATTCTCATACTTTTCTCCACTGGGATCTTCCTTGATTATAAAATATTCTATCTTGACTACTTCCTTATCTTCATCATTACTAGACTCATTGTGCTCTTCTTCAACAATGTAGCATGATTTATCCCCTTTGTCTTTGTAGTCATTGTGCTTCATGTACTTGTAATATTTCTTCTCATTTATATCATATTTCTTTTATCAAGACACTTAGCAGTAAAATGACCAACTTCATTGCACTTGAAACAAATTAGGGATATTTTACCTTTACATCTTATCAACCTTCTCACAAGTAATACTTCAAGTTCATATAGATCATCACCATATCTAGATTCACTTTCTTCCTTAGTTTTCTTCTCTTTATTTGAAATTTTGATGCTCAGTGAAGACTTAAAAGAATTTCCAATTATACCTATACTATGATCATAATTTCTCAGTTTAGATGCAGTCAACCAATTAGATAAAATATCAAGTTTCAAAATAGTAACATACATAGATCTTGTTGCTCCCAAATGGTACTAAGAGGTGGGGTAAAATTAGTATGCACTCTTCTATAGAATTTCTTGATTAGTTTGTTGGTCTTTGCTACACACTATATCACTACTACTTTAACTATTAGGGAAAAAGGAAATGTTAAAAAATAGAACCATATAATGTTCCCTATAAAAGAAGACAACAATGAAACTAGTATTATTATGTTGAAACCCCAAGGTAAGGGTGAAAACCATGGTGCAAGTAATGTACCCACTAGCCTTTTATTGCAAGAAAAAGGATGCCTTCTTAAAGGCTTATAATTTTTCCTTTTGAGAATGCATCAAGTTAGGAATACCAATAACCTAATAGGACTATAATAGGCTACTAGGGATACCTTGCTAGAGGATTTAGATCTCTCTCTAAGAGACACTAGTTAGAGGATTTTAAATACTTCTTATAGATCTTTCCTATTAAAGTCTTATAATATATTTTTTTGGATATAAAATAAACTAATGTATTGATTTAAATATATGGCACAACTTGCTTGATAATACTCTTATAAGTTACCTCAAAGATATAGAATTTGATAATGAAAGAACTCATAGATCCATAAATATCTAGCATGCAAATAACCTATTACAAGGAAGTAAGAAAGGTAGAGAGAGGGAAGGGTTTTCTCAATAAACAAGAAGATTGAATTTACTTGTGAAAAAAAAATGAATGAATTTACAATCAATCAATCCTTATGAAGGAGATCCAAAACCTAAAATGGAAACCCTAAGAGGTAAATAACATACAATAATAACTAATTAATTATTAAATAGAAATGCAAGTGCATAAATGGAAGTCTTAAGAAGGGAGTAAAGGTTATTTAATAAATGAAAATAAATTAACTTTTACTCTAACACCCCCCTTTAGATGAGCAATAATGCAACTACAAACAATGCCAAAAAAGAAAGAAAACTACAATGCAATGCTGAAAGAAAACTTGGGTCCCAACAAAAAGGCTTGATGGGGTACCCAGTCACAACTAAATTTCTATGAAATAGAAATAGAGAAAACCTAGTGGGAAAGACTCTACTCTAAAAATAGATCTAGAAAAGGATGCACAAAAGAAAAAATTTCAAGAGACTCTCAAGACAATAAGTATAATGAATGACCCCATGTTAGAAGCTTGAGAATCCATAGCTCTCCAAAATGGCATAACTCCTATGTTGATGAACATAGCAATGTGGTTTCAATATGAAAGAAATAAAGGATGTGCTCAAGGAGGGTGAAACCCCTAAATGCAAGCTGAATCTAGAAGTCCTAGATGATGCTCAAAGTAGAATGCATGAGAATCCTAAAATGGAATCTCTAATGGATTTGGGATATTAGGTGTGTTGAATCTATCATCTAAGAAAAGATGTCTATCCTTTGATATATCTTCAACAACTAAAATAGGTGGCTGGTGACTAGAGCTACAATGGAAGCCAATGCTAAAGAGATTTTTTTTTCAATAGATGGAATCTAAACAAGAGGTGGAGGTATATAAGTCACAACACTAGTATGAGGAATCACACATAAGTTCAAGTGACCTGACTTCACTTTCGTAGTATCTCATAAAAAAGGAGAGTGTGTCTCAGATAGTTGAAATGGTAAAGAAGAAAGATAAAGAAGATAAGACTATGGATGATGAAGAAAAAATAGTAATGGCTACAAGATTTGAAGAAAGGATATCAAATGTGCAAAAGATCACAAACACAGAACTAGACATGACGAATCAACTAATGCTTGCAAATTAGGAATTTAATCACAAGGATGTGGAAATTGAAATTCTCAAATCATAGAAGGACATAATGAACAATAGATAGAAAACTGAAAAAGAATCTATAGAGAGATTCAACAAACCTAAAGAGCTAATGAAGTACTTTGAAGAACTTATGATTTCATCTAGTTGTTTTGATGGGTTAGGAATATTCATGCATGATCAAAGAGAATCATTCAAGAATGGAGAGATAAGGAATGAAAATTCTAAGGACAAACCAATATGTTATCTCTATGGAAAACTTGGTCATACTAAAAACATTTGTCAAATAACACATGGTATGCAAAATCCTAAACCTAATTTTACTAATTACTATTTTTACTACAAAAAACAAGGACATCAAATACATGAGTGTAGGTCAAGAATGAGGAATGCATCTACTACACCTAGATTTGAAGGATATTTCTATAACTATCAGAAGTATGGGCATAGAGAATATGAATATAGATCTCAAACAAAACCTTAGTGGAAAAAATAGAAGACAAGTTATGCACCTAAAAATGCATGTTCCAAATGTTATAGGCTTGGACATCTAAGAAAGAATTGGACAACTAAAGTACATTCAAAAAATCAAACAAAAGACAAAGGAAAAGGTAAAGTAGACATTGAGAAAATTAAGAAGAATATGAATACAAAATGGAAAAAGAAAGTAGAAGATTGAAATAGTGGAGTAAATGGAGTTGAGATCACCCAATCAAATTTAGAAGGTGACCATGTCATCTTAAACTAAGAAAAAAGAGGTATATATAGAAATATATATTTAATTGATATATTATACAATTGGTTCCTTACAAGAAATGTGCCAAATTTCATATTTTCATATATCAAAGATGCATAAGATCATATTTATGAAGGATTACCAAACACTAGTAAAAATTATCTATGCTTACTGAAAATTGTTACATGGACCAAGCACTTTAGAAGTGAAATAGTAGAGGCCAAATGAAATGCTAGAGACTGAGTGCTATGGAAGAGACCATGTTGTAAAGCAAAGACCTAGTTCAAAAGGAACCAATATTGATGGAGATGGATAGCTTCCACCTACTTGAGTATACAACATTATAGAGACCTTAAATCAATAAAAAGAAGGTATATATATCAAATTTTGAAGACATTATCTCATACAATATAGATTTTAAGAGCACAAAATGATTTGGTGATTTGAGTGACTATAAAAAAAAAATTTGAGAACAATTTGAATGAGAAGCTAGAACAAGTGAAGATTTGAATTGTGCTGAGTAATTCAAAGGAGAAAGAAAAGAATTCAATCCCTAACAACCAACATGGAAGCTTTATCTACCATTAGAATTTTCCAAGAGGTTAGTAAAATTTAATTGGTGAAGATGATACTTGTCCTCCAACAAAGTTTCATGCTATTCCATAAATTGTAATGAAAGGAGATTCAATGGGTGTGTTATTATCGATACAACCTAAATTTATTATGATACATGATGTTAGGAGTTGTTACATGTGTAATATTTGAGAATTAGGAGACTACGAGATCGTAGAATCATACAAGAAGTTATGCAATGGAGGAATCTTGAAGGATGAATAAAAATTTATTGAGAGGAAAGTGTTAACTTGTGCCCTAGAATTATTGAATAATTTCAAGATTTAATGGATTAAAATTGTTCTAAGTAGAATCCATGATATAAAGTATTGGTTTCAATATAGACCCTGAGTCATGAAGAAGTTGAGGAGAACATAGGAGCTGAATGCAATGGATGAGGTCTATCTATTACAAACATTTCTAATCTACTAATCAATTTTATAGTCAAAGTTATTGCTCACAAATTTTATCAGTCAAGAAGATTGAAAAGTGTGTCATGTAGGAGAGTGGATCAAGCATGGAAGACGGTGATGAAAGATCATGAATATGATCTTGTCAAGCTGAAAAAATTGCAAGTAGTATATAATCTATCATCTATAAGGAAATAAAATAATTCAATGTGTAATTTGGATCCCTCATTTTATGTATTTTCTTTTATATCAAGAAGTATTTTCCTAGTGTTGGTGATGTTTTCTAGGAACAAGAAAAACCAGTGACAAGATAGATAAATGAATACATTGCTCAATTAGGAAAAATATTTAAGAATGTCATGGATAGTTACTTTGAGGTATTTAAGCAAAGAATGAAGATGAAGATGAGGATACTTGAAGAATTGGTCACAAGGTATTGTAGTGACGAATGTTTTCTTGTACATATAGACAACACATTTTTGTAGGTAGTTAAGTCAAGGAAGGATTGGTAACAAATTTTTATCTATAAAATTGATAGTGATTTATTGAGTGAAAATATTGTTTCCCTATTGAATGAAGAGATAGATACTAAGGCTGAACCTTTTGAGAAATATGAGGAAGCTAAAGCAAGAATAATTATTAATATCAAGATAGTTTCTAAGGAAAAGAATTATTGAAGACATAGAAGCAAAACTAGGAACCCTAGGTGATGCAGAATAGGGTAGGAGTATCCCTAAAGGAGATGTCCTAGCCCCCAACAATATAACCATGCAACGAAAACACAACAAAAAGAAGCAATAATCAAAGATCTAATACTAAATTACAATAATTGTTCATAAAATATAACTAATTACATGTAATATGCCTAGTTAAAAGGCCTTCTTACTTAGGGTCAAATATAAATAGAAATTACAAAATTAGTTATTTAAGATCCCTCATGATCCAACCCAAACACTAATCCTAGCTAGTCCAAATCTATAACATAATAGCAATCTAGAAGAAATCACCAAGGAAATCTAAGCTTGTGCTCGCAAACCCACCTTGCTATCTCCTTGTTTTCTTGATGTAGGAGCATCCTAGGTATAAGGGAAATCTTGCATCACCCAAAAATATATTATTTTAGTCTTTTCTATTTTAATGAGGACTAGTAGACAAGGTGGTTACTATTTATGGGAACTTACTATTTTTAGTAAGTTTGTCATATGAGCACAGAATTTTCTCAATTTTTATAGGAAGGTTCATTTTAAAAATATAAGCCTACTATAAAATCTCATTGCTCTAGTTTAAGTATCAGAGAAGTTATTATAAATTTTTGGTGAAAAAATCTTTAGGCTCACTATTGGAAGCCTTAGAGTGCCTAGATGAGGTTGAAAAGATATATGGAAGGGAACTAGTGTAGTTCCAAGCCTATAGATCAGGAGATGTCATTTTTTGAAAAGTGTTTATAATAGCCAATCAGAGCAATGGTTTGTGAGTTATGGCCTTCAGAAGTTGGGCTACCAAAATTTATAAAATAATTTGTCAAAGATGTATTTGGTCGAGTCAATGTGTATTGTTAGGATCTATGAGCCCTAGGTATTAAGTTTGAGCATGTAGAACCTTTTTCAGCAGCATAAAACTACCTATTTAAGAAAGGCCTAAACATTGTTTAGGACAGCTCTAGGTGATAGTTCACAACTTGTCTTGCAAGTTATTGTACTAGAGGAACCCATGTGGGTTAGCATATTGTACTTATGAATTCTATAATTTTGCATTTGCAGTGCAAATAAGAAGTCCATATTTTGTTCTAGAATTTTTTATTGTTTCTTTGTTTCTATTATGAGTTTATGGTATTAAGGGGAGCACCCTGCATCAAGTGGTATTAGAGTTAGAGTTCTTGAGTGTGTGGATAGATCATTGACTATGAGGTAGTTTACACTAGGACCATGGTTTGGGCTGAGTGTGTAGATAGATTGCTGATTGTGAGGTAGTTTGCACTATGGTTTCAATAGGAGCACGACAATGCCTCCATGAAGAGAGCCTGGCAAAAGAGCTATGGGTGTTACAACTAAGGGTTTATGATCCCTAAAAAGAAAAATGAAAGTATTAGAAGAACAATTGCATAGAGGAATGAATCTTCCCATAAGAGATGAAAGTGAGGATGAGGATGAAGTAGAAGAAAATGAGGAAGTAGAGGCAGTTCTAAATCCCAAGGAAGAGAGACTTTTTAGGGCCATCTCCAATATTGGATAAAGACCTAAGTTTGAGGTTCCCAAATTTTTGGGAAATCATAACCCAAATGAGTTGATCAATTAGATCAATGAACTAAAGGAGTACTTTGAGTATGAAGATATTAATGATCCTAATAGGATCAAGTTTGCAAAGGTAAAACTAAAGGGACATGTGAAGATCTGGTGGCAAGAAATTTAGCTAGAGCAAAATAGAAAGGGAAAGGAAAAAATCACTAGATGGGATCAAATGAAAGATAAAATGAACTAATAATACATTCCTATGGATTATGATCTTGATCTATTGAATAAAATGTGAGGGTTGAAGCAAGTAGGAAAATATGTTCAAGAGTATACCAAAGAGTTCTATCGAGTTCT
This sequence comes from Cupressus sempervirens, assembly GCA_028749045.1. Classification (NCBI taxonomy): domain Eukaryota; kingdom Viridiplantae; phylum Streptophyta; class Pinopsida; order Cupressales; family Cupressaceae; genus Cupressus; species Cupressus sempervirens. The sequence goes on along the minus strand of CM053789.1, from coordinate 641,336,680 downwards.
CATTAGAATGGGCCATGTAGAAGCTGATAAGGAGAAAGTCACCCATTATCTTAATGGGTTAAGGCCACAAATTTAGGATGAGCTAAGCCTAGTTTGAAAGAGTAGTATTGAGGAGGCATACTAGCTTTCCCTATGAGTCGAGTAGAAACTGAGCAAGAAGTTTGATAGTAAGAATAGTGGAAGAAGCCATGGTGGAAGATCTAGTGGACAATCTTATGGTGGTCATAATGATGATCAAAAGACCAAGGATGAAGCTAGAAATAGAAATCAAAACTAGAGGGAAAAAAATTTCAATAATTTCCATGATTAGAACAATACAAATCAGAGAGAAAGAGGCAAAGGACAAGGATTTGGAAGAGGAACCTTCAGTGGAAAATGTTTTCACTATAGAGAAGAAGGGAATAGAGCATTTGAATGTAACCAACACCAAGGAAGGATAGACCAAAGAATAGAAGGTCAGGCAAGAGTTGTATATCTTGATGAAGATGCCAAATCCTCACATTCTCAAGATGTTAAAAGAGGAGAAGTCTTAATTAACCAAAGAGTCTTGCTAAGTGGTGGGAATTAATGAACCTAAACAAAGAAGGAGCTTGTTTTACACAAGGTATAGATGTGAAGATAAGTGTTGTGATGTGATCATTGATGGTGGAAGTATTGACAATTTGGTGTCAGAAATGATGATCACCAAGTTAAAGCTATAAAGGCAAAAACACCCACATCCATACCATATTTCTTGGGTGCAAGATGACCATAGGGTTATGGTTAATGACTAGTGCTCAGTGAAGTTCAAGATTGGAAGCTACCATTATGAGGTACTATGCAATATCATACCTATGTACATATGCCATATGTTGTTGGGTAGGCTATGGTAGTTTGATAGGCATGTTGTACACAATGGAAAAGCAAGTACCTACACTCTAACTAAGGATGGAGTAAAAAATAAGTTAAAGCTATTGAAGGATAAAGAAGAAAAGGTATGTAGTGCTCCCAGAATATGTTTTATTGATGGAAAAGAGTTTCTTAAAGGTATGAAGCATGAGCATATGTGTTTTTATATAATTCCTAAAGATATTAAAGAAGTAGAAGAGGTACCTTAAAAAGTTGTAGATATGTTGGAAGAGTTTTCTGATATTGTATTAGATAATGTACCTGACGGATTACCCCCAATGAGGAAGATTAGTCATCAGATGGATTTGGTTCTAGGAACCAATTTTCCAAAAAAAGAAGTGCACATAATGACACCAATAGAAAGTGAAGAGCTAAATAGACAGTTTCATGAGTTGTTATAAAATGGTTTGATGCAAGAGTCTAAGTCCATGTGCTATACTAGCAATATTAGCACCAAAGAAAAATAGAGAATGGAGGATGTGCACATATTCTCATGCTATCAACAAAATCACCATCAAGTATAGATTTCCTTTGCCAAGGATAGATGATATTACAAACTATTTGAGTAGAGCTAAGTATTTCACAAAGATAGATCTGAAGAGAAGGTACTATCATATTTGTATTTGAGAAGATGATGAGTCGAAGGCTACTTTCAAGACAAGGGAAGCACTATATAAGTGGTTAGTCATGCCTTTTGGGCTAACCAATGCACCAAGCACTTTGATGAGGCTTATGAATGAGCTACTAAACGAGTTTCTAGGTAATTTTTTCATTGTTTACGTAGATGATATATTTATCTTTAGTAAGAAATTAGAGGATCATTTGATTCATATTCACAATGTGTTTGATAAGTTGAGGGAAGAAAAGTTACTAATAAAATTGAAGAAGTGTAGTTTTGTAAAGAAAGAGTTGGTGTACCTAGGATTTGTAGTCTTAGGAGAAGGTCTAAAAATGGATCTAGAAAAATTGAAGGCTATCCTTGAATGGCCTACTCCAAGGAGTGCAAAAAAGGTATGATCTTTCTATGGACTAGCTACATTTTATAGAAAGTTCATAAGAATTTTTAGTAGTATTTTTGGACCTTTGATTGAAACAATGAGAGGGGATAGGAAAGAGTTTAAGTGGATTGTAGGACTAGATCAAAGTTTTAATCTATTGAAATAGAAAGTTATTTAGTAGTCTATTTTGGCACTTCTTGATTTTAACAAGTTGTTTCAAGTAGACTATGATGTTAGTGGTACTGCAATAGTAATTGTTTTGAGCTAGAAAGGTAGACCTATTGCTTATTTTACTCAGAAGTTGAATGATGCAAAATAAAATGTTCTATTTATAATTAGGAATTGTATGCTATAGTTCAAGCATTGAAGAAGTGGAGACACTATCTTGTTCCTAATAAGTGTTTTTTGTATGCTAATCATCAAGCTTTACAATATTTGAATAGTCAAGGAAAATTGAACCAAATGCATTTACAGTGGGTTGAGTTTTTGTAGAGTTATACATTTGTTTTAAAATATGGGACTAGAAAGTCTAACAAAGTCATAGATGTTCTTAGTAGAAGACAACTTTTTCTGATAGAAATGTAGATAGAGGTGGTTGAGTTCAAGAAAATTAGTACATTGTATCTAGATGATCTTGATTTTAGTGAAGAATGGAAGGCATGTATAGAACCTATTACACTTGATAGGACAAAGTGGTTGGATTTCATGATCCAGGATAATATGTTATTCAAAGGAAGCCATTTGTGCATTCCTAGAAGTTCAATGAGAGAAAATCTCATCAAGGAGAAGCATAGTGGAGGATTGGTTGGACATTTTGGCAGAGATAAAACTATAGATTTGGTTTCTAAAAATTACTACTGGCAACAATTATAGCAAGATGTGATGAAGTTTGTACAAATTTGTAGAGTATGTCAGATGGAAAAAGGAGTGAAGTAAAATATAGGGTTGTATTAGCCATTACCTATAATGGAGAAGCCATGGGAGGATGTCAGCATGGATTTTGTTCTTGGATTATTAAGGAAACAATGTGGGCATGATTCCATTTTTGTGGTGGTTGGAAAGTTTTCAACGATGACATATTTTAATCCTTGTAAGAAGACTAGTGATGTTATTCATGTATTAATTTTTTTTTTTGGAGAAGTGGTGAGATTACATGGTTTGCCAAAGAGTATAGTTTAAGATCGAGATACCAAATTTGTTGGATATTTATGGCATACATTGTGGAAGAAGTTGAATATAGTTTTAAAGTTTAGTTTATCACATCATCCATAGATTGATGGATAGACAGAAGTTGTGAATTGTAGTTTGGGAAATTTTCTAAGATGTTTGGTTGAAGATAAACCAAAAGGATGTGATATGATTTTACCATAGGCAAAAATTTCATATAATAATTATGTCAATAGGAGTACTAGTAAATCAAAATTTCATATTGTATATGGGAGTAGTCCTAGAAATGCTTCTAACTTGAGGTAGTTGGATAAAGGTGATATAAGTAGTGCTGAAGCAGAATATTTTGTTGAACATTTGAAGAACATCCATGAGAGGTGAGGAAGCACATCATGAAGATGAATAAATAGTTTAAGGCTATGGAAGATGTGAAAAGGAGATATAAGGAATTTCAAATTGGAGATGAAGTAATGGTTCATTTGAGAAAAGAGCATTTTCCAGTGGGTACATATAATAAGTTGAAGATGAAGAAGTTTGGACCATGCAAGATAGTGAACACACATGATTTTGGAAATGTGTACAAAGTAGAGTTGCATGCTAAATTGAATATTTCACCAGTATTTAATATTTCATATTTGACAGAGTATTATGAATGAGGTGATGGAGGTGAAGTTGCAAAAGTGCAATGGAGCATTCTAGTAGCTAGTTCGGCTACAAAGGAGATTGAGGAGATACTTGATAGTTGTGTTGGAAAAAGTTCCAAAAATAGAACTTATGAGGAATATCTTGTCAAATAGAAAGGAAAACTAGTTGAGGATTCATCATGGCTAGTAAAGGAGGAGATTAACCATCTTGGTTTTCCTCTGAACACCTAAGATGTGATGGGCTCACTTCTCAAATTACCCCATGTATCTAATGTAGGAGCATCTTGGGTATAAGGGAAATCTTGCATCACCCAAAAATATTTTATTTTCAGTCTTTTCTATTTTAATAAGGACTAGTAGATAGTGTGGTTACTATTTATGGGAACTTACTAGTAAGTTTCTCATATGAGCTCAGAATGTTCTCATTTTCTATAGGAAGGTTCATTTTAGAGATATAACCCTACCATAAAAATCTCATCACTCCAATTTAAGTATTGGAGAAGTTATTATAGATTTTTGATGGAAAAAATTGTAAAAAAATCTTTAGGCTCACTATTGGAGGCCTTAGAGTGCTTGGATGAGGTTTGAAAACTCAACAAAAGGGTGCTAGCACAATTCCAAGCCTATAGATCAAGAGCTGGCATTTTTGAAAAGTGGTTATAGTAGCCAATTGGAGCAATAGTTCATCAGTTATTACCTTCAAAAGTTAGGCTACCAAAATTTCTAAAAAAATTTGTCAAAGATATATTTGGCCAACTCTGTGTGTATTTTTATGGTCTATCAGCCCTAGGTATTAAGTTTGAGCATCTAGAACCTTCCCGTGCAGCAAAAAATTGCCTATTTAAGAAAGTCCTAAACATTGTCTAGGATGACTCTAGGTGACAGTTCACAACCTATCTTGAAAATTATTGTACTAAAGCACCCATGTGGGTTAGCATATTATACTTATGAATTCTTTAATTCTATATTTGTGGCACAAATAAGAAGTTCATATTTTTTTCTTGCATTCGTTGTTGTTTCTTTGTTTCTATTATGAACTTATGGTATTAAGGTGAGAAACCTACATCATTTTTAGCTATAGCCCTAGCTCTAATCCAAATTTATCCAAGATCCAAGTGTGAACTACCTCACATTTGGTGATCTATTGATGCATTCACAACTTCATCACAATCCTATTGTAAACTGCCTCACATTCAACACTCTATCTATAGACTCAGGAAAACTCACTATTCAGCTAATTTTCACTCTCAATTGAATGACTAAAAGACTCCAAAAGACCCCTACTTATACCAATCTAAGTCAAAAGTTGGCCCATAATACAAATTAAATACAAATACATAAATTAAATGCCACAAGTCAGCCTACAACATCAATTAAATGTCTAAAATTGATATCTGAGAAAAATCACTATATTTCCTAGCTCTAATTGAATTAGAACTCATTCTTAAAACTATAGAAATTAATTTAGGTCCTCTACAACCCCTCAAATGGTAAAAGGCTGATTCCCCAAGGAAAAGTGCACAACCATCGCAAAATTCATGCATAGAAACTATTGTGCAGTACTACCATAAATCAATACTCTGGGAGAATTTTTATATCTCCCAACTCATAATGAATTAGAACTTGTTCCTTGGCTCATAAATATTAATCTAGGCCCTCTTCAATACCTAAATTATTTACCCTCTCATTCATTAAAGATAATTAGTTATATAGCCTACAATAGGCACCTAAAAACCAAAAAAAGACAATTCTAGTAGCAAGGTAAAAGTAGTTCAAACTTCAAGTCAACCCATCCAATCTCTATGAAATCATGAGGAAAGGTTCCCCAATGTGTCTCTAATACATCCCTAACCATGAATAGCATAACTCCACAAATATACAATCTTGATGCTCCTACACTTGACCAATCAAGAAGGCTCAAGGAACCAAAAAGGGTCCAGTAGTGACATCCCTCTCTCCTACTCCACCAAATCAGCCAAGAACTAGGGAAATATCTAATGCTAAGAAGACTTAAAAATAAAGAGTAGCAGAAACTACTAAGCCCAGTTCCCCTAAAAAAAAGAAATGGATATTGGTTAGAGAACTACCAAAAGGTCTATCTAAGTCTATTGAAGAGGTATGTGTAGATCTATGAAGATCTTCAAGATTATCCAATTTTATATTTGTAAATTATGATACATTAGGTAATGTTGACCAAACCAAAATTTAGGAGGCTATGGTGGATATGATTTCTAATCATAAGCTAGCTCCTAGTGAAATTGAGAATAAAATTCCTAAGGTCTTATATGAGAGATTAGAAAGAAGATGATAGTAGGCAGAAGTAGAAGAGAAAGAGATAAGGACTAACACATTAGTTAAAGCTATGCCTAATTTATCCCAAGATCAAAAGGAAGCATTTTTAGTAAAGTATACGAGCATATTTTTTCATAAGTATAGAATGTTTTTGATCATATAGAATAAAATGGAAGCTATAGCACAATAGGATGAATTGCTTTGGAAAAGGATTTTTGGGTTTTCAACCAAGGTAGTAAAGAAATAAATTGTAAACATCAAATACTATTATAGTAGTGGAGAAAGTTAACATATGTTGAGTCTGCAAGGTAACATTTCACTAGTACATGCTGACACCCCCAAGAAATTAAGGAACACATATATATAGGAAGGAACCAAGGAAAAATAAACAAGTGTAGATAGTAAGACTATTTTAGCACCTCATATTAAGGAAAACAAAGGAATAAGTAGAGTTGAACTGAGTGCAACCATTGTTTTCTTGAGCACTAAAGTTTAGCATGACCAAGTGGTGACACTTCATTACCAATTCCCAAAGTAGTGCCAAGTAGAAAAACTCATTCATCAAGTAGAAGAGGAAAATCAATAAAATATACTTCACTAGATATTGAAGTTAGTTTGGATGAAATAATTGAGATTCCACAATTAGATTTGGAAAATCTCACTTTGGAACAAAAACAATTGTTGCAAGATTTTTTGGTGAAGAAGAAATGACAAGAAGAGCTAAGGAGAGAATAGAACCAAAAGCAAGTACTCTTCGATGTGAAAAATATTTTTATTGATGCATTTGATATTTAAAATTTTGATGAAGAAGCTCCAATGATTATCCAACTTGTAAATATTGTTGAACAAGTCAATGCTAGTAATATGGATTCAAATGATAACTTGATGGATTGGTCTCGAAGAAGATTTGAGAACAAGGTTGTGGAAAAATTTTCTATAACCATTAATGAGTATAAAGTGCAATTGCAAGAGTAAATATAGGTTATGATAGAACTTATACATAAGGTACAAAATTTGTACAACATTTTGTTAGATTTTCCAAGATTCAAAAGTGATCTGTAGGCACAAATAAACCATAATGAAGCTGAGATGAAGAGACCCAACAACATTATTTTATACTCAGCAGGATCTAACATTGACCATTACAATAATCTATTGAATGCTCAAGGCACAATGGTCAAGCTTAAGTTTGCTAACAACAACATGAGATCTAAATTGATCTCTATTTGGGTAAAAGTACAAAGTCATGTCACCTTTCGAGTTGACTTATCAGAACAACTAAATTTGAATATTTCTATCCAAAATTTATTTTTGTTCAAATTCATTCTAGCTAATTTATATATGGTCTTAGACTTTTTCAAATAGAAATATCTATTAAATGCATGTTTTATACTAGTTTGTATCCAAATACTAAAGAAATAAAGTTATTTTAGAAAATTGGCATTTCAATAACTCTTACTATTTTTTATGATATATTTTTATTAACATATAAAAATCATTTTACAGAGCTGAAAGTCAAGAATATTCTCATATAGAGTTTATAGTGTTTTATTTAGATATAGTATATTGTAATTAATTAATTCTAGAAGCATGTATTTTAACACTCAAAAAGATGTCAATTTTGAGAAAGAAAAATATTAAATCATATTAAATAAAAATAAAAATTGTGACATTCTAAAGGAGAGAGTCCTCTTCTAGAATGTATAGTTTTTATTTTTGTTAGAATAGATTTGTTTTGAAAAATGTGGTGGGAGATGAAAACTATTGATTTAAGTGAGTTAAAATTTGAGTCATTATAAAAGAGAAAATATAGGTCGAAAGTCAATTTTTCTTTTTGATTGTTCTAGCTATAGATGTTATCTATAAACAAGTCTAAGTTCAAATGGAAATAAGTTTATTTCCATATACTTTTGTGGGGGGAACTAAACCCCTAATTTTCAACTTTTTTTTGCAACTAAAAAATTATCTACAAAAATTAGGAAAATACACCAATTCTTATTCCAAATAATTATTAAAAATTATAGCCTAAACTTCATCCATTTCTAAAAATTTCTAAATTTTACTTCATTTTCAAATTCTAAATAATAATACCTATTTTATGTCATTGAAGATGAACAATTATAGTTTTGTTAGCCTTTTCCTTTACAAAAAGGTGACACAGGTTTGTGCTTTTACCAATTCAATAAATGATGATGCCTCATTTAGAAGTCATGCAAAAATATTTTTAATCAGCCCAGGATCTTATCAAAGAAGATCACAATCTTTCAATGACTAACATCTTAATTGATTTAGCTATATGATTATAGTAGCAAAATCACATTTCGGTATAGACACTCAGAAATGGTTCACATCTACTATTTAACCACATTTTCATACTAACATGTCCCATTTTCTCATTTCACTAATTTTGATATTTTGGACAAATTGATTCTCATTTGATTTCATTTTGACAATATGCTTCATCATTCATATCCCCTTTCAAATTAATTGTAGATTGCTTCAAAATCAATTCCCATTTTATCCAAACTTTCTAGAACCAACCCAAAACCATTTCAATATCATCAAAATCAAATCCAATCAACCCAAAATCATCCCAAATCAACTTGGAATCATCTTAGAGAAACCCATAATCATCTAAAACAACATAGAATCATCCCAAATCAACCCTAATCAACCTGAAATGTTTCAAATATCTCAAATAAATCATCATCATTCAAACGTTAGACATTGTCATGTCACTTAGTGCCTTAGAAACCTATCAAATATTTAAAAACATATCAATTTTTACCTTATTACTATCATCTCCCTCATTATCTAATCATTATCACTTTCAAGTCCCTAAGTGTTAGATCATGGCATTATACAATCAATTTAATAACATTGACAATGTGTGTCTATGTTATTAAGATCAACCTTATCAATCAGTTTCAATCCTATGGAACTTACAATGATCACTAAATGTCACATATCCTTAATACACATCATTTTCCCTTCAAATTCTATCAATCCTAATTAATCATTCAGTTTGATCATTGCTTTAATCTACACATCATTGTCCCAGTCTATCTGTATAATCATCAAAATTCATCAAAGGATATTATGATATTTATCTAATCAAATTGGCCAATCATTTACTAATTTATCCTATAAGATTAGATAATCCATAAGCTAATCATATATCATTTTGATAATTTTCATTCAACATTACTAATTATTCTTCCTATTAACCACCATTTTCAATTAATTGATATTTATTAAATAATTGATTCACCTTTGCAAACTATGGGAATTCTCAATTTCCTAAGCCCTATTTTCCACCACTACTTTCCATTTTATTAACTTCCATTTGTGTGGATATATAAATTTTTAATTCAAATATTCCACCTATTCTTAACACATGGACATGAAGTGGCATGGCTAAAATATGTCATATTTGATATATTTTATTCCTTACACATGTTTATAATAAGCCTCCACCATCATAGATTCTTGGATACAACTAGCTTTGAGGTATCATATGCACATCATAGATTCTACTCCACTTCTAGAGATGTTGACTTTCATGCATCATAGAGTCCTACATTTAGCATGTTTTTGAATAGGTAAAATAGGTTTTACAGGGATCCTGAAACCTAAAGTTTTATAGCAAAAAGAGCGAGATGAAACAGACTAAACAAATAAAAAACTGCCACAAAAGGCTAGAGACAAAAGAAGGCCCGAAGCCAAAGTACAAAAGCCAGAGACAAAAATGAAAAGCCAGGTGAACAGGCTAGTGGTAATCCATGTCCATGGCTTGCAGGGTTTCTACAACATCATTTTCCTTCTAACTGGTTGTGCCCTCCTGAATCTTGGTAGGAGTGTTCATCTGGTTCCCTTGATTCACCTGGTCACTAGCCTCTTTCTTTAATTCATCCTAGTTGAATCGTTGCTCTGTGTTCTACTCAGCATCCCTTTTAAGGCCAGTTGTAGTCAGATAGTCCCCCAGATTGACAATATTCTCATTCAAGGTGTAAAGGATGTCCACTATCTATTTAGTGATTATCTGGTGGATAGAATCCAGCCTTTGGACCTTCTACTCAAGCTGGGTGAGTCTGTCATCCTGATGGTCTCTGGAGACGCAGCCTCTATCTTTCTCCTAGCTACCCACTTGGTCCTTGCTTCCTCTGGCTTCCTAGCCCTTGTTAAAATCCTAGTTGTTGGGCTAGTTGCTCCTTTCCTTCAGAGCCTCAATTTCCAAAAAAAGTCACTTAAAGGAATGAAAGTTGTCAATCAAGTTGTTATTTACATTGTTTAGGAAGTTAAAGCCAGTTTCTTGCACATTGTCAAAGATAACCAAAAGAGTCAGGTCAATGAGCTCATCATAGTGGGTACTTTTGTCGAGGTCCTCCAGCACCTAGATTTTAGTAAATTCTCTAACAATACCCAAACTAACCTTGTCCCCATAGAAGTTCCTCTAGGCCCTCCTCTTGTTCTTTCTGATTACCTCCCCCCCTTTTTCAACCATGATTTCAATCATCTCCTCTGGGGGCAAAATGGGAACCCCCTTAGGTGAATTGGGTAGGGTGGGGCTGGGGGGCACATCAATAGGGTTGCTGGGATGATCCTGGGGTAGGGCCTAGTTCACTTTTCTTTTCTTGGGGTTAACCTTGAGGTCCATAGGGGTCACCACCTCCTTGTCATTTTCTCTCCCCTTATCTTCTTCCATCTCACTTTCCTTCCCCGTCTCTGAGTCCTCCTCCTCAAACTCTATATCAAACTCCACATCATCATCACAAGCCTCTTTCACCTCCTTAGGATTAGGAGAGGGGGGGATAGGGGGAAGACATTTGGGGCTCTTCCTACTAGGGATGTGGGGATCATGAGTAATAGGGATAGCTATGCTCGGGGTGTCAATTTTCTCTGATTTCACTACAAGTGTCCTCCAAGGCACTACCCAAAACCCCAATGGTTTTACCTCTAGTTTGGGTTTTCAAGAACTCATAAATCAGAAGTAGGAGACCCTCATGGAGGGTAGGATTTTTGATAAGGCATTTCTTGAACCCCTTTCTATTCTTGGCCATGGAGGTGAAAATGTAAAAAGGAAAATAAATTTTCACTTTGTGTCTAAAATGATTTAACAGAACAAAATGATGAGTCCTAATTCTATCAAACCTGGGGTCAAGAGTGACATATTCAATGATAATCTTGAGAACATACCTCCAAATTTTTTTTATGGAATCAATTTTGTAGTAGGTGTCAATCTTGACCAATTTTCTTTTCTTCTTATCATCCTTGACAAATTCATTGACAGCATTAGTGGATGTCTTCTTGTCCTTGTAGAAGTTCAAGCCATCCTGAGAAAAGCCAGTCACCTCTACAATAAGACCCTTAGTGATTTCGTGGGAAACACCATCAATTTTGACCCTACCATTTTGCTAGGAATCAACCATAGCTTTAGTAACCTCTACATCAAATCCATGAAGCTTCTCTATGAATTTGGTTATACCTCCCTTCTAGAGCCTTCTCCAGACCTTCCTCTTCTCTTTCCATCTCTCTGCTTTGCCCCATGGCTCTCTTCTGATCCTTTCACCCACCATTGCAATTTTTGGCTCAACTAACCCTAAACAACTAGCAGTATTTTAGAGTTTAGAGTAGCAAAAGGTGTTGAGAGTGAAAATCATATTGCACTTGTTTATGGGTTTATTTCTAGCTTCCTTCAGCTCGTGTCTTCCGTACACATGATAATGGAGCAGAGGAGGTTCTACATAACTCCAAATAATTTCTTTTTTGAAGTACAATTTTACAAATCCTATCATAACTAAAAGGACATTATGTTGGTGCCATGGATTTGCTCCTTTCGGATTAGCTCAATCGCCGCTGTCGAAAAGTCATTGTTGCTTCACCACGTCATCACCGAGTTGCTAGCAACCACTCCGTTGGCAAACCAGTTAGCGATCATGTTTGCTTCATGATAAACATGGCTGATGTGGTATTTTTAAAATTTCCTTAAGTCTAATTTTAGGTCCTCAATAATGCTTGTGATGGTTCAAGAGGTTTTTGTGACTCCTAAAATGCAATTTATTATATTTAAGGAGTCACCTTCAAGCCATAGCTACTCAATCCCTAAGGCTAGGGCCAACTTAACAGTGAACCTAGCAGCACTGACTTTAGCTAGATGATTGCTTTGGTGGCCAATAGGGGAAGAGATAGTAGTAATTCCACCTCCCAAACTATTTCTTATGATACTCCACATCCAGATGGACCTGGATTCCCCTTGGTCACCCCATCAAAATTGGCTTTATGCCAGTTCTTAGGGGGAAAAGACCAAGTAGCCTCCTATCTTCTTTTGATACTATCTTCTTTCCTAGCTTTACTATTCCATCCAACCTTTATGTCACCTTCTCTAGTTATGGCATAGTTCTTTGTCATAAGGTTTTTGGTTTTCTCAGCTCTTATAATCTCAGGGGCTTCTCTATCTTTGAATATCCTATTGTTGCGCTCGTTCTAGATTCCCCAGCAAAAGTGTGGGAGAATCCAGGACCTCAATAACTAAGAATTCAAACCTTGGTGGTGGCTTCTCCACTGACTAAAGAAATCTTGGATGCAAGTTGGAGGGCACCAGTTGAAGTCTAGGTTAGTAGTCAGATGGCTCCACACCCTGGAGGAGAAGGGGCAGTGGATGAATAGATGATTAACCATTTCTAGATCTTGCTTACAGAGGCAACATCTATTAGGTAAGATTTGGCCTCTCTTGGCTAAGTTATCTTGGGTGAGGATTTTATCTTGAAGGAGGAGCCAAAAGAAAATGTTTATCTTAGGCGTAAGCCTAGGTATCCAAGCTTTGGCCCAGATAGGTTTCTCCTCTTTACTCACAAGGGACAGATAGCTGGTGGCCATAGAGTAAAGGCCCCTTGAAGAATCTCCCCAAACTAAAGAGTCACCTTTCTGGTTGATGAAGATGACATTCAGAAAGGACATTAAAGGCTTGAGGTCCTATAAAATTTCAGCCAGATTGTGCCATTCATTACCATTTTTGTAGTTCCTTACCATCAAACCATGTCTGCCAATACACTGATCAGCCCACCTACCAAGTATGGGGTGATTTATGAGGGGTTCTTGACAGAGCTAGCTATCCTACCAAAAAAGGATTTTTCCTCCCATTCCAACTTTCCATTTAGCTCTGGATCTAGCAAGGGGAAGGGCCTTCAAGATCCCATTCCAAATATGGGATCTCGTCGGTAGCTTAGCCCCTTGAAATATGGAGTTAAGAGACAGTCTACCTAGATATTTCTTAGCCAGAATATCCCTCCAAACACATGTGCTTTGGAAGATGTGCCAAGGTTGTTTAGCTAAAAGAGATTGATTGAGGTGAGAAATTTTTCTAATACCAAGACCACCTTGGCTTTTGGGCTGGCAGACTAGGTCCCATGCAATCAGGTGGTATCTCTTATGGTCATCAGTCCCTATCCAGAGAAAATTCATCTAAATCCTCTCCATTCTTTCCAAAAACTTAATTAGAATCCTAAAAGGACTAAGGGAATAGGTAGGGAGGTCCTAGAGAATAGAGTTAACTAGAGAGCATTTCCTAGCTTGCTTGAGGGTGGCCCCTTTTCAATCTGCAAGTTTCCTGTTGAAATTGTCCATAATGCTGATCGAAAAGGAATCGAAAGGTTTCATTCCAAGAGGTAGCACAAGATAAGTCACTGGCAGGGACCTGATGCCACATCCCAGGATGCAAGCAATTTTCCTCTACCTCTCCAAAGGGGTATTGAGGAAGAAAACTAAACTCTTATCCAAATTGATAGCCTGTCCTAAACCCCTAGTGTAGAAGTTCAAAATGCTTTTGAAAGTCTTGGCCTCCTGAAAAGAGGCTTCACCCCCCAAGATAGTGTCATTCACAAATTGTTGGTGGGTGAAAGTAGAGGGTCTAGAAAGAAGGCCTTAGACCTTTCAAACTCCTATCCTAGATCTTCATCTAGATGATTCTACCTAGGCATTCCCCCAAGATGAAAAAAAGGACAAGAGATATGGGGTCACCCTGCCTTAAACCCCTTGAGGGGGAGAAGAAAGGAGTGGGGAGACCATTAACCAAAATAGAGAAAGAGGGAGAAGACACGAGCTGAGAGATGAGCTTGCATACCTAAGCATTGAGACCAAAGGCCCAAAGGACAGCAAAGAGGAACTTCCAATTGAACCTATCATAAGCTTTAGACAAGTCTAGTTTGAGAAGGAAACCTTCCTTATTGCTTGCCTCAAGAGAGTGGATGACTTCGTGAACCAATATGATGGAATCAAGGATCTGCCTGCCTAGGACAAAGCTAGTTTGCTGGGGTGAGATGATTAGGGGAAGAATGTTGAGGAGTCTAGAAGTGAGAACCTTGTAAATGATCTTGTAGAATGAGTTGCAAAGGCTAATGGGCCTGAATTTGTCCAAAGAGTCAACTCCTGGGATCTTGGGGATGAGGACAAGAAAAGTACCATTAAGTTCTTTGAGCACATTCCTAGCCCCAAAGAATTCTTGAACTGCCTTTACCACATCCTTCTTAACCACATTCCAATAAGTCTAAAAGAAGAAGGTAGGGAAACCATTTGGGCCTGGAGCTTTATCCCTTGGGAGGGAAAAGAGGGCTTGGTGAATTTCCTCCAGGGTGGGCATAGCTTTCAGCAAGGAATTGTGTTGATCTTGCAGCAAGGGGGGATGGCTACCAAGATATCCTCTTGATAAGACACAGATAGGGAGGGATTAGCTATGAGGAGAGAGGAGAAGTAGCAAATAGCTTCCTTTGCTATCTCTTCTTCCTTAGAAACTAGAACCTTGCCCTTTTTGATATTAGATATCCTATTGTTAGCCTGATGCTTAAGGATGGTCAGGTGAAATAATTTGGTGTTATGATCTCCTTCTTTCAACCAACAAACTCTAGATCTTTGTTTCCAATAAAGCTCTTTCTTAGATATGATGTTATGCAAATCTGAGAGGATTTCCTTTTCCTCCTACCTATTGTGAGAATTATATCCAAAGAGCTAGATTTCTTCCTAGATAGAATTGAGCTAATCAATTTTCTCATCTTTCTCCTAGAAAATGTGGCCAAATTCAGTTTAGTTCCAAGATTTAATGTTCCTTTTCACATTTTTCAGCTTCTGGGCAACTCTGTATATAGCTGTACCATCTACCTCAAAGTTCCACCAAGAAGAGATTTTTCCTTCCAGCACTAGATGGGAAAGCCACATATTCTCAAAGTGAAAAGGGAAGGCCCTTTTGCTAGATAGGGGGGAAATAGAGAGAGAAATTGGGGAGTGATTGAAACCCACCCTTGGGAGGAGGGATAATCTGCAAGAATGGGAAAGAAGCCATTTAGGAGATATGAGGGCTCTATCGAGGCAAACTTGAATGCTACCTACCCCAACTCTCCTATTAGATGAAGTGAAACTTCCCCCTTGAAGGTCCATATCCAAGAAGGCAAGATTCTGAATGAACAATGCAAGGTCATGCTTACTATCCTAATTCAAGGAAAGACCCCCCCATTTATCAGCATTAGAGAGAGGTGAGTTGAAGTCCCCCATGATAATCCCTTTGTTAACATTGCAATTGGAAAGGATGTCAAGGAGCTTGACCCAGAAATAATTTCTTTCCTTCTTGGTGTTCACGATGAACAAGTTTAGGATAAGCCAAGAATCATTGCTATGCATGTGAGAAACCTCACATAGAAGAGCATTGTGAGTGTTGAAAAGAGTAAATAACTTTAAGGCCCTAGAGTTATACAAGATTAGTACTCCTCCAGCAGCACCTTCCGAATCCAAGGCTTTGTAGCTAAAAGCTTTATTGAAGGATATCCTCTTAACTAGGTCCCTTTTCATCTTAGTCTCTTGTATCATCAAAAAATCAGGTCTATAGTCTCTAATCATATTTCTGACTAGATCTTGTTTATGAGCCCCATTTAGGCCCCTTATATTCCATGAAATGACTTTCATTTCTTACTTCCTGAGAAATCCTTGATGGTTCTCTGGCTCCCATCTACCAGGTTCCTTTTTGTTTCTTCTTTTAGAAGCAGATTTGAGCTCTTTCTTCTTGCTCCCTTGGGGGTTATCCCAACGTCAGCTTTGACCTTACTTCCGGTAGACACTGGAGATAAAGGAGGGAGGACTTTGTTCTACTTCTTCTAGTTCTTTTTCTTCTTCTTTACCATGCACCAGTCATCTAGGCTTACCATTGCACTACTTTCTAACTGACCTTCCCACTGGGTGATCTAGTTTGGATCTGTGTTTTTAATGAGAAGATGGAACTTGGCCTCTAGCCATTTGGGAACAAAAGGTTCTTCCCCCTTTGAGCCTAAAGGGGTCTCGGCATCAGTGAGCTTTTGGGAGAGAATCTCATCCTGGCTCTCCTTTTCTCTTGGAATAATCTAGGCCGGGGCTTCCTACCCCAAACTAAGCTATTTAGTTGCTTCCAAAAGTGGAGCTTGCACCATTGCAGAGCTAAGCTGCTTTGTTGCATCCAAAAGTGGAGCTTTCTCCTCTGTAGCTCCCATGGTTTGGGAGTGGGGACTTGCCTACATCTTTGGATCCTCCATTGAGTATGAGACTAGCATCTCCAAAGAAAGACCCTTCTCAAGGGGGGTAGCACTTGCCTGCTCCTTGGGAATGACCTTCTCAAGGATATCATTCAAGGCTTTATCCTTCTGGCTGATGGCCTTCCTCCCTTGAGCCATAGAAATTTTGTGCTTCCAAAGTGACTTCATCTTACCCTTATTGGAAAGGCGGGATGATTTCTTCTTGGCTTGGTCAGAGATGACTGGTTCTGTGGGCATCTTCTTTGTCACACTGGGGCACTGGTAGGCCTTATGACTAGCCTTCAGGCAAAGGAAGCATGCAAAGGGGATAGTTTCATAAATTATTTTTTGGTTGTGCACCCCTATTTTAGAGTGAAGAGCAACAAACTCAGGCATGTCTATTCCTTCACTCACCTCAATGCATATGTGAGCATAACTGAGATGGCATTTAGAGATAAAGATCAAATCCGTTGAGAGGATTTCCTCAAAAATCCTCATGATCCCCACAAAGGCATCCTCATTCCAGTATTCTAATGGAAATTTCGATAGTCTAACCCACACAAGAGCTTGAACAAAGAAAGAATCATTCAAGCTCATTCTGGATGACAACTTCTGAAGCACAATGGTAGAGTGGCCAAAGGCCCATTGCCCTTCACATAGAATGCTGGCAAGGTCTTCCAAGCATGAAAAGTCGAAAGACATGAAGCCTTTCTCCATAGACGTGACTAAGACCTAACCTTTGAGAGCCCATTTTTTTTTTATGTACAACCTAACATCATCAATGTTCAGTCTAGGTCCCAAAAATCTCCCAACCAAAGTAGAAGCCATAACTCGTATGTTGTGATCCACTATCTCATCCAGAATAGCAATCACGCAAGAACCTTTCATAGAATCTTGGATAATTTTAACAGGTGGGAAAGAGGACTTACCTGAAGGTTTTAACCTGAATAACGAAGACCATTTTGTCGTTCCTAGCTTGTTTGCTATGGGAACCAAAGGAATCTTAGTCGCTTCCTTGGGATGGATAGCTGGGCCCCCCTCCACGCTTTTCAACCAATCCCCTATGCCAAGATCTACCAATCTGCCTTCATCTTGCTATTTTTGTTCTAGACCAGGGACCCCGAACTGGCCAATAGAGGAGATCCTACATTTGGCATGTTGTTTAATGGCTATCATAGATATTCTAGGGGATATCATGCCAAGTTTCACATTCAAAGTGACAAGTTTCTATCCTCTCATTCAATTCTCTTCTCTTGCACTTTGGCTATAAATTGAGCCATATTTCTCTCATTTATTATCTCTTAGAACTCATTAGGCTTGAAACCATTATTCTAGTACCTTCAATAGCATCATCATATTATTATTCTTTGCTTTCAATTGTATAGGAACTACAAGAAATTAGAGCTACATCAAATGGAGAAGAAAGAAGCATATAGCTACAATTGAAGAGGGAGTTTCATTTTTTTCATTTCCTTTATGCTTCAATTGGTTTTCATGGTAGATTAGAAGGTTTTAGTGTATGTTTATTGAGTTTTTGTGTTTTCTCATAGTATGCTAGGTTATAATCCATTTTCTAGTCCTATAATTGGTGAACCCAATGTAAAGATCATGATTACTAACTTGGGTTTTTTTATTTTGTGTTTCTAAGTGTAAGTAAGTAGCTCATTCAAAGGAGTACAATATTTTTCTTCTCTTTCTTATCACACCTAGTCTAATTATAAGGCACAACAACATATTTTTTCCTTTCATTTATGTATTTTTGTAGCTTGTTTTCTCAAGTGTGCACTCTACTCTATTAGGGTACACTTGGGCCTTTAGGAAGTTGGTTTAGGTACCTAGAAGTTAGTATAACCTCTATCTATTGTTCACACCTGATCAATTGCACCAACTACACCTTTTTAGGCTCCAAGTGCACTAGGGGTACACTCTACACTATCTTAGTGCACTTGGTAGGATAGTTTAAGTTTTTCAAGTTCTGGGTATTATTTTGGTCTCATTGCCCCCTAGTTTGCACATAGTCTCCCAACTGCACTATGAAACTACCAACTACTATCTAATTGGCCCCAACTACATTAGGAGCATATTTTTCACTATTTGAGCACACTTAGGAACATCATGAGTGTTTCTAGCCTTCTAAGGTATAGTTTGCTCTGCCAGAGTGCAATTGGTTCACAAAAAGAACATGTTTTAGTTCTAATTTGTATCTAGGGTTTTAATTTCAATCTAGGACCTAGAATATTTTTTTTTTTGTTATTGATGACCTATTTTCATCATGTGACAATTTTTGGGAGAAGACACATCCATTAAAAATTACTAATTCTTATTTGTAGGACATTATCAAAGACCCATGTGCTTCATCAAAATTTGTGTGTGGCTTTCTTGGATTAGATAACACTTTTTGTGGTGCTCTAAAATAAATTTTATCTTCCATTGAGTATCTATTCATTGTTTATAACCCTAGGAGTCCCATGGATAATATCCTCTCACCTTACTATTTGTGGATCTTGGGTGCATGAGAAATCTATACAATATCTTTAGAGAGGCCTTCCTAGGAACCAAGACTCACCACTTGGTCAGTCCCAAGGGTCAACCTTGAAGTTATAATAGGCCAAATAAAGGTCTACACTTTAACTACTATAACAAACACTATATGGTTAATGCCATGTCGATCGTATTTTTTCATGATAGCTCTCCTTCAGTACCCTTATGGTGCATTAAACTCTAGTTCTTGGGGCTAGGAGACCTTCTATGAAAGTTTATCATCCACTTGCTAAATGTGTAGAAATTTTTTTATTTCCCCCCTTGGGATTCATGATAAGGTCTTAACCACCCTTTGTGTACTATAAGTTGAGTGGTTGTATCAAGCATTGACAGATAAATCTTTTTGTGGAACAACAACCCCACTCTAACAAGTGGTTTTAGAGCTTGGTCATAGGTTCAAATCATTAGACCCTTAGGTAGCGCTGAGGGGTAGATTGTTATAAATTTGTTCAAAAATCCCCTCAAGATTTGTGATAAGGGCTTAACCACCTACTATGTACTATAAGTTGAGTGGTTGTATTGGGTATTGATAGAATTGTCCTTTAGTGCAACAACAACCCCACTTTAATAGAATGGAGTGCCTAGAATAAATACCTTGTCTTTATGATCAAAATCCCTTCTATCCACTAGCTTAGGGAGGTTACCCATGCCTATGAAGAAATACCACATTCTCACAATCCTTATTAGAGTCAATAGTCCCTTGGGAATTAGATCTTGGTAGCCCCAAGAAGTGAGTGCATTGTAAGGGGGTGCATGTGGTGCTAAGATTGTAAATTGTCTTCTTTGGATAAGTGTGGTTGAACCTTGGTTCAAGTGGGAATTTAGTGGATATAGTCTTAAAGCATAGGTTGTGATGTGTCTTTCAAGTTTAACAATAACTACTCTTATTTATTGTGTCCTGTGTGTGTGAATAACATTAATCAAGATAATACCAAATCTAAAAACTCACACCAAAACAAATGTCAACCTTAGATACTATCAAACTTTTCCAAAACATTACAACATTTCAAACCATTTTGTCAAGGACTTGAGACATTAGAAACATGGAGACTTGTAACCTAGGAGTCCTTAAAATGATTTAGGGTTCATCCTTACATAATATACGATTACATTGATCATTATAGACCTCATTTTTCATCTTTTAGTCCTCATATTGCATTCCTTATATTTTATATTGCATGCCTTAGGCTTCATTTTTGTGTCTCATAGTCTTCAACTTTCAGCCCTCAATCTTTATATTGCATCTCCTAACTTTCATTCTTGCATACCCCATCTCTTATTTTGTATATCTTAGCCATCATTGCTCATATCCTAACCTTATATTTTTAGCCTCATTCTAATTGTAACATTGTCCCCTTTCATCTAGCACTCTAGAACATCAATCTAGAAGCCACCAAGTCTAAAATCACTCTAGCTTTAGACCACTTTACCAACTACACTATCAAACCACCAACTCTACTTTAACTAGCCCCGACTACACCATGAGCATAGTTGGATATGTTTGAGTGAACTTGGTTTCTAGAACACCTAGTTTGGTCTTCTAGATATCATTTTGGGACTTTAGGAGTGTCACCAAGTGCTTGAATAGGCCCCCTTGCTAATCATGTCTTGACCTTCATTCTACATATCCTAACCCTAGTTTAAAAACCTTAGGCTTCATTCCTTAAGTCATAAACCTTATTTTGAATATTTAATCTGATCATAACATCATCCCCAACTAATTATCTCTCTAGTATAACAATATGATAGTCACCTAGTATAGGATCAACAAACCTTCAACCTAGCTTCCCAACTATGGTATGAAACTACCAACTGCACTCAAACTAGCCCCAACTACACCATAAGAATAATTGGTATTCTTAGAGCACACTTAGTACTATCATAGCACACTTGGTGACTAGAATGACCATTCTAGACCTCAAGACTATATTCTGGGACCTAGAACTAGCTCCAAAAGCATGTGTAGGTCCTTATGCTAAACATAACCAAAAACATCATTTTACATCCTAGCATCCTTTCATATTTCATATCCAATCCACATAATCCACATTTTGATCCCCCCTAAACCTCATTTTGAATCCAAAAATTCTCGAACTTAGTAAAAAATTAGAACAGAGTACGAGTCATACAGTATCTCCTAATGTTGATGGAGAGGGATCTTGACCATAGTCCTTTTTGTCATTTTATTTGGTGAAAATTTATCTATGTCTTAATAGATTTGACCTTGTCATATTTATCAACTTGATCTTTTTGATTTTTTTAAATCTATTTTGGTCAAGATCCAAAGTCCATCTTCATAAGGTATAATTCTTAGATTAATACATTCCAAATATTTTTGCTAAGTCCAAAACCTTGCATACACCCTTCTCATATGATTTTAATATCTTGAGTCTCCCTAAATATTATTCTGATCAACCCTAGTTGCATGATCACTTCATCTTTTCTAGTCCAAAACCCTAGCATCTCTTCCAATATCAAAATCCAATTAACTTGTCCAATGATCAATTTATCTAAATTACTTGTCAAACCCAACACCCTACTCAATCTCACATCCCTATATTGCATATCATAAACATCATTATCAATCTTAACATACTTCCCTTTGCATTATCCACTTTTCATACATCAACCTTTAACTTCATTCCTAAGTCCAAAGTCCAACTCTAATTTGCATTTTTCATACCTTAGCATTATCTTCATACCCCTTAGTCAAAATCCAAAATGTCATTCCATTTGCATTTTTGCATCGTTACCTTGGGTCATTTACATCTTCCATATCATAAACCTAAGTCATTCTTTAGTTCCTTAGGTTGCATAACACTCCAAATCCCCTAAAAATCTAAAAACATTCATATTTTGCATACCCACTTCTAGGTTATCACACTTCTACCTATTTGACCAATTGCATACTTTAAGTGTGCAGTTTGTAGTTTCAGAGTGATCTTGGTAATTAGAAATTTTATTTTAGCTTCCAAAAACCTAAACTACATTTCCACACCTTGGACCGAATCCATAAATCATAAAAAAAAACTTAGATCATCCATTCTTTGTGTATTTGTCACCCAAAAACCTTTTCTTACCAACTGCATACCTTCTTGGCCCCAACTACATTAGGGGTGCACTTGGTACTATCAGAATGCAATTGGTAGTTTAGGTGCATATTTTGGGGGTAGAGAGTCAATTTTGACATTTTTCTATTGCATCTACATCTTTAGATATCATGCCAACACTTACAAGGAAACAAGCAATTTATAGACTAGAAGAGTTATATCAACCCTTATTTTTTGAAGTAAAAACACAAGAACATCTCATACAAGGTAGAAGAAGACTTAGAAACCTCAACAAACACTTGACATAGATCAAACCAAATCCTCACAAACTTTTCTTGTGGACCCATTAAGCATGTATCCATTGAACCCTAACCATCAATAAATGACAACCAACTATCAACAACACATCCACCATGAAGTTCCTTCAAAAACTTCTCCTACACATGGAATGGTTCAGTGGAGCCTTGATTTTGAACCTATATTTGTACCTATATCACAAGGATGTGGAATTGTACCTACAACACTAGAGGATGAGGAAACTCACTCATTCAAATTTAGAAAATCTAGCAGAAGTACCTTCAATCATTTCAACAAATAACAAGGTACTTTACACTTAAGTGATTATTCTGACATTGACTATGGTATCACTAACAAAGAAATGCTTAGGGCTCACCAAGATAAGACTTTTTGAAAGAACTTTAAACTCTTGAAAGCCCAAGAAATGATAAAATTTAATCCAAATTTGGAAGGACCTAAGTCTAAACATCAAGACAATCCAACATTTGAAAACATGAAACCTATGATGAATTTAGACTTTGACAAGGGGAAAAAACCTTTGGAGTTTTCAAACACAAAGATAACATCTACGAGATCTCACCAAGAATCATCCATTGAGATTCTCCAAAGTACTTTCAAACACACTAATATCAACCTCTTGTTTAATGAACCTTCATCAATCAATGGAAACAAAACTCTTCCAAAGTATCCCAAAAGGACATTAATGATTGACCTCAATCAAGTAATGAAACACTAAGAAGTGTCTAGGGGTACTTACACCACAGGGATACCAAACTTACCTCCTTTGGAGGAAAATCAACAAATTCCATCATCACTCCTAACTCTACTGACTATTATGACATCAAATATAATGGAGCCCCCAATGAGTACACCATGTGAAACATCAACACTTATTAAACAAAAAAAAACCTATTGACACATAGAGGAAGAGTCTTATTGGAATTTCACCCATTTCCCAAAGGAATGTGGTCCATTTCCATATTAATATGCTGTCTCAAGGTGAAACATCAAAGACCCAAATGTGATGTTCACCTCTAAAGGACATAATTGACTTAATTCAAGTGGGAAAAGGAACCAACATTACTAATGCAAAACCAAGTCAAAATCCACCTAACTTGTACACAACATATCAATATTAACATCCACAACAATAAAAAAAACCTCAAGTGGTGCAACGACCTAACATCTCTAATGCAAAAACTAGTCTAAATCCACTTGACTTAGACATGATGTACCACCAAAATTCCAAAAACAATAGGCTATGTTTGATCAAAAACAAGAGAAACTAAAACAATAATTAGAATACCAAAGATTCCTAAAGAAACAAATTGCCTATCAAAAATAATTGTTGCAACAACAATATGTGCCACAATGACCTCAACAGATACCTCCACAACAACAGTCACATACATTGCCTCACATTCCACCAACACAAGTATCTCAACAACAACCACAACAAGTGATGGTACAACAATCACAAACTATAATACAACAACGACCTTTCTATATTCAAGATGCTACGGTACCTCCACCTCCTATTGATACATCACCTAAGTCTTTAGATAGAGAAATGTTAGAACCAAGTAGACATAACTCTCACCATAGAAAAAGATCTACTCATAGACATAAAAGACTCAAAGAAAGGCTTAACACTCAACACCCAAATGAGGATTTAGTACAATAATTCAAACAATTAGCCAAATAAATTGAGGCATTGGAATTCTAGAAGAAATAAGTCCTATATACAGAAAGGGATTTACATTCTAATCCCTTTGAAAAAATCTTCATATGCCTCTATTCTAAAAACATTTCAAGGTGGAAAGATTTGAAAAGTGTCAAGGAAAATACAACCCAATTAACCACATTAATGCATTTTTTTCCTCTTGTACCAAACTCAATGACAAGAAAACATATCTCATGATACTATTCCCTCATACTCTCAGTGGGCCCACACATGAATGGTACTCCAAACTACCTAGTAATATCAAGTCTTGGTCAGAATTAGTAGACATATTCATATCCCACTTTACCTTCAACATAATAAATGAGGTGAAACTATTTGATCTATTATAAATAAAATAAAATATATGAGATCCATTCATAACATTCCTATTATTTTTGAGAAACCTTCTTAGTCAATGCTCCTTGAATATTCTTGAAGAACAAAAAGGTAATTTGTACTTTGAAAACCTAGTCCTTGATTTAATATATGAACTCAAGATCAAAATTCCAAGCACCATTGTTAAGTTAATGAAAAAGGAAGCTAGAATTGAAGATGTGCTTATCCATAAGGGTATCCTCAAAAAAAACAATGAAAAAACTAATAAAAATCCTCTAATGACAAGGAAAAAAAATTCTTCAAAAATAAGAATATAACCAATGATGTTATTGTGGATGCATGAATGATTAGTATGACACAACCTCAAATGATTGTTAAAGGTCCAAACCCTACAAATACACAAAATCCTAACCAAACACCACCTTAACAATAGAAGATTGAGACCTTAACACAAGATGAACTACAAAGACACCCCAGAAATAGAGATAGAAAATTTACACCCTTGGGGATACCACTTGAGACTACACTTCAATAATTTCCAAGCAATAACTTCTTGTTGTTACCTCTAGTCAAAGATGAACCATCAAAAAACCCTCTTGATGGGATGATAAAAAATTCTATGATTACCACCACACCAAAGGACATAAGACCACTTCATGTTTTCAACTTAAACATAAAATCCAAGACCATATTAATGATGGCATGATCACAATTGATCCATCACTATTAGCATTCAATTTTGATCATACTAGTTTTAAAGATCCTTTTGGTAATCATGACAAAGGGAAAGCATCTAGTTCAAACTCATCTCCTGGGATAATGTAAAATACACCCACACTAGATATGACTACACCATCAACTATTTCAATGATTCCAAATCTTGCATAGCCATATTTACCTCAAAATATGGAGACCCTCACTATGTTTTCACCACCCACTGCACTTGGATTACCTTACCTATAGCTTGAACTAGACCTATCAACCTAGTTAGACCTACCACCTCTACTAGACCCATAGTGCTTGAAAGACCTACTAATCCTACTTCTTCATATTACAAGTGTGTAGACCATCTTGGACAAACCCCTATGGAAATATCCATCCTAGATTTTCTACATGCATCATGCTAGCATAAGAAGATCCTTGACCAAGATTTAAAAGAGTCCATAATACTAGAATCATAATAAAGGCCTATGATGACAATGAACACTTCTCAAGAGTGTTATCATATTACCCTTAAGAATTGGTCCAGCCAATGAGAATACATTATTTCAAGTCCTCGATATCAAAATGAATCCAACATGATACTAGGATGCCCTTGAATCCATGCTATGAAAGTGGTGCCCTCTACATACCACTAGTTCTTAAAAATTTCCTATAACAATGTAGAGATTACCATCCTTGGCAATCCAAATCCTTTCCAATTTTTTGCTAATCTAAGAGATGCTATTGCATACCAAGTCCCCAAAACCAATGGAACACAACCCATAGATTCCTCTAAATATGTGGACACTAATATAATCCCTAGTAAGGCCACCAAAAAGTTGAAGATTGAAGACAAAGGGTGTGGAGACTATTTTATGTCTCAAATATTCCACATGAGAGAGTCACCACTTTCTCCCCAACCTTATGGTAAATCACAACTATTACAAGAACAACATTTTGAGATCAATACACAAAATACCACTTCTATCAATTTTATTAGTGGAGGTTCCCTACATGAAGAACATGTCTATGAGAATACATATATATGTATTAAGAAAGGAAAACTAGAACAAGATATTGTAATTTGCAAGTGGGAAGTGTAGTTCTAAAGGGGGGTTGAATCAAAAGTAATAAACTCTAACCAATAAAACTTTTAACTTTAAATCATTATATGCATAAACACATAGAAATAACATGTAAAGAAAATGCATTCATATAAACACTTGACACTAGATACTAGGGTGGGGATGACACCCACTAATCTTCACTACTGCAACAATAAAGTTCACTTGTTAAGGTTACATATTTTGACCATTCTCATGATCTTCCCTATGAATGGCCTTCCTTGTTGAAGTCTTACAAGGATTGTTAGATCCTACCATGTTAAAGGATTTTAACACCCTGTCAAAAGTGTGCCTAGCTAAAGGACTTTAGAACACTCTCTTGGAATGTCACCCTGTTAAAGGATTTATACAATGGCTATTAAACTGACCTAAGTCCATAGGATTTCATTTTGCTATAACAATTGTTAGAGAGCACAATAAAATGTTTGATCTGATACACTTACAATATGATATTGCTGATTTCATATCCTTGTTCTATCCAATTTGATCCTTACTGATCTGGTATGAAAAATTATGTAACCTTGATTCTTTGTTTTGCTAATTGATTCTATAATTCTATCCTTCTTCAAAGTCTCCTTCAACTTGATCAATTCACCCCTTTCACTTCCTTCAAATCTTTTTATAGAATTATCTCCCTGCATGCATTCTCTCTCACACACTGTAAGGTATGGGGCTTCATCTCCTTTAAAATGATTTCATGACTTAGGGTTAGGTATGAATCTACAATTAAGATTCATCCAATTTTCCAACTTAATCCTTCCATTTTTATCATTGGTTGCATGTTGATTGCATAGGGAATCCAAATAGATTTGATCTTATCTCTAAGCTTTGAGATCTATCCATATGTTAGCTCAAAAATGGTTGACATCTTAGTTTGTGAAGACACAAACTCTTATGCTAATTCTATGTTTCTCAGTATTTACTAATTACTAATGCTTGGCACATACTAAAATTTTGTCTTGCTCAACACTTGAACTTGCTCGGCATCTATTATTCACTCGACACTTGAAACTTGCTCAGCTCTATCCATCTACTCGGCACTTACTATTTACTTGGCACATGAGTGACTTGGCACTCATTGCAACTTAGCATCTATATTATACTCAGCATGAACTTATAAAATTTCTCAAGTGTTTTGACACTCAATTGCTAAAACCAATCTGAGATCAACAATCTCCCCTTTGACATAAGTGGCAAAAATACTTAACTATACATGATGAATCTAATCTCCTTGAGTATAATATACATTCTGTTTGGCATATATACAAAATTTCAAAACTATTCAAAATTTTGTGAAGGACTATATACCTCAAAATTTTGTAACTCCCCCTGAGTTAATGTGCCTTTTCTTTATCCAAAATCTCTTTGAGTAGAGTGATTTGTCTCTATTGATACTCCTTTTATTTATTCTAAATTGTGATACTCTATATCTAATATGTCCTGATATGCCATGTTTCCTATTGTTTTATCTATTTTCTCTTCTCCTTTCTTCTATCTATTTATTTTATAACTCCCCTTTTAATTTTGGCTCCCCCTTTCACATGTCTCCCCTTGCAAATTAAGTTTCCTTTTGGCCTAATTTATCTATCCCTTCTTACAATTTCTCCCCCTTTTTGACACTTATGTCAAAGGGTCTATACAATGACTAAATATTTTGCTAAGAAGGTTTTTCTTACTTCCATTACAATTCTTAGAGCAACATCCAAGTTTAGTATTGCAACTTCTACAAATTTGATTTGTATATTTGTCTCTACTACAAGGTGAACTAAGCCATCTAATGTTGAAAGATTAGGATCTTTCTTCAATACATTTTCTACATAGGCTAGTTCCTTTTGGATAACTTCCATGTGAGGGGTTAGGGTAGCTTGGATTTGAACTAATTTGGCTCTAGTATTAGCCTCTTCTACTATTAATATAGCTAATTCCTTTAGTGTGTGAAGCATTATATGAAAGTGCTTCTCACTTTGAGCTGGATCTTTTGGAAAATGTATGCCTAATGCTTTCAAATTTCTTTCCAAGCTCATTATTCTTTGGCTGGTTTCTTGTGTGAAGATTGAAGGATCACACAACTTTATGTACAGTGAGAATATATTCTCAAGTACTATCTTCACCTTTTCAATTTTCTTTGCCATCTCTACCTGTGATAGTGCTATTTCACTACATATTATTTCATTTACCTTTTCTTGGAACTTTTTCTCATACCATTCCATGAGTTTTACATTTATCTCCTGGTCTTCATTAGTTACCTGTTCAACAACTTCTAATAGTTGTTCCAATATTGGCTTGGTTTCATCAGGTGCTTGCAAGCTAAATGCATGTAAAAAGATGTCTTTCATCTCAATTGGTGCTTGCCTTTTTTTATAGTCATTTTTGAGTATCTCCTTCTTCCTCTTCCTCTCTAATGCCTCTTGCACCTCATTAATCTAGTCCATGTTCATGGTTGCATAGTCATACTTTGGAATGACTATTTCTTCATCTAATGTAGGGTCTTCATAGTGAAGTTGTCATGCCCAAACTACGAGGGAAAAAACAAACACACTTTTTTTTTTATAAAGATAATTAAAATGGTCAAGTGGATAAGTTTGTGATCATAGTTTAAGTATAGGTTCTCTACATTGTTAAATTAATACTCTCGTTATTACGTTGATATTGAGAAAAGTTTATGACATTACATTAACTTATAATGATATGCGAAAATTACTTAAATAAAAATGAGTATGAATAGAAAATTAATTGCAAAATCAAATTAAATAAATTCCCCATTTAAACTTATTTCAAAAAGGCAATCAACCCTTCTATACTTTATTTAATTAGGACGGACTAAAACAATTATAACAATTAAAACAAAACACTACTATCTATACTTAGATTAAATTAACATTAATGTTAAAACAACTAAATTACATTAAATTTAACTAATTCAAAAGTAATAAGAATTTAATCAATAACATAAAGTAATGATAAAATGTAATATATACTACTAACTAAAACAATTTTAATAAATTAAAACAAATTTGTAACTAACATGCTAACTCAAACTATCTCACAATTTAAAATAAATTTAACTAACTACTAATAACAATTTAGTTACATTTTAAAACTAACTAACTAACTTCACTTAAAATAAAACTAAATTAATTTAAAAATTAAACAAAACCTATAACAACTAACTAAAAACTAATGACAAAATAAAAACTAACATGTACATTATATTAAAAAACTATATTTAAATGCCAACTATCTAATAGTCTATTATATACTAACGTGATAAAGCAAGATACTAGCTCAAACAAAGTCTACTAACACCTCTAAAAAAAATTGATACAATTTCTACTAGAAAACAACTAATTTCCAACTTCTACTTATAATCTAAACACTTCTTATTAATACTAATTAATACAAATGACACAACATCCTAACATTAATAATAGAATTTAATTAACCTTTTCATAATTTATTTAAATTTAGAACATACTAAAACAAATATACTAATTAGAAACAATAAGACAATTTTCTTTGAACTCTTGTCCATCATTACTTTCATAAAGCTTAAGCACTAATATTAATATTAAATTAAATGTTATTAACATAATATAAAGTAGTCATAAATTACAACTAACAAAAAAAAATGGTTTAAAATAAATAAAATACTAATCTAAATTCAATCTAACAAAATCTTAATCTAACTTAAATAAAACAATTAACATAATACTAAACTAAACTTACAACTCTATTAAATTAACTAACTTAAACCAACTTAGTTAATTACTACAAACCAAATTTAAAATAACTTACAATAAAATAAAACTTAAAATTAAATTAAACTAACTTAAAACTAACAATGATCTTAACATTAAAAAAAAACACAAAACAAACTAAGCATCTATCCTACACCCCTGCTATGCCCCCCTATGCCAAGTGGCATGACAAGAGCCCCACCTGCCAAAGGTTTGCGTGCTGCCTGAGGGCCTGCGCACACAGACCTATTCCTTCCTTTGTCCCACGCTTCAAAACATGCGCCGACCACATCACAATCAAGGTGATGACCAAGGTAACGTGGGGAAAGAAAAGACTAGCTTAAACATTAATAACAAAATTCAAAATCCAACCATGAGAAGAGGGCCAATACATTCCAATACAACCTGACCACAGTACATGGACAAGGTGGAGGTAAAGTGACATCACCTTGGCAGTTAGAATTGACTTTGAAACTAAACTTATCAAACACATTAACAAGGGTAGCGCCAAGTAGGAGAAGGTTAATTGCATAAAGCAAAGTGGGTTAGAAAGATATTAGCCCAATGTTTTCATGAAGATTTATTCCTTTGTTTATTTAATTAAATATTGAAAGCACATTTATATATTTAATTTATGGTTATTAGAGATTCTTCAAGATTCTCTGTTACCCAAAAGGTAACAATATGTTTCTCTCATACAAATTCCAGAGACTATTTGGCTCTTGGATACAACTTTTTTTTGTCTAGTTTTTTTTCTAATTGTGGATTTACAAAGCAAATGTAATATTTTTCTTTGGTCTATATATATATATATATATATATATATATATATATATATATATATATATATATATATATATTTGAATAGATTTGAAAAAAGCATACCATAATTTGAGTCACATTAACACCATAATCATTTGTTCTCCTATAGGGCTTAAATTGAAATAATTTGGCCTTTGTCATTATTTCTTTTTAAAGAAAATCTATAAAGACTTGTTACAACCTTACCATACCATGAAATTGAATTATCCATTTTGTTCAATAATGCCATAATTTTTTGATTTTAATAATCATGAAAACTAAATCTACATGCATGATCATAATTTTTGTTTTCAACATAATAGAAAACTTGAAATTTTGTCAAATTGAACATCATCAATTCCATCCTAATTTTGATGTGCATCCATCTAATTTAAAATTATGATTGAATCACATGTTAGACAATTATACTCAACACCAATTTTATTGGCAAACCTGATTCAAAGGCTCAGCTAGGAAAGAATTAGGAAGAAAACCCAGCTTCGTTGCCAATCCAACAAAGTTTGAAACACCAATTTACATAGGATATCAATCCCAAATTTCAACAATATAATTGAATTTTCTTCATGACCCTCATCAAGGGATTCATAACAATTTCTGCAACAAATTTCTAGAACCATGGATGGAACATAATTTAGATTAGGTGACAACAAGCATGACCAAGAACAATTCAACCATGCATATTCACACAAGGTTATCACTGTATGATTTACAATGAATCAACACTAGGGAAAGGTGGATTCTTCCAACCAAGAGAATTCAAGCACAACACCAAACAAATGCCCAATCGGGGCTATAAACCAAGAACTTATGTTCTTCCATTTCAACATAACATAATCATACAAGGTTTGTGCTGACAGGTAGGGGCCCATAACACCCTACCCTTTCTCCCTCTTCTCATCCTGGGAAGACACTCTACACTAGTTGGAGTCCAACTAAATAGACCTTTCCCAAAATTGGTCACTTCTTCCCTATCTAAGGGTGAGTAATACCAAAACACCCATGCAAGAAAATCTCAAAATTTCAAACATAAACATGAAAAGAAAACATCCAAAATAACATGGTTTTCAAATCTTCCCAACATACCCACAAACATACAAACATTCCAACAACAACAAGGTAGCATAAGCATGAAACAAGAATGAAATCTGAACAAGGGAGATGACAATTCCTACCTTCACAAAGAGGTAATGGCAATGAACAAGTTTGAGTAGAGCTTTCCCCTTCCTTGCTCCAATCTTCCAAGACTCCTCTCTAAATGTAGAGATTGGGTAACAACCTCTACTAGACCAAGAAGGGCCTCTAAATAAGCCTCAAACTCAACCACCAAAAGGATCAATAACTTCTCCCACCCACTTACAATTCTAGAAACTCCTAACTCAACCCACACTATGGTTAAACACTAAGTGGAGGTGGGGTAATGAAACTCATGGTAGCCATAGTCAATTTTCGCACAAAAGAAAAAAGAGACTTTTTGAGTGGCCTCAAAGTCAATAAAAGGGGCTTAGGGGTTGGAAAAGACCCCTAACCCATACCCATACCCTTTGGGTATAATTATTTCACGTTTTAAGCCTTAGGAAAAAGGTTTAGAGCCAAAAAAAGGCTAGGAAATAATTAGGACCAACTAACAACTCTAAAATGCAGATTAAGCGCTAATCCAGATTAAGGATGACTAAACTCGATTAAGAACTCAATTAGCAAACTGACACTAACTTAAACTGACTTAGATCCATGGGTTACATAGCTAACCCTAACTAGCATGCTAAAGAGCACCAATAATTCATGAGTGTCAAGCGACACTAAAAGAACATAGTTACGAACATTAGCATTCACTAAACACAGAGAGATACATACATACATCTCACAGTACAATACTTGAATTACGAACAACAAGGTTTCCAAAATTAACACATAAAGATCAGTTCTATTTCTCCGTCAGTTTCCTTAGCTAAAATATCTGCACACTCATTGCACACATCAGTAGTCCTGAAAATCACATGTACATATGTATATATACGTATCAAGAATACGTAAATTAAAACATCCATCTATAACAAAAATCAGGGTCTCTCTCATCCTATTCAATTCTTAACCATTTAAAATATCTTAAAGCAAAATGTTAATCCTACCTTTTACTTAATTCATCGACATACATATACCTAAAATATTAAATGAGAAACATCATTTGAATATCTTAAAGTAACATCACATAGCATGAGATAATATAATATGTTCTAAGCATCACATAATGTCTCGACATCTCGAGTCATGAGTATCAAAATGATAAGGTAACATCTAAGGCTACGAAGGGTCAGGGTGAGCCCTTACAGAAGTACCCTTGCAACCTTTATAGAGCTCAAGCCTAGTGCTAAAATTTGGAGTGGTATTGTTTCAATGCTTAGCTTTTGAGGCATTCTTGTAGGAGTCCCAATAGTTGGTAGATTTACCAAAGTTTTAATTGCTTCTTGCTCCTTTTCCTTTGGAATCTTGTTCTCTTCCTTTGATTTGTCTTTATCAAAAACTATTATTTGTGGTGGTGCACCTTGTACTTGTGTAGTAGGAACCAAGGTATCTATCTATCCTATTTGTTCCTTTGTTTCCTCCTTGGCAGTTGTAGCAACTTTAACTATGGAATCAACCTTAGTTGATGTATCTTGTAAAGCTTGCTCTTTAGGTTGTCCACTTGCAGCTATAGGAATGACAGAACATGTTTCTTGTTTTGTCATCTTGTCCCTAGTTAGGTTAGCTACTACTTTCTACAACTCATCTATACTAACCAATACTAGATTATTGCATAATTGAGCTTGTAGAGTTGATTGGTCAAGGATCTTCTTAAGATCCTCTATAGTCAATGAATTGATATTAACTAGAGTTTTTAGGGACATTCTTCACTTTGATTGTCTCTGTAGGTGTGTTTCTATCATGTGAAGGGATTGGAGGTGGAAATTGTGTGTCTTGCACACTCTGATCTATTTGTTGCTCCTCAACAGTTGCCATATCATCTCCCTTTTGTGTTTCCTCCTCCACTGTGTCATCTGCTTTTTCCTTCTCACCTTCTCCTTCATTATCATTGTCATCCTCTTCTCCACTATTTCTTCCCTTAAACGGATCTTCCTTTCCTTCTTTAATAGTTGTTAGGCCATAAATAAACTTCCACATTTGAGTGGACTTCTTGACAACATCTTCATCTTATTTTGAAGAATGCTAAAGGCTCTATATTTGGGTGCAAATTTGCTCCTATGCTTCTTATTGGAATTTATTATTTTCCCTTTTGTGAGCTTAGGCATTACTTGAGCTATTGTAGACTCTCTTATTTCCTTTTCCATGTTAATGCAATAATGTCATTTTATTTTCAAAAATAGAGTACAAATCTTTGGCCATTGAATTATCAAGTTCAAGTGGGATGTTCTTGAACTTGGCCATCATGGTTAATACTAATTCTTAAACCATGTTTTGTTATTCCCCACTGAACTTATTGAAATCAATTTTCTTTAAGCTAGTTAAGTCTACATTATCTTTAATATTATCATGATTTTTTTCTAAATCAGACTTGGTGGCATGACTTACCACTTCAAATTGGTTGTTTTTATCTGATTCAGTCCTTTCTTCATTAAATTCAAGAGGTGCAACATATTTTCTTCTTATCTTCTTCTACACTAGACTTGATTTCTCAGTAGCCTTCTTCTTCTCTTTAGTTTTCTCTTTTTCCTTTTGGGTGGAAGCCCTTATGTTCGTTCTTGTGCCTAGGGTAGTAGGCTTGGCTAGGCTTGACTTTGTACTCTTTTTACCCTTAGGCTAACTAGTAGGTTGTTTCTCAAGTTTTCTCTTCTTAGGCTTTGGTTTAGTTGGTGCTTCCTTAGCTTTCTCTTCCTTAGCACCTTCTTCCTCTTCATCTTCTCCTATGCCTTGTGTTAAAGCAAGTGGCTTCTTGCCCTATTCTTCTTCTTCTCCTTCTATAGTCCACTCTTTGAATTTTTCTTTAATATTTTTAACCAATTTATCCTTTTTCTTTAGAGTTGAAACAATTTTCAACTCCATTTCCACTTTAGACTTTACAACATCAAAAGTACCAAAAGGTTTTTCACTTTTATCAATCTCTTCTACAAGCAATGTTGTGATTGTTGCTGATGCCTCACCAATGTTTAGCTCATATCCTAATGGTCTTAGCCATCTCACTCTTGGTACTACTACTTGAATATATGTATAATCAATTTCAACTAAGAAACAAATATCATTGATGTATTGGTCTACTAGGGAGACTGGAATCCTTAGTGTTTTCTTCATGTACTTCTTAAAGTCCTCAAAATAGCTTGTCATGATGGTTTCAAAATTGGCTCCCATTTTCTCTATGTACTCATTTATTTGTATTGCTATAGACCTATTAGTCTTCTTACCTATCTTACCAAAAGAAGGAAATTCATTCTGAACATAGAAAAAGACACATATCAAGATTGATTCAAACTTACACTAAACACTTTTTGATCTTCTTATTACTCCTAGGTTCTCCATAATCTGTTGCAGTTGCAGTTCTGCTAGATCATATGTATGATCCTTCTTAACACATGTGTATCCCACCTCAAATGCAATGCATGGTATACTATTTAGTCATCTTTACTGATAGAATTTGTGGAATATGACCCTAACTACAAATTCTAGAAGTGGATCTTTAATTGTGTCAATGGTCATGCCTCTTTTATTCCACTTTTCCCTAGTGTTCTTCTCAATGGCTTCTTTTGAGTCATTCCTTAGGGTCTTTGGCCTTTCTAGGGTTGGATATCCTATCACCCTATGTATGATTCTCTTTGACAACTTAATAGGTCCACCTTTGAACCATATGAATCCATCATGAATCCTACTCTAAACTATTCTTATCCACTCTGTTTTGAAGACTGCATGGAAATCTAGGGCATGGGTTAAACCCTTGCTTTCAACAATCTAGAATTATTCCTTCAATACCCCATTCTCACATAGTTTTTTGTAGGCTTGATGAATCTCCATATCACCAATTTCGCTAACCTTATAATTATAGCATTTTCTAACATCTTGTACCATTACAACTTTAGGTGGAATAATGGATAGTGCACTAGTAAGGTCATTTTTATATGCAACTTCAGGTATTGGCCTAAAATATGGTTGCTTAACTTCATTTTTAACTAACTAAAACTCAAATAGTTCCTTGTCCTTAGGATTCCTAGAGCTAAAGGCCATTTATGCAAACTAAGATTTAAAAATATAAAAATTATGTAACTGCATAGCTTGACACTTAAGAAATACGTTAGATTAATGAAAGGGTGTTTGATCTTTGTTGGAAACTATGCAAACACTTCAATCTCTAGCCACAAATCACTTTTGTGCTCTTTTTTCTCTTGCTTTGTGTTTGTAATGATGAAAAATGATAAAAAATTTGACCTTATACTCTTCATTACATAGCATTTAATGCTTAGTGCATATACAACTGTACACTCAGCTCCTTATACAATTTTTATTTCACTCAACTTACATTAGTTTTCTGATCACTCAGAATCCACTAGAGTTTACCTTACTCAGCTTCAATAGGAATTTCCTTTTACTCAACAACCACTACACACTCGGTTTCAACTAACTTTGGCTAACAACTTGGAATATACTAACATTCACTCGGCATCTAAAGGAAACTTTTGTTACTTGGAAACAATGTGAAAAACTTTGAAGATTTAACCTTGCATCTTTATTCATGTTGATCTATCCTTTTCAGTACTAACTCATTCTAGGAACTGATGTATGATGAAACATTTAAATATCAATCCTACATACCTTTTCTTGTTTAATTTGATGAAGTATGACCACTTGACCCTTTAGGTGAAGTGATCCCTCCATTTGATGTGTTGCATCCATCTTTCTTCTTCCATGTCTTTTTCATCTCTCCTCTAATTTGCTCAACATCTACCTTGCCTTTTCCCTTGTTTGACTCTGAGTTAGGTGCCTCTTCCCTTGTTGGGAAATGCTTGCTGATATGTCTAGTCTTCAAACAACTAAATCATGTAGTTTAGCTCAACCATCTATTGTAGCTTCCACTGAAATGTGTTCTTATGCAATTCTTAGGGATGTGTCCATACTCTTGATAGTAGTGACAACTGTGTCTTGTATTATAGTCCAAATTATAGGAATTTTCATGGCTTCTTCCCTTGTTTGATGACCATGTGGTCTTGGATCTACACTCAAAGGCTTTATGTCCATACTCCTAACAATTGTAGTAGCATCCTTCAAATCTTGGTGCATGCATGGTCTTGGTTCTACATTAATGTGCCCGATGACCTTGTTTGTTACACTTGTAAAAATCTCTCATGTTCTTTGGCTTGTTATTTTGACTACCATTCTTGCTCCTAAAAACATTAGTTGTATGTCCTTTCTTTCCACAATGATGACAAGTAGGTTTAGAGTTCTTAAATTTATTGTTTCTTTCCTCAGTAGCTTTGGATGATTCTCCTTCTTCAATACTTATGTAGCCCATACCTAATGTATCTTTACTAGATCTAGGGGATTTTGGTAGTTTATCAAAGTACTTGATGGCTTCATTTGGCTTGTTGAAGCTTTCAGCAAACTCCTTCTCTCTTTTTTGGTCATTTTGTAGTTTCTCATTCTGCATTTTCAGTGTAGTTATCTCAATTTCCTTAACATTCAACTCGTGATGGGCATTCATCATTTGACTTAGGGTGTCTAGTTGCATGTTTGAGATTCTTGAAAACTTTTCTAATTTTTATTCCAATCTATTTGACAAGATTCTTTTGTCCTCTTCAATCATGGCCCTATCGTCTATGGCTTTCTTCTTTTGCTCGGTCACTTCACATAGCAGTATAGCTTGTCGTTGTTGCTCCAACTTGAGATTTCTAATCTCTTTAGAATAATTCTCTATTCTTATCCATGAGATCTACAATTTATACATCAAACTCATAAGTGTTATCATCTACAAATAACTTTGTGGTATCAATCTCCTTGTATTGGATGCCATTTTCTACTATGACAATCTCTTTCCTTCTCTTTAGAAAACTTCTCAAGGCATATCTAGCTTCACCTAATTGTTGTAGTAAATGGTGTATCTCAATATCCTAATTTTCAATGGTCTTTCCCAACTTGTAGAATTCCATCTCAAGATCTTTTCTCCAAGCTATAAGGCTTCTCCTAGTGATAACTTAGCTCTTATACCAATTGTTGGAATATGCAAGTGGGAAGTATACTTCTAAGGGGGGACGGGGGGAGGGGGGTGTTGAATTAGAAATAATAAACTCTAACCAATAAAACTTTAAAATTTAAAACTTTATATGCATAAATATATGGAAATAACATGTACAGAAAATGCATTCATATAAACACTTGACACCAAATACGATTACCTAGAAATCCTCCAATGAGAAGGTAAAATTGGGATGGGGATGACACCCACAAATCTTCACTACTGGAGCAATAAAGTTCACTTATTAAGGTTACATATTTTGACCATTCTCATGATCTACCCTATGAAAGGATTGCCTTGTTATAGGCTTATAACATTGTTAGATCCTACCCTATTAAAGGATTTTAACTCCCTATCAAAAGTGTGATTAGCTAAAGGATTTTAGAACACTCACTTGGAATGTCACCCTGTTAAAGGCTTTATACAATGATTGTTAAACCAACGTAAGTCCATAGGATTTTATTCTATTGTAACATTTATTAGAGAGTATAATAGAATGTTTGATTTGATACACTTACAATCTGATATTGTTTGTTTTAGATCCTTGTCCTGTCCAATCTGATCCTCACTAATCTAGTATGGAAAATGTTGTAACCTTGATTCTTTGTTCTACTAACTGATTCTACAATTCTATCCTTCTTCTAATTCTCCTTTAACTTGATCAATTCACCCCTTTCACTTCCTTCAAATCTTTTTCTAGCATTATCTCCTTACATACATTCTCTCTCACACACTATAAAGTATGGGGCTTTGTCTCCTTTAAAAAGATTCTGTGACTTAGGGTTAGGTATGAATCTATGATTGAGATTCATCCAATTTTCCTGCTCAAATCCTTCCATTTTTTTTTTGGTTGCATGTTGATTGCATAGAGAATCCAAATAGATTCAATATTATCTCTAAGCTTCAAGATCTATCCATACGTCAGCTCAAAAATGGTTTACATCTTAGTTTGTGAAGGCACAAACTCTTATGTTGATTTTGTGTTTCTCGGCACTTACTAATTACTGATGCTTAGCACATGCTAAAATACTATCTTACTTGGCACTTGAACTTTCTCAAAATCTATTGTTCACTTGACACTTGAAACTTGTTCAGCTTTGTCTATCTACTCATCACTTATTGTTTACTCAGCACAAATAGGTCATTCTACACTAAGGCACCCTTGTGTAAGACTATGAATATTTTGAACAATGAAAAGGTAGCTGAGGATACCAAACTTAAAACGGATAATGTTGATGGTCCTTATGCACTTGACCATATCTTTGTTGACCCTATTATCCTACCCATGGAGAATAAATATCTTACTATAACTATCCTCATTTCTCAAACCAATCATATACCTTGGATCAAAACATTTTTGGATCCAAGTCCTATAGCTTCTGAGAATCACCCCAATAATACCCCTCAATATAATACCCATATATATACCTTTGACTAGAGCCCATTCAACACTAATGATGACATTCCCTCAAGTTATCCTAGACTATTAGATTGGAGCTAGCATGGACCACCAATTTTTATCAATTCAATGATGATGACGCTCTTGTAACAAACATTGAAATCTATGAAGGCATTATGATTGATAATCATAAAGAAGAAATTTCTCTTGAAGAGGAAAAAATTGGCATGTTTTGTAGAGTCAACTCCATCTTCCACTTGCAAAATTGTGAACAAAGAAAAATAATGACAAGGATAGTTCTCTTGGTAAAACCAAAAGGTGCCTGTAGATGATGAAAAATCAAAAGCTATGTAGCTCCCAACAATACAAGATGAATAATTTTATACCATGAATATAAGTGTTCTAGTATTCAACATGCCACATAGTCTTTTTGAGCTCACTTGAGTAGCCTTAATGTGGGAAGTCGTTGGTTTCAATCCTCCTAGTTGTTCCATGTATCTAGCTACTTATACCCAAATCCTACTACCTAACCTATCTAACACCCAAAGAAAAAAATCTATCCAACAAGCCTTTGTCAAATATGTCATCATTAGTGACATCCTATATAAATAATCCATTCCCCCATTTATACTTAGATGCCTTGATTCACAAGAGGTAGATATTCTCTTGCATACGATATATAATAGTATGTCATGAGGCTACTCGAATGGTTTTATTTTAACTACAAACTTGGAAAGAATCCTACATAGCTATAGTCACTTATGGATCCAGATGTTATTAGATAGCAACATCAATAATAGATTCATGAGAGGGATTCATCAGCAACATTCATGATTCCATCTAAAAGTCCCACAAAATATGAAAAAATAGTAAGAAGTCATGAGAAAAGAAACAAAAAATAAAAAAATGTCATAAAAAAACAATGCCTTGATGAAAATAAGGAAAATAGGCATCTTGGCACAAAAATTTGAGTCAAGGGATAAATTCCATCCAAAAATGAAAACCTGGTAAATAGGCGCTTTGGGAAAGTACCATGTTGAAAACCTTCTGCCATGTGTAATTTGTTGTTGCTCCTCCATCTATCAAGATTCCATTTAGTTTTTCCCCCTTTTTTTCATTTCCTAATCACATCCTTCATATTACAAGACATCTCTAGTCCATAATCATGGCCCATGAGCTGGTTAATATCCATTGTTATCTTACCCAAGTGTAACTAGTCTGTACATGCTTTATCTTTGGCCTTCGTACATAGTTTGTATCTTGTTTGGGGGCATATCACCTACACAATGCAAGAGTTTGAAATTGAACTAGGGCATGTCCCTATGTACACATTATCCATTAGACTTATCAGATATTGGATTAGAGTTAACACTTGTGAATCCTTTACGATCTTGAAAAAACCTAAAAATCATAAAATATCCTAAACAAATCACTAAAAATCATAAAACATCTTGAATAAATCCATAAATCATAAAATATCCTGAACAAACCTAAAAATCATAAAAATTCCTTAAAAATTACTAAAAATCATAAAATGTCCTTAACAAATCCATAAAAAGCATAAAATGTCCTCAACAAAGCCATAAAAATTACAAAATGTCCTGAACAAATAAGTAAAAATCATAAATGTCCTAAACAAATTGATAAAAATCATGAAATATCCTAAAAAAAAACTAAACATCATAAAATGGTCTAAAATATACCCTAAAAATCATCTAATGTCCTAAAGAAATGAGCACCAAAAAA
The DNA here is from genome assembly GCA_028749045.1 of Cupressus sempervirens. Taxonomy (NCBI): domain Eukaryota; kingdom Viridiplantae; phylum Streptophyta; class Pinopsida; order Cupressales; family Cupressaceae; genus Cupressus; species Cupressus sempervirens. The sequence continues at coordinate 641,295,481 of CM053789.1, read as the reverse complement.
CCATAAAATATCCTCAAAAACCCTAAAAATCATAAAATTGTAATAAACCTTGTAAATAGTCACTATTGATAATCACCCCCTTTTCTTAAGCACTTGCACTTTGGGAGATTAACACTCAAAGAATGACATTTCAATGACAACCACACTATTAGAGACATGTGAACCAACAATCAATCCAACTTGTCACTACCAATTGAACCAACATCAAACCTATCACATCACAAATATGGCACAAAACCAAAAATACTAAGAAGGAAGTAATAATGGATGAGAATAGTTGTTGACTCACATTTTTTAGTGAGTGATTTATTTTTTCTTGGATCATGTTCCTAAGCCACTTAATGATATAATTTTATCTATGATGGTGGATGGGATGGTTCATGACCATCTTTTTTTCTATCTATTAAATGTACCTTTGAGAGTTTTGGCATGACTATATGCCTTAGTAGGGATAAGGTCATTTTCTATCTGCATCAGGCTTTTTTACACAAAAGGTTTACATTTTCATTCTAGCCCTTCATGCCTTGATATGTTACATTCCATCTGCCATACCAAATAAGTCTTGTTAGACATATAGTACACTTTATGAAAGGAAATGTCCCCACCTCATTCTAAATAGTCATCATCCCATCTCCATTATCTTCTAACATCCATTTCATCCACCACCATGGTCTCATACTCTGATACACCAAAAGAATTTTCATCCTACACTCTTGCATATGTCAAAAGTCCAAAAAACCTAAAGTAATACATATATGCATAAACATGGCATTCATATCATTTTACATTTCATTTGCATTCATTGCATTTTATTTTATATTTCATTGGCATTCATTTCATGAGAAAAACATGTGGCAAAAATAAAGTTATCATTTCCTAAACATAACATGTGATTAACTAATGAATGATGTCATCATATAAAGTCCACATAGAAAAGAATAAAAGCATCCATATAACACATATAAAAACACATGTGCATAATCCATCTCTTATAGTCATCATAACATAGGTACATCTCATAAATATCTCAAAAAGTACCAACGTACATGATTATGATTTACATCAATATTAATTTCTTGTATGTGTGAACCATGAAAGAGCATAACAAAAACAAAGGAAGCTCCTCTACACATGAGCATGTGTAAGTCAACCAGTAATGTCCCTAGCCCCATGGCCCTTGTTTGGCCTCAAGTATAATCCCTCCAATATCTTTGGTGGCCTTATGGATCCCATCACTCCTCCACCACTCTGTGTCATGTGTGTCCACCTAGAGAGAGACCTTATTGACTGATAACTATTTACCATCTACCCTAGTGGCACTACCATCTCATAGTGATCCCTCTAATATTGTCTCTACATGTGTGGCTACATCATCATGGCCAACTCTTGAAATGATGAATTCTTGACACTGCTAGCAATGTCCTGCAAGTCTTGGATAGCCCTCTTTTCCCTTTGCATTGATTTTTCCCTATTTCTCATAGCCTTGTCCTACATCACTATCTTTGCATCCCTCTTTGCTATATCCTAGTCTAACTAACCCTAGAGCCCTCTAATTACCTCCATTAGCTCTAATTCTAACTTGCTAGGCCCTGCCTATACCAGTACTAGCATACCCCCTGTGCCATCCACTAGATCCTCCTCTATGTCCATCACTACAACATCTACACCTCTATCCTCCTCCTCATCTCCTCCCTCATCATTATCTCCCCCATGATCAGCCCCACCCCCACTATCCCCACCCTCCTCCTCCTCATCTCCCCAGTCATCATATCCCTCATCATCCTCCCCCTCCTCATCACCATCCTCATCCCCATCCCTCTCATCATTATCCACACATCCTCTCCCTCCTCATCATCCTCCCCATGATTGACATCCCCCACATCTTGATATCTCTCCTCCTCATCCTCAACATCCTCATCCTCCTAGTCATTATCCTCTACATCTTTCTATGCTTGTGGTCTCTCCCATAGTAATAGTACTACCAGATTTATCAACAATCTATGTCAATGTTGATAAAACCACCTATCATACATTATCATCAAACCCAAATCTATCACATCTACTACTACTCCCCATAACCTCAGTTGTAGCTCCTCAAATTTGTATAGGCTACTTGTGTCTTGATTAGTGCTCCCAACTATGTGATATCCACCCTATACTGAGTGAACAATGCCAGACCTTTAGGCACATCCTTCATCTCACCAAATTGTTGGTGTAATTTCTCTAGTAGGTACATCTCAATCACTAAGTATCTAATTGCTATGCACCCTATTAGATAGCACTCCTATAAGCAGTACAAAAGGTGGACTTCATCATCATCCCACACTAGGTAATCTCTCTAATGTCTCCATACAATTTGTGTCATCATGACCAAATGATTCCTAAAGAATTTGTTGTACCCTAGTGGTCCTCATGCTAGTATCCCTCTATAGTTGAATGCATAAGGCATGTCCCCAAACAAAATCCTCTCCACAAGTGGCCTAAATATGATAAAATTCTCAAAAGCCCAAATCTTTAGTAATGTACCTCTAGTGCTAAATTTCAACCCACCTCTATATACAATCTGGTGCAGATAGTAATATAGCATTCTGAGCATGCAAGGCCCCCATACAAACATGGTCCCATCCATAACCATCCTCTCCAACACTTGACCCCATCCAACAAGGAATCTATGTGTTTACCTATTTTGTATTAGTAGTCCACCCACAACCCAAAAAATCACCACAATAAGATGCTCATATCATGCCACTAGTAGCTTCCACCCAATCTCATAATCTTAAATCCCTAACCCTGTATATCTATAACCAAATATTTAGTGTAATGCTAGTCATCATTTTTTAGGATCATATATTACCAATTCCCCATGGATCAAAATCTAGAGGATACGCCATACATCCTCTAGTGTCACAGTGGCCTCTCCCATGGGAAGATGGAATGAACTAGTCTTTGAGTGCCATCTCTTTGTCAGTGCCATCAACAACCCCTTATTCCCTCTCAGCTTAGGCATGAATTTCATGTGTTATAACCCAAGCCTTGCTAAGATCTTCAACTCACTAGTGGTCATTTGATGACATAAAGTCAAGCTCTATGATCTCTAGCCCCTCGTCCACAATAGGGGCAAGTCCTCCTATTTATCACATGATGTATGTCATCCTTCTATGGATTTCTACCAAATCAACCCTATTTTTTACCATATTTTACCATGTTTTACTAGGTTGACCTATGTTATGAACTCTTTCTAGGGTTTTCAACATACCTACCAAGTTTAAGGTCATTTGAGTTCATATGCATTGGTTTTGACCCTCTACCTACGTTTCTATCAACTTTAACCCACATATTACTTATATTTGACTATGTTTTACTTTTTCTAAACATGTTTGACTAGGTTGACATATTTTTTGAAATCTTTTTATGGTTTTGAGAATGTAGACAAAGTTTTAGGTCATTCCGAGTTCATTTGCACCCTTTCTGACCATTTGCATCACTCCTTGTCAGCATTCTACCAGGGTTCCCTAAAATTAATTTAAGTTTGACTAAATTTTACCACTTTTGACCATGTTTGACCAATTTAACCTATTTTTTGACCTTTTTCTATGGTTTTGGGCATGTGTTCCAAGTTTTGGGTCATTCTAGGCTCCATATCACTATTTGACTAGCCTTTTGCTAGGGTTCTGGGCATGTGTTAGTCAAATAGTGACAGGTGGCTCTTTTTGGGTAGTTAGCTAGAGATTGATTGAAGGTGGTAGGAAATAATGGGTTCAAATTTAACATTATAGATCTAGAACAAGATGTGGAGATATGATTTTGGATGGAGTAAAGTAGAAAAAATGTCTAGATAAAATAAGATATTTTGAACAGCCCTAAAAAAGATATGAAGTAGTGGAAGTAGTTGAGAATTTCATGGCTCTATCAATGGATGAAATCGAAGGTTTACATGGTTAAAGGCATCAGAGAACAAAAAAAATTGCATAAAGGTTCTTGCAATAATTTCCACCTGGCTAGTTTCACAACAATCTTCTTAGTTTTACTTGAATACAGAAAATGAAAATATGTAACATTCTAAAAGTATATATAATTCTTCCAATGTTCTTTTGAAATTTTCTCTTTGATCTAAAGCTTTTTGCAATCCTTCTCTTTATAAGGATTCACAAGATGTGGAAAAGGGATTGGAAGGTTAGATTTGTATGCAAAAAATTGTGTTGTCATGATTTCGTAAGAGTCCTTGATAGCATTTTTCTATAGATTACTTTACAACCATTCTTGATGAATGTTGTGGAACTATCTTTGAAGCTTGAGAAAAGGAATTGTTCAAGAGCCCTTATTGTGTCTCAGTTTTCTATTTAAAGAATAGATCTGATATAACTTTGGTGGTTTATTTTGAATCTCTAAGTTTGTGTCTTAGTTTTATTTGCAAGTGAAATTTTGAAATATTCATATAGGTTGCAAGTCACAAAATCATGCATTATCTCAAGGTGGTTAACTGTGAATGTCATCATTCCTCTTAGAATCTTGTCTGAAGTATATCCTTCCTGTGAAATATTTATGTATGAGTTTTTTGAGGTCAATATTATCCTCACATTAACTATTCAAAAATGTTTCATCATGTTAGGCCAACAATATTCTCATCTTAATGTTTTTGTGTATCAGCTCAAGTTTACTTTTCACCATTTACATTCATGAAAATCCTTCTATCCCTTTCATTCCCTAGTTTTAAGTTCATGTTTGAAGAAAAAATGGGTGAAGCATCATAAGGAACTAACCTGGAACATAGAGATTCACTCCTAACCATAGTACACCCACTATCTAGGGTGTTTCCACATTACTCAAAGTGACTAAATTTTAGCATCTAGTCGAGGTGCAACTTTAAGAGATAACAATTTTGGCACACTCAGTGGGACTAAGAAAAGTGATTTTTAGTATTTTTTCTATAATTTATTTATTTTTGTTTGTGTGTATAGTAGTAAATTAACCTATTTAGAGGTAAAAGGAATATACACATCTATCGACTCTAATCTATGGAAAGAAAGATTAGTGCATATGACTTATGAGAATAGTGCAGAGAATAGGCCATTTTAAGTTTTGCATGACTTATGAGATTATTGCATATGACTTATGAGAAAACCACTTCACAAGAACTATAGGAGCTAAGAAATGGCCAACTTAAAATGAAAAACCTCATTCAAAATTTTTCCAATGTGTTGACAAATATTAAGAAGCAATAATTCTAGGCTATGCAACCATCCCAAACTCAAAATTAGATTTCAAATCAACCTGCCCAACAACAATTTCAAGGTCAATATCCATTGAATAGGAAGAGTTTTAGCCAAACATCTTTTAGGCCTTTTACCTATGCCCCTTTGAATGCCACTCCATTAAATACCATTAGCGACATTGTTCCTACTCAAAGTAACTTAGTAGAAGAATACAATTGTTGTTACCCTTGTAATCAACAACATAATTAGGCTACATGCTCCAATGGGGTAATTAATCAAGCCTTAATGGTTCAAGATGCTTCTAGTATAAAACCTACATCTAATTTTGAATCTAAGAGACAACAAAGGTTCCTCTTATAGACATTACATTCATGAAATGGAAAGAGGAAGAATATTGTGTTGCAATTAGAGATAATGCCCCAAGTCTAATAAGATGGTGCATGCTACTATACCATTTATTGTAGAAAATATGAAGAGGATGAGCATCATGATGTCCATGTGGGACTCTTTAACCATTCCAAGACAAACTAACTTGTTGAAGGAGGCCTTGGTGGTAGATATTCCAAATCAAGTTGTTGATGAACCTCACAAGGCTATATTCACAAACCAAGGAGTTGTTACTCAAGATAGTAGCAAGAATGGAAATTAGATCCAAGGTAAGGACATAAAACCTCCACCATTTTATGTTTCATTGATCATGGAAAATAAGTTGGTTCATAATTTCATGGTAAATAGTGGGGCCACAAGTTCTATTATGTCCACTAAGATAGAATACCAACTAGGTTTAAAGTATGAACCCTTAGAGAAAGGTGTAGTATAGCTAGATAGTTCATGTGTTAACATAGTGGGTCTCATAAAGAATGCAAGATTGACACTCCATGCATGTCCCACCTTTTCTATTCTCTAAGATATCTTTATAATAGATTTGCCTCCATATTTTTTACCTTATTTTTCAAGATAATCATAGCTAATATAGGAGGCTACTTATTTGTATATTGGTGACATATGTTATTTAGGACTAGATATGGGACAAGTGTAACAATTAGGTCTGAGTTACCTACAAAAGACCACATTGAGCCATACACACCTAGTGTGATCAATGCCAATTATATTGTGCTTGATTGAGAAGAAGACCTTGTTGCCCAAGATACAAATACTCAAGTTAATAGTATCCCCTGTGTCTTGTTAGATGAGGGGGCCCAACATAAAATACCTTAATAGACGGGAGAAACAATATCATGGATGCTAGTCTAGAAAATTATATCTTCCAAGCAGTTGGGTTAGTAATGCCAAACCTTATCAAAGACACAACTAATCATTTTGATTAGTAAAAATGAGGTTTGGGAATTATACTTTGATATCTCTAGGAGAAAAAGTGGTTCAAGTGCAAAGAAATGTTGATCTCCCCTCATGGAGATAAATATTATGCAGCTTTTTGTTTCAGTTTGCATACATAAACAATATAGCTAAAAATGAGGGGCTAATTGAAGGTTTGGAATGGGCCAAAATGAGGGTTGTTAGATGCATAAAACTATTTGGGGATAGTGATTTAGTTTTCAACTAGGTGCAAGGGTTGCACATTACAAAAAATTACAAATTGGAAAGCTACAAATAAAGATTTTGGGATATAATTGAAGATTTTGATGCTTTTAATACGGTTGCAATCCCTAGAAGATTAATTAGCATGCCAATAGATTAGCTATTTTAGGAGAACAATTTGACATAGTTGAAAATATTAACAAGGAAGATATATAGAAGCATATCAAAGTTGTGTTCAGACCCTCTATACTTGTCAATGATGTTAAGTGGCAAGTTTTTGATAGTGATGAACAAATTTTGAATTTTTTTCTTGAAGAAAACATGCTTTCAGCCTCCAATCAACATAAAATGAGACATCAATATGGTGATTAGATTATATAGCTAAATACCATAATCTTCCCAAGGTGTTGGTTACTCTAGAATCCATCTTTAACACAAATGACCAAGTCAAAAAGAATTAAACTAGCTTGCTAGTTCAACAAGATCACTATAAAGACCTTGATATTTTAGAGGAAAAGAATTTGAAATTTGGTAAGGCAATTCCTACTAAGAAATGCAATCTTAGATTTAGATTTTCTAGGGGTTCAATGATGTTTTTTCTTGGGAATATGTAGATCTTAAGGGTTTTGACCCACACCCTGCCCAACATACTATTGACTTAGAACCCAAATCCAAAACCATAAGGCAAAAGCAAAGGCTGATCAACCCAAAGCTTGAACCCTTAATGAAAAAGGATGTTTTCAAGCTCATTAAGAGTGGTATAATATTCCCTATCAAGCACACCAACTCAATGTAAAATATGGTTCTTGTTAGAAAAAAGAATGGGGAGATGAGATTGTGTGTTGACTTTAGAGGCCTTAATAGAGAGTCATTGAAAGATCATCACCCTTTTCCATCTATGGAAAAAATCCTTTGATATGTTTTAGGTTCTAAGAATTTTTCACTTCTTCATGGATACTCTGGCTATAATCAAGTTTTAGTTAAGGAGGAAGATCACTTCAAAAATGCATTCACCACAAAGTGAGGTACTATGGCATATTGAAGAATGTCTTTTGGCTTATCCAATGTAGGGGAAACTTTTCAAAAGGCCATGGAAATGGCTTTCAGTAATTTGATGTACAAATTTGTGCTAGTCTATTTGGATGATATCACAATTTTCTCCAAGCATGTTGTAGATCACATCGAACATCTTAGTAAAATCTTAGAAAGATGTAGGGAATTTGGTATATCTCTCAATCCAATGAAATTTGTGTTTTTTGTCCATGAGAGTAAATTATTGGGATATATTGTATCCAAATAGAGTATTAATATTGATCTTGAAAGGGTTGCAACAATTATGGAGTTTCCTTTTCCATATAATAAAAAGGGATTGTATGATTTCATTGGGAAAATCTATTTTGTGTGATGCTTTATTCTAGGTATTTCTAACTTATTGAAACCAGTGATATTGATGCTTAAGAAAAATATTGTTTTTAACTGGTCAAAAGAAGCCAAATATAGTTTTGGAGCAATAAAAGAGGCACTATAAGCTACTTCTACCTTGGTTAATCCTACTTCTACATATGGTAGTATGGATACAATTTCTATAGTATTGGTTCAACAAAATGATCAATGTTTAGAACAACCCATTTCTTTCTTCAGTAAAGGTTTAGAAGGGTATGAACAAAGATATAGTTTCATTAGAAAACATGTGCTTGCTATACTAAAAAGCCTAAAAGAGTTCAAATATCTAATTTCTAACAACAAGGTTTAGCTTATGGTAGCTCATCCTAGTGCAAAGGATTTTTTTGTTAAGAAAGGATCTCAATGAGAAAAGGGCTAGTTGGATAACTCGAGTTATGGAATATGATGTAGATATTTAGGTGATCAAGCTTCTTAGAAGAAAAGGCTTATGAAAATAACTAGTAGATGAGAAGGCTCAAACTACATATGATATAGTAGAAATTGTCCTTGCGAATCAGTATATCACCAAACAAGACCAATCAAAGAGTTGGATATAATAGATGGTTCATTTTCTACAAACTAGAGAATGTCATTCGTTCCTTGAAAAAACCAAGAAAAGTTATATTAGGTTGTAATATTTACCTTATGTATTAGTTAATGGTCTTTTGTTCAGAAAAGATATGAATGGAGTCCTCCTCCGTGTATAAATAATAACTAGACCAATAAGTTTTTGGAGCAGTTCCATGATGTAGGATGTCACTTTTCTCCAAAGAAAACAACCTATAAAATTATGAGGGATGGATATTATTGTCCCAACTTGTTTAAATATTCTCATGCCTAGGAAATAAAATCAAACAATGTGCATTATTTTCTAGAAAGGAAAAGTTGACTACCTTACCCCTACTCCTATTCTAATTGACCAACCATTTTTGAAATGGGGGATCAATTTTGTGGGTCCTATAAATTTGAATTCTAGTGTTGGCCACAAATGGATCTTAACTACCATAAATTATTTCACACACTAGATAAAAACAATAGCTTTGATAGAGGCCAATAAAACTATTGTTTTGAACTTCTATGATGATTTGGTTTGGAGTTTTGGAGTTCTTGACTCCATTATATTTGATAATGCCTTACCATTTGTGGGGGTAAGAATAACTAAATGAGACTTAAATAATGTAATCTACCTCAGTAATTTATCAAATTATTATCCTCAAGGAAATGGTTTAGCTGAAAGTACTAATAAAAACTTGTTAAGGATATTTAAAAGGATTTTGCTAGACAACAAACATGATTGGCATTCTAAGTTGAGATTAGCCTTATGGCTTGATAGAATCACCCCTAATGAATTCTTGGCAATTCACCTTATGATCTAGTAAACGAGAAACAAGCCAAGCTCCCTATTTCTATATAATTCCCTTCATTAGAGCTGGTTGATAATCTAATGCTTTTTGAAGAGGATGATCTATTAAAGCTAAGGTGTGCTAAATTACTAGAGATATAAGAAGAAAGGAATAAATCATTATAGACAATGGCATACCAATAGATCTAGACTACAATTTTTTTTGACAAGTAATCTAAGCTTAAAAATTTTAAAGAAGGAGATCTAGTTCTAAGTTGGGATATCTTGAAAAGAAAACTAGGTCACCATAAAAGGTTTCATCACATGTGGGCTGGATTTTTCATAATTTTAGAGTGCAAAGAGAACAATGCCTATCAACTATCAACTATGAAGGGAGATGCTTTACCAATCCCTATGAATGGGATACACCTCAAGCTTTGCTTCAAGGTATGATCTATAGGTTTCCTCTTGAATATAGTTTTCTTTCTTTCCTTTTTCCCTAAGTGTTGTTCTAGCATAAACTTGATTTATTTTTAGTTTTCCTTCTTTCAATAAAATCTTCCTAAGTTTCCAAAAAGCTAAGTAGAAAAGTATGTTTCATGCATACTAGTGTACCAATGTCCTCAAATTCATAGCCATTTTTGTAGCCTATGTAGAAGAAAATGCCTACATTTGAACATGAGCACCTACTTTTGAAACCCATTATCACACCTAAATTGACTCTATGCCCAATAGACTATCTAAGGCAACTAGTTTGATGTCTAGCAAGCAGCCATAGATTAGAAGTCACCAAAAATGTTACCAATTTTTATCACTATGCAAATTAGTAGAAATGTTGACAACAAGGTAGTAGTTATGACCCACATTCTTTGATTATTCATAATTGCCATGTATGCATGAGAACGATACATAAAAGGTTGGTGTTAATTTACCTCTTATATCGCTAAGTCTTCTAACCCCTTATGTTCTCATGTTTTATGCTTAATCAAAGTTAAGTTGTGATCTTGTGATTCATGCTTCTTCACATGATCACAAGTAGTTATGGCCTAACTATCAAATAGGTGGTGATAGTGTTAAGCAGTCTTCTTAGTAGTTAGAGTTATGGTGTTTGCACAATCATAGGTGGTCAAGCTAACCAGGGGATCAGAGTGGCGATATAGTGAAAAGACTCTCATCACAACATCGCAAGAGTTAAAGGCTTAACTAGTCGTAGCATCCCAAGGGTCAATTTTGAAGGGGAATCCATCAAATGAAAGAAAATTTGTTGAATTGATGCATTCCATCAAAGGGCTTCAAATATTTTAATTTGTGATCATGTAAAAAGTATTCTTGCAATTAAGTTTATGAGGAGATCATAGGGGCATAAGCATTTGATCCCAACCTTAATCTTAAATTACAATAGTACAAAAGGTCATTTTCATGTAGTTGCAGGGTTGAGATGTTAAGAAGATGATAGCTAGAATAAGCTAATGAGAGCAATTTATGTCCCAAAATATGCCATATTTTAGCTTTCATGCTAATTTCAATACCCATTTTAATATTCCATTTTCTCCTTCTATGTTGCATATGATCTAATATATGTAAGTAATATTTAATTTAGTTATTAGATAAACTATGTGAATACATAGATGTGGTTGTCTTTATCTAGCATATTGATTATAAGTTATAGATCTTCCTATAGCTCTTTTACAAATATAAAGCTCCATCAACTTTGAAATAGATACATTTTCTATTCATATCATCCACCCTATGTGAATATGTGGAGAGGACATTGAAGACTAGTGGAGGGCGCATTTTCAAGTGATATTTTTTTTATGAACATATTAACTACAATACTTGTTGCATCTATGTTTTCTCTCCAAATCTTGGAATGATATCAATCACTATGTGGGATATGCATAGGATCTATGTCACACATGTGTGGATGCTAATAAAACATGTGGTATAGACGTCTAAGTTGTTATGTTGCTAACAAGATGAAATGGAGGCATTTCCAAACTATTTTAAAATTATGGCTCAAAATACTAGATCAAGACAATACTATTTGGTGGAGCAATGAAAATAAGTTGTTTATTCTTAGCAGATAGCTAATTTTTGGTAGTGTTGTTACATTAGCTATTATTTGTATGGTATGTATTATCAATTTAATTGTAAAAAAATTGTTATAGCTATATATATAAGTAACCCAATGCAGATTGAAATGTACTATTATTCCTTTGTTAAATTAGAAGAATAAAATAATACTTCTACTGATTAATCCAACATAGAAAGACATGGTCTACTCACTCACCTTATAGAATAGAGAAAGGGCCCACTCTTGGAATGTTTGGCAAGATTGTTAATATTGTAAATTAATTTATATTGCATGATGGTGATTTTTGTAGCTTTGGTGTGTTTGATTTTCCATAGAATAAGATTTCATTTTACAATAATAGTTAGTTCATATTAATACATTTACGATTTGATTAATATCATAGCTGGGTAAGACAAGCTATCACATTTTCATTATTATATAGATTATTAATAACAACTAACATATTCTAAATTTAATATCATATTTTCATTAAGAGATGAATTAATATATCCATATTAGATATATATTATTAAATTATTATATTATATTAGTTATATGCATGGTGTTGGTATTGTTTCTTCTAGATTAGTTGAATTTGCACATTGTTACATTTGTTATTATCATTATTTTTGTTTCTAATATTCTTGTCGCTAGGAAGTGATAGTTCCTTTCGCTATGATTTATTTGGTTTTTCATAGATTCAATTTTGCATCTTTTAGTTGCTCTTAGATTGACACAATTAGATCAAGCTAAAACTCTTATTAAAGTATTGATTATATTTTAATTATTTGCCCTAGCATTGGCCTATCATAAGCCATGACTTGTCGAGCATACTGCAAGTAGTCATGTAATCCTTTGTTCACTTAGTTGAGTGGTTAAGAAGCATACGAGCAAGGAAGTAAAAAACTCAACAAAACACTTAGCATGAAATAGATATATGTGATTGCACAGTCGCAATGTCAAGTGGCAGTTAGTCAGAATAAGCAGCAATATGGTGAACCTAGTTAAAGGATATTCATTCACTTGGCCATGTCTTTAAGAATCAAAAGAGGTTTTAAACCATTATTGTGTGGAAAGGTCAAAATGTAAGAGGATGTAGGTGATTGCTCAATTGTGATATTAAAAATTTTAGTAAACAAAAATGTGATAGATTGACATTAGCATGGGACATGTGTCACAATTCTAGGAGGTTTTAGAGGAACAAACACAAAGACAACTTGAGGCCCCAAATGCAATCATGACCGTTAGATCTTTCTAGATATAATAGTTCACATAACTTCACAGGTAGTAAGGTAGTTTAAAAAAATTAAGTTACTAAAATATGAAGAGTCTGGATAGTTAAGGTTAAAGCAATCACTTTATTGTACAGTTAAAGTAATCCTTATGACTAGTGGTCATGAAACAATGAAAAGGTTTAAGAATTCAAGATTACCTTTAGTCTCTCAATCATGGAAATTAATCCATAACATACACAAGAAGCCATGAACTCATGAAAGAAAATAAAAATTTTCTTTTGCATGGTCACACAGTTGAGGATAGTAAGAAATATTTAGACTGTGATCAAGTGATACAGTTAGATTAAAAGAAAGACATGATAAGTCACATAGTTATGATGTTAAAAAGATAAGAGCTAAGGTAAGCCAAAAAGTAGAAATTATGATAATAATGAACAAAGAATAATTTTCTTGTGATGCAAGAGCATCTTGGGTTGCCTTTTAATCCTACACTTTTGTTTATTTTGCCAATTGTTGTCGAGATCTAGTTATTGTCGAGCACTAATTTTGTTGTTGTTGTTAAGTCCTTAGTTATTGCTAATTGATTTCTTTGGTCACTAAGTGATCCTTTGGTTGTTGAGTGATCCTTTGGTTGCTAATGAATTTAATTTGGTTGTCGAGTAACCCTTTGGTTGTTAAGTTCTCCATGGTTGCCAAGCATTGGAGGATGTCGAGTTTGTAGTTGCAGTTGAGTGATTCTTTGGATGCCAAGCTTGTGTGGATGTTGAGTGCCAGTTTTGGAAAAGATTTCATTTGTCAAGTAGTCTATGTCTTGTTCCAATTCAAGCTGACCTTTCTTGTATTTAATTTATGTAGTTAATAAGTGTTGTGAGCCAACTTGTGGCTTTCCCATGTTCTAGAATCTTATATAAGCCATTTTGGCAAGTATTTAAGGAGGTTTAGGATTGAGTTTTAGATAGATTGGTAGAACTTAGAACTTAGAGGATTGAAAAGGATATGAGTCTAGAATGTGAACTTGAAGTTGGATCATGAATCTATAAGTTATATATATTCTAATTATTCATAACCTAGAAGGCCTTATAGTTGGGCATGTATGTTGATTATTTGAAGAATCAATAAGTGTTTTCTATTCTTCCTCCTTTGGTTGTTGTTCTATATGTTGTGTTTCCACTGTGTTAATTCTTGCAAGGTGGTTTGGATAGTTGGGTGTGCTTTTGGCCCTAGTTATTCATCCTCCTCTCTGCATTAGGTGGTATTAGACACAAGTTCATCATCATGGTGATTGGATTGTGTATAACCTTGAGTGAATTAGGTTGTAGTGTTGTAGATTTGACGTATAACTTGTAGAGGGTTATGATCTTGTAGGAACCTAATTTGTAAAAATGGTTTGAGGTAGAGGAAATTTTGATTATGCAATATTAGATATGTTGAGACAAATTGCAGCTAGATTAGAAAATGTGGAAACAACCTAGACAAGAGGAGCACATCTAGATGATGTAAGTGATGATGAAGTAGTAGTACCAAACCCTAATCCAAAACTTGAAGAAGAGCAAGATGAAGCAAGGTTGTTGAGAGTGTTGTCTAGGGAAAATTCAAAGCCTATTGCAGAAGTTATTCCTTATGATAGAAAAGTTAATACCAATTTTATGTTGGATTAGATCTTAGATATGGAGAAGTTCTTTGACTATGAAAACACTCATAATCACAAGAAGGTGAAGATTACAGTTACTAGTGATCTAGAGGATATTTTCACAAAAAATTGAAGTATCTCCAAAACTCCAATAATTAGTACCATGTTGAAGTTATCAAAATTCTAAATCCAAAGCAACTTGAACAAACAAAAATGGAGTCTGTATGCTCAAGTTATGGCTAGTCAAAGGTTGGTCAAACCCTAGGTCAAAGGCCTTCAGAAAGGAAAAATTTTGCGCTCTCCAAAACTGGTCAAAGTCAACAACAAATCAAAGTTCTTGTTGAGAGCTTTTTGATGATGTTCATTTCATTAAAAACAAAGCTTAGAAGAAAAAGTTATGCTCAGTCAAAGTTGAGTTGACGAAAATTCCTTAGTTAATCGATGATGTTAGCATGTTGACATGGAAAAAAAATGATGTGACAAGTATAAGTCAACATCAGCTAATCAATGACTTACACATGGCAGTGTAGGCATCAGTTGATGTGGCAGTGTTCATGTTGCATCTATTATGTTTGACACAGTGGCAAAAAATATTGTTTGGAAGTCCATGTGGTGTGTTGGTAGGCACCCACATGGTAGAAACTATAATCAGCAACGGAGTAGTTGGTAGGAAGGTAGTTTGAGGAAAAGGTGGGAGGTGACGGGGGTGGAACCCCCAACTGGCCGCCCACCAAAGTTAGTGGGCACCGATGTGCTGCTAACAAAACTTAACATATAAGTAGTTTAAAACCTATTTATGTTATAAAAAATAACTCACCCTCTATTAAATAAGGGTTTTTATTATTTTTTTAATTCATTTAACCTTGAATTTGGTATAAGGCCAAAATTTAAAATGGCTAAGGGGTTATTTTGAAACCAAATTTTTTTAAAGGACCTATAATTTTATTTTTTTGTTTTAGCCTTTTTTAGGCTAATTTCTATTATAAAAGTGGGGTAGGAGGTCATTTTCAAGACATGGAAATTATTTAGATTATTCAATTTTTGAGAGGAACTAGAAGGATGACTAAGTGTTGAGAAGGAGACAGAAAATTTTGGAGGACATATCCTTTAGTCTTGTACATTGGAGTAGTGTAATGCTGATGTACTTGAAGGGGTTGATTTGCAACACATTGTAATTGATTTTTGGAGTTAATCAGATCGATCCACCAATTGGAGCAAGACCCAGAGACATAGTCCTAATAGGGAAAACTCCAAGATTAAATTGTGTTGTGCCTCTTATCTCTCATTTTACTTTCTGTCAGCTTGTTTTGTGTTGTTCTTTTCTGCATTTTCAATTATGTTAATTTGCTTCAGTAAAAGCAATAATTAATTTTAGGTAATTGGTTAAAATTCCTCTATAGCAGTTCTAAATTCTTCTTCTCTATAATTTTCAATGGTTTTCAATACATAACCATGCATTTACTGCTTGGATCGGAAAAGTATATCTGATTGTTGGGATTAAGTCATAAAACTTATAGATCCTAAATCAAATCAACTAGGTTGAAAGTTCATGCTTCACTATGGTGGGAGCATTTTCAAACTAACAAATAAAGGAGAGGAAAGGAGAAGATCAAAACTTGGCCAAAGATGGTGAACAAGGTAAAGGACAAATTCCTTCCTGCTGATTACCAAGGTAGCTTGTTGAGAAAGATGCAAAATTTGAGACAAAGAGACATGAGTGTGAAAGAGTATACCAAGGAATTCTATAGATTGGACATTAGATCTAGACATGTGGATGATGATGTTGAAAAAATTACAAGGTACATAAATGGATTGAGATCCAGAATTCAAGATGAAAAAAGTTCTATGAAATTGGAAAGTGTGGAAGAAGCATATAAATATGCCTTAAAAGCTAAAGAGATCTTGAAAAAGAAGCACGAACATAGACAAAGAGGTAGAGGTGGTAGATTCTAGAGAGATAAAGGTAGATCTTATGGTGAAGGTGGTATATCTGACAATTATGTATGGGATATGTTGGCACTCAAAATTGTAGCCCGAATTTTGAGCACTGTTGAGAAAATTGAGCCCTATAAGTGCTTGTAAATGAGATTGTACCAGGCTATTAGTTTGAGGCCTAAGAGGTGTTTAATGGTTCTAGCACCTTCCATTCAGCATGTCAATGTGTTCCATGATGATAAACTACCATTTTGAGCCATTTTGTAAAATCTCGTTTTGAGCATTTGTCAAATCTACATTTTCACCCGTGTCAAATAGTGATAGGAGGCTATGTTTGTGATTGAATATCTCACACCTAGAAATGTTTCATGACCCGCCGCTTTGGGAGCATCTAGTGTCCATACCCAAGAACTTATGTTTTATATTTTGAATCATTTTAAATCTATTTGACTAGGTTTTGAATCCCTCAAAGTTGGTTATTTAATATTGTCATGCTAATGCAATTAGTTCAAAATTCTAGGAAGCCCTGTTTGACATCCTATAACTTTTGACTAGTTGACCCAAATGTAAAAATTCCTTTTTTGTGTTGAATTTTAAGGGTTGGAGACTTGTTATATTTCAAGTTTCAACTTATGAAAAGTCTATTTGATCAGTTTTCAAATGCAATTCCAAATGCAATTTCTATCTTTTTACTGGTGTCAACATTTGCAGATTTGTCAGGATCCCTGTTTGAAACGTTATAACTTGAGATCCATGATTGCCTAGATTCAATGGATTGTATCACTGTGTCTTCCTTTGAAAATACTTTAAGTGTGCCAGTTTGAAAGTCATGAAAAATTTGTTTGCACACTTTTCCAGGTCCATTCCATTTGCGAAAATCACTTTTATGTCAATGTTTTCAGCCAACAATTTTGATTAGCCTACTTTGATTGCTTTCCATTTGCACCCAGTTAATCCTCACAAGCCCAAATCATAGATCCATACTTGCCTTGTGATAGAGAACCAATGCCCCAAGTTTTGTCTTCCCAAGTGTCTGTTTGCCCAGTTTGCCAAGCCAAGTCCAAACCCAGTTTGTTGTTTTCTGACATGTTTACTTGCAGGTAATTTTGAGAAGGAAATTTTGATGGTCAATATATTTTAACTTGGAGTTCATCATAAGACAAGATTTGATGGGGTGAAAGTATGTGGAGCAAAGATTCAATGTGCCAATTTTTGGGGCCTAGTTAGTTGTTTGGGTCAGTTTTTAAGGGCAGTCAACACACCTCCTGGCACAAAGTTGACAAGCTTGTAGATAAGTAATAAAGTGAGTTTCAGTTGATTAATCAGTGGCCAAATTTGATTTTAATCAGTTTGAGATATTTTGAAGGTCAATTTGAGTATCAGTTGTTTTGAAACAAAATTTTTTTTAGCTGGACCCACTTTGGGGCCCGACTAATAGGATCAAAAAAATTAGTGTTATGGATGTTTCAAAGAAATATGGGCTTGATTATTGACTACTGCATGTTGTGGAAAAGGGGCACGCCTGGTATGGGAATTGGGGTTATGAATTTGCAACTAGAAGTTTTTCCTTGACATTCGAATCATACAAGACAACTGTTGAATGCCTCTCAAAGAACCCCTCTAGTCTCAGTCCTTTCAGATGTGGGAAAATATAATAGACAACTAGAATGTACTATGCAGTTCTATTTTTCCTTGTCTCAGAAGCCAGTTGTGACAATTCAAGATTTGATATGTTTCATCATGGAGTTGCTGCATAAATTCCATGATCAGTAGGTGTAAGAAGCTAAAAATGCAAGAACACAAAAGGTGTAAGAACGCATCTACAAGAGGAAAGTTGAAGGTGTAAGAAGCCAATGCATGGCATGAAGCAAGCTAAGACAATGTCAGAGCAGCTTCCATGAGAAGAACAAACCCACTCAAGGGCAAACACACAAAAAAAAAATAAAAAAAAAGAGTCCACGCCAGTTGAAGCAAATTGTCATTAAACAAAGGGAACCCATGCACTGTGAATAAGAATCGACAGAGTCAAGCTAACAAAAAAAGGGCAAAGCCTCACAGCATGAGGAAAGATTAGAGCTGGAGTGAAAGTAGTTGCAAGAATAACAAATAAAGCTCATGCCTATGCGAAGGAGGGAGGAACCTATGACAAAGCATAACATAGCATATTAAAAGGAACCCCAAACACTCCACACACAGCTAAAGTCAAAGAAGTCATGGAAATTAGAAAGGAGGTTACGCCTTTTAGAGGAGAGTTCATACAATAAACAAAAGGAGTAACCAGTGTTAAAGATTCCAAATGTCCAAGGATAGGCAGCCATAACAGGGGAGAATTCATGCTAAATGAAATTCAAACCCACACTTTTAAAAGCAAATCCATGCAAGGTAAAAAATATAGTAGGAGCTTGGAAGTTGGCATAGTCAAATTTTCCAGTCAAAGCATGAAAAAGATCCCATAAAATTTTGAAAGAGAAATGGAGTCACTATACGGAGCAGCTGGAGGTGAAAGGTTAAAATTGCAATTAAAATTGCAGGAGAGCAGAGCATAAAACTAGTAGAAGCTATTATCCCACATTAGTTGTGGGTTGGGAAATTTTAGTATTTAAATATGAAAACACTTAGTACATATGTTCTCTTGAAAGGTAACGACTTTTGGAAAGCTGTGGGTTTTGTTGTGGGTTCCCACATGTGCACCAGTTACAGATCAATGCTAGATGGAAGGTGACATTAGCATAGTTTTACATGAAAAAGAAAGAACAATGACATGGCATGAAAAATGGACATAGCACGAGACTGTGCCACATGGTGAGATGGGCGATGGGTGCAAGCTTGCAAGACTAAGATGCTCATCAGTTAAGAAAATCGGGCATGCAGGAATGTGACACATGGAAGCATGTCATGTATGTGATTATGTGGTAATCTGGAGCGTGATCAGAGGTGATGCACAAGATTGTGGCATGTGTCATGATCTAACAGTTAGTGCAATCCTGCTTGATGAAGATGCACACTAGTTAAGGAATGTGGGATTGCAGGATGCTAACACGTGTCAACGGGCCCACTCAACTAATGATGTGGCTATGAGGTGGTAGATGCAAAGATCAACTAATTAAAATATGACACATGGCACTCGATGGAAGGCTGAACCAATCAAACACTACCATGTGGCAGTCGGTCAATAGAGGTTTGACCCCAAATTTCAAGGAAAGGGAATTTTTTTAAAGTCATAAATTTTTTATTATTTTATATCCTTTCAAGTGGGTATGCATTTAGATTGATTTTAAATCAAAAGAGCATTTATTCTAAAGTTTTAACTTTAGATAATTTTAAAATACAAACCTAAGTTTTCTACTAGAGGGGGACATTTTTCAAAATGAGATTCTGAAGGTTTTCTGTGGGCTAACATAGCAATATTATATATCACCGGGATCATGAGAAAATGAAATTCCCAATTATGGAGTTCATTTTTGTAGAGGAATTCATGGGTTTAAGTTATAGCAAAAAACATGAAATTTGGGGCCTTCTCAGTGGGATGAGCTAAAATTGAAAATGGTGTTACAAGATCAATAACAGATAGTGAAGATGCAATTGGAGTCAATTTTGGTCACATTCAAATTAGTTAAACCTCAATTTCACCAAAATTCCATAAGGAAAATTAGATGTTTTGGATGCAAAAAGGTTTTTCATCATTGAGCAGAGATATTTCAAGATTAGTTACAAGTAATGATGAAAATAGAATTAGATCAAAGGGGTAGAAAGATGAAAGAGGTTTTCAGCTGTAGGAGATTGAATTTCAAGTGGACACATGTCAATCTGATATCAGGTCTAGGAATTCTTTCTTTCATTATAGGGGTTGGCAGTTCTAGTGTTTTATAGTCAAACCATTCTTTTAGCACATTCTCTCTTGTAGGAATAGCACTAAGAAGGTTAATACAGATAGTTCAGATCTTTTAGGTTGTTTCATGTTTTTCATTTCATGCATATGACTGTATAATTTCAAGGATAGTTTTATTTTGATTCTCATCTCCAGTCTCAATGAATTTTCAATGTTTTATGATATTTGAACAAAGAGCTTAGGTCATAGTTGCAGTCCCTTAAGGTTGTATGTTATTTTATTATTTCTTGTGACTCAAGGAGTTGTGTAAATGCTTCAGGAAATCAACAGGGTTGCAAGTTTATTGAGAAGGATATCATGCAAGAATGAGATTCAAGTTGAATATGGATGTCTATTTACAAGGTGAATGGATAG
This sequence comes from Cupressus sempervirens, assembly GCA_028749045.1. Taxonomy (NCBI): domain Eukaryota; kingdom Viridiplantae; phylum Streptophyta; class Pinopsida; order Cupressales; family Cupressaceae; genus Cupressus; species Cupressus sempervirens. The sequence continues at coordinate 641,274,827 of CM053789.1, read as the reverse complement.
ATCGTATATCTAAAGATACAAATAAGTCTTAGATATCTATATGTATGTGATTAATTCATGGAATTTCCCAATAGATAAGGCACTGATCATTTACAGGATCACCTATTCATGTTGCTGCATATTAGGGGTTTTGTTGAATTCAAAATCTTTAAATCAAATCAGTTCAGTTTTTCATGTTTTGTAGTGGGTTGAAAAGGATTAACCCTCACTCAACTTATGAGATTCATATATTTTCATTCAACTACTATAGATTTGTGTTATTACATGAGTTATTAGGAGATATAAGGGTTTTATTTGCATAATTAGGTTTAGATTTATGTTTTAAATGCACTAGTACCATATCATAGAACCTCAAGGTTAACCCACCTAGGTCTTGCAAAGCCTGAAGTGAAGAAGGAGTTATGCCTTATAGTTGGCCCAAGACTGTAGTCAGGTGTATTCATTGTAAGAATTTTCTAGCCTTAGATGCAATTGTCTAGTTTCTTGGTTATTTGCAAAACTATTAAATTAGGAGCCAAGATGATAAAGGAAGATCTGAGTGGAAAAGTGATGACAAAGGCAAGACCAAATGGAAAACTGGTAATTCTTACTAAAGAGGTACTAATTCTTACCAAGGAAGAGATCATTCTTATTTTAGAGGAGGTTTTCATGGTAATTATTCCAGACGTGATAAAGAGGGACATAGATCTTTTGAATGTAGATCCTCTAAAAGTGGGCAAGGTAACATAAATATTGTGATTGAAGGAGATGATGAGGATTCACCAAGTGGACTTGAGGCTAGAGAAAATATGATGGTGAGAAGAACCTTATGTAATAAGGGAAGTGATGAGGAACTTATTTTAAGGAGAAGTCTTTCCAAGACAATATGTAAGATGGCTAAAAAATGCTACAAAGTGATCATTGATAGTGGAAATTCTAAAAATTTGGCATCAGAAGAGTTGGTTACCAATTTGTAGTTGTAGAGGCTAAAGCATCCTAAACCCTATCATGTTTTATGGATCAAAGATGAGCATAAGATATTAGTAAGTGAGAAATGCCTTATGAAGTTCAAGATTGGACATTACTTTGATGAAGTTTTGTGTGATATTATGCCTATGGATTGTTTTCATATTCTGTTGGGTAGACCTTGGCAATATGATAGATTTGCTATATATGATGGAATATTGAATCAATATACTCTTTGGGTGAATGGGAAGAAACAAATATTTATACCTTTAATTGAAAGTCTAGATGAGATTAACTATACTGCTATAAAAATTTGCATGGTTAATGGGAAACAATTTGAAAAGGAAATGAAGAAGAATCATGTTTTTTTTTTCCTATAATTCCAAAGAAATTGAGTTGTGTCAATAATAACTAAGTGCCAGAAAATAGTGTTAATCGAGTGCTAGTTAGTGGTGACCAACTCATAGCTAGTAGTACTGACTGAGTACCAGAAGAAATTGTAGAATTGTTGAATGAGTATAAAGAGATTTTTGCAAAGGATATACGTGATGGTTTACCATTAGTGAGAAGTATAAGTCATTGTATGGATCTAATTCTTAGAGCTAATTTTATGAATAAAGCACCATATAGATTAACACCTATAGAGAATGAAGAACTTAATAGGAAAGTGCATGAGTTGCTGCAGAAGGGTTTAATATGGGAAAGTTTGAGTCCATGCGTTGTACCTATTGTATTAACACCTAAAAATAATGGAGAATGGAGAATGTGTATTGATTCCATATTTATTAACAAGATCATAGTGAAATATAGGTTTCCTATTCTAAGGATGGATGACATAATGGATTGTTTAAGTGGAGCAAATTATTTTACAAAGATTGATCTAAAGAGTGGCTATCATTAGATCAGAATTATAGAAGGTGATGAATGGAAGATTACTTTCAAGAAAAAATATGGTTTGTATGAATGGGTGGTTATGCTTTTTGGTTTGACTAATGCATCTTGTACTTTCATGAGGTTGATGAATGAAGTTCTAAAAAGATTTTTGGGTAAGTTTTTGATTGTTTATTTGGATGACATTCTAATATTTAGTAAGACTAAGGAAGAAAATCTTGAGCATGTTAGACAACTATTGCAGAGATTGAAAGAGGAGAAGTTGATGATTAATTTGAAGAAGTGTTCTTTTATGAAAGAGGAGATTGTGTTTTTGGGATTTTTGATTTCAGCTAATGGTTTAAAAATGGATTTTGAGAAGGTAAAAGAAATTTTGGAATGGCCTACACCTAAGAATGTAGGTGAGGTAAGATCATTTCATGGTTTGGCTAGTTTCTACAGAAAGTTCATAAGAAATTTTAGTTCTATTTGTAATACTATGACTAAGACAATGAGAGGAGATAGAAAGGAATTTAAGTGGACATATGGAGCTGACAAGAGTTTTGAGACTTTGAAACAAAAGATTGTTGAGTTACCTGTATTGGATTTGCCTAATTTTAATAAGGTATTTCAAGTTGAATGTGATGCAAGTGGTACTACAATAGGAGCTATATTAACTCAAGAAGGTAAACATGTTGCTTTCTTTAGTGAAAAGTTTAATGATGCTAAAAGAAATATTTTGTGTATGATCAAGAATTTTATTCTATTGTCCAAGCATTGAAGAAGTTGAGACATTATTTGATTCCTAAGGATTTTGTGCTATATTTTGGTCATAAAGTTTTAAAATACTTAGGAAGTCAACATAAATTGAATCAAAGACATATGAAGTAGGTTGAGTTTTTGAAGAATTTTACATTTTTAATCAAGCACAAGAGTGGAGTTACTAACAAAGTTACTAATGTATTTAGCAGAAGACATTCTTTGTTGACCAAAATGAAAGTTGAAGTTCTTGGTTTTGATGAAATGAAAGAGTTGTATGATTCTAACCCTAATTTTTTTGAGGTGTGGAGAGAGTGTGGAGCACTAAATCTAACCAATCATATAAGTAAGTATGATAAATATTTTATTCAAGAAGGTATGTTGTTTGAAGGTATTTAGTCATGTATTCTTAAAAGTTCTATGAGGTTGAATCTAATTAAGGAAAAGCATAGTGGTGGATTGGCTAGACATTTTGGAATTGATAAGACATTGAGTTTGTTGAAAGAAAAGTATTATTGGCCACAAATGTATAAGGATGTTCAAATTTTTTTAAAGAGTTGTGGAGTCTATCAAGTTGCAAAAGGAGTGAGTTAGAATAATAGTTTGTATACACCTATTACTATTCCTGAGAAACCTTGGGGTGATATCAGTATGGATTTTGTTCTTGGATTACCTAAGACAGTGAAGGGGTATGATTCCATATTTGTTGTAGTGGATATATTTTCTAAGATGGCTCATTTCATACCATGTAAGAAGAAATTAGATGTTGAGCATGTTGCTAAACTTTTCTTTAAAGAGATTGTGAGATTGCATGAATTACCAAGAAGTATTATTTCTAGTAGATATAGTAAGTTTTTTGGTTATTTTTGGAAGAATTTGTGGAAGAAGATGGGTACTAAGTCAAAGTTTAGTTCTACATTCCATCCAAAGATAGATGGACAGATAGAGGTTATGAATAGAAGCTTGGGTAATTTGCTAAGATGTTTAGTTGGAGACAAGCTCAGTAATTGGGAAGTCATGTTGGCACAAGCTAATTTTTCATATAACAATTATGTGAATAGAAGTATAGGGAAAACACCTTTTGATATTGTTACTATAATGTAGCCTAGAGGTATATCAGATTTAAGAGATGTTGCTAGCAAAGAAAAGAGAAGTGTTGCAAGAGAAGAATTTGCTAATTTTATAGGATCTTTACATAAGGAAGTGAAGTTGAGAATAGAACAAGGTAATCAAAAGTATAAGGAGAATGTTGATCAATATAGAAGACATCATGACTTTAAAGTTGGTGATGAGGTGATGGTTCATTTGAAGAAAGGAATATTTCCTATTAGAACATACAGTAAGTTGAAGATGAAGAAGTTTAGACCTTGTAAAATCTTGACAAAGTTTTATGGTGATAATGCTTATGAAGTTGAGTTACTTGAGGACATGGATAGATCTCCTATATTCAATGTTGCTAATTTATATAAGTGTCATGAGTCAGATGATGAATTTTTTGTATTAGATGATTATCCTAAAAATAAAATTGAAGAAGTTGAATAGATATTAGAGCAGAGAGTTAGTAAGAACACAAGAGGAAAAGATTACTATGAATATTTGGTAAAGTGGAAGTGTAGATCTAGTCAAGATGCCTCATGGATCTCTCAATCTAATTTGGATTCAGCTCATGTTGTGACACTTGCATGATTCAAGAGAATCATTTCTCCAACCTTGGTTAGCTGATGTAGGAGCATCTTGGGTTGCCTTGTAATCTTGAAATTTTGTTCATTTTGCTAGTTGTTGTCATAGTCTAGTTATTGTTGAGCACTATTTTTTCTATTATTGTCAAGTTCTTAATTATTTTTGAATGATTTCTTTGGTTGTCGAGTGATCCTTTGGTTGTTAAGTGATCCTTTGGTTTCCAAGTAATTTCTTTTGGTTGTCGAGTAACCCTTTGGTTGTTGAGTCCTCTATGGTTGCTAAGCATCAGAGGATGTTGAGTGTGTAATTTATGCCAAGTGATTCTTTGCATGATGAAATTGTGTGGATGCCAAGTGCCAATTTCGGAAAAGATTTCATTTTCCAATTAGTTTGTGTTTGGTTCCAATTTGAGCTAATCTTTCTTGTATTTAATTTATGTAGTTAATAACTATTATGAGCCGACTTGTGACTTTCCCATGTTCTAGAATCTTCTATAAGCCATTTTGCCAAGTATTTAAGGAGGTTGAGGATTGAGTTTTAGATAGATTGGTCGAACTTAGAACTTAGAGGATTTAAAAGGATATGTGTCTGAAATGCAAACTTGAAGTTGGATCGTGAATCTATAAGTTATATATTGTAATTGGTCGTAACCCAGAAGGCCCTATAGTTGGGCATGTATGTTGATTATTTGATGAATCAATAAGTGTTTTCTCTTCTTCCTCCTTTGGTTGATGTTCTATGTGTTGTGTTTCTATTGTGTTAATTCTTGCAATGTGGTTTAGATAGTTAGGTGTGCCTTTGGCCCTAGTTATTCATCCTCCTCTTTGTGTCATCTTGCATAGTCATGGGGTAAGTTTGTTATAAAATAAGAGATATTAGAACCTTATAAAGACTTGAATAAGTTGTAACAAGAGGTGATCTCTTGGTTAGAGTTAGGGATAAAGAAAAGGTATAAACTACTACAAAGGTGTGATAAAGCTTAGAATGGAGAGTTTGCAACATTGTGGGTCAGCATGGTCCACAAATAAAGATATTTGTGAGGTTGTGAAAAGTTGACATGGAGATAGGTCTAGCTAGTCAAGTAGTGAAATGTGGCTCTTACTAGGAGGTTAGCTAGAGATTGATTGAAGGTGGTGATAAATAATGGGTTCAAGTTTTAAAATGCAAAGCTATAACAAGGAGATGTGAAGATCTAATTTTGGATTGAGTAAAGCAAAAAGAGGTCTAGATAAAATCAAATATTTTGAATGACCTTAGAAAAGATATGAAGTAGTGGAATTAGTTGAGGATGTTGTGGCTTGTTTACATTATTAAAGAAATAAGAGGACAAACAAAATTAGTTAAAGGCTCTTGTAGTAGTTTCTACCTGGTTGATCTTGCAACCATCCTTTTAGTTTTATCGAAATACAAAAGATGTAAAATTGTATCTTTCTGAAAGTATCTCTAATTCTTCCAATAGTCTTTTGATATGTGCCCTCCCATCTGAAGCTTGTTATGATCCTTATCTTTATAAGGATTCTCAAGATGTGGAAAATGGACTAGAAGGTTGGATTTTAATGCAAAAAATAGTGTTGTCATGATTTCTTAAGAGTGAACCAGTCTTGATGAATATTATGGAACTACCTTTGAAGGTTAAATAAAGGAACAATTCAAAGCCCTTCTCGTGTCTCATTTTTTTAAAGCACTAATATGATATAAATTTTGTGATTTATTTTGAATCCCTAAGTTTGTGTCTCAATTTTATCTACAAGTGAAGTTTTGGAATATTCATATAGGTTGCAAGTCATGAAATTATGTTTTATCTTAAGGTGTTTAATAGTGAATTTCATCATTCCCCTTAGCATCTTATTTGAAGAATATCCTTCTTGTGAAATATTTATGTATGAGGCTTTTAAGGTCAATATTAAGCTCACCTTAACTATTCAAAAAAGCTACATCATGTTAGGCCAGCAATATTCTCATCTTAATGTTTTGGTGTGTCACCTCAAGTTTACTTTTCAATAGTTACATTCATGCAAATCCTTATATCCCTTTCTTTCCCAAGTTTTACATTCATGTTTGAAGAACAAATAGGTAAAGAATCACAAGGAACTAACCCAGAACTCAAAGATTCACTCCTAACCTTGGTACACCCACTAGTTAGGAGTGTTTCCATGTTAATTGAAGTGATTGAATTTTCAAATCTAGTTGAGACAACTTTTAGAGATAACAATATCAAAGAAGGGAAAAATGTAGACACTCATAAGTGGTTTGTGTCTACTATTTAATCACAATTTCATAATAACTCATCCCATTTTCTCATTTCACTAATTTCGATCTTTTAGCCAACTTGATTGTCATTTAATTATATTTTGACAATATCTTTCATCATTCATATCCCCTTTCAAATCAATTATAGATCACTTTGAAATTGATTCCCATTTTATGTAAACTTTCTAGAATTAACCCAAAACCATCTCAAAATCATCAGAATCACATCCAATCAATCTTGATTTATCCCAAATCAACATAGAATTATCCTAGATCAACCTAAAATTATCCCAAATCAACACAAAATCATCCCAAATCAGCCCTAATCAACCCAAAAATGTGTCAAATATCTCAAATCAATCATCATATGTCAAATCTTATAAGCCTTATCAAATCTATCAAATATGACCATAGTACTATCATGTTCCTCAATACTTGGTCAAATTTGTCATTATTATCATCTAATCATTGATATTGTCAAGTCCTTCAGTGTTAGATCATGGAATTATCCAATCAATTTAATAATATTAACAATTTTCATCAATGTTATTAAGATCAACCTTATTAATCAATTTCAATCCTATGGCATTTACAATAGTCATTAAATGCCACATGTCCTTAATCACTATCATGTGTCCTTGGCATTCTATCAATCTTAATCAGTCATTCAAATTGATCATGACTTTGATCTAAAATCATCCTAATCAATTTTCATAATTTTCACATTTCATCAAAGGATATTATCACATTAATATAATCAAATTGACCAATCATTTACTAATTTATCCTATAGGATTAGATAATCCATAAGCTAATCCTATGTCATTTTGATCATTTTCATCTTGCATTACTAATTATTCTTCCTACTAACCTACATTCTTAATTAATTGATATTTATTAGTTAATTTATTCTCCTTCACAAATTATGTGAATTCTCAATTTTCTAAGTCCTACTTTTCACCTCTAATTTCTTTTTTATTAATTTATGTTTATGTGGATGTATGAATTTTTAATTCAAATATTCCACCTATTCTTGACACATGGACATGACATATCATATATATTATTCCTACTTTTGGCTAAAATATGTCATATTTGATATATTTTATTCCTTACATGTGTCTATCATAAGCCTCCATTGTCATAGATTGTTGGCTACAAGTGGCTTTGATGTGTGTTATGCATGTCATAGATTATCCTCCACTTTGAGCCATGTTTACCTTAATGTGTCATAGAAACCTACATTTGGCATATTGTCTCATGATTTTTATAGATATTCTAAGGAATATCATGCCAAGTTGCACATTCAAAGTGACAAGTGTCTAACCTCTCATTCAATTCTCTCCTCTTGCACTTTGGCTATAAATTGAGCCATCTTGCTCTCATTTTTGATCTCTTAGAACCCATTAGGCTTGAAACCACACTTCTAGTACTCTTAATAGCATCATAATAGCATTATTATTTGATTTCAATTGTATAGGCACTACAGGAAATTTGAGCTCGATCAAATGGAGAAGAAATAAGGACATGGGAGCTACAATTGAAGAGAGAGTTTCATTTTTTTTTATTTCCTTTAGCCTTAAATTGTCTTTCCTATTATATTAGAAAGGTTTAGTGTATTATTTATTGAGTTTTTGTAGTTTCTCATAGAATGGTTGGTTCTAACCCATTTTCTAGTCCTACATTTGGAAGCACCAAGAACCAAATGGGATAATGCACTATCCATGATCACTCGAGTTTATAAGACATTCATTGACAAATATGGATTGCTTCCACCCATTTAGCCCCAACAACCATGACATAAGTGTTCAAAAACAAGGGGGATAGATTTTTTAAAAGGAGAAATAAGGAGGGAAATGGATTTTTTATCATATTCATTTTACATTATTTATTAATTATTCATCTTTGGCATAAGTCATAGGAATTAGGGGGAGAGATCATATTATATTGTATTTGAAATGGAGTAAATATGACAAAGTGTTTTTTCCACTAATGTCAAAGGGGGAGATTGTTGGTATCTCTAACTATTGTTAGCTATTAGTATAAAAAACTTAGTCATTTACCAAGAAAATTCAGATGACCATCATCATGACCAAGCTACTTTATATAGGTCAAGTCATGTACATATGAAAGTATGTACTAAGCTCTATAGGACTTGAGTAAGTGTATGATCACCAAGTATTTTCTATATAAGAGGAGCTCAACATTGACTAAGTAGTTTCAAGCATACAAGTTTTGAGTTACATACTATGTGCTTTGCATAATACATATCAAGAAATAACATTGCCAAGTGTTCAAAAATAATAAAGGCCAAGCAATACAGATTTTACATAAAAGTCTTGAATGGAGCATATGTTGAGGTAAATCATTTTCAAGCCAACATGGAAGGAATGTTCAAAATTTTTAGAGGTCATTACAAAAATCTTTACATGTTAATGATGTGGATTATAGATCCCTATGTTTTGTGATCAACGATTCATATAGGGAGGCTATTATGGAAGAATCTAGAAAAATAGTTATGAAACTATTTAATAGAGAAGATCTTAACATAGATTGTGTGGCATGAATATGAGAAGGGAAGAGTATGCATGCGAAGAAGGAGTAATCTATGAATAGTGAAGTGAAAAATTGAGATCATCTCATAAGTTAGTGAAAGTGACATGTCATCTCTCAATAGATAAAGTGACCTATTCAAAGTAGTGAAAGGGAATACAAGTATTATTAGATCATAGGAGAGAATCATTTAGCAAGGAGAAGACTCAAAATCAATTTAGAGAGCATATCAAAAATCAAGTATTGAATTAGTTCTAACCAACTTGAATTAGGGTAAATATCTTAACAGAATGGTCTTAATAGATCATTGTAAATATCCTAACAAAGTCCTTACTTTATTGTAAGTGTTATATCCTCTATTAAGGTGAGACCTAGTAGTCTCTTAAGCTTCTAATAGGGAAGACCCCTCATAGGATAGAACATATTTTATGATGAAACATTATGACCATAACACATTAACTTTATTACTATAGTAGTGAAGATTTATGAGGGGTATCCCAACCCCAATTTTATTGGGTAACAAATATTTTGTTATGTGTTTATTTCATGTATGCGGTAGATCAAATTCATATGTTACAAGTTTATTATTATTGCATGTTTTACATGCATAAGTTAACTAGTGAATGTGTGAATGAATTGGTGAAAGGATAAAGTTCTTAAGATTCTAATTCACCCCCCCACCCCCTCTTAGTATCTTGTTATCTTTTTTATACCTCCATCAATCAAAAGTACAAGAGAAACAAGTAAGGCTTGAATATGTGAAGTCTAAAGAAAATATTGGAGACACATATACTAAGTCATTGCCTAAGGATACTTTTGAGTATCTAAGAGGTAAACTGGGGGTCCTAGCCCTCTCCATAATTCACTAGGTGAAGATTGATTCTACATAAATTCATGAATGAAATGGAATATATTTATGGATTTTATGCAAGAGTTCACACTTTGAGATCATTTTTGAAGTTGTGAAGATGTTTGTGATGAAACTACTATATACCATACATGCAACCTAGATATATTCATAATTTTTTTATAAGTTTTACATTGGAATTTATAGTTACCTTTGATATTTATACCAAAGGGAGGAGAACATGTAAAAGGGAATATCATTAGAATAATATGAAGGGGGAGATAATTTGTAAGGGAAAATAACAATAAAGAAGGATATGACTGAAAGGGAGAGATGAGATAAGTGAGAATTAGAGCATACACAAAGGGAAGTAATTATGAAGAATCAAGCTAAATATGGAGCTGAACAAAATAATATAATATCCCAAGGAGGGGAATATTGAAGATCATTATTGTTTCTAGAGATATAGACCAAATTAAAGAGAACTCGATCATAATGATTGTTGGTGTTTTAAAATGTTACACTTCAAATTACCCCAATGAGAACATAATACATCTAGGGGTAGCTACTTCCCATCTACAACATACCCTTTCAGATATTGGGCCAACTATAAGGCTAGACCCTTCATCTACTTCAAGGTTTGCAAAACCTAGTTGGGTGTACCTCAAATTCATTTACATGGTACCAGTATTCAAAGCATACACTAAATCTAAACAAAGCAAATAGAACCCTTATTTCTCCTATACTTATGAAAATAAAAAAGATGTGCAGTAGTATATTGCAAATCCTATGAAATTCACATGATAAGTGAGGTCATTCCTTTAGCTCTTAAATAGAAAGGGTCATGGATGATTATAAATTAGATTTCAACAAATTGTCAAATATGCAATAGTAAGAACAAATTGATCCTATAGTTGATCAGTTCCTTATCTATTAGAAAATTCCATAAATCACACACACACACACACACACACATCTATGATACCAGTGAGATATTCCATATTTCAAGATATCAAATATATCCTATCACCTTGTGAACTAGACACCGGTGTTCATAAATACCTCATTCTCATGAAATAGCCTTCACAAATAATTAGCAACCCTATCAAATATATCAAGCATTTACTTGGATCTTTGTTCCAATAGAAAAACATATGAGACATACAACTTTAAGGGGATGCAAATGGTTCTAAGTTCTTTCTCCCTAAACAACAAAAAATTGTAAATTATAGAGACAAGAGATGAGAATCAGAATGAAACTAAGAAGTTTTTTGTTTATTGTATTCATTTCTTTGAAACTATACATTCAAGATGCATGTAAGTAACTCCTAACACCACTAAATAGATCAAAACTATCTATAATATCTTCATTTACTGCTATTCATATGAGAGAAAAATTTGAACCATGATGGGATCACAGTCATGATAGAAATTTTAACCTAACTAGAACCATCCTTGTGCTATTCTAGAAGTGAAAAAATGTCCAAGAAACTAGAAACCTTACATCAAGAGAGAAATAGAAAGACATAGAAGAGGAATCAAATACTAGACCTGATCTAGAAGTGACACATGCCCACTTGAATCTCCATCCCTATTGTTGCAAAGAATCTCTCTTCTCTCTACAACTAAAATCAGCAAGGAATCTCATTATTGCTTCGCAAAAAACTTAAAATATCTTCTTTGACTGATAAGAAACCCTTGTTCTAATAAAATATCAAGTTTGCATCTAAAATGTTCATAAAATCTTCTATTAAACTCATTTGGAGGTGAAAAAACCATCCCTAACTAAATTCTTACTACCTCTAGTGCTCACCAAGTTCACTACTTTGCCAAAAATTAGATTAGAATTGCCTTAACTAAATGAGTTTAAAAAATGAGCATTTGGTACAAAACCCTAAATAACTCAAATACATGGCTTCCTATTGAAAAAACCCTAAAAAATTAAAATTTCACTCACTCCTTGTTCCAATGGTATATGATAGTCCTTTATCTGCTTACTAGAAATGCCTAGAATCTTTGTCTAAAAATTAGACTCCTAGCATGACCCTTAGGACTATATTTTTATGGAAATATTTAAAACTTTTCTAAAATTTAAAAATTAGTATATAACACTTTTAGTTAAAAAGTCCTATGTGTGTTTTAAGAAGGAAAAGAATTAAAACTATTTTTCTCAATTTTGAATCTTCCCTCTGATTATCCATCTAAGTCAAATGTATTTGGCTTTCTTGATGCACATGCCACCATGCCATTGGTCTGTCTCTACTCCATCACTACCACCTCACCTATCTTGTGGGTGCCCTACCATGTCATCACCATGTACAACTTCCTCATTGCCCCACAAACTACTCATTAGGTTTTGACAATCTATCACCTATCAAATTTTCATTGGTCATCGCATTCTCACATTTCTTAAGCTATGAGCATCTTTATTTTCTAAATTTATGATAGTCGTCCAATCTACCATGTGTCATTATCTAGTGAAGTTGATATGCTTAGTGCCACATCACCACCTTGTGACACATGTCAACATGTCAGTCTCTCACATTCATTGTCAACAAATACCACATAATTTGCAAGAATGTGACATCATGCAATTTAAATTGTAAAAAAGATTAGGTAAAAAACCAATGAAAATAGGACCAACACTTTCACAATTCCACTGATGCAATCATCAATGGAAAATCAATAATAACTGAAAGATGGTTAAGTTCTCATCAAATCACAAGGCCATGGAAAGTGCACTCATGTGAGACAAGAAGCAATGCAAGAATAATAGTTGATCTTTTCTCCAACTTGGTAAATTAGTGGAATTTGTTAATATGAGACAAGCACTAGAACTAAAAGGTCGTACAATCATAAAAACATAATAAAACCATTATCTCCATTATTATTCATGAACATGAATTCACAAAACTAACACACTTTGGCAAGAATAAATACACTTAGAATGAGACAGCTAACAACATATATTATTGAATCAAAATAGTAGTCTAGAGTACATATTACATCCATGTATTTATAAGAAATCATCTACTCCCTCTGTGCTAGGAGAAAGCGTTCTTAAAATAAAACTCATGATAAAAACTAATAAAAAAATCTAATTAATATGAACTAACTCTCTAAATGGTGCTAATTAGGTCTACACCATTTTTTATATCAATTAAAGGGTAAATTAGCCTTTACATGACTTAAAACAATGAAAGAAGAAGTAGATAACAAGAATGAAGCTGCAAGAGGACCTAATCATCACTAGAAGCTCTAAAAGGGGAAGCTTGATCTTCTCTAAATGTTTCTAGGAGTTGAACTACTATCAAAATTCATTTCTAGTACATGGAATGCCCTTAAAGTAGCAACTGATAGTTAACTATTAGTGCACTAATGCTTCTTCAAAATTGTAGTCACACCTCTAAGAATAGTTCACCTACACACCTTGATGAAAGTTCCAACAAATGAAAATTTTTCCCAAGTGTCAAAATTGAATTTCTAGCATATGAATTTTCTTCCCCTTTACCCCAAAATGATGTTTGAATGCTTCCCCTTGTGCTTCTCATTTATCTTTGTTACTTGGGTAGCCTATGGTAAATCCAAAGCTACATACTTATCCTTTACTAATTTTTGGTAGTTGCTAACCTCTATTCAAGTTTTTACAAAATCCTCAAGTTTGGTGTCTAGCTCCAACAATGCCTCGTCAATCTTGATTTCTTGCTTGATATATTCATCTAACAAAGGATCTTCAAAGGTTCCTCAGAATTTTTGGAGCACTGATTATACCATATTGAGCTTGGTTTTTTACTCATCTTCAAAAATCTAAAGGCACAAAAAGTTATAGTATCTTTTTGCTCCCAAAATTTTCTCTTGATTTTTCTCCCTTAATATCTAAATATCCTCATGTAATCCTTGCATGACTTTATTACCGATATATATCTTCTTGATCCAATTATCAAGCTTGTCAAGCTCCATAGCTATATATACTCCCATGAGCATATGATACCTTTGACCTTTTATTGATGTCAAGGCTTGAAGGTCTTTTTCCAAAGTATGTACTACATCGATGAATCCAAAATCTTGGTTTAGTATGGACACTAGCATATCTGCACTTGACTATATATGGTGTAACAAGTATAAGTTCCCTTGTATTATTTGAACATCTTTCTCCTCAAAATTGTCATGTCATTACTAACATGCATCCAAAAATGTGTCTAATTGTACAGTTCCCTTTTCTTTCCTCTCTAGTGCCACAACAAGAGTGATCTCTATATAATCCAAGTCTATTGGGCCCACAACTCCATGCAAATAGCCTCTTAGAGCCTTATTCTATTTTCTCAGCATAATCAACTCAAAGTCATCTTAGTCCAAATGTTTAAACACCTCCTTCATGCCCATAGTGATTATTAATTTTGTGGTATCTACCATGGGCATTCCTAACATGACCACATTGATTTGGTAATCCTTAGGACTCATTTCTATAGTGTTAGCATGTGGACAAGGAATAGCTATATGCAAAAGAAAGTCTCATTCTTGGTACTTCATAATGAAGGCCAATGCGTGTGCATCACCTATATGTGGCTTAGTCTTCTTGATAGTTTTATTTAGCTTTCTCATTACCTCATCGATAGTTAATTCCAAGTGTTTCTTTTTCTAAAACATAACTTCCCTCTTCATCCATGCTTGTGTGGTGCCCATTGGAGACATATATTTAATTGAAGAGATGGTTTCTACTACATTCATCTTCCCTTATCATTCCTCTCTAGAGTCTTGTCCCATTGAGAGAAATCAATAGTCAAAGTCTCTATATCTGCTTGGGCTAAGGTCCTAGCCTCTCTATAATGAATTTTTTTTGAGGCCCTTTAGGTATTTTCCCCTCCTCTAATACTTCATTGGCTTGTAGTTGTTGGGCCTCTACTTATTTTTCTTCTCATTCTTCTATTTCTATAGCGAGAGGAAGTGGTGTTGTTGAGCCTTTGTCTCAGAATGAAAAATCTTGAGATGGTAGTGGTGGTATTCCCATAGGTCCTTAAAGTAGAGGTGACATTTGACTCTAGTCCTCTCCTAAGGATTGACTCCTATTGGTATCTCTTATATTTTCTCCCACCATCTTAGTACCTACTAGTATGCAGTCAAAATTAGAGAGATTAAAGACATATATTTCTTGCCCCTCCATATCATCATTCCATTGCTTATGTTTTCCCTCTAATGTTGAAATGTGAATAGGCTCCTTTTGAGTAGATGGAGGGGTTAGGGTTAAGCTTCTTCTCCTTTCTTCTTTTTTTTCCCATGTTGTGCAAGTCATCTAACTCAAGAGGACATATTCAACTTATTCACACCTTCTTCTTCAGCTTTAGCTTTTGGAATTATTTCTAGGACCTATGAGGGTGGAGTGTTTTTCTTCTTTAGTAGTCTCCTTCATGTCCCCACAACACTCAATTCAATCCTTTCTTTTTTGGGAGCAAAGGGGGATGCTTCTTCCTCTACTGTAGTTGTTGGAGGTATCCTCTATTTTTCTAGTTGCCCTTCTTCTAGTTTTTCACCCTACACCTATTCTTCCTATGGGGTGCTTGTGGTTCTTTGCCACGACCATATTTGAGTTCTTGAGATTTGGGCTCTTGAACTTTAGGGTGAGCTTTGGCTCTTGTTCCTTGGTAGAAAATATCTTGTTTGTTTTCTTTTCCTTATTCACCCTAATGTACTCAACCTCATTCTCATGTTGGTGTACCATTTCTGGCCTCACTAGGGATTGAGTGGGGAAGGTTGGTACTATGAATTTTGTTAGATTGTGGTGATCGATCAGGAAAGTAATGTACATATTTCATAAATTATTTAGGTTTTTGGGGTACTCCACGAGGCTCCCAATAGATCAAACCACCCTAGACTCTATTGTTCTTTTATTCATGTTTAGTCTAAAAGACCAACAGAAGCTAAAGAGGAGTTTAGCTTCTCCCTTGTTACTACCTTTTTCAACATATCTACTGGATTGTCATGTGTATGTATTTTCTCTAGCTTTAATTGTTCATCCTCCAAAATTGATTAAATGAAACGGTACCATAACTGTATGTGTTTGGTCTTTGAATGCAGAGCTAAATTCTTTGCAAGATGAATGGCACTCTAACTATCTATGAACAAATAATTATCCTTCTAAGATATCCCAATTCTTCCAAGAAGAACTAAAGCCATATCATCTCCTTGGCTTCCTCTATAGCAACAACATACTCTACCTCTATAGTGGATAAAGCATTAACCTTCTGTAACCTAGAAACCCAGCTCATGGCTGCCTCATGAACAATAAAGACATAACCTATAGTAATCCACCTGGTATAAATATTCTCTACCAAATTTGAGTCAACATAGCCCTGTAAATTAGTAGTAGAGCCCCCAAAATGTAAACACTTGTTGGATGTTCCTCTTAAATATCTAAGAATCCATTTGATTGCATTCCAATGCTCAATTCTTGGATGACTCATATACCTGCTAATGACTCCCACTACATGTGCAATATCTAGCCTAGTACATACCATGGCATACATCAAGCTTCCTACAGCTAAAGCATAGGGTACCTTGGACATCTTATCCTCCTCTTCATGTGTCTTGTAACACATCTCCTTAGTCAACTTCAAATGACTAGGGAATGGTTTGCTAACAACTTTAGCATTCTCCATAGAGAAATGTTGCAACACCTTCTCAACATAATTAGCCTGAGATAGTGCCAATGTTCTATTCTTCCTATCTCTACAAATCTTCATACCAAGGGTTTGTTTTGTTTCTCCCAAATCCTTCATAGCAAATGCATGTGCTAATTGGCATTTCAGCCCCTTAATGCGATCCATGTTAGACCTAGCTACAAGCATGTCATCAACATATAAACATAAAATAATGTAGCTATCATCATCCAACCTCTTAAAGTAATCATAGTGATCTAAATGACACCTATTGTAACCATGCTCATGCATAAAAATATCAAATTTTAGATACCATTGCCGAGGTGCTTACTTTAAGCCATATAAACTTTTCTTCAATTTGCACACTAAGTTCTCCTTACCTTTGACCTCAAATCCTCGTGGCCGAGCCATATATATCTCTTCATCCAAATCACCATGAAGGAAGGCTATTTTAACATCAAGCTACTCCAAATGCAAATTTGTAGTTGCCACAAGACATAAAATAGTACATATAGAAGTTATCTTAACAACAGGAGAAAATATCTCATCAAAATCAATACCCTTTTTCTATGCAAATCCTTTCACAACTAACTTGGCTTTAAATCTTTTCTTACCTCCTCCATCTTCTTTCAACCTATAAACCCACTTATTCTATAAGGCTCTTTTACTTGCAGGCAACTTGCATAAATCCCAAGTTTTATTTTTCAGCAAAGAGTCCATTTCATCTTTCATTCTAGACTCCCACTGAATCTTAGTATCCACCTACATAGCTTCATCATAACTTTCAAGTTCACTAGCATCAGTAAGTAAAATAAAATACAAAGGGGGAGAAAATGTTTGTGGAGTTCTAATTTTCCTTGTTGACTATCTAACATTCACCAGTGTGTGTGGTATTTTTTGTTTTAGTTGTTGTACATCATGAGGAATGGCTGGAACATCAGCTTTTGGAGTATCATCCAACACTACATAATCATCTTCTTTCTTCTCATGTTGCTACAACAGATCTTTGTAAAAAACTTTCTCATTGAATATGACATCCTTGCTTCTTAAAATTTTCTAATATTCAAAATCCCAAAGCCTATAACCAAATTTATTAATGCTATATCCAACAAATACGAATTTCTTTGACTTAGTTTCTAACTTGGTTCTATTTTCAGAATCTATGTGAGCAAATGCTTCACAAGCAAAGGTTTTGAGAAAAGAATAACTCACCTTCTTACCAGTCCATGCTTCCTCTAGAATACCACAACCCAAAGGAGTAGAGGGACCTCTATTAATCAAATATACAATAGTATTTGTAGCCTCCACCCACATGTGTAAGGGAAACCCAACATGCAACCTCATGCTCCTTGTACATTCCATTATAGTCCTATTCATACATTTAGCCACTCCATTTTCCTGTGGAGTCCATGGAATAGTTTTCTATCTATGAATACCATTAGTGGAGCAATAATCTTCAAATTCATTACTGTAATACTCACCACCATTATTAGATTTGAGACATTTTAATTTCTTACCAATCTCATTTTCAACCAAGCATTTGCATTTTTTAAAAGTTTGAAATACATCATATTTCTATCTAAGGAAATAAACCCATACTTTTCTAGTTGCATCATCAATAAATGTAACATAATAATGAGAGCCACCAAGGAAAGATACCTAAGCTGGTCCCCATACATCAGTATGCACAAGCTCTAATTTCTCCTTTTTGTTTTCCTTCCTAGTCTTCACAAAATTCACTCTCTTTTGTTTTCCATACACACAACTTTCACAAAAATCCATATTAACGCATTTTAGACTTGGTAAAAATTTCTTTTAATGAAGTACTTTCATACCTTTCTCGCTCATTTTCTCAAGTCTGTTGTGCCACAACACTGTATCAGAATTTACAATAGCTATTTGTTCTCCCTGCTCAACTGCAACAACTATTCTTGAACATTCATTTTTCTCTGAAACAATCAAAGTATAAGGAACAATATGACCTGTATAAAGATATAAGGTGCCTACTTTCACACATTTTTCTATTACAAGGGAACCTTTTGAAACCTTCCAATTTTTATCATTAAAAGTAGCTACACAACCCTCATCACCAAGCTGCACTTCTGAAATTAAATTCCTACTCATCCTTGGAACATGTCTTACCTCATGTAGTAGCCAATGATTCCCATTCTGCAACTTAATCTTAATTTTTCCCTTTCCAACAATCTTATAGGGTTCTATTAGGTGTAGCATGAAATGAAGCACTAGAATCTAAAACCCATGAATCATCAACACTTTCTAAAGACAGAAGCAAAGCATCCTTTTTGTATTTGTCACTTACCACATTTTTGTCCTTGTTTGCATTTGGATTATCTCCTTCATTTTTCTTTCAATTCCAACAATCTTTCTTTTTGTGCCCTATTTTCCCATAGTACCAGTAGTTGTTTTGTCCTCTCGATTGTGATCTCCTCCCCTTTGACTTTTCTCTTAATTTTCCATGATTTCCAAAGTTACTTCCTCTCTCAATCATTATGCCCCTACTATGTGCATTCAAAGCACTTCCTGATGTAGATCCACCTGAGGTTTTCATATGAGTTTCCCCACACAAAACAACACCAATCACATCTTCACATTTTAGGGTACTAGATTTAGAAACAGAATTACTCACAACCATTACCAAGCCATTCCATCTTTTAGGAAAAAGAACACAAAATTAAGAGAGCTGTAATTTCTTCATCAAAATTGATACCCATAAAAGATAACTAACTAGTAATAGTATTAAACTAATTTAAATGATCTGCAACAGATCCACCTTCTGCCATTTTCATATTAAATAAACACTTTATGAGAAATACCTTGTTTGAAGCAGAGGGCTTTTCATATAGTTTCACTAGGGTTTGCATCAATTCTTCCATTATCTTTTCTTTTGTAATATTAAATGCCACTGATGGTGCCAAGCATAATTGAATGCTTCCAAGTGCCTTTCTGTCTAAAATATCCCATTCATCATTTGACATAGATCTTTGATTCTTGGCATTGCCTTCCAACAACTTCCATAAATCCTTTTGATATAGACAATCTTCCATTTGCATCTTCTATAATTGGAAGTTTTGCCCATTAAACCCGTCAACCCTCAGCTTACCCTCATCTACCATCACTCCCACTCAACTGTGAGACTTTCCTATAGAGGATAACTGAAAAAAACAACCTCTCTCTAATACCACTTGTTAGGAATAGACCACAAATAGAAATAACAATTACATGCAAAAATAACCAATATCAAAAAATAATAGATCACACAAAAAATAACACAAGACACCAAGATTTAACATGGTTCACCCAATCCCTAGGCTACGTCAAGAAAACAATAAGTTTGATATTATTACGATCTAGTGATTATAACTTGATTATAATCTATAATCCCTTACAGCTCAATACCACCACAAGAACCAATTTAACATCATAGCTTAATGAAAATACCTAACCCTAAGCCCTTTTATGCAAGTAATTTTATGCCACTTTAGGGTTACAACATGTCGGCCATATGTTGGCCACAACATCGGCCCCAAACCCCAAAGAATTTATGAAGTATGTACATTACTTTCTTGATCAGTCACCACAATCTACCAATCACCCACTTGGGGACTAATCATGCTCCGCACTAAACAAAAACTTTTGCATATTTACCCTTCATTTGGCATGTCATGGCATGAAGAGAAACAACCAAAGGAATTGGATCAAGTTTGAAAGGTTTCTTGATCCAATCCTTAATTGCATTATGTGCATGGCTCTATGGTTAATCACTACATTTTCATATCTTCCTATATCTACATTCATAATAGGCTTGTCATAAATCTTTTCCCTATTGTATAGAGGATCCAAGATGTCTTCTATGTTTTTCTTGACAACCTTTAATGATATTCATCTTTAGCACCTTTTCTACCAAATGTAGAGTCATCCTACAATGATCCCTTATGTAGATATCATAGTCACCTATTGCATTCATCCAATGGTCTTCCAATGCATCTCCATGTACAAATTACTTCCTAGCCAAATGTTGCAACATCCCTATTTTGTCAAAGTAGGGGTGAGGGGACTTATACTCTTCTAGGGGATATTGATCCCATTCTGAATAAAGCATGGCAATATCATTCTTTTTCTTAACTTCAAAAGAACCAATTGTCATATTCCTAACCCATGTCTTTTAAGCTATTTTCTCACTTTGTTGTATATGTATGTGAGTTTCCTAGAAATCTCCAACAAAATGATCCTATCGATTCTCCAATGTAGTGGCTACCCTTAGGTAGCTAAATGTTTTGAATTGGATGTAGTACATGCCAATCTCAAAGGTCTTGGCCATTGCTTCCACTAATATTATTTTGGGATAATCACCCTCTACGAATCAAATGATTGCAAAATTTAAACCATCATTCACCACCCTATACACTACACTCCGCTCTAAGATTTTCTACTTCACCAGTTTTGGGTATACCACATCTTGCATTCTTCCCTTTTTTGTAAAGTCCTAGGTAGTTTGTGGTCCTTTTTGTTAGTAAGTACACCATGTATGATGTCATATAAAATATTTGATTGACTTTTATGGCTATGAGTTGCTCACATAGATTATCTCTGAGGATAGTGGCCCAACCTATTAGTATTTTTGTGATCCTAATGGTATCAATAAAATAGACTATCCATGTGTGAAGATGTCTTGCCATGGGGAGTCCCATTGCTCTACTCAAAATCACAATTGTGTAAGCAATATCATCCTTCATGTACCCTTGTGTCATAACCACTTTTCTAATTCTATGGCCTACAACATTTTTACCTATTAGGAAGGAAGATTGAATTTTTTCTTTGGCTTCCTTTTCATTCTCCAGATGCCATATTTCTACCTAGTCATAGGTTATCTTCACATATTGATTGGCTCTTGGGAGATGGAACACTTTCTCAATATTCCTAGGTTGGAGGTCCAAGACCATCTCCCCTATTACACTTTTAATGACCATTTCTTCAAACACAAAATGTTTTGATAAGTAAGAGACAATTTCCATATAAAGTCAAATTGTGATATTACTATCAGGATTTAACTATGTGACTTTGAGTCAAACTTAGTGACCCATGTTTCATGAGTAGTGATTCAAGATGAATCCATCTCTCATGAGAATAAATGGAACACTTACCACTCACTGGATCTAGGTGATGCTCATAGGGGTGAAGCACCAAGACTTCTCAAGAGGTCACCCATCCTAGTACTACTCTAGCCTGAGTGCACTTAACTATGGAGTTTCCTCCATGGTTACACCCAAAGATTGCAACCCCATTTGAAAAACCTTCACCAAGTGTTTTCCATTATGAACCATTCATTAGAAAGCCCCTTAAGGTCATCAATTGATAAGTAGGAGATAATTTCCACAACAAGTCAAATTGTGAGATTACTATTAGGATTTAACTGTGTGATTTTGAGTCGAATGCACTGACCCATGTTTTATGAGTAGTGATTCAACATGAATCCGTCTCTCTAGAGAATAAGTGGAACACTTCCCACTCATTGGATCTAGGTGAAGCTCATAGGGGTGAACCATTGGGACTTCCCGAGGGGTCACCCATCTAATGAGTGCTAAGTAATATCACAATTTGACTTACTGTGGAATACTTAGTGCTTAGGCTAGAGTAGTAATAAGATGGGTGACCTCCCAAGAAGTCCTAGTGCTTCACCCCTATGAGTATCACCTAGATCTAATGAGTGCTAAGTGTTACATTTATTCTCATGAGACATGGATTCATGTTGAATCACAACTCATTAAATATGGGTCAATGAGTTTGACTCAAAATTACATAGTTAAATTCTAATAGCAATATCACAATTTGACTTGCTGTGGAAATTATCTCCTACTTATTAAGAGTGAATGCTTCACTCTATTAGACCTAGGGCTAGGGTTTCAATTATAAATTTAATCAGCACATATATTACCAATGGTGTAGTATGTTTCATGTGTTTATCCTTCCTAAATAAGAGGGCATGTTGATGTTTTGGTAGCTTAGTAGGATACATTGGAAAAAATAGTAAGGAAAGTAAACTCTAAAAGAGGGGTGAATTAGTACTTCAAAAATTTAACCATTAAAAAATTCACAACACATCCATCTCATAATTTGCATGTAAATTGAAATACCAAACTAAACATATACATCCATAGCATGAAAATAATAAAACAAATATGACACAAGATATTTGGTTACCTACAAACCTTCAAATGAGAAGGTAAAATTGGGGTGGGGATGACACCCACAAATATTCACTACTATAGTTGTAAAGTGCATCCAGTGAAAGTTATAATGTTTGATCATAAATTGTGATCTACCCTATGAAAGGTCTACCTTGTTAAAGGCTTACAAAGGCTATTAGGTCTTACCCTATTAAAGGATTTCAACACCCTACTAAAAGTGTGTCTATTTAAAGGACTTCAACTCATAATAAATTAAGCACCCTATTAAAGGATTTGCAAAAACCCACTAAGACTACTTGATTAAGAGATTTTCACTGATTCACATTCCAAAATGTCTTAGCCTTGATCCTTCAGTTAACATCTCTCTTCTAGATATCATATCACCTCTTTCCTAATGTCTACTTGATCCTATCTAATCAGATGTATCACTTCTATTATCTCTCCACTTTCCTCTATTATCTCTAACTGATATTGTAATTCGTAAATTTCTCACAACTCCTTAGTCACCATGAATTCTTTTTCTGTATATGAAAAATTCTCTCTTTGTAGATAAACTCTTTAGTGTTTTCCCATCTTAAGAAAACTTAGGTGACCTAAGGTTAGGTAGGAATCAACGATTGTGATTCACCCATTTTTCTACTTAAATCATCCAATTGTTCGATTGGTTACATGTATTACATAGGGATTCTCAATATAGATTCATTCTTATCATCTAGAATCACAAAACCATCCTTATGTCAACCCAAAAATAATTTACATAGGAGTTTGTGCCATTAGAAACAACCATGTCCAAAATTGTTTACTTGGCACTTGAAGCCTCTAATACTCAACATCCACAATACCATCAATGTTGTAATACGGCTTCTAAATGACTTGACATTCATTGGTCACTTAGCTTTTGAATCACTCAGCATGTATTAACTTGCTCATCACTGGAGTAACTCGATACTAACTATCTACTTTTCACATACTGTACATCTTTCTCAACATGCATTATCTGACAAATTATGCTCAACATATACTAAGTACTATTGAGTACTAACTTTAAGTGTGGTGTCACTCATATGCCAAAACTACAATGAGATCAACAATATACCCCTTTGACATGAGTGGAAAAAAATCTTTGTCATACATATATGATCTTAAGTTATGAGGATAACTCAGATAATCTATATTCTTTACTCGACTCACATACAAAATTTCAAAATATTCAAAATTTATTAAAATTGATGACTTATCATTCATACATCAAAAATTCATAGCTCCCCCTGAGTTGATTATTTTTTTTTTTCTTGAACTACTAGCTTACTTTGTTTCTGCAATTACTCCCCATGTTTCTTCAATATGCCACTTTTTCTTCAATGTCCTCATTTTTTGAAACTTATGTCATGGGTGGTACATGAATAGTGTGTTTGTCCAAAAATGATTGATGGACCTCCATTATAATCTTGAGTATTGCATCCCAATTGTTGTACGCTACCTCTAGAGATTGAAATTGAACATCTAGCTTGGTAGCAAGGTCTACTAGGCCCTCATGAGTAGAAAGATGAGAATCTTTCTTCGTCAATGTTTCTACAAAGGCTAGTTCCTTATGAAACACCTCCATTTTGAGTTTGCATGGCTTGAATACTTATCAAGGTAGCCCAAATATTTTCATCTTGTGTATTTAATGCAGCTAGCTGACATTAAGTAGATAACAATCTTTGAAAATGAGTCTAGCTTTAACCAAGAGACAACTTAAGAATTTTACTTGTACTCTTTAAATCTCCCTACAATCAGCCAATAGACCTCTATTTTCCTCTATGAATAAATTCACATCACAAAGATTTGTGTATAGATAAAATATGTTCTCTAACACCCTTTTCACATATTTCATCTTGGTTGCGAAGTCAACCTATCGTAGTGTAATGGCACTAGAAATATTTTCATCAACCTTGGTTTGAAACCTTTTCTCAAACCATTATAAAAGTTTAGTATTTGTGTCTAGTTCTACATCACTAATCTTATCCACTATATTCACTAGTTTCTCAATAACATGCTTATCCTCATTAGGTATTGGGAGGCTAAATGCATCAGGGAATATTTATTTGACACCATGTAGAACTTCTCTTATGTTGCCTTCTGAGTAACTCGTGGTGTTTCTTTCTTGTTAGAGCTTCCTATAATATGCTAATTTCTTCTATGGTGATTGTTGCAAGATCAAAACTTGGAAGTTCAATCACATCATCTAAGTTTACATCTCCATATGATGTGCATTCTCTAACCTTAAAAGTTTTTTTACTAGGCCTTGATGATTGTAATGGTGTAGCATCTACTGTCAGCATATGAAGAGTTTGACTAGGAATAAGAGATGCAAAAATTTGTAGGGTAACCAATGTCTGAATTGCTATTTGTTTTTCTAGTTGCATAGTCAAAACTAACTCTTCTGTCCTATTAGGTTCCTTCTCTTTTATCAAAAATTTACCTTGTGATTATGTGATAGGTGCAAAAATGCCTTTCTAGCCTATATGAACTTGTGTCCCATCATTTTCAACTGTAAAAATTACTTGCATTGAAGCATTTGGCACTAATGTGTTGATACCTAATGTCACATTGTCCTTCACTTGATATACCACAATGGGAATGAAAACATGTGTGTCAATGGTGACACCCTATAGTCCTTATGTATCTTTTGTATCTATAGTTGTAAGGGTCACACTAGATGTGTCAATTTTATTCTCCCCTATTGATAATTTTTCAATCTAAGTTTTGCTTACTAATATAGGATTAGTGCATACTTTTGTTGCTAAAGTATAATTCTATAATATGCCTTTCAAATCATCCTTTATCAAAGGATTAATGTTATACACTATGTTATTAGACACATCTTTTATCTTGATTGTATCTTTTTGACTTTCTTGGTCACATTAGGGGGACCAGCACTTGACATATGTACCTCATGTACACTCTTTTCTTTCTATTGCTCTTCTTCAACTGTAGCCTCTTCATCCACTTCCTTCTCTATGCCTCCCTCATTTCCATCCTTGATAGATCCATTCTTATTAATCTCTACTACTTCTTATCCTCTTTTCTTTCACCTACCTCCTTAGGTACTTGTCTAGTTTCCTTTTTTGTTGTCAACCCATAGATGACTTTCCATATTTGGGTACTCTATTTGACAAAATCTTCAATATTATTCTATAAAATGTTGAAATATCTATATTTGGGAATAAATCTCCCCTTGTATTTGTTAATGTCCTTAGTCATTCATGACTTGTTTAGATCTGGAATTACTCTAGCTAGAGTAGTCTCCCTTATATTTCTTTCAATTGTCACATTTTCTCAACTCTGCCATATAGACTTTTAGGCAATGAGTTGGCAAGCTCGATAGGTTTGTTCTTGAATGTGGCCATCATCTTATATATAAATGCTTCCACCTTATTCATGTCTACCACTTGGAATTTATTGTTTTCATCTAATTCAATCCTCTCCTCATCTACTTTTTCTAGAGCTACAGACTTTCTCCTATTTGGTTTATCTTGCTAACCCTACTCTACAATAGCAATAGTTCTTTTTCCTTTGAGTTTGTCAGCTTCCTTTATCTTCTTTGTACTTGCCCTTATGCTAGCCCTATTAATAATTACTATTGGTTTCTGTTGTGTTGGCTTTACAACTTTCTTTTGTTTGCTCACTATAGGCTCCTTAGCTTTCCTCTTCTTCTTTTCTATTATATTAGGTGCTTCATTGAATTCTTCTTCCTTGGAACCTTTATCATGTTCTACTTCTTCTTATTAGTCCTCTCCTTGACCTTGTGTTAGTGCAAGTGGGGCTTGGGATGGTTGATCATCTTCATCATCCTCATCCTCATCTTCTTCTTCCTCATAATTTCCAAATGAGGTTGCACTCTTATCTACTTCTTTTGCAAGTAAATTTTTGATCTATATAGATGCCTCATCCACATTGATTTCATATGGTAATAGCCTAAGCCATATGACCCTTCGAACAATAGCTTGTACATAAGCATGATCAACATCAACTAGAAAAAAAACTTCATTGTAATACCACTAGTGACATGGGTATTCTCAGTCTCTATTTCATAGACTTCTTAAAGTCTTCAAAATAGCTTTTTATTACTAACTCAAAGTTGTCCCCAAGTTCCTCTATGAACTCTCCAATCTAAATTTCAATAGACCTATTGGTCTTCCAACCAAATTTTCCAAACAAAGGAAATGTATTATGCACATAAAAGAATATGCAAACTAGTAGTGAACCAAATTTGCATTGTACACTCTTTGTCTTTCTTATGGCTCCCAATTTTTATGATAATTTTTGGAGTTATAACTTGGCAAGGTCATAAGAGTGATCCTTCTTCGCTATCTTGTAGCCTAAATCCACAACCATACAAGACACACTATTCAATATTCTAGATTGAAAGAACTTGTGAGCAATTATTCTGACTACAAATACAATTAAGGGATCTAAAAATTGTGTCTATGGTCATCCCTCTTTTGTTCCATAAAACCCCTTTATTTTTCTCAATTTCCTCCTTTGTATCACTTCACATGTTCTTGGGTCTATCTAGGTTAGGATTCCATGTTACTCATTGAGTGATCCTTTTTGTGATCTTAACCATACAAAGTGATAATTTTTTATACTAAGCACTATCTTGATCCATTCCATTTTGAATACATTTGGAAAATCTAGGGCACGATTTAACCCTTTTCTCTCTATAATTTTGTTTTCCTCCTTCAATACTTGATCTACACATAGTTTTCCATATAATTCCCTAATTTCCATGTCTCCAATACTTCCAACCTTACAAGTGTAGTAACATCTTACTATAGACACCTAAATCTAATTACACCACTTCGGTAATCCTATTTAGCTATCTCTAAAGGCATCATTAATCAAATTCTTATTTAATTAATCCTTTTTCTCCTAGCTGATTAATTTAATTAATCATCTATAATCCTAATTGATAAATCAAATAACCCATTATTTATCAATTAATCCTATTCTCCTATCTAATTCCAAAAATCCCAAATTTTTAAAAATCACTTTAATAAAAAAAGCCCTCAAAATCTAATAGCCCCTAACCTATCCTTAATCCTCCATTTAGCCTAATCCACCCCATCCATTGGGCATACTAGCTAAGCTTAGAAACTAACTCACCCACCCTCATAAATGCCATCCACTTTCCCATCTCTAATCTAATCCTAACCCAAGCCTAACCCATCCCCTAATCATTTGCACAATCCTAAATGAGCTTAAGACTTTCCTAAGCCAAGCCAAAGTCTATCCCCTCAAAATATCCCAACCACCAAGCCATAAAGGCTCCCACAAAGCCATAAATAACTCTTACAAGCCCATTTATTGCTCTTACAAGCCATTATGAGGGTCTTTATGAGCTTTGATCCTCCTTTGTTGACCCGTCAACCCCTCTTGCTCTAATCAATGACCCTATGCCATGTGTCACTCCTTGATTGGCTATAAGGAAGCACAATCCATGTGCTCTCCTCTCATTCAATATGAGCCCTCCTTAACCATTTTCCCATCATTGCATCTTAGCCCTCCATCCCTCAATCCTCTTGCATATAAATTGAATCCTCTCCCAAGCCAAAAAAGACAACATCCATCAAGTAAAGTCATAATGCCATTTTGAGAACAGGTTTTACATCTACATCCATTATCCACACCCAAAATCCAAGAATATCCATTGAAGCAAAGTTGAGCACCAATCTTGAGCATACATCCCTAAAGCACAAACCTTAATTAGACATAGTGAATCAAAAAAGAGCCATTCCTATTGGGAGAGTCTTTCAATGGCTCATATTCCCAATTAGGAACCCTCTTTTGTCTATCTTGAAGTTTATGTTTTTTCTTAGTTTGTAGATGCTTTATTTAAATTTGGTTTCTCTTAACATGCTAACAATTCATGTATACATTTTGGCACGCTCGGTGGAACCCTGCATTTGGGTCAATCTAATCAAATTTTAAGCTTTTTTGTGATATTTAACCAAATTTAACGTGGTTTTCTTGTATGTTTTTGCAAAAAGTTTGCTAATATTTTTGTAGGTATGTAGGTTCCCCTTTCAAAATCACACCCCTGGTCATATAATCGGTTTTCATTTTTGAGACTTGAAAAACATGCTATTTTTGTAATTTTGCGACCTTGAAATCATGATCCTGTGATCGCGGGAATGCGGCTATTCTCCGGCAGGAACGCGAACCCGCAATTTTTATTTCTCGTGGGAATGCAATTATTAACCTATGAAACTTTTCAAACCTATACTTATCATTGACCTCTCAAACTCACTGAGAAATTCTCCTGCAGGAACGCTAAAAAAATCTGTCTGCAGGATCGCTCTTTCGTGGGATCGCTCTGTGTCATTTATCCTGCGGCCCATCTTTCTGCTTATTTTTTACTAGTTCTCTATTTCATAGGATCGCTATCTAAACCTGTTGGAACACTGTCAAAACTTGCAAGATCACTATCCCATTGCTAATCCTTGCATGTGGGAACACATTCCATAAACATGTAGGATTGTTGTTTCATGGGATCGCTCTACAACCTTTTAACCTGCGGCCTCATTTCCTACATTTTTTTCACCAATCTTGTGTCATGTCCTTGCAACTTTTTACCGCATTCCCAAGCCTGCGAGATCATTTCTTAAACCCACAAGTTTGTTGCGCTAAGTGCTTTGTTCAAAATTCTAATAGTTTTTCAATGCAAGTTTCATGCTAACGTGTTTTCGACAGGTTTTATCATCATATCTTTAAGCTCATAATCAAATCATAATCATATTTTCAAAAAAAAAAAAAAAGAGTATAAATCAAATTTTAACTTTTGGTGGTTATGCAGGATAGGGGTAATTCTGATCATTTTAATGCCCATGAAAATTAACAAAAATAGTTTTTAAAAAATTTTCCCATAGTTAAGCTTTGATTTTGGGATTTCTGGGTGACTAATCAAATGAATTTCTTTTTTGTAGCATTGAAGGTTGGAGTGACAAACCTAATCATGTTTTTTGTAGGTTTTTCTTAGAATGAGCTTGCATGTTTAAACACATCTTTCATTAAATGAATGTTTCTTAAATCACTTTCGAATGTCATGGATTAAAATCAAGTTTTTATTAGCATGCATGCTTAAAAAAACACATGTATCTTCCTAAGCTTCCATTCACTATCCTCTCATCCTGAGCTTTTTACACCCACTATCTTAAGCTTTTCACAAACCATCTTCTCCTTTTGAGCTTTTCATCCCCTCTATCTCCTTATCCCACACTTTTCCTCTACATCCCCATCTTAGGCTTTTCATCCACTATCTTCTCATCCCAAACCTTTCATCCACTATCTCTTCATCTTTATCTTTCTTGTCATTATCCTATCATGCCACGCTTTTGTACAGTAACCCCTTGTACATCCTTTGATCTGTTAGTTGTATATTCATTGCCCATTGGTCCTTATCTTAGTCCCATTATATATCTCTCATCTCTTCCTATCAGTTCATTCTTGATCATAACTTATAGTTCTCTTGGTTAAGTGCTTTAGCGAATCCTTGTACGAGATCCCTTGTCATCAAAATGTTGTCTTAAATAGTTCTGCTTGCCTAGCTCATCCTAGTCCTTGATATTATCAATAGATCCTTGCAGGATGTATCCTTCCTCTCATCTAATCTTGGTTTGTCGGTATCCAGTCCTACTAATCTCTTTGGAAAAAGGTTAACTTTTTTATGGATTTACATTTTCTTTCGATTTATTTTCTTTTTGGGATTTCAAATTTGGTTCTTAAAGTATCTCTTCCAAGCGATTTGGGTTGTTCCCTCCTTTGGGTCACCACGATCTTTTATACCATGGTGTGCTATGAATGGGGCAATTCAAGTGCAAGGTCTTGATTAGGTCTTTCATCTTTTCTTTTTTATTCTGCTTGTGGGTTACCTAGTATCATTCCCACTCTAATTCTCCCAAGATTCATGTTTGATGCTGGGGCAACCCTTGCTTGTTTGTTTCATGTCAGTCCTATGTAATATTGGTACAAAGGCCTCGATGTTCTTGGTAACCTTGGCTTATACCCAATATTCCTATATCAAAATAAATGCTCAATTACATGGTGGTGCCTCCCTTTGGAACACCCCCATGCTCAAGCTTCAATGGATTACAGAGGTTAGATTCACAAAAAGAAGCAAGCTTAAGATGTTCTAGGATTGGGGGAAGGATGAAGGAGTGGAGCACAATAAAAGGAAACCAAGAGGAGGAGAGGGATGATGGGAAGATAAAGCTAATGCAATAGGATTTTGCAAGAGGTGGATTGATGGAAAACGGGATTTGGAGATCCCTAGGACAAGGATTGTGGATCTCGAAAGATGAGGCTTGGTGGATTGATTTGATGGGTGGATCCCTACCACTAAGATTGTGGATCCCTAAAGCTAAGAGTGATGATTGATTCTGAGAGATAACTGATGCACAAGCGGGGGTGGGAAGGATGGATGTTGGATATGGATGGGGGATAATGGAGATTAAGGGAATCCATTGAAGTGTTTTGAGCAGGGAGATGCTTCAAAGAGAAGTACCACCATGTAGTTGAGCACTAGATTTAATATAGGAATGTTGGTTAATTGCCAAGGTTACAAAGACCATCAAGGCCTTTTCACCAACATTCCAAAGGACTGATGAATGGACTCAAAAAAAACATGCAAGGATTGCCCCAGCATCGCACATGAACCCTAGAGGAAGCAACGTTGAATCGACACTAGGTAACCCACAAGCAAAAAAGAAAAACAAACAAAAGATCTGATCAAGACCTTGCACTTGAATTGCCCCATTCATAGCACACCATGATATAAAAAATTGTGGCGACTACAAGGAGGGAACAACCCAAATCACTTGGAAGAGATACGTTAATAATCATGCTTGAAAAAGAAATTCATGACATTCAAGAGTGATTTAAGAAACATTCATTCAATGAAAGACATGTTTAAACATGCAAGTTCATTCTAAGAAAAACCTACAAAAACATGATTAGGTTTGTCGCTCCAAACTGCAATGCTACAAAAAATACTTTGCTATCCAAGCATCCCATCCAATGAATCCTACCATCATGATCCAACCAATCTGTCAATCCCATCATATCCAATCTTGCATCAATCATAATCATAGATCTTGCATCAAATCATCATCATAGCTCTTGCCTCAATCATAATCCTAGCTCTTGCATCAATCATAACCTTAGTCATCACCAATCCTAATCATAGAATCATAATCTCCCCAACCCTACCCTCCCATTCTTATCCTTTGGTTATCCTTGTGCACATGGTGTTCCTTTGTATCATTCTCCCCTAGTGAGTGTATGTGCTTTCTCCCCCCCTCTCTTAGCCACTCTCTATCCTCTCGCTCGTCCTTGATTCTTGTGCTTTTCAAGAAGTTTTTAGGCCTCACCTTCTCTTCCCACCACCTTCTTAAGGGGGCATCATGTAGTCCATTCTCTCCTCTTCTACTCAAAACTGGGGCAAATATTTTGCATTAAAAAGTCTTCTTCGTGTCATTTATGTTCGAACTTCTTTGAAATAGTGTTGTTCCAACACTATGTCAAAGAGGGGCAAAATGTAGACAGCTAAATATGATTACATCAATAGGTAATCATATGTAGTCATCTCCTAGGATATTATTGATTAAATATTTACTATTTAATTAATTAATCATCATCGCCTAGTTAATTAATTTATTTAATTAACTATAGTCCAATTGATAAAATCAAATGATCATCCAAAATCAATTTATCAATTAAATTCCAATTCCTCTATTAAATTGGATAAATCATCAAATCTATTCAATTTAATTCCATACTCCCCATTTTATTAAATAAAACATTAATAAAATATCTAAAATTCAATTTCCTTCCTAAAGCCTATCCTAACCCCTAATCCAACCCATTCACCCATACTAAACTCACTTAGCCACCTAACTAACCCATCCCATCAAAGCCAAATCACTCACCACCTAACGCCCCTTCTAAGATAATCCTAAACCTCTTCTACTGATGTGCACAATCATAAGCATGGGTTAAGACTTGCTAACCCAAACCAAAGTCAACAATCTCATCCTCACCTTCACCCTCCAACATTTATGACTCTTACACCTCTTACACCTCCCTTAATGACTCTTACAAGGAATTTATGGAGCCCTTATCTCTTGAGCCTCCTTTGTTGACTATCCACCTTGCCTTCCCTTCATCCAATCACTCTTTGACAAGTGTCACCTCCTTATTGGTGCTAAACAAGCACAATCCATTTTTTCATCTTTGCATCTTGGCCCTCCATTCCTCCAACCCTTGGCCTATAAATTGGACCTCCCTCCTTCACTAAAATCATCCACCTCTTCATGCAAAGTTATAATGCTATTTTGAGAGCTTAGAAACTACCAAAATACCATTATAATGCTAAAATACCTCCATGACTCCCTTTTTTGAAACCCTCACCCATACACACACTTGGTAAAAACCCCCATCCATTGGAAGCTTGAGCACAAAGTGAGCATACATCCCCTTCCATCAAGGACATAGCTTCGTCATCATGAGAAGCATTTGAGGAGTTTACCATTCTTGGTCTACTTTCCTCAATTATGTCTTCTTTGGTCCTATCATAAGTGTTTTCCATGTTTAGTATGGTTAAAGCTTTCATTTAATAGTTAGTTTTCAATTTGCACTACTAAACTAGGTGATGCATTTTGTGAATCTGACCTCCTTTTATCATTCTCCTGTAGTGAGAGTTTGAGCTAATTCAACCCCTTCTCTTTGCCAATTTGTGTCTCTTCTCATCTCAAATTCTTATGCTTTTCAAGAAGCCGTCGAGCCTCATCTTCTCTCTCTACCACCTTCTTGAGGGGGCATCTCATAGTCTAGTCTCTCCTCTTCTTATATGAGACTGGGGAAACTTTTTTGCTCAAGCATCTTCCTCATGATGTTTATATTCAAACTTCTTTGAAATAGTGTTGTCTCAACACTATGTCAAAGAGGGACAAAATGTAGACACCTAAATCTGATTACATCGCTTCGGTAATCCTATTTAGCTATCTTTAAAGGCATCATTAATTAAATTCTTATTTAATTAATCCTTTTTCCACTAGTTGATTAATTTAATTAATCATCTATAGTCCTAATTGATAAATCAAATAACCCATTATTTATCAATTAATCCTATTCTCCTATCTAATTCCAAAAATCTCAAATTTATTAAAATCACTTTAATAAATAAAGCCCTCAAAATCTAATAGCCCCAAACCTATCCTTAATCCTCCATTTAGACTAATCCACCCCATCCACCCATACTAACTAAGCTTAGCCACTAACTCACCCACCCTCATAAATGCCATCCACTTGCCCATCTCTAATCTAATCCTAACCCAAGCCTAATCCATCCCCTAATCATTTGCAGAATCCTAAATGAGATTAAGACTTTCCTAAGCCAAGCCAAAGTCCATCCTCTCAAAATATCCCAACCACCAAGCCATAAAGGCTCCCACAAAGCCATAAATGACTCTTACAAGCCCATTTATTGCTCTTACCAGCCATTATGAGGGTCTTTATGAGCTTTGAGCCTCCTTTGTTGACCCCTCAACCCCTCTTTCTCTAATCAATGACCTTGTGACATGTGTCACTCCCTGATTGGCTATAAGAAAGCACAATCCATGTGCTCTCCTCTCATTCAATTTGAGCCCTCCTTAACCATTTCCCCATCCTTGCATCTTAGGCCTCCATCCCTCAAGCCTCTTGCTTATAAATTGAATCCTCTCCCAAGTCAAAAAGGACAAAATTCATCTAGTAAAGTCATAATGCCATTTTGAGAATAGGTTTTACATCTACATCCATTATCCACACCCAAAATCCAAGAATCTCCATTGAAGCAAATTTGAGCACCAATCTTGAGCATACATCCCTAAAGCACAAACCTTAATTAGACATAGTGAATCAACAAAGAGCCATTCCCATTGGGAGAGTCTTTCAATGGCTCATATTCCCAATTAGGAACCCTCTTTTGTCTATCTTGAAATTTATGTTTGTTCTTAGTTTGTAGATTCTTTATTTAAATTTTGTTTCTCTTAACATGCTAACAACTCACGTATACACTTACATCATGTATCATCAAAACATGTGGTGGTATCATCGATCACCACTAGGGTCTCACTTGTATTCTATCTAAGGAATAGGTTGGAAGGGTGGTTGTTTAATCTCATTATTTATTATTTGAACATCCAAAACCTATTTTTCTTCCTTCCTAATAGTAGTAGAAGAGCTAGACACCATTTAAAATAACTAGGGCAAATAGTGTAGCTTGGCACATGATATATACCTTATGAATCTGATGATTGGTGACAAGTAGCAATTTGATCTAGTTCACAAATACTTAAATCCTTTTTCTCAGTTCTCCTTATTCTTTTTCTATTTTCTTCAATCTCAAATGAATGCAAATGAGTAAAAAATTGACCATATAGCCCTTAAAACTTGGCAATAAGTGCTCTATGCTAACACAGTTATAAGCTTAGCTACCATAGAAATTTTAACTCACTTGACTTACACATAATTTCTTCCATGATTAGTAGGCATAGTGAGCTTGGCCAATACTATCACCTTTAATAGCTGAGCATCAATCAACATTTTATTTTCACTTGGAAACAACTATGAAACTTTTCATGCTTGGAAGCAACATGAAAATTGAAAAAAATTATAGATTTCTTCCAAGTTATGAAAAATACATTCAATCTTAGTTCATGCATATATACTCTTTTTAGAACTTAGATTCTTGGAACTGATGTAAAATATATCTTTGAAATATCAATTCTACATACCTTTGATTGCCTTGTTGGGGGTGATGTGATCACCTGATCCATTGGATGAAGTGACAATATATAAACTTGATGTGCTACAATCTTCCTTTTTCTTCTATGTCTAGTTCATCTTCACTTTGAATTTTTCAACATCAATCTTCTCTTTGTCTTTTTTGAATTCATTGCTAGGTTCCTTTGACCTTGTTGGATAGCTCATGCTAATGTGACTAGTCTTCAAATAGCTAAAGCATGTAGTTTGTGTCAACCATCTACTATAATCACTTTTGAAATGTGTTCTAATGCAATTCTCAAAAACATGTCCATACTCTTGACAATAGTGAAAACCATACCTTGTATTGTAATCCCACTTTTAAGATTTTCCATTATGTTGTACCTTTGTATTCTTGTTTGATGTCCACTTTGCATTAGATCTGCATTCATACATGCTTTATGTCCATACTTCTGACAATTGTGGCAATACCCTTCAAATGATTGTGTGCTTGAAGTCTTGGTCTTACATTCATGTTCTTGATGTCCTTGCTTGTTGAACTTATGATAGTAACTCATAAACTTTTGTATAGGGTTTTGATTCATATTGTTGCTCTTGTAAACATTTGTTGTATGTCCTTAATTTCCATAATTATGACAAGTGGGTTTCTAGCTCTTACCTTTTTTGTTTCTTTGTTCACCACTTTTAGTTGATTCTCCATCCTCAATATTAGTCTACCCCAATCTTGTAGTATTATTGTTACATCAAGGACATCTCATCAATTTCTCAAAGTACTTGATGGCTTCATTGGGTTTGTTGAAACTTTTGGAAAATTCTTTTCTCTTTGAAGATCATTCCTCA
Source organism: Cupressus sempervirens (assembly GCA_028749045.1). Classification (NCBI taxonomy): domain Eukaryota; kingdom Viridiplantae; phylum Streptophyta; class Pinopsida; order Cupressales; family Cupressaceae; genus Cupressus; species Cupressus sempervirens. Next base: position 641,238,417 of record CM053789.1, on the reverse strand, counting down.
ATTGTTCACTCTATAATTTCAAGGTTGTGATTTCAATGTCCTTACCATTTAATACATGAAGGAATATTATCACTTGATTCATTATTTATAACTACATGTTAGCAATCCTTTGTACCTCAGATATCTTCTCTTCTAGTATATTAGTTAGTGTCCTTTTTTTATCTTAAATCATGACTTTTTCTTCCTCAACTTTATATTTTTTCTTGATTGCCTCAAATATAAATATTGATTAGACTTCTTGTTCTATATTAAAATTTATGAGCTCTTCAGTTAGGGCACCATTCCTTTCCATCAGATTTGCAACTATTACATAAAACTGACTTGAGTTTCCATCTGCAAACAATTCAGTAGTGTCTTCCTCATGGTAATGTTTGTCAATCTCCTCAATAGCTATATCTTTCCTTCTCTTTGATAATTGTGTCAACTCACCTCTTATTTCATTTAGTTGATGCAGGGAAAACTAGACTTCAATCTTCTAGTTCTCAATAGTCTTTCCCAACTTTTAGACTTCCACCTTCAAGATCTTTCCTCAAAAGTGTAAATACTTCCTTTCCAAAGAACATTGCTATGATACAAATTATTGGAAATAAAAATAGAAAAAATAAAATTTAAGAGGTGGTCGGGGGGAAGGGGGGGTGAATTAGTATTTCAAAAAGCTAACCATTAAAACATTCACCACATATCCATCTAATAATTTGCATGTAAATTGAAATACCAACTAAAACATATTTATCCATAGCATGAAAATAATTAAATACATATGACACAATATATTTGGTTACCCTAAAAGCCTCCAATGAGAAGGTAACATTTGGATGGCGATGACACCCACAAATATTCATTACTACAGTTGTAAAGTGTATCTAATGAAGGTTACAATGTTTGATCATAAACTATGATCTACCCTATGAAAGGGCTTCCCTATTAAAGGATTACAAATTTTATTAGGTATTACCTCGTTAAAAGATTTCAACACCCTACTAAAAGTGTGACTGGTTAAAGGACTTCAACTTACAATGAAGTAAGCACCCTATTAAAGGATTTACAAAAGCCTGCTAGGACTACTTGGTTAAGAGATATTCACTGATTCACCTACTAGAATATCTCACCCTTTATCCTTCAATTAGAACCTATCTCTAGATATTAGATCACCTCTTTCCTAATGTATACTTGATCCTCTCTAATCAGATGTATCACTTTTGTCCTCTCTTTAATTTCCTCTTTTTCTCTAATTGATTCTGTAATTCACATCTTTCTTACAACTCCTTAGTCACCATGAATTATCTATCTACACATGCAATATTCTCTCTTCACACATAAAAATATTAGTGTATTCCCTTCTTAAAAAGACTTAGGTTACTTAAGGTTAGATAGGAATAAATGATTGTGATTCACCCATTTTGCCACTGAATTCACCCCATTATCTGATTGGTTGCATGTACTTCATAGGGATTCTCATTAAATATTCATTCTTATCATCTAGAATCACAAAACAATCCTTAAGTCAGCCCAAAATTGGTTTAAATAGGATTTTTTTCTACTACAAACAACTATGTCCAAAACTGTTTACTCAGCAGTTGAAGCTTCTGATGCTTGACATCCACTATATCTTCAATGTTGTAACATGGCCTCTAAATGACTTTTCATTCAATATTCACTCGACATCTGAATCACTTGGTATGTATTAACTTTCTTGTCACTAGAGTGACTTGGCACTAAGTGTCCGCTCAACACATATTGTACATCTTGCTTAGCATGCATTATATAACAACTTTTTCTTGGCATAGACTAGTTTACCAACCTGCACGAGGTACTATTAAGTAATGACTTTAAGTGGGTTGTCACTCATATGTCAAAACCACAATGATATCAATAGGATAAACATGTAAGAACAAAGATATATTAATATAATGAAAATTATATATATATATGTATGTATGTATGTATGTATGTATGTATGCACATAGAGGAGAGAGACATGAACAAAAACTATAATTAATGTTTTCATTACATTATATTAATTGTACTGATGAATAGACATGTCCCATGAAGGGACACGTCTCCTCTCTTAGTTTATTCCTCATACAAATACAACCAAGTTGCTCCCATTTGGAACACACATACCACATTTTATGGTAGTGCTTAGTATGTTTGGAGTGATCCTCTTAAATTCAATATAACTAACATAACTAGAAATAACTGACTTGCCCTTCCCTCAGGTGTGCAAAAATTTGGTATGATATTTGAGTACTTAGATAAAGAAATTTAAAGGAATTTGAACTAAAGATCAAATATGTATAAGAGAAATGTACCAATGATATATAAGGAGAATTTTTTTATCATGGGAGGATTCAATGAAGATACATGTTTCTAGTACTGGAGATAGTGTCACACATTAGTTCAAGAATGAATATACTACACTTGTGAGTCCCTTGACTTTGGAGAAAATGAATGAAGAGATCAACCATAAAAATCATATGATTGAGATTGCATATGCTCTTAATGATGTTGAATTTGATGATACCAAGAATTGTGTAAATGATAATAAGATGTGGGATAAACTAAAGTTAAATTATGGTGAAGATGATAATGTAAGAAGAGCCAAAGTTGAAAGTGGTAGAGCTATTAGTGTTTTGAAACAACACGGTTTCAAATTACCACAATGAGAAACATATACATCAAGGGGCAGCTACTTCCCATCTTCAACATACCATTTTAGACACTAGGCCAAATATAAGGCTAGACCCTTCTTCTACTTTAGGCTCTACAAAACCTAGGTGGGTGGACCTATAGATTCATTAATATGGTACCAGTGCTCAAACATATTCCTGAATCTAACAAAGCAAATAAAAACCCTAAATCTTCTAACACTTATGCAAAAATCTCAGACATGGAATAGATAATAACATGGCCAAAGAAATTGCTAAGCTAAGTGAGGGCATCTTTTTCATTCCTTCAACATTAAAGGGAAATATATTTGATTAATGATGTTGATTTCAGCAAGACCCCGAATATACAATAGTAAAAACTAGTGATCCTGTGGTTGATTAGTGCCTTATCTATTGGGAAATTCCATGAATCAAACACATACATCTGTGATATAAATAACATATTTCATACACCAAGATATTAGATCTATCTTATCACTTTGTGAATCAGACATCAGTATTCATAAAGACCTCATTCTTATGAAGTATCCTTCTCAAAATAACAAGAAATCCTGTCAAACACATCAAGCATTTACTTGGCCCTTTGTTCCAATAGCAAAATACATTAGACATACAACTTTAAGGGGTTGTAAATGGCTCCCAGTTCTCTATCCCTAGACTAGATAAGACTACAAATTATAGAGATAGGAGATGAGAGTTAGAATGAAACTAAAGAAATTCTTGCTAATTTGTATTCATTTCTTCGAAACTATACATTCAAATACATGAAATTAAAACATAGAAACACCTAAAAAATTAGAACTTTCTATATTACCTTCACTAATATTGTTCATAAAAGAGAAAATATGCTAAAGAATGTGGTTTCATAGTGATGACAACACATAAAAATTGGAACCCTAGTTTCACAAACCTAAGAAAACTCAACATTGGAACACACATGGTATCACAGAAGTGAGTAAAATTTTCTCAAAAACTAGAACCAACCCCTACAATGGATGAGAAAGAAGAAGATATATACAAGGAATGAATTCTTAGATCTGATCTAAAGATGACATGTGTCCACTTGAAATTCCATACTTGGCAATTGTAAAACCTCTTTCATCTTTCTACCCATTTGATCTAATTTAATTTTCATCATTATTATATAACCAACATGGAAATATCTCATATGAATGATGAAAATGTTTCTATTGCTCAAATATCTAAAATGCATCATGAAGTGCTGATAGAATCTAGATTTAATTGACTTGAAAGTGACCAAACTTGAGCCCAACTACATTTTAACTATCTTTTGTGAGCATTCAACTCATTACCCTGCTAGAAATCACATTTGAACTTTGATATGTAAATGTAGTTGCAAGTTGAGAATTTGGGAGAAAACCTTGAATAACTTGAACAGACAGTCTCCTATGTAAAAAAAACTCTAGAATCAGAAAGTTCATCTTTTCCTAGTTTTGATGATATATAATATGCCTATACTTGCTTATCAGAAACTCCTAGAATCCTATTTTGAAAAATATACCCCTTGTACATGGTTTATAGTCTGCACTTCCTTTTTCAAAAATTTAAACATTCTAAAGTTCAAACTTTAGCTTTATATCTCCTTTTTGAACTTAAAATTAGTATGCAAGCATTTTTTTGAAAATCAATTTTTCAAATCATCTTATTTCTGCACTACCCATGCATTTCAAGTCAACCCTATTTGACCAAGCTGCCATGTGGTAGCCTCTGATTGGTTTACCAGACACTACCACATGGCTCTATCATTGGTACCTCACTGCTCTATCTATACCCAACATGTTACTGCCATGTGGCACTTCACCATTAGCTAGGAGTTGCTCCTACCATGTCACCATAGACTAGGGCCTACTACCACATGGTGGCCAGGCACTTGCCTACTTCACTTAACTTCCTTGTATCTTCTTGAAGCAGTGAAGTGCTAGCTATTAGAACTTGCCATGTGATGAAATCTGACACATCCATCTTGAGCTCGTTGGTCACCATGTGTTAGTCTGTGATTCATTTAGTTAGATGCCACATGTTAGAATTTCATTGGTTGGTGGTTCTATATCAATGATGATGTCAACATCTATTCAAAATTATTGTGTGTTCACCTCCAGCTAGTTGTGGTCCACCACAGGCTTCATGCCTTTCCAAAAGGTACCAGTCTTCAAGACATTTAGTGTTAATGTATGTTGGGGTATTTAAAGTGTAGAAAAGACCTCCACCCACTCAATGTGGGAAAAAACTTTTTTATGGTTTTCCCTCATGTGCTCCTTGACTCTATTTTCCTTGATGCATTCTAGTTGCTTATCCTACAATAGAATCACTTCAACTACCATAGGATGATGTAAGGATCGTCACAAAAATCTTCCAACATTGCTTTTTGATATACATCACCCAAAATCCAAACTCTAACTCCATGTATTTGATGCTATGAGTTGTTTCTTTGTCCATGCTCCAATGGCATGAAAACTTCATGTGGACCTCCTCTTTGGCTTGCAGTTTCTTTCGTTGGCATTGAAACCTTCTTCAAAATGTGGCTCTCCTCCTTTGTTTGTGCATACAATGACTGCTACTAAATTGAAACATGAACTTCATACAATTACTAAGATGCCTCCCTTGATGCTCATGCAACTTCTTTTGACATGGACTACTACTCAACTAATTACTTTTGTCTTGTCCAACAATTGATATTTCAAATGTGTTGTCTCCTTCCCCTTGTATTGCTTCTAACTTCCTTTTTGTGTAGAGCCCCTCATGACCTAGAGCTCCTTCTTACCTCCCTCCAACAACTTCTTTTCTTATGTCTTATGTCTTATGGTCGAATGTGGTATTTTGCATGGGATTCCCTTATACTATGTTACACATTGTAAACACCCTCTTCAACTCATAGATTTGACCTCCTCACTTTGCATTGGAAATGCTTCAATGCCTATGGCTTCCTCCTCTATTTTCATCTTCAAATTCCTTTTGGCAATGGAATCCTTCATTTTATTCTCATCACAAACTAAATCCAATGCTGACATTTCAGACTCCCTTAGTTTGACTCTAACAAATTCACTTGAAACAAGTTGATCTTTAAAAGAACACAAATCTAGTTGCACTACCTTCTCTTGTCTTGGAGAGTGTCACACTTTAACATTAGATACTCCAAAAAGTAACTTTTAAGGGTACATTATCCATTGAAGAAGAATATGGAGGACAAGGATCAAAATATACATTTGAATCTTGTTTTGGTATTTCCTCCATACTGTTAGACCCACAATTATCAACTAAATTTGGTCTTGATCCAAAAATTTTATGGTTTTCAAGAAGATTATGGCCCTCCATTAAAATCTAAGATGATATTTCCTTTTATGTCTACCATAATTATTGTTTCTACCAATCAACTAACATATATGAGGTCAAGAAAGATGAATCACTAGTAGAAAAGCCTAGAAACATGCTTGAATGTGAGAAAAATCTTAAATTTCCTTGAGCTTTTCTTCCCAAATCTTGTGGCTACTTGGTTGAGATCAAGGCCACTTAGAATTATAAGTTCTCACGTATGCTATGGCCCTTTTGGACATTTTGATACCTCTTCACATCAAATAAGTTTGGCATACAAGCTGTCAGCAATTAATAACTCCTCATATGATTCCTTTTTAAATCATTTTCACTTTAAAACTCATGGTGTCTTTAAGATCCTAAGACATCCCATTAATCTAAAGCAATCAGTTAGACCTCAAGATGGGTCTGGTTAAAAAAATTCAAAAAACTAACTTCTTAAAAATGCTTTGATGGACATCCAATACTTATCAATTTTGAACTTAATCACTGAGCCATCATTTTTAAACTCAATTTACAACTTTTTGCCAACCGTCAATTTAGTGATAAGGGGTCTTTTGACTGGCTTTAAAAACTTAAAAAAAACACTTGATAAGCTTTGAGATCAAATATTCCAATTCTGTATTCTACATTTTTTACCATGTCAAATCTCATCTAATGAAAAATTCTTAGTCAAAAGATATTGATTGTCAAAGTTTCCCTCTCAAAAATGCCTTCAAGAAAACATGTTAGAAAACAACAAAATACATTCGAGTTTGTCTTCAAAAACTGGGTAAACAGACACTTGGGGGCAACAAAACTAGGACATTGGTTCACTATCATGAGGACAACATAAAACTAAGTGAGGGCATCCTTTTTAGTTCTTCAACATTAAAGGGAAATACATTTGATTAATGATGTTGATTTTAGCAAAACCCCAAATATACAGTAGTAAAAACTAGTGATCCTATTATTGATCAATGCCTTATCTATTGGTTAATTCCATGACTCAAACACATACATCTATGATATTAATAACATATTTCATACACCAAGATATCTAATCTATCTTATCACTTTGTGAATCAAACATCGGTGTTCATAAAGACCTCATTCTTATGAAGTATCCTTCTCAAAATAGCTAGCAATCTTGTCAAACACATCAAACATTTAGTTGCCCCTTTGTTCCAATAGAAAAATAAATCAAACATACAACCTTAAGGGAATGGAAATGGGTCTCAGTTCTTTGTCCCTAGGCAACATAAGACTGCAGAATTTAGAGATAGGAGATGAGAATCAGAATGAAACTAAAGAAATTCTTGCTCATTTGTATTCATTTCTTCAAAACTATACATTTAGATGCATGAAATTAAAACATAGAATCACCTAACAGATCAAAAATTTCTATATTATCTTCATCACTAATGTTCATACAAGAGAAAATATGCTGAAGAATGTGGTGTCACAATGATGAGAACACATCAAAACTAGAACCCTAATTTCACAAATCTAAGAAAAATCAAGATTGGAACATGCATGGTATCACAACAGTGAGTAAAATTTTCTCCAAAACTGGAACCAACCCCTACAATGGATGAGAAAGAAGATGACATGGACAAGGAATGAATTCTTGGATCTGATCTGACGATGACACATGTCCACTTGAAATTTGATACTTGGCAGTTGTAAAACCTCTTTCATCTTTCTACCCATTTGATATGATTTAGTTCTCATCATTATTCTATAACCAGCATGGAAATATCTCATATGAATGATGAAAAACCTTTTGTTTCTCAAATATCTAAAATACATCATGAAATGCTGATAGAATATGGATTTAATTGACTCAAAAGTGACCAAACTTGACCCCAACTATATTTTTACTATCTTTTGTGCACATTCATCTCATTACCCTACTAGAAATCACAATTGAACTTCAATACCTAAATGTGGTTTCAAGTTGAGAATGTAGGAGAAAACCTCAAATAACCTAAATAGATGGCCTCCCATGCAAAAAAAAACTCCAAAATTGGAAAGTTCATCTTCTCTTGGTTTCAAAAATATATAATATGCCTATATTTACTTATCAGAAACTCCCAAAATCTTATTTTGAAAAATATGCCCCGTGTACATGGTTTTTGGTCTACATTTCCTTTTTCAAAAATTTTAAAATTCTAAAGTTCAAACTTTAGCTTTATATCTCTTTTTTTAATTTAAAATTATTACGTGAGCATTTTTTTGAAAAATAAATTTAAAAAATCAAATTTTCAAATCATCTTATTTTTTCCCTACCCATGCATTTTGGGTCAATCTTGTTTGACTAGGCTACTATGTGGCAACCTCTAATTAGTCTACAGGCACTTCCATGTGGTAGCTCCTCATTGGCTCTTAGATGGCTTTGTCATTGCCACCTCACTACTCTATCCATTTCTGACATGTCACTACCATGTGGCACTTCACCATTGGTCAGGAGTTGCTCCTACCACATCACTATGGATGGGGTCTACTACCACATGGTGACTAGGTGCTTGCCTGCTTCGCTAAAATTTCTTGTATCTTCTTGAAAGGATGAAGCACCAGCCATTGGAAAAATTTGATGCATCCATCTTTAGCTTGTTGGTCACCATGTGCCAATCTACAGTTTGGTCAGTTGGATGCCACATGTTAGAATTTGATTGGTCGACAGTTCCATGTTAACGATGATGTCAACATCGATTCAAAATTATTGCATGGTTTCCTCTAGCTGGCTGTGGTCCACCATGGGCTTCATGCCTTTCCAAAAGGTTCAAGTCTTCAAGAGATTTAGTGTTAATATGTGCTACGTATTTCAAGTGTAGAAGAGACCTCTGCCCACTCAATGTGGGAAAATTTTTTTTTATGTTTTTTCCTCATGCACTCCTTGACTCCTTTTTCCCTGACACATTCTAGTTGCTTATCCTTCTATAAAATCACTTCTATTGCCACATGATGATGCAAGGATCATCACAAAAATCTTCCAACATTGCTTTCTAATATACATCACCCAAAATCCTAACTCTCATTCTAGGTATTTAGTGCTATGAGTTCTATCTCTATCCATGCTCCAATGGCATAACATCTTCTTGTGGACTTCCTCTTTGGCCTACCATTTCTTTCTTTGGTGTTGAAACCTTCTACAAAATGTGGGTCTACTCCTTTGTCTGTGCATATAATGACTACTACTATACCAAAACATTGACTTCATACAATTACTGAGACACCTTTGTTGCTGCTCATGTTGCTTCTTTTGACATGGACTGCTCCTAAATTGATTTCTTTGGTCTTATCCAACAATTGATATTTCAAATGTGTTGTCTCCTTCCCCTTGTATTGCTTCTGACTTCATTTTTGTGTAGAGCTCTCTTTGACCTTCAGCTCCTTCTTACCTCCCTCCAATAGCTTCTCTACCTGCGACTTATGTCTTATGGTGGGATGTGGTATTTCGCATGGGATTCCCCTATACTATGTTACGCATTGTAAATACCTTCTTCAACTTGTAGGTTTGACCTCCTCACTTTGCATTGGAGATGCTTCAGTGACTATGGCTTCCTCCTCTAATTTCATCATTAGATTCCTTTCGACAATGGAATCCTTCTTTTTCTAGTCATCAAAAACCAAAGACAATGCTAATGTTTCAGACACTCTTAGTTTGACTCTAACAGATTTAATTGAAACAAGTTGATCTTTGGCAAAGCAAAAACCTAGTTGCACTAGCTTCTCTTATGTTGGAGAGTGGCACACTTTAACATTAGATACCCAAAAAAGTAACTTTTAAGGGTACATTATCCATTGAAGAAGAATATGGAGCACAAGGATCAAAATATACATTTGAATCTTTTCTTGGTATTTCCTCCATACTGTTAGACCCACAATTATCAATTGAATTTGGCTCTAATCCAGAATGTTTATGGTTTTCAAGAAGATTATGGCCCTCCATTAAAATATTTGACAATATTTCCTTTTATGTTCACCACAATTATTATTTCTACCAATCAACTAACATATATGAGGTCAAGAAGGATTAACCACTAGTAGCAAAGCCTAGAAACACACTCAAATGTGAGCAAAATCTTAAATTTCCTTGAGCTTTTCTTCCCAAAGCTTGTGCTACTTGGTTGAGATCAAGGCCAATTAGAATTATAGGTTCTCACATATGCTATGGCCCTTTTGGAGGTTTTACTACCTATACATATTGAATAAGTTCGATGTCCAAGCCATCAATAATTAATAACTCCTCATATGATTCCTTTATAAATTATTTTCACTTTAAAACTCATGGTGTCTTTAAGATCCTGAGACATCCCATTAATCTGAAGGAGTCAATTAGACCCCAAGATGGGTCCAACTAAAAAAAAACCATTTTCAAACAACTGACTTCTTAAAAGTGCTCTGATGAACATCCAATACTGATCAATTCTAAACTCAATCACTGAGCCATCCTTTTTTAACTCAATTTACAACTTTCTACCAACTGTCAATTGAGTGCCAAGGGGTTTTTTGACCGACTTTAAAAACTAACAAAAACACTTGATCAAGCTCTAAGATCAAACATATTGATTCTCTATTTCATAGTATTGCATCATTTCAAATCTCATCTCATGATGAATTCTTAGTCAAAAGATATTGACTATCAAAGTTGCCCTCTCAGAACTGCTTGCAAAAAACATGTCAAAAAACCACAAAACACATTCGGATTTGCCTTTGAAAACTTTGTAAACTGACATTTGGGGGCACGAAAATTGGGGCATTGGTTCACTTTCATGAGGAAAAAATAAATCTAGGATTAGGGCTCATGAAAAACAACTCAACATATTTGGAAAATGGTCAAAGTAGGCTACTCAAAATTTTTTGACTGGAAGCACTGTTAGAAAAGTGATTTTTACAAATGGAATGAACCTAGGAAACTATGTAGATAGATTTGTCAAGATTTGAAAATTGTCACACTTAAAGAATTTTTAGAGTAGAATGCAATGGTATAATCTACTCAATATCACCTATCATAGATTCATAGTTATTACATCCTAAACATGGGTATTGACCAATCTGCACTTTATGACACTAGTAAAACATTACGAATTGCATTTGGAATCACATTCAAAAATTGATCAAATAGATGTGTCATAAGCTTAAAATTGGAATGTAGAAATTCTCTTCCCTATAAAATCAAATGCAAAAGGAATATTCTTATTTCAATGAACTAGATCAAATTTATAAAAATTTAGATACAGCCTCCTAGAATTTTGAATAATTTGCATCAGCATGACAACAATAAATGCCTAACTTTGGGGAATTCAAAACCTAGTCAAACAGACTTGAAATGACTCTAAATCTAAAACATAAGCTCTTTGGTATAGACACTAAACACTCCCAAAGTGGTGAGTCATGAAACATTATTGGGTGCGAGATATTCAATTGCAAAAAAGGCCTCCTATCGTTGGTTGACACTTAGGCAAAAATGCAAATTTGGGCATTGCTCAAAACGGGACTTCATGGAATGGCTCAGAATGGAAATTTATCTTTATGGAATCAGTATAAATATTGGATGCAAGGTTTTAGATACATTAAACATCTATTAGGCCTCATAAGTATGGCTACGTATGCATGCATCAAAAATTACTTATAGGGCTTGATTTTTTAATAGTACTCAAAATCAGTGCTTCAATTTCGAGTCCCAACAAGAGGTAAGTATGATGATATAAGAATGAAAGAAGGTAGAAATGTTGCTTAATATGTGAGCTGACTTAAGGATGTTGTAAGTGAAATTAGAGTTGTTGGAGGAGCTATTGTTGATTTTGAAATTGTAAGTAAAGTTCTTACAACCCTTCTACCTATTTATGTTATCAATGTTTTTTTTATTCAATAAGTTAGAGTTATTCCTAGAAATGATATGATCTTTTATAGATGGTTGGTTGACATTATTTGAGTTGAGAAATTGTGAAATTACTATGGTTACAATGCTAAATACTTTTAAGTATTTACTAACCATCAACAATTTAAATAAAGAGAAGATAAACAAAGAAGAAACTAAGTCTAAAATTGAAGATGATCTGTTTGAGATTGAAGCATTTCTTGCAAGGAGGTTATTGAGAGGTAAAGGTAAATACAAAGGTAAAATTCCCTTGATCTATTTCAAATGAAATGAGGTTGGTCACTTTGCTAATAAATGTCCTAATAGAAGTAAGTCTAATAGAAATGATATAAATTAAAAGAAAGATTTCAAGTACAGGAAGAAAAAATATTGCAAGGACAAAGGAAATTAGTCATGTTACATTGTTGAAGAAAAGCACACCGATTCAAGTTTTGATGCTAATAAAGAAGTAGTTGTGATGGTTATATGTTGCAATCAAGGAAAAACCAAATAGTGAAAGTTATGAGAATGAAACTTCTCTAATTTCACATGTTGCTAAGAATGACTCATGGATTATTGATAGGTGTTGTTCACATCAAATGATTTTATGATCCAAGCAAGTTTTATAAGTTTGAATAAGTTGATGATGGTTGAACAATTAAGTTTGATAGTGATGTTCCATATTTAGTAAAAGGTGAAGGATCACTAATGCTAAATGAAATGTGATGATGAATATTGGGTTCAAGGATTTAAATATAATCTTTTAAGTATTTTTTAGTTAAATAATTTAGCTCACCAATTGGAATTTGAGAAAAGGAAGGTAAAGATCTTTTATGGTGAGGGAAATCTTATTGGAATAGGAATGTTAAAAAAAGTTAACTTATTCTACCTTTATCCTTGAGTCAAGACATGTATATTTTCTAGAATTGGGGATGTGTGGTTATGGCATAAAAGGTTGTGTCATGTAAACTTTGTGAATATGGTGAAAATTAGTAACAATAAAAGAGTAAGAGGATTCTTGAATCTAGGAAAACCCAAAAATGCTATGTGGAAAGAATGTCATCTCAGTAACATGACAAAGTAATGTTTTTCTAGTAAGACATCAAATTCAAATGATATTCTAGAATTAGTACATACTAATTTATGTGGTCCAATTGAAATTGGCAATTACAATGGTGATAGATATTTATTTTTTTTGTGAATGATTATTCAATGACGATGACTATCATGTTCCTAAAAGTGAAATCGCATGCATTTGATATGTTGAAGCTATATAAAGTTAAAGTTGAAAAGGAAACTGGTAAATATTTGAAATATTTAAGATCTGATAGAGGTGGTGAATTTATGTCTCCTAAATTCACAATTATTATTTTCTAAGAATGGTATTAAAGATAATTATCTACACTAAGGTCAACATAACTAAGTACTATTATTGAAAGGAGAAATAGGTTCATCATGGATTGTGCAAAGATAGTGATGATTGAGAAGGAGGTCTCACACATATTCTGGAGAGAAACTATTAGTATTGTTTTTTATACTCTCAATTGAGTTCAATTGAAGAAAGGAACAAACAAGACAACCTATGAACTAGGGTATGGTTATCTACATAATGTAATTTATTTCAAAAAAATTAGAAGTGGGTGGTATATTCACAAGGATAACTTGATGTTAAAGGAGATGAAGATATATTTATTGGTTATTAATCTAAGAATAAAGCTTACAAATGTTTAAACAAAGCTACTAAAAAGTGTTAGAAATTTTTCGAATAACTAAGAGGGTTGGTCAATCAATTACTCAAGCTCTATATGTACCACTTGAACAATTAAACAATAAACACTTTATTTTTCTATTTATCTTGTTGTTTCTCAATCTATACTATAAAACTATCATAAACATAGCATGAATTTCATAATGAAAATATTACCAAATGTAAAAACACATAAAGCTTTCATCACAATTTTGACAATAGAATTTTACATGAAAACCCAACTTGGGAAAAAACCACCCATAATTTTTTACTCTCTTTCACTCTTCCAAAGTGAGCTCTATTAGGAGCCAACCTATTAAAGGTTATAAAAGACACTGTTAAATGTGACCTAGTCAAATAATTTATTCACCCTATTAGGAGAGGCCTTGTAAGAGGACTTTGATCATTCCACTTAGAATGTGACCTAAATAAGGAATTTACAAAGACTATGATGTCTTTGAATGATTGTTAGGTCAACCTCTGTTAAAGGGACTTCAATACAAACTATTTACAATACCTAGAAAGAAAACAATAGGTATTGATCTGTGTGATTACAACTCACTTTTGTCGGTTTAGATATTTGTTTGGTCCTTGCATTGGTTTATTGATAAGCCTTTCATTAACACTTTTAATCTTGATTTTCTTGGACTCCCTTCAAGAAATCAGTCCACTCTTCTCGTCAACACTTAATCCTTCTACTCTAATATACTTATCAATAACAAATTATATCAGAAATCTTTCTCCTATAGCTTCACATTTACTCACAATCTTGTGCATTTCTAATCAGCCTTTCTATGTATGTCTCTCTTAACATGCACAATCACACTCATGCTCAAACACACTTGTTCAACTCTATACCTCCTTAACTAGGAAATTCATTCTTTACCATTTTCTACATTGACCTTATATCTTAGGTTATGATTAGGTTCAACACAATTCACTATATATGTCCATCTTCTTGATCTTCTTCTAAAAAAATCTCTAGAATTTTTTGAATAGTTCTTTACATAATTAGCACCTTGAATTTAATGATCCAACTCATCAATCTTGTGTTCAATGTAGTTTTCATCTCCCAAGAAATCAACTGAGCTAGCTTAATCTCATTAAATCCTTGAGTTCATTTTTATATTGCCAGTCAACAATATCTCAATTTTGGCACTTGGTCATCACTAAAATACTTGGTTACTATAAAGCTTTCTAAAGAATCAACTATCTTGCTTGACCAGTGATAATTCTCAGTCAACACTATATTTTTTTGGTACTAACTGTAGCTCAGTTGACACTAGCATTACTTAGCACTAACTATTTTGTATACTTTTGTCTAGCTTGGATTAGCTTTCTTGACATAAATAATCACTTTGCTATATTAAAGTCTATCTAATTAGATGTCCATTGTAACTTCCTTTTCATAAATCAACCTTTCCTCTAGGTGTTAATGTTATGAGCCACTTCTCAAATCCTCTTCATCAATTAAATAGATATGGCATTTAGATTAGGTAGTAATATATCTTATCAATAGATTTGACATCAATGAAAAATAACAATTATTTCAATTGTAAGTTTCCAACAATCTTCCTCTTTGGAATTGATGACAACATCTCAAACATCTTAATACTAATTGTAGCTTAGTTACCATAAAATCCAAAATATTTTGTTATTGACATTCTAATTCTTCTTTTTTGAATAGCTTTCCTTAGGTGTAATATCTCCCTCTTTCTAGAATCTCTCCTTCTATCAATTTTGGAATTTCTCTCTTAAGTAATCTCTACCTCTTTGATAATAATTACAAATAAATGTAGTTCTTTCAATTTCAAAGTCTTCATAGATCTAAATTATGTAGATTTAGCATGTCTCATTGAAATTTGTTATCTATCTATGACTGATCTATTATGCTACACTAAATTATACACCTTGGGTACTTCCCAAAGTAGAGTTTTATTGCATCATTGTGTAGGATATTATGATTAGTATATGTGATGCAATGCACCTTGCATGCTTAAGTAGCTTTGATTAGGGGAATCACCGCTAGTTTACCTCTAAGGCATTCATGAGTATCTTTAGGTAAGGGTGTTGTCAATATGTCAACAATATATTCCTTGGTATTCATATATTCTAGCTTCACTTCTTTGTCTTAAACTAATTCCCTCAAGTAGCGATATTTGATAGAAATGTGTTTTTTCTTAGTATGCATCACTAGATTCTTTGAAATGTTGATAGCACTTGTTTTATCTCAATAGATAACCACTGGATCTATGATTTCTTATTTCATACCTTTCAATAACTATTTGATCTACATAATATTTGAATAGTTCACTATAGCTGCCACATACTTAGCTTTAGCTATAGATTGGGAAATACAATTCTGCTTCTTTCTTGTCCATGACACCAATCTCTTCCCTGGAAAGAATGCATCTCCACTACTTCTTTTTTTGTCATCAATATTTTCTAACCAATCTAAGTCACTAAACACCTCTAATTCAAACTTATCATTTCCTTCATAATACAATCCATATTCTTCTATACCTTCAGATATCATATTATCCTTTTCACTTCCATTGTGTGATTCTCTTTATGATTTTCTAAAATTCTAGCAACTATCCTAATACCAAAGCAATATCTAGCCTAATGTGAACAACATATTGTAATTTTTGATCTGTATAGGATCTGATTTGCATTAGTCTTAGATAGCTTATTTTTAGTTGACATAGGTGTACTCACTGGCATGGTATATTCCATACTAGAAGTCTTTAGTATCTCCTTGATATCTTTCTATTGTGTAATAAAAATACCACATTCATTTGACACACTTGTAGTCCAACAAAGAATTTGGTTTTACCAAACATAGACATTTCAATTTCCTTCTTTATTTCATCAGTAAATGATTTGCATAAATCTTCTCTTCCTCCAAATATAATATCATCAACAAATATTTCAAATAATAATACTTCAATGTTCTTACCATTCTTCAAATATAGGTTATTGTTATTGTATGTCCTTTGAAAAAAAACTTCATCAAATAGTTATGTAATATTTCAAACCATGTTCTTGGGGCTTACTTCAATCCATAGATGGATTTGTCTAGTTTGCATACAATGTTCTTCTTGCTTGGATCTACAAATCTTTCAGTATGGTCAATGTATACTTCTTCCTCTAGTATACCATTTATCGATGCATATTTGATATCCATTTGATATACCTTGAAATTTTTTGTAGGTTGAGTATGCAAGTAGAGTTCTGACTCCTTCAAGTCTTGCTACTAGAGAAAAAGTTTATCTATAATAAACACCTTATTCTTATGAAAAACCCTTGCATACAAGTCTTGCCTTATTTCTTGTTACTTTTCCATTCTCATTGAGCTTATTTCTTAAAAACCACTTTGTCCCAATGACATTTTTGTCTTTAGGTCATAGAACTAAGGTCCAAGTATCATTCTTCTCAATTTGGTTAATTTCTTTGTTGATTGCCTAGATCCAAACTTCATTTTCTAAAGCATTCTTTATTGACTTGGGCTCAAACTCATAAAATAAACATGTATTATATTTGAGTTTTCTTCTTCTCATAACACTTGATTCAACATCACCAATGCTTTGTTCTGTTTTATGATGTTGTCTTACATATTTTGCTAGCTCATGTAGTTTCCTTCTCTAATCTTCTATAGGTTCATCTTGAAAATTAATCTCATTCTCATATGTTCTTCCTTTCTCTAGTTCTAGTTTAGGTTTTTCATGCTTGGAATTTTCTATCTAGTGGGTTTCATTGCATATTTGTGACTTGAAATCTTCAGTTTGTTTCTTGACACCCACTCCCTGCTACTCAAATTTTTTTATTTGCATTCCATCATTCCTATCTAATGGGAACTTCCATCTTGACTTGTCTATTCACTTTGAGTTTTGGGAAACTTAAGATGAATTTGATGACCATGATAATGAAGTTGTGTATGTTGCTATGAAGGATGATTCTAATGAGGATGAGGTAACTACATTGGTATCTTATGTGAGCAAGAGTGACAGATGGATCATTGATAGTGGATGTTCATATGACATGACTGGAGATAAAAGTAAGTTCATTACTCTTGATTACTACAATGGAAATAGTGTAAGATTTGGTAATGATAAACATTATCTAATAAAAGGTAAAGGAAAAATCAAACTGACAAACAAGATCATTTGTGACAAAGCTTATTATGTAGAAAGACTTAACTATAACTTGTTGAGTATGTCACAACATATCAGTTCAGGTTGCAAAGTTGAATTTGAGAACAAGAAAGAAAAGATATATGACACTAATGGAAAATTGATTGGAAATGGAGATTAGACTAAAGTTAATCTATTTTATCTTGACATGAATGACGCTACTTGTCTTGTTGTAGAATTTGATGATGTGTGGATATGGAGCAAGAGGTTATGTAATGTTAACTTTGATAACTTAGTCAGTATTAGTAACATGAAAAGAGGTAAATATTTTCCTAAATATAAGAGACTTGATAATATGATTTGCAAACAATGTTAGTTAGGCAAGATGAAAAAAATATAGTTTTAAAAGTAAGTCTCACTCCTCTAAAAAAAAATTGGAATTAGTTTATACTAATTTGTATGGACCAATTGATGTGAAAATCTATAAAGGTGACAAGTAAATTATCCTATTTTTTGATTATTATTCTAGGATGATGATAGCTATATTTCAAAAAAAAAAATTGATGCTTTTCAAATGTTTAAGTGGTACTTGCCAAGAGTTGAAAAGGAGATTGGTAAAAGCTTGAAATGTATGAGATCTAAGAGAGGTGGAGAACTTACATTAAATGAGTTTGAGATATTCTATAATGATAGAGGAATCAAAATACATCCTTCTACACCTACCTCCACAAAATGGTATTATTGAAAGGAAGAACATATATGAAATGGACTATGCTAGAACACTAATGATGGAGAAGAATGTTGCTTCAAAATACCAAAGAGAAGTTGTAAGTACAACTGTCTATACCTTGAACCAAGTACAAGTCAAGAAATATATTAATTAAAAACCTTTTGAACTATGGTATGGATACTCACCCAATGTAAAATATTTTAAGGTATTTGGAAGAATGTGCTACACTCTTAAGGACAAAAGGAATGGTAAATTTGATGATAAGAGTGAAGAAGGTATATTCCTAAGATATTCCACAAGAAGTAAAGCTTATAAGTGTTTAAATAGTAATACTAACAAAGTTGTGGAAAGTGCAAATGTGAAGTTTGATGAATATACAGAGGTACATTAAGCTAAACCTATGAAGGAACTTGAAGAGTACAAATCTTTTGTATATAGTTATAAAGATATGCCTATTGATGATGGTTCTATGAACCAAGTTGTAAATCAACAACAACAAGTATATGTGACTTTTGAGTCACATACAATGGATGTCGAGTTTCATTTAGGAACTGAATTGTATTTAGGAGCCACCTTATAGATAGAGGCTGAGGTAAATTTTGATTATCAGATAAGTGTACATGAAAGGAATGCTAATCTACTTGATAGAGAAGTACATAGTGAATTTGAAGTTGATAGATCCATTGAGGAAAGAAAGAAGAACCAAGATTATCAAAGTATGTCAAAAGACCTCACCCTGCTAAACAAATTATTGGAGATCAAGAATCTAGACCAATGACAAGGAATAGGTTGAGAAATGATACATGTTTATTGAGCATGCATTACCAAAGTTACTAATAGATGCATTAAAGAATGAAGATTGGAGTAAAGCAATGAAAGAAGAGATTGATCAAATTGAAAAGAATAGAACATGGACTCTAGTACCTAGACTAGAAAATAAGAATGTGATTGGAACAAAGTGGGTGTATAGAGACAAGTTAGATGAGAATGGTGAAGTTACAAGGAATAAGGCAAGATTAGTTTACAAGGGGTATGCACAAGAAGAAGAAATTGACATGGAGAAATATTTTCCCCTGTTGCAAGATTGGAAGGAGTAAGAACTCTTCTTGCTTACTTTGCATACAAAGCTTTCAAAGTTTATGAGATGGATGTGAAGTCATCATTTCCGAATGGTATACTAGAAGAGGAAGTTTACATAGCACAACCTAAAGGATTTTTTTATCGAAAAAACAAGAACATGGTATGTAGATTACACAAAGATTTATATGGACTAAAGTAAGCCCCAAGAGCATGGTATGAAAGGCTTTGCAATTATCTTTTGAAGATTGGTTTTGAGAAGACTAATGATAATAACAATTTATACTTGAAGATAGAACGAGGTAAACATATTTTACTAGCTGAAATTTTTAATGATGATATCATATCTAGAGTTCAAAATGCATTATGTAAAACATTTGCAAATGAAATGAAGAAAGAATTTGAGATGTCTATTTTTGGAGAGATCAAGTTCTTTTTTTGTTTGCAAGTATATCAAATGAAATATGGTATTTACATTACTCTATCTAAGTATGTAAAGGAAACATTGAAATTTTTTGGTATGGACGATTCAAAACTAGTTAGCACTCCTATGGTGATAGGACACAAACTATCAAAGACTGATGATTATGCTGAAGTGAATCAAACATTGTACAAGTATATGATTGCAAAATTGCAATTTCTAGTATATAGTATAACTCACATTGCATTAGTTGTTGGGATTGTTGTAATATTTTATGCATATCCTAAGGAGAATCATTTGATGGTTTTTAATAGAATTATGATAGATCTAAAAGGAACAAAATATTATGGTCTATACTACAAGAAAAATGATAAATTTGAATTAAGAGCCTATATAGATGTTGATTGGGCTAGAAACATTGATGAAGGAAAGAGTACAAGTGGTGGAGTATTTTTATTAGGAAAGAGATTAGTTACTTGGACCAAAAAGAAACCAAATTGTAAATTTCAATTGACTATTGAAATTGAATATGTGGCTGGTATAGTAAATTCTACAAATGTGGCATGGATCAAAATACTACTCAAAGGAATGAATGAATAAATTATTGAACCTATGGTTCTTTATTGTGATAATACAAGTGCTATAAACATATCAAATAACTTGTGATGCGCACAAAGAAAAAGCACATTACAATCAAGTATCATTACTTAATCGAGTTGGTTCAAGACAAAGAAGTGAGAAGGGAATATGTGAATATAAAAAAATAGATAGTTGATATATTCACAAAATCTTTACCTAAGGATGCACATGAATACCTTAGAGGTAAATTAGGGGTGATAGCCCTATCTAAAGATACTTAAGAAGCATGAGTAGTGCCCTACATCAATTGAGCTAAATGCTGCATCTTACAACTTGATGTAGTGGATCTTACTTTAGGAGATTGCTACAGTAATGAAGGAGTTGAATTAGAATATTTAGAATCACATTCAAGGTGATAGAGGGAGAACCTAAATTGATTATATCTACATGAAAAGATGACAAGTCTTTGGCATCATTGTCAAAGAGGGAGAAAAGAATTTGACAAGGGAGATATAAGAGAGATCCATTAAAGGAGATTGACAAAGCTTGCATTAGCCTATATAGAGGAAGGACATATGCTGATAGAGGGAGAAAGTTCAGAGATATTATTTTCTTTCTTGTATTGTTGTTGGTATTGGTTTTCCATTAATGCAAAGAGGGATATTGTTGAAAAGAGATTGTTTTGAAGTGTAGAACCTATAATAGAACAATCATTATTTTATCAATGATCTCAAACTTGCTACTTGCTAGTGAAACAATTGTTGTTTGGTCTAAATGCTATCATGTGGTTGATTGATGGAGAGGGTTTGAAAAGAGGAGATAACAAGAGAACCTAGAGAAAGGTTGAGTTATTTAGTGTATAAAAGGAGCACTAAGACCAAGTAAGAAATTTACTATAGTTTATTGTTTATCTACTTGAAGTCTGTAATGAAAGATTACTCAAGAAAAGACTGGAAGAAGATCAAGTAAGAAAAGTGTCTTCCAAGCTTGGTCAAGAAATAAGTGCAAGTTGAGTTGAAGACAATAGAAGCCAAGTGAAAATTAATAGGTGCCAAGCAAAGAAGAAAAATTGTGCAAGCTAAGTGAAAGTTAGTATATGCTAAGTAAATTTTAGTTGGGGTTGAGCATCAGTAAACTTTAGTATTTTTTGAGTGAACCAGTATTGGCCAAGTGATAGAATAATATATATGTCGAGTGATAGAAAATAATGCTAAATTTAAGAATTGACAAATCTAAGCTGACTAATTTGATTTCTTGAATTATGTGAAGTGTGTGGAAGATTAATATGATGAGTTGGCGGTATAGAATTCAAGGTAAACCATTTTGAGAAAAATTCAAGGAAGATTGTAGAGGAAGTTTCTTGAGGAACCCAAATGGAAAAGTGGGTAGATTCATTGAATCTTACCTAAACCTAAAATGGACAATTATGGTTAAGTGAAAAAAGATCAAAATTCTTTATTTATAGAGATAGCTAGCTAAAGGAAAAGTTTTTCATTTGTGAGAACCTAAGGAAGACAAGATGTCTAGGGTGTTGCTTCATCTAGTAGACAAACAGAAGAGATTGTAGTTGGCATACAAAGCAAGAAGGCCTAAGGGGATGAATTCTTAAAGGGTGAACAAGCTATCAGAGCTGAAGAATATGAATGCCAAATAGAATGGAGAACTAAACCAAAGATCTATAATCCACAAGTGAGTTATAAGTTTCTACCATATCAATTCATGTTGTTTCTTTCTAACAACTATACCAGTGTGGATAAAATCTTTTTGATTAAGGTTGACCTAACAATCATTTATAAATCTTTTAACTAGGTGACATTATAATGGAATTTTCTAAAGTCCTCTAAGAAGACTCACTCCTAACAAGGTGATTGAAATCATCTAACTAGGTTACATTTAATAGTGTGTATTGTAACCTTTAACATAACTTCAGAAGAGTGAAATTGGGTTTCCACATAAAATTCTTGCATCCAATTGTGTGAATATGCTTATGGTATTTCATGTTTACATTTCTGCAAAGTTATTTTGACTTAGGACAATAACCTGCTAAGTTAAGGTATTGTATGATCTAATGGATGAATGCATGTTATGGTTTTATGGATGTGAATCTATTAAGAACTGAAAAGTTTTATTTGTACATATGGACCTTGGATAACTGATTCACCACCCTCTTAGTTATTTTAAAGAATTCAAACAACCTTTCCTCTAGGTGCTAGTGTTATGAGAAATTTCTCCAATCCTTTTCATCAATCAAATAGATATGACATTTAGATTAGGTAGCAATATATTTGACATCAATGACAAAACAACAATTATTTCAATTGCAAGTTTCCAACAACAAGATGATTGATAGTGAAAGTGTCAAATTTGATGAGTTTGTAGATAATACTAAAATTTATATCCATATACCAGATAGTAACCAACATGTAGGTAATTTTGAGAATGAAAAAAATAAACTTGTATTGGATAAATGTGTGACAAAGAATCATTCACTTGAATAGATAATTGGAAATACAACTAGTACACTACAACTAAGAAGAAAAATAAGAGAAGGTACATGCTATTGCTAATTTTGAACTAAGAATAGTAAAAGATACATTGGATGATGAATGTTGGGTTAATGCTATAAATGAGGAGATTGATCAAATTGAGAAGAACAATACCTAGACACTAGTAGTAAGACCTGCGAACAAAATGTGATTGGAAATTATATTTTAGATATAAATTGAAAGAGAATGGATGAGTGGTAAGAAAAAAGAAAATATTAGGTTTCATAGGATGTGCACAAGAAGGAATTGATTATGGTGATTTCTTTTACCCATGTTAAAATTGGAAGGAGTGAGAACATTTTAGGCTTATGCTACATACAAGAAGTTCATGTTCTATCAAATGGATGTAAAATTTGTATTTATAAATGGAATACTTTAAGAGGAAGTATATATTGTATAGGTTAAATAATTCATTGAATTTGAAAGGAAGAACATTGTCTACAAGTTGAACAAAGCATTGTATGGACTGAAATTATCTCCAAGAGCATGGTATGAAAAATTAAACTCTTATCTGATTAAGATGGATTTGGTAGAACAAGTGAAAACAATCATCTATATTTAAAAAATGATGTTGAGGATATGGTTTTGATTTCTAAAATATTTCTTGATGACATAATATTTGGAGGAAATGATATATTAAGACATTTATTGAACAAGTGAGTACTGAATTTGAGATGGCTATATTTGGTGTGGTAAAAAATTCCATTGGATTACAATTCCATAAAATAATAAAAGGTATAAATGTGACTCAATCTAAGTATGTGAAGAGAATCTTGAAAATTTGTGGGGTGGATGAGTTTAAACTAGTTGGTACACCTATGGTGACTGCAGTAAAATTATTAAAGAAAGACACTACTATCGAGGTTGATCAAATACTATATAGATCTATGATTGGAAAGCTACAATATGTTGTGCATAGTAGACTAGATATTTCCCTAGCTATTAGAATTATTGCAAGGTTCTCATTTAATACAAGGGAAATGCATCTGAATCTGGTGAAAAGGATATTCATATATCTCAAAAAAATTGAAGATATGGCCTATGGTATAAACACGAAGATGAATTTAATCTCAAAGTCTACAAAGATGTTGATTGGGCTAGAAATTTTGATGACATAAAAACAACAAGTGATGGAGCTTTTTATTTAGAAGGAAGGTTTATTACACGGATAAGAAAGAAAAAAAAAGGTTTAATTCACAATCTATTGTTGAAGATGATTATGATGGCATTGCTATAAATTGTTCAAATATTGTATGGATTAAGAAATTTTTTGAAGGAGTGGAAAAAGAGAAAATTGAGCCTATCATTATTTACTGTGATTAAACAAGTACCATAAATATTTCAAAAAATATGGCGATGCATGAAAAAACAAGTCATATATCACTAAAGTATCATTAGTTGAGGGAGAGAGTACAAGAAAAGAACATGAGGTTTGAATATGTAAAGTCTAAGGAACAAATGGATGCCATCTTTACTAAGCCACAACACAAGGATAATTTTAACTATCTAAGAGATAAATTGGGGGTCCTACCCCTATAAAAAATTCACTAAGAGAAGAGGCATGATGCATCAATTCATAGATGGATTGTTATAATTTTATGGATTTGATTCAAAAGCATTAAAACTTTAGAGCATATCTGAAGTTGTAAAGTTGACTTTGATGAAACAAAAGTAATATGTATATGCAAGGTATAAGGAAAATTAAAACTTTTATAAGATTCAAGTTAAAATTTATAATGACCTTTTACATTGCTATCAAAGGGGTGGGGGGGAATAAGAGAGAGAAATAAGGGAGAGAAACAATGAAGAACAATGAGAAAGGGAGTATAAGAATATGTTGACAAAGGGAGAGATATTACCCAAAAAGGGAGTACTAGAGAGATGAAGATGAGAAAGAAGATTGAGCCTAAAATAAGAGAGCGAAATCAATGGGCAATAAATGTTAAAGATGTTGAAGATTATTGTTGATGAAGATACATACCATATAAAAATTTGAAGGCACACAATTGCAAAGTTGTATTGTTGTCAATGCATACATTTGATTATCCTATGTCATGTCTCATAATGTTAAATCTTTTGTTATGTTTTTCAATCAATTCCAAAGGGGTAGATTGTTATCCCCAACTGATATTGTAATCAATAGTGGGATATTGTTCAGTGATAGTGCCATGAATGTAAATAAGGGAATCATATCAGTTGTTATATTTTCATTGATCTAAAAGTCTTAGTTATCTAGACATTATTTTACAATCATGTATTGTTGATATATTTTAAATAATATAATATTTTTTAGAGTAACCACCAATATTCCCCTTTAGGATTTGTGACGTGACTTAACTAACTCAAATATTCTACAAGTGTAGTGGTTGTATGGGGCATTGATAGGTCAATCTTTTGGTGCAACAACAATCCTAGCTTGTAACAAATGGCATCAGAGCTTGGTCATAGGTTTGAATCTCCTTGGGTAACACTGAGGGGGAAATTTTTAGACTAATTGTGAATGTTCCCCTT
This sequence comes from Cupressus sempervirens, assembly GCA_028749045.1. NCBI lineage: Eukaryota > Viridiplantae > Streptophyta > Pinopsida > Cupressales > Cupressaceae > Cupressus > Cupressus sempervirens. Next base: position 641,212,829 of record CM053789.1, on the reverse strand, counting down.
TGGGATTCATGACATGGCTAGACCACCTTATGTGTTCTAGAAGTCTAGTGTTTGTATTGGGCATTGATAGGTTGATCTTTAAGTGCAACAACAATCCTAGCTTGTAACTATCTTAACTAATTCACAAGGTTAATTGAAGGAGAGTCTATTCATCGAATGAATATAGTGTTACTTGAGCCATTGGAAGAGAAAAAGAGAAACATAATTCTTGATGTTTAATATTATTTCTTTTCCAAATTGTATCATTTATTTTCAATTCTAATGTTGACTAGGGTGTGTATAAGGCTATTCTCTATAAGGATTGTTTGGTCCAAGACTCACTGATTGGGTGGGGGTGCACTAAAATTAGTTATTCATTTGGTACTTTGAAGTTATCTAAAGCAATCCAACACTCTCATGATCTAGCCTAACTCTACTAGAACTTATAATAAAAGATCTTACCTATCCTCAATTCTAACCCTAGAATGGACTTGTACATACATTTACTCCAGTTTCAACAATTTAAGAACAAAAATAAGGATACTTTAGACTATATCTAAATTAACCTATTTGAAACAACACTTTTTTAAAACTTCCTAATTTAACATTTCAACAAAGAGAAGTACTTTTGATTCTTTAACAAGTTCATTATGGTACGTTGATCTAAATAATCTATTTAACATCTAGAATTCAATTCTTAACTACATTTCTAGCTACATAAATTGTATGAACAAGCACTATTCCTACCTTAAACCATTTAGAGTTAACAAGAATTGGAATAATTCCTATGATATTGAATTGAGAATGCTAAACTTCAAGGAATACAACCATAGAAACTACCTCAAAATCTTGATCCAAATATATGCACAATGTTTTCAATTGAAAATGAATTCAAAATACATGAATAAGATCCAAATGATTCCTTCAATTATCCAGGCTTCAATCTTGAAGTCAAAATAATAATTTGTTGTCTAAAGAATGGACAATAGAAATTACAAACTGGCTTCCTAAACTGATATTTTCAACCAACTTCCTACTACTAAAAACAAATTACTACAATTTCCTCATAACTAATGAAACCATGAAATATGCATAATAATGGCATTGATTCACTAGATCTATTTAACATATAAACATGCTTTACTATTTACATATAAACATTGATTCATTAATTCAAAATCAACTTAAAATTTCAATAAGCTAAGTGTAAGTGCATACAAGTCATATCAACTATGAATATTAACATTCAAAATATTTCTTTTAGATCATTAAAATAAAAAATAAAAGATGTATTAATTAATGCTCATCATTTTTCTCCCCTTCTTGAGATGAATGATGGCCTCATCATTGTGGATCTAACAAGTTTGTATTTTCCTCTTCCACAAGAATACACTGAAACATTCCTCTAGATTCATATATAACATAAGCTCTAACATGTTAAGACCCTTTAGTGATAAGGCATCATTTCTCCAATCCTTAATTTGGTCCCCATCAATCCTATTATGTGTATTGAATTGAGGAGTGGGATGGATAATTAAGGGATGTCTAAATCTCATCCCTATCCACCTAGTTTCTTGTATCTCAATAATATTACAAATTTACCTTGCTCTTATTTGTGCCAAAATGAAATTGTTGGGAGGTGTAGGCTCTCTATGCCTAATTTTTAGTGGAACAGAATCATACCTTTCTCTGATACTAGTATGAGCTTGCAATGTCATATGGTTAACTGCATCTCTATAATCTCTAATAGATTGTTGTAGATTTTTTTTAAAAGTTTGAGAATTAGAACCAATTTATGCAATTTCATTTAAGTTTCTCCTAAAAGGATTAGTTTTTTGATATTCATTCCTCATAGGAAGACCTATCATCACCACCATCTTATGGAATCTATCATTTCTTTACTCCCATTCTACTTGATTTTGCATAAAAGAAATAAATACTCACATTTGTACCTCTCAAACATATAGATTTAGAAAAGACCTAGGATAATTCCCTAATAAGAATCCATGCAAATAGAATTCACACATTGCATTTTGAACTATTGGAAAACTAGTAGTATAATTAGTCATAACTCAAAATCATCTTCATAGTCTAATTTCCTTTTCAAATTGATTTGACTAAGTTTCCATAGGAAAAAATTGTCTCTAAAAAATAAGAATACATTCCTAAAGGTTTCTTTAAACAATTTGGATTTAGAGCAATTTGTACTACTTGATCTACCATACATTCAACTTCTTCCATTTCTTTAGTTACTTCAGTTGTTGTTGCAATTTTCTTACCTCTTTCTAATATCTTTGGGTAGCAAGTGAAATGTATATGGGTGGAGTTATCAAACTAGATAGTTATTAACCAATTTGTTTCCTAGTAGCGTGTAGTTGATGTCTTGATATTTCTATTTGGTCTTCATACCCAATTTTCACAATTGCAATCTCATGTCTTATAAGTGTTACCACTTCTCTTAATATATTTAATTGTTCATCTTTAGACTTTTTTTGGGATTCTAAATTTTCTAATTATCATTGGATTTCTTTTTATTTTTTGAGCATTTGATTATACATTGTATCTCTCATTCTCTTTTCTTCTTCAAGATCTTTTTCCTTCTATGAGAGAAGAATGGCTTCTCTCAGCTACATTTCCTTTTCACTAATATTTTTTCTTACTGGCATATGCACTATTTCTTCTTCTTTTACAATTTCCTTCCCCTCTCGTCTCTAAAATGCCTTCATGTTCAACTTCATCCATTACTTCAAATTTTTCCTCTACCTCCTCGTACTGAGAGCTAGAGCTACATGTAATAGAAACTTCAATTGTATTGACTGGTATAGGGTGAAAAAATCCAAAATGTTCTTAATCACTACATAAATTATCATTTTTTTGGTCAATAAAATGGTCATGAACTTTATTTGCTTCATCCTAAGATGGTTCTTATGGATTTGTCTCCTTATTTCTGGCTACATGTGGAGATTCCAAAAATGGTTCCTCTATTTCTTTTGTAGAATACTTAATTTCAATAATATTTTCTTCAATAGGAGGTTCATGTGTGTCTCCTAATAGATCATTGAATTCTTTAGTGGTTAGTTTTTGTTGTTCATGCCCTTCTATTTCCTCTTTTTCTTGCCCTATTTTATCCTCAATATGGATTTCCTCCAAATGTATCTTCTTTGTTTTACCAATATTTTTTGGTTTCTTTCTGTGAAGTGACTTACTCTATAGGCTTCAATTCAGTTGAGATACACCTAGGAGAATAACAAAGAATAGTAGGTATTTCTCTCTCCATTTCTTATTTTTTCTTCCTCTGAGCTTTAGGCTCCAATATTTATTTATCCATAAATTTTTATTTCTATTGGGTTCTAAGATTTTGTATATCCTTAACCGTAGGTTCTTCTTTGATACTCCTAACTTGAGGACCACTATTGCTCCATTCCCTAGCTAAGAAACTATACCCAGTTTCTTCTCCTACCAATTTTCTAATGAAATGATGCTTTGAAACTAAATTCATTAGAGCTTGGTATCTTACCTCTTTCTTCTTCATTGTAGCATTATAAACTATTTCTGATAGTTGATGGAAAATAAATTCTATAATATTAACCTTGAGCTCTTGTCTTTGTTCTCCATAGTAGATAAGACTTAGCAATTTAAGCCTAAACCCAAGTACCATTGCATACTGTCCATCACATGTAAAAAAAAGAGATTTTCAGTCCATTTTGTTTTGACTTTAATATATAGTACTTTTCATAATGACAACATTAATCAACCAGAGCATTTCCTCTTTCAAAACTATACAAAAAAAATCTTGACAATTCACCACCAAATCTTTCTTTCATGGAATTGGCAACACTTAAAGGAGGAAAGTACTAAATTATGTTATATGTAACTTTTCCAACATCTTTCCATAATACTTTGAGCATTAATTATAGTTTATTTCAATTTTAATTCCCTTAAAACATATCTATGAATAATTAAATTTGCATGATTAATCATGCAAATGTACAAATTCATTGTATTAGTGACATAAAAGCTAATAATAAGTAATGAATGATGGATAGTTCAATATAATAAATGTGCACCTTCCCAAACCTTTTATGGATTTCCAACTTTTTCTTTGCATGTGTTCTACTTGGAAAGAAATAATGACAGATGTCATTAGGATCTAATTTATTTAATCCAGAGAAAATTTTGAGATTTATTTCCTCCTTTATGAATCTAGAGCCATCATGAGTGACTTGGTGCTTTACTAGAAGTTTATATTGCTAGTTTTCAATTTCCTATGGGCATGAATCATCATTTCTAGTTTTTAATTCACCCTAAATTTTTCTTTTTGGAGAACAAACTACCATTTTTGGTGTTTATCTTGTTCTCTTTATTTCTTTCCCTCTGGATCTCATGTTGAATTTTTTAGTATGGAAGAAATATCTTCCAAGATGTTTTCTTTTGCATAAGATTGCAATTTTTCCAATAATTCTTCCTTTGTTGTCAGTTTATAATAAAATTATAACCAGTGGTCATTTACCAACATAGTTTTCTTTTCACCATCTATAGGGGTGAGCTGCACCACACCACTAAAGTATAATTTTTCAACTTAGCAAGGTCCTAACCACTGTGTATGAAATCTCTAGTTTTGATGTTCTTATCATGTCATATTTTTCTCTATTTTTGAATCATCTCTGTATGAAGTAATGCCTCTATTCTAATTTCATCCGTTATGTTCAATTGCTAGATTATTTCTTCCTCTTCTTCAGATAATGTAATTCCAATATCCTTTTCCATCCTCAAAGTCTTATATTGGAACTCTATGGGCATGATTGGTATTTTCCCATAAACCAATTCATATAGGGAAGACCTAGTAGTTATCTTCCATGTTGTGTTATAGGCTCATAATACTTCATCTACTCATTCTAACCAATTGTATTTGTTTGATAATACTAACTTGGTCAAGACATTTTCAATTTATTGGTTTGTCACTTCTACCTAACCATTAGCTTGAGGATGGTAGGGAGATTATTTCATGTGATTTGTTTGATATTAATTAATAAATAGACTCATCATATTTGACATATATTGAGGCCCTTGGTTAGAAACAATAACTATTGGTGTTTTGAATCTCTCAAATATGTTTTTGTAAAGGAAATCTACACCTTTCTCCTCTCACACCACTGAAAGTTCTTTGACTTCTAACCACTTGTTCACATAGTCTATCATCACCAAAATATGATGATTCCCTCTAAAAGGCGGATCTATCAGTCCAATGTGGTCAATACCTCATTTCTCAAATGGCTCCAAAGCCATCTGAGGATACAACAACATCTCCAATGTAGAATCAGGTCTCCCCATCCACTGACACTCATCACAATGCTTTACATAGAATGAGACATGTCTAGTTAAAGTAGGCTAGAAATAACCCAGTCCTAATATATTTTTAACTATTATGACAACTAGATTATGGTCTACTCTGGGGCATTATGAAAAGCATAAATAATATCATAGTATTTGTTCTCCTACGCACATCAATGAAGCTCATGGTCAAGACAATGTTTAAATAAAATTCCATCCATGCAATGAAGCTCATAGTCAAGAAAATGTTTAAATAAAAGTCCATCCATGCATACATACATGGAGATTTCCTAAATTAAATCATTTTTCTAAAATGGTGTGAAATTGGGTAGACATCTCCATGTAACCAAATAGTTTGCAAGATCTACAAACCATGGTGAGTGCATAGAAATGGTTAAGAAATGTTCATCGGGAAATGCATCATTAACTAGTTCATGTTTCCCCTATAAAATCAATCATGATAATAAATATGTAATAATATTATCCTTTCTTCCTTTATCAGTAATAGTTCTATCAAATTCATGCTATAAAAAATACCATAAAATAATCCTACCTACCACAACTGCCTTGTTCATTGGATATCTTATAGAAGAATGATTGATGTAAATAAACACTTTATATCCTAGTATATAATTCCTAAACTTATTTATAGCATATACTACAACAACAAATTATGTTTCAGTTGTGGTGTAGTTTTTCTTGAGACTTAATTTTTTGCTAATATAGTATATTGCATGTGTATTACCTTCTTCATCCTTCTATCCCAAAACAACTCCTATTGCATAATTTGATGCATCCATATGGATATGAAATGGTTCATTCCAATTTAGTCCTTTAATAATTGGGGATGTTGTTAAATATTCTTTAACTTTATCAAAAAATGTTTGACAAGCATTTATCTATTCAAAAATAGAATCTCTCTTTAACAAATTAAATAGAGGACCATCCTTTTTTCTAAATCCTTCTATAAATTGTCTACAGCATCTAAAATTTCCTAAGAAACTCCTAACATCAATTTGATTGGATGGTGTAACAATTTGTTGGATTGTTTCTATCTTACCAAGATTAACTTTTATTCATTCTTTTGAAATGTGATGAACTAGCACAATACCCTCTTGCATAATTAAAGAGCATTTCTCATGATTAAGAGACAATCTATGATCTTCACATTTTTGTAATAATTTTTCCTAACTTTCCAAAGCTTCTTCAAAATTCTTACCATAGACTATAAGATCAGCCATGTAAACTTCTACACAAGAACTTGTCAAATCTATAAATATTACAAGAATTCCACTTTGAAATGTAGTTGGGGCATTACATAAACCAAATGGTAAAACTTTGTAAGCATAAGTACCCTAGGGACATGTAAATGTAGTTTTTTCTTGATCTTCTAGAGCTACTTGTATCTCATTGTTGCCACTAAATCCATCAAAAAATGAAAAGTAAGTACTACCAGCAAGATTATCCAAAACTTGATCAATGAAAGATAATATAAACTAGTCCTTTTTGGTAGCTTTAGTAAGCTCTCTAGAATCAACACACACTATCCACTTCCATTCTTTTTAGGTTTTGGTTTCTAATTTAATAGATTTAAAGTTAATACCAGGGAAACAACATATAAATATTGTCCAAATTGATCTCTAGGCCATTTATTTCATCTCATCAAATTTGTTTTCAAATACAAGATCCTTATAACCACATATAGTTTTTATAAAAAAAATTCCCCAAATTATATACTTGTACTCAACAACAATGCCAAAAATGATGTGAAATATCATTGCTATGTCAAATCACATCATTTAGCTTTAATTCTAATGTCGACTAGGGTGTTTATAAGGCTATTTTTTATAGAATCCTTTGAAAAAACTCAATGATTTTATGGGGAGGGGGGGGCACTAAAATTACTAATTTTCTTGGTACTTTGAAGTTATCTAGATAAATATGATGCTCTCTTGATCTAGTCTAACTCTACTAGAACTTCTATAGATCTTAGCTATCCTCAATTTTGCCCCTTGAATGGACTTGTACAGACATTCCCTTCAGTTTCAATAATTTAAGAATAATAGTAAAGATTCTTCAAACTATATCTATGTTAGCCTATTTGAAACACCATTTATTAAAAACTTCTTAAATTAGCATTTCAAAAAAGAGAAGTACTTCTAATTCTTTAACAACTCCATAATGGTAATTTGATCTAAACAATCTATTTAACATCTAGAATTAAATTATTAACTATGATTTTATCTCTAGAAATTGTAGAAATAAGAACTATTCCTACCTTAACCCATTTATAATTAACAAGAAGTAGAATAATTACTATGATATTGAATTAAGAATGATAAACTTCAAGGAATTACAACCATAGAAACTGCCTTAGTATCTAGATCCAAATATATGCACAATATTTTCAATGTGAATGAATTCTAAACACATGAATAAGATCCAAACAATTCCTTCAATTATCCAGACTTTGAACTTGAAGTCAAAGTAACAATTTCTTGGCTACATAACAAACAAAAAAAATTACAAACTAACTTCTTAAACTAATATTTTCAACCACCTTCCTAATGCTAAAAACAAACTACTATAATCACCTCATAAATGATGAAATAATGAAATATGTGTAATAATGATAGAGATATACAAGATCCATTCAATAATAGATAAGGAAAAACATGCTTTATCATTTGAATATCAAAATTGAGTCATTAATTCATAATCAACATAATTAAAATGTCAATAATCTAAGCATCAGTGCCTATAAGTATTATCAGTTACACATATTAACATTAAAAATATGTCTTCAAATCATTAAAATAAAAAATAAAAATGTATTAATTAATGCTCATTAGTTCTACTAGAGAAAGTTAGTATTAACCAAGTATTATGTTTCTCTTTTAAATGCAATGTTTACTGAGTGGAAGTTGTATGAAAAAGATTGGAAGATTGGAATTTGAGGCATAATTTTGATGGAAACTTAAAAAATTTGAGAAGGTCTAAGACACGATTCAAATATTTTTGCAAGATCTACAATAGAGAAAATTCAATAAGAATCTGATGATTGAAATTGAATTCAGATAAGGATGGATACAAAGTTTGATGCAAGTTAAATTTTCTAAGTTTCTAAATTCATTGTATGAAGAAATTATTTATTAAACCTAAGATCAGAGATGTTGATTAAATGAAAAAAGATGGATAGGATCTAGAAACATTAAGAAAAATATTTGAGAAGAACAAGATAGTTCTAGGTTGTTCGTTCAATGTTGATGCTAATTGATGTTGTTTTATTTATGTTGATCATATTGTTGAAGTGTTAAATCATTGAGAAGTGTGAATTTGTTGAAGAAAAAAGACTAAAGTGTTGAGCCACGTGAACCTAGTAGTGAAAGGAGAAAGAGAAGGAGTTACTCAACCATGTCAAAGTATAGAGTGATAAAAGATCCAAGAGAGAAATTTGATAGATAGGAGCAAGTATAGATATATAAACAAGAAAAGGTAGTTACTATTTTAATAGATCACTTTGCACTTTTACTATTTAACCCTTTAAAATAAATAAATAAATCTTAGAATTATCGAGTGGACCTAGCAAATTTTTGAAATCCTATATGGAAATATCGATTAGTCATGGTTTTTAAGTCTAATAAATTAGGCTATTTTTTTTAGTCAAGGACAAGGAGTGATAAGCTCTAGATAATATTTTCTTGAAACCTCTAACAAGATTAAATTAACAATTTGTATGTAACCTTTAACAAGGTTGGCTTCTAGAAAAGTTCATTTTAGAAGAGTGAAATGTTTTGGGTTGTGATATAAACTATATTGCTTCTTGATCCATTTTCTTCACCAAGGACTCACTTAGGCTTCTCTCCCAGCCTACTAGGGTTCCCCTTTGTCACTCTAGTCTCAAGATGCTTTCTATCTTATCCTCCAATATTCCCTATCAAGCTACACCAATATTACTACAACTTGCATCCACCATGGAGACACTCCAACATGTTCCTCAAACTCACAATTTCACCAAGAATGGTCATTCTATCTTCAACAAGGAGTGAGGGTTTTTATACATCCACTATACTCCTGGTCCCCAAATCCATAGTTTTTCCTATCAATTCCTTCAAATTTGGCAAAATTGTCTTAATTAAGACTAGTTGAATTAGGCCTCCAAACTTGGTTTTTGGACTATAAGTCCAACCCTTAACAAGTTGGAAAAATAATCACCAATATGAATACCCTTTTGGAAGTACTTCGAAAAAATTTGGATCTTAGGTTCTCAACTTCTACATACAACCCTTTGCTATTTTTATGCCTAAAAATAAGGGCTTCAAACATTCCATATCAACACCTACTAGGCTCTAATTAAATGCATAGGAAATCTTGTCTTGGAAAATTATCCTTCAACACATGGCTTTCTCACACATCTCTCCTCCTTCTCAAACTCTTTTATTGAACTTTATAGCATATTCAATCTATCAAAACCAACATGCAAGCATTTTGATTGCCTAGCCATGCATTGAAAGCTTACCTAGGGTATCAATTGAAAAAAAAAAACAAGCTTGCCTAGGACTCTCCTTTGCCATGTACAATGTATAAATACTCAACTTCAATATCCCTCAAGACCATGATGATTCCATAGTGAGGGTTCATGGGGGAGTCCTTTTTCCTCAAAACTATTAAAATGGGAACAACAATAAGTCTAATTACAAATTATTTTCAAACTATAAAAAAAAAAAATCCCATAAACTTGTAATCTAAATCAAAATACATTTTAAGAACATGAACTGGAAGGATCTAACACAAACTAGAGTCCTTCAATCCATTAAGGTATTCATGCAATAAAAAAGATAAAAACTATATATTCTGGAACAACAAATTATGGTTTTCAATTTTCAAAGTCCACTTATTACAATTTCTAATCTTTGGAATGGGTCTCATTCATTATTTTGTAGGTTTTCTCTAAGGTTTCATAAAGTTTCCATAACTATCAACTCCATCCTTGCGCTATGCAACTTTCTTGTCAAATCTTGTCATGCAACTTTTCAAAAGTATATGTTAACTCGTAAGGAAAGAAGCACACAAACAATACACCAAACATACATGAGGAATGTGCTCATGAGTTACTCCTACCTAAAGTTACAACCACAACATATACATATCAACATATGAGGACATGAGGAATACATGTGATTTGTATAAAGACATGAGGTAGACACATTAAAGCATGAAGCATACACTTTGATGCATGAAGACACAAAGTATACACATTGTAAACATGAAGCATACACATTGATGAGGACACAAAGTATACACAATCAAAAACACAAAGCATACATATTGATGAGGACACAAAGTACACACAATGAAAACACGAAGCATACATATTGATGAGGACACAAAGTACACACAATGAAAACACAAAGCATACATATTGATGCATGAAGACACAAGTATATTAGATTCATCATTATTGATGAGTGTCCTAAATGTCTTGATTTTAATGTCACCAATCTCTAGGTACTATCCAAATTCCCTAGGATGCAACATTCTTCAAAATACGTACCCCATATCTCCTATAAAGGTCATAGGAAAATTCATCTCTCTATCCCTCTAAGATCACCCAAGGTGGAAGAGTTGCAGTGTCAAGGTCACGTGGAATAGACTACAAGTGGTTCCCTGGAGGAATCCGTCATGTGCCTGAAATTACCCCGCCTCTACCATCCACCACTTCCTCCATCAAGATGCCTTAGATGGAAGAAAAGAAATGAGTTCATCTGAAATAGTTTAACATTAACATATCTCTTTCTTAATATTTTAAGTGCAACAGTCACTTGTTCCTCTTGTTCGTTATGCATTTGCATGAATTAAATTTTTTACAGGATGGCAAGATCATGCTCTGATAGCAATTGTAATGACCCCTTTTTAATTCTTTGACCTGATATTCAAAATTTAGCATAAGTTTAGGAAGTCATTCAAGTTAGACAAGCCTTGGATCCTTATTATTAATCAAAATTGAGGAATTGAGCATTATAATTTAATTATTTTAATTTATTTAGAATGTTTCACTCTATAGCACCAAGCAAACTACTCTCTTTTCATCATGACTATCTGGAGACGGTAGATTGACGGTGTAAAGGGCACGTGAAACAAGCTACAAACGGCTCCTTGGAGGATACTGTTAGGTGCTTGAATTTACTCTGCCTCTCCCTTCACCCAATCCCTATCTAAAGATTTCATAGCTTAGATGAGAACAAGGCTTCCTGGGCTATAGTTTGAAATACATTTCAATGGTAATCTTTAAGATTATTGTTAAATATAATGTAACAATATTTCTTTATTATCATACCTATTCACACTTTATTACTATTTGATTATATATATAAAGATTTTTCTCATGTGTTTCCATATTATTAATATATATCTAAATATCTATAATAATATGTATATATCTAATATTTCTTACTACATAATTTTGAACATATATCACCAAATATATATCTGTCATTTCTCCCTCTCATTTGATTTACAAACATATATATTTTAGAGGTTTCAATCTCTTATTTATAATATTATAAATCTTCTCTAGATGATGATATTTATCTAATCCTTTAGATATCATTATACTATACGTCTTACATACATATATATCATCATTAATAAGATATCTATTATTTTCATATATAACCTTTCCTTGATTACTGAACACATTATAACTATATTGCTAAGGTTAGATAATGTGTGAGGAAACATTAGAAACATACCTTCTTTCATAATAACATACTTGATTATGCAAGCTATTCGGATTGTTATTAAATCATTCATCTTGAATATCAAACAATAAACCATACCTTATGTAAAACTCTTGATGCATGGGTCTTTCATTCACAATGTTAGGTCAATCAAGTCAGCATACCTTTCTTGGTGATAGTATTGGAATTCTCACTTGTTTGGCTAACATGGCATATTTACCCACCATAGCTCCTTTTATTGGATCTTTGATAGCAATTTACTGATTCCAAAATTTATTGTTTTCTTAAACCCTTGATGTGATTGGCATATAGAAATTTCTATTTAAACCAACATTCTGCCTATTTCATATTCTCTTTGATGGACGTGTTCATCATTTGGGTTAATCTTTCCCTTTTCCCTGTGATGGTGTTATCAACTTCAATCAATCTGACACCACTGCCAATTGGGATTCAATTCTCCTGATGCCGCACCTAAAAGATTTGGTTTATCTTTGTCTGATTTTGATTAAAACTGATTGTAATCCTTCCTTGGGTATCTGCCTTACTCCATCAAATCCCAATCGTCGATGGCCATATAAACTTGATGGTCACCTTCCCTATATGTTCTTTCGGCAATAATTCTTTGAACTCTACCGTCAGTGTTGCTGGTCACTTGGAGATCACTGTCCCAAAATTGATTCTTGGTTTTCAATTGCCAATAATGAATGAACTGGATTCAATAAACTAGAAACCTTTCTCAATGAAGTCTAATCGATAAAACAAATTAGATCTTCACATTTCGTGAAAGATATCATGGAAATCGATTCCAAATAGAAATTAAATTTCCTCCACAAGAAATCGATAACTAATCACATCAATAAATTAACTAATCCTTTCTCCATAAGAATTCAGTTACGTAGGCAGAGCATTCACATTTTGTGAAAGAGAATGCAGATCTCGATTTCAATCAATTCATAAACTGATTCATGTAACCAATACCAAAAATTAATACTTATTCAATTTCGATTAATTTCAAATTCAACACCATTTGAACCATTTCTTTACCACTGTAGACAGTTTCCTTCACTTCATTCCATAAAAAATATGATATTAAGAACTCACTTGTATTATGAAATTAAATGAAATGAGAACATTAGATATTTCAATGCAAACAAACTCTAAAATTAATCCATCTACATCTACCGATCTCAATCAAGAAATACGAACAAAGAGACATGAATATGAAATTAAATAGCAGCTTTAATTCATCCTTTCCATAATTCAATTCCCCTGTTACATCTTGTCTCTTCTTTTGTTGATACTCCACCTTCTATATTATCTTAAAACTCATCTCTAATCTATATATCTATTCTTGGTTCTAAATTAGAGAGATAAAGTTCTTTAAAACAACCGATAACTGCCACAACTGATTCTATACTCTGATGCTTCTCCTTTCTGTAGTGTTTATCCAACTCCCGCTATCCTTCCATAAATATCATTGATTTGTATCCGAGAAGATGTGTCCTTGATGTAGCCGATTGATAATTTATGTTTATATAGTTTATTATATATGTTGATTTCATAATATTCATTATAAAATTATTATTTGATATTATTTATAATTAATATCTTTATTTGTTATGATTATTATATATCTCATAGATTACATATATTGAATATTATTATTTGGATTTTGCTAACATTATTATTAATATTGATAATTAGCAATCATGAGAACTTATATATATATATTTATTATTAAAATAAGAGTAAGATTGAATATATATTTATTCACATAATTAAGGCTCATGAGACCTATTTTTGACCAATTTGGCCTAATTGACAACTTTTACAACAATTGACATCTTTTTGACATATTTCCCAACTTTGCATCAAATGACAATGTATGACCTCCAACCTATGAAAAAGGATGTAAAAAAAGGATAGATTACAAATTAAGCTCGAAACCAAAATTTGCTTAGACTTCTAGGGTGTAAGACCCATAACCCTAATCATGCTTCCTAACAACCAAAACTAAAGTAAGCAAAAACATCTAGAATAGATTGAATCTAGAAAAATACATCAAGGAGAAAATGCACATGACCTTCTAAGGTCCAAACAAGCCCAGCTAACTTGGCCAAGATAGTACAAGCCAAAAACCAAAATGAGGAACTAGGACTAGGAGTTATTCTAGGTGCTCCTACACCATACTCCCTTGAAAACAAAGAGTTCAATCCATCCTTGGATTGAGCAAGCTAGAGTCTATTCCCAACTTCTTGAAGTATGTTTCCTTGATCCAAGTAGCCTTTGCATCATATTTTCCATGCCACTTTACAAGATGTTCCCTATAAGTCTTTTTCCTAGTTTTCTTATAAACTCTTTAGGCAAGTACCTTCTCATCTATCTTAGGTGGTGGAGGAGTTAAGTTTAGGTCTTTTACATCTTTAATGACTTCCTTAAGTATCTAATTAGCATCTAGAGTGGGAACCTTGTACCTAACTAGATCAAAAACATTAAAATTTGGTGACAACCGAATGTCTTCAAGAAGCTCTGCCCTATCTTCATTTTCACCATACTTGGTCATTATTTGACACGGTCCCAACCTTCTCATCTAAAGCTTATGAGGAACTCCCTTTTGTAATCATTCCTTTTGTAAATGAACCATCATAAGATCCCCAACTTGGAATTGTACATCTCTTTTACTATCATACACCTTATAGTTGAGTTTCTCAACATTATTAGTTAAGGTCTTCTTTACTGTTTCATGGAATTCCTTCATCGAGTGGGAAAAGTCCTCAACATAACCACTACCTTTTACACCATCTTTCGATTTCATTAGTTAAAAAACCCCTCTAGGATGCAACCCATAAATAATTTCAAATGGGCTTTTACCTATTAACTTGTTCACTATATCATTGTATGCATATTCAACCTACCCAACGAGTTGATCCCAAACTTGTCCATATTCCTTTCTAAGACACATTAGAAAGCTGTCGAGACTCCTATTTATTACCTTAGTTTGTCCATCTATATAAGGACAATGGGTAGATCTGAAAGAAAAATTTGTGCCTAACTTATGCCACAATGTTTTCCAAAAATGGGGAATGAACTTTATGTCCCTACCTAAAACAATACTAAGAAGTAAGCCACCATCTCCTTGAAGAAAAAATGTTCAATTTGGCAAGCATCATGGACTATTTTTTAATGGATAAACTATTTCATTTTTACTAAATCAATCCACTACAACATAAATAATGTCAAACCCTTTCTTGGTCTTTGGTAAGCCTACCACAAAGTCCATATTTAAGTACTCACATGGGCTGCTAGGAATTGGAAGGGGTTAATAAAGTCCTACAATGGAAGATGTGCTTTTTTATTCTTTTTGAGATACCACACAACATTCAATATACTGTCTAATATCCCTATTCATTTTAGGCCAAAAGTAGAACCTAGTGAATAACTCTTGTATCTTATTGACCCCAAAATGACAACTAAGTGCCCTATTATGTTTTTCTTGAATCAAAATTTCCCTCATTGATCCCTTAGAAACACATAGTTGACTCCCTTTAAACAAGAAAATATTTTGTATAAGTGTAATCATAAAATTCACCATGGAAATTTTCCTTGTATTCCTTGCATACCTTATAGTTGTCTGCAAAATATTTAACATCAACATATAATTCCTTGAAGTTGTCAATATCAATGCTCATCAACTAAACATCTTGTATTGTCATGAGTCTTCCACTAAATGCATCAACTAACTTATTTTGTACTCCTTTTTATGCTTGATGTGTGAGCTTGTAGGTATTCAACCTACTTCATGTGTTTGGTACTAAGTTTATCTTAGGAGTTAGGGAAATTGAGGGCTTGATTATCAGAATATGCCACAAAATCCTTTGGAAGAAATTAATGCCTCCACTTTCTAAAATCTGGGACTATATAATATAACTCTAAGTCATAGGAAACATCTTCCTCTTTGCATCATTTATCTTCTCACTGTGAAAAGATATCGGCCTCCCTTCTTGGCTTAGGACTGCCCCAATAGCCACATTTCTAGCATCATTTTCCACTATTAAGAACTTTTCCAAAATAGGGAGGATAAAAATGTGCCAAGTATTTATCCTCTTCTTGATTGTTTCAAACCTATTGTTTGCTTGAGGAGTTCAATGAAACTTTTTCTTAGTTCAAACTTTGATAGTGTCTAACATAGGAGAACAAATAGCACTGAAATGTTTGATAAACTTTTTAAATATTAGGCCAAACCATGAAAAATTGTAACCTTTGTTACAACTTTGGGAGTAGGCCAATTTAGGATGGCATCCACCTTACTTTGATTCATCTTGAGGTTCCCTTGAGACAAAACAAACCCAAGGTACACTAGCTCCTACTTCATGAGGTCACACTTCTCCAAATTTATCATTAGATTTCCTCTTGTAATTTCTTAAAAAAACTTTGCAAATGTTTAATATCCTCCTCCTTAGTTTTACTAAAAATCAATATGTCATCTAAATAAACAAAAACAAACTTACCAATTTAGTCTTTCAATACCTCATTGATAAGCCTCATAAAAGTAGAGGGAGTGTTTGATAAGTTAAATGGCATTACAAGCCATTCATACAAATCTTATATGTTCTTGATGGTTCTTTTTAACTCATCCCATTCTCTTATCCTAATTTAATGATAGTCACTTTCTAGATCTATCTTGGTAAGGTACCTTGCTTCCCCTAAACAATCCATTAGGTCTTTAATCCTAGGTATTGGGAACCTATACCTAATGGTGATCCTATTAATGGCTCTTGAATCTGAAAATTATCCAAGTTCCAAAATAGTAGGTAAAACACAATGTCTTATAATTTTCCTAATTAGTCCTTGGGCTAAGAGTTCTTGGATTTTCTTGGAAATTTCCTCATTTCATTGAGGGGTCATTTTATAGGAAGCTTTGTTAGAAAGAGTGGCTCCTAAAATAAAGTAAATTTGATGGATAACATGCCTCTTGGGATGTAGGGTAGCAAGTTTTCCATCACTAACAATGTCCTTGTACACTTCAAGCATTTATTGCACTTCCTTACGGAGCTCTATTTTCTTTCATGCCTTGTTAGCAACTTCTTGTTTAGGTTTCAACACCAAGGAAAACCCCATTCCTTCTCTTTCCTCCAAGGTCTTTAAGAACTCCTTTTTGCCCACCATAAGGACATTAGGACTCAAATATTTCACCTCTTCCTCTTCTATTAAGGATTGAATCTTGAATTTAACACCATTTTTCTTGATGAAGTATGTTGGGACTAAAAATTGCATGGTCAATTTTGAGAACCATTGAAAAAATCAAGCTCTTAAATGCTTTTAAATGAGATTGTACCTGGTTGTCAGTATGAGGCCTAAGAGGTGTTTAATGTTTCTAACACCTTTCATTTAGTGCATCTATGTGTTCTATGAAGTTAAACTGACATTTCAAACCATTCTACGAAGTCCCATTTTGAGCTAGTGTCAAAATTTGCAATTCTGCCTGTGTCAAATAGCGCTTAGAGGCCCAGTTTGAATTTGAATGTCTTTTACCCAGGAATGTGTCATGGCTCACCACTTTTGAAATGTTTAGTATGCATATCAAAGAACCTATGTTTCAATTTTCAAGTCATTTCAAATTCGTTTGACTATGTTTTGCACCCCCCAATGTTGGTCATTGACTGTTTTGTGCATTTGACTAGTTGTCACAATTCTGGGAAGCCCTTTTCGACCAATCATATCTTTGACCCAGTTGACCCAAATGAAAAAATTATTTTTGCATTGTGTTCCAGGGGTCAAACACTTCATATTTTCCAATTTTTAGATCATGACGAATCCATTTGATCAATTTGGTAACATGATTAAAAACCCAGTTTATATTATTTTGTTATGGCTAAGGTATCCTGATTGATCTATACCCTTGTTCGGCACGTTATAACTTTGATCCTGTGATTGGTAAGCCTAAGTGAATTGTACCATTGTGTTGTGTCCTGAAAATCCTTGAAGTATGTCAATTCTTAAGTCATGACGAATCCTTCTACATACTTTCACATGTCCGTACATTGCTAAAAATTACTTTTTGACACATTTCTGAGTTAAAATTTCCGAGTGTCTGTTTTCAAAAATTTGCCAAATGTGCCCTGTGATTCATCATGAGCAAAAAACATGGAATTATATTCTCTCCATGGAAAAGAGCTTATATCCTAGTTTTCAAAACCCCAAGTGATCAATAACCCAGTTTATAGTGTCGAACTTGAGCCCAGTTTATGTTTTTAAACATTGTTTGCCTGCAGTGTAATTGAAGTATGGATGTTTAGAAATTAAAATCTCTTGACTGGGAATCCATCATGGGTTGAAAATTTGCAGTGTGATAGAGTATGCAAGATTGAACACTCATGCCGATTTTCATGGCCTGGTTACTTGATTGAGTTAGTTTTTACGGCCACTTGGCGGGCCTTCAGACACAGATTTCACACTAGTGCGGAAATGATTTAAAATGAAATTTTAAAGTGATTTTTTTACATCCAATCATTACAATGCTTCACTATAGTCATTGCCATTATCTTAGTTTACTAAATGTATGAGATTGGACTTTTTTTTGAATGATAAAGGAATCAAATAAATGTGAAGGGCTATTTGTTTTGACAAAATAATGTGTTATCACAAGAAGAAAACTAAGAAAATGTGCAGATGCATTGAGCAAAATAGAGGGATTTAATGCCATAACAGAGGCATCACCAGGAAAAGAGTCATTCATCCACAAGCAAGGAAGAAGGGAAGCACCAGCTGAGAGTCTCACGTTTTAAAGAAGATAACCGGCAAGGAACTCCATGTGTTGGAGCAAATCATAGAGCAACCCATATTTTTGGGGCATCCACATGTTGCAAGGCATCCAAAGAGTAGAACAAAGTTTATAAGGGGAAATGCCACTTTCCAAGGTAGCAAAAAATGCAGCAATCCACATTTTTAGTAAAATGAACTAATTTGCTACTGAAACAAAGCTCAAGGAAGCATGTATTCACGTTTTTGAAGCCCATGGCTTCCTCCAGCAATAGTATCATGTTTTTTAGAAGGGGGGAGCTCATTTTAAATGACCATGTGCATAAGAAATGACTATTACAATTGAAAGTCTATAGATTCATAGCAAAAAATGACCAGCGGGATGGAGCTTCATATTTAGAATAAGAAACTCATGCCAAAGGAGCTGGAACAACTCACACATATGCAGCAAAAGAAAACCCATGCATTTAGCAATCACAGCAAACATAAAGAGGGAGAACCATTGAGGAACATTATCCCACATTGAGCAGATGGGGAGTATTTTTAGTCTTTATATACTTTTGCACTCAAACATATAGTGTCAACAAGACAAAGCATTTTGAAAAGGCAAGGGAGTTGCACATGGGTCCCAGTCGGCCAGAAGGAGTAAAATAAATTTTGAAAGAAAATGCATGCCCAAATGATGACATCAGCAAATTGAAGCGGCTAGAAAACTCAAAAATCTGATAGGTCGCTATGGTGCTTGCTAGAAAATCTCAAAAAATTTGGCTAGTGACTTGGCAATTTGCCAGAAAATTTCAAATTCGGGTAAAAGGTAAAATGAACACGTGGGTCCCACTTGGATATGTAGCATCGAACCAGAAGGTGACATGTGGAAAACTCTTCTTGACGTGGCATGCTTTCCAAGGTGTTGATGTGGTAGAGGGTGACACGTGTCACGAGGTTGCTATGTCGCTGATGACATGGCAGATGTTGACATGTTACGATGACATAGCGACTATGATGTGGCAATGATGACATGGCAATCAGTGACATGGCCATGAGATTGACAAATTTGGTGATCACACATGGCGCCCAATTGGAGGTGTCTAACAGGTGTGCATGGAAGGAGCGAATCAAAATATGCCACGTGTCAAGGTCGGTCAACCAAGTTTGACTAGGATAGAAAATGGTGGAGAATTTGAGAAATTTCAAATTTAAATATTTTATTATTTCTCCCATTTAAATAATTTTTGAAACTTTAATATAGTTTAAACTATATAAAAGGTTTTAATTTTTGCAAAATAATGTGCAAACCTATGACTGGAAGCCTGATTTTCAGAGGGACGTAACTAGGGCTATTTTAATCCAAAATAGGCACTCCAATATATCGTCGGAATTGGGAAGAGCTGAATTTTTCATTTCTGGAGTCAGATTATGCACAGGTATTCACTAGTTCACGTGGTAGGCCAGTTTGTGAAATCCAGGGTATTGGCAACAGAACAAGCAGATTTAATCTTTGAGCATCTGAATCAATTATAGGGCAGTTTTGAAGACCTTTTGGAACCCGAATGTGAAGAAAATTATCCTTACGTAGTTTTCTTACATTCTAGAAGTTACATTGAACTGGATTTTCACTTTTACGGTGAATTCATTTTAGTATCAAGAATCAGTTACATCCTTTCATCAATACATTTTGAGATATTTTATGAGCCAAAATGAAAGGATTTGATTTTCAGTTACAAAGAGAAGGTAGAGAGAAGCTTTTAGTTATCTTGGGAAGGAATTCTGAGGGTACACTTGTCGACTACAAATTCAATCCGAGAATTTCCCTCTTCATACATATTCTTTCTTCTTCTCTGAAATAGGTTGTTGGTTGGTTTTCTATTTCCAGTTCTTGGAGCTCTGCTCCACTTATGAAAGCCACACACCCAACATTTCTCAGTGGTATTGAACAACATTTATGTTTTATGCAGATAGTTCTGGTTTGTTAGGTGATTTATGAGTTTTTTTCTATACATTTCATGTATTTGGTTTCAAGGAAAGCAAATAAAGAGCAGCAAAGGTTTTAAGTTCAGTCTGAATCTTGTCTCTTGATTATGGATCTGATATTTCTTCTAATTTGTGATCAAAGAGCATAGATTAGGTTGCATTTCATTTAGGAATGTATGTGATTAAAATGTCTTGCTGGTGGGGCAAAGAACCATGTAATTGCTTGATATTTGTCACAGGGTTTGCAAATTTTGTGATAGGATGTTCTGAGTATGAGATTCATTCTGTAGCAGATGTCTATTCACAAGGTGAAAGATAGATTAGGGATCTTGATGTAGAGATACATCTGAGGTTTCCAAGAGATGTAGGGTTACGATTCATTTAATTGCCCAATAGATAAGGCACGGATCATAGATAGGATCATTAAGTTATGTTGCTCATAATTGGGTCTTGCTAATATCAACATATTAAATCATTTTTTCCCTTTTATGTTGAAAGTTATTCAATGTTAACCTGCACTTAGCTTGCCAATTTCATGAAGTATGTTCTTAGCTATTTCATGCTTTTGACTCCTGGTTAAGTATAGAAGATTTAGGGGTTTTTATCTGCTTTACATTAGATTCAGTGTATGCTTTGACAACTACTACCATATAAGGAATCTATAGGTATACCCGCCTAGGTTTTGTAGAGCCTGAAGTGCAGAAGGAGTATAGCCTTATAGTTGGCCTAGGTTCTTGGTGAAGTGTGTCCATTATTGGAGATAGCTGCCCATAGATGCATTCTTGCCTTGCATACTTGGTTGTTCAAACACTGATAAATTAGGAGCCAACAAAGTATGCATTCTTTTTCATCATGCATTGCCCATCTATCAAATTGCCATGACCTTCCTAGTAGAAGGTGACATGTACCATAGGTAGAATGTCACATAGTACCTTGTACTTATACCTTCCTATTTAAAATTCCACCCATGCTTGTTCACTTACAAGAACATGTTACCCCTTGTTAAGCCATGTAACTTTATAGGGATTACTATGTGGGATTCTTATCATATTTAGTTTGGTAGCTTCTTCCTATAATATAATATTATCTCTAGAACCTAAGTCTATGATGAACTTACCCACTTTTCCCATCATCTTTCACTTCACCCTAAATAGTGCTTTTCTTTGGCTTGGTTCTTCTTTTATGGGTTCCTTAATCAATGTCCTTCTTATCATCAAATTTTCCCCTTCTTCTCATTCTAAGGGCACTTCAGATGGCTTGCTTCTATTACTATACTCTTCTTGTACATAATTGACTAGTTTTACACTCCCTTGGGAAGTAGACCCTTCCTTAGGGCATCTATATGTAGGGTGTCCCATCTAGTTGTAATTATATCACTTCATAATTACAAAGTAGGATCATCTACTTTGGTTTTTACTTCTTCCTCTTCCACTATTGTTAGAGCTTCTTCCCCTACTGAAACTCCCTCTATTTGAGTTCCCTTCTTTTGGTTTAGTCTACTTGGTTTCCCCTTGGTACCTTGAATCTAAACCTCTACCACCATAACTACTTCTATTCATGGCATCTCTTCCTCTACCTCTACCTCTAAAGCTGGTGTCTGATTTATTCCTATTCTTTTCTTCCAATTTTAGTGCCAATTGGAAACCTTTATGGACTCTTGTAGGTGTCCATAGATTGATTTCATCTTGTATGATCCACTTTAACCCACTCAAATACCTAGCTACCTTAAGGAGATATTCTTCTTGGATTCCTAATCTCAAACACAACCTCTCAAATTCTTCATAATATGTTGTCACATCCATCTCTTTTTGTTTTAAGATTTTCCTTGTGTAAATGAATTTCATAATCTTTAGGTAAGTATTATTTATTTACCCTAGCCACCATGGCTTTCCAATTTTCAATGTGTTTCTTTCCCATCTTATCCCTCTCTTCTTGGAGGTACTTCCACCATGTTAGTTCTAATCCCCTTAGCCTAGATTTGGCTACCTTAACCTTTTGTACTTTAGTAACACCTTCACACTCAAAGTGGTTTTCCATCCCCTTAATCCATTCCATCACAACTTTAGTGTCCATCTTCCCACTAAACAAAGGTATTACTTCTGAGGATTTTCCATTGAATTCCTTGATGACCTTTAGTAATTTTTCTTCAGTCAATGGAGGGTTTGGATTAGGAATGGTGTATTCCTCATCAATCTTTCATTTTCCTCTATCACTAGCTTCTTCCTCTTGATCTTTCTTCTTAGCTACCTTAGCAACTTCCTCCATTTTTTTTCATCTCCTCTAGTGCTTCCTATAGGATCCTATTTCTCCCATTTTTCTCCTTCATCTCCTTAGAAAGCTATGCATTTTTCACCATATTAGCCTTCTCTACTAACTCTTTAGTATACAAAGAGATGCCACCAACCCCAAATCTTTGGTGGCTTTGATACCAATCTAATATAAATTGGATTTCTTCTTAAGCCCTTTTCTTCACTAAGGAATCACCTAATCTTCTCTTCTAGCCTATCAGGGCTCCCCTTTGTTACTCTAATCTCAAGAGGATTTCTATCTTATCCTCCAATCTTCCTTATCAAACTACATTGATGTTTTTACAACTTGCATCCACCATAGATACACACCAACTTGTTCTACAAACTCACAATTTCACCAATAATGGTCATTCTTCCTTCAGCAAGGAGTGAGGGATTCAACATGAGGATTTTTAGACTTCCACTATACTCCTAGTCACCAAATCAAAAGGTTTCCCTATTGATTCCTTCAAATTTGGCAAAATTGTCCTAATTAGACCTAGTTGAATTTGTTGGAAATATAAGTGGAGTAACTGATAGGGGAGGGATGAATGAGTTATGATAAAAATAAATCCTAGATCCCTAAGATGTCAATACAAATCAAAACCATACTCTATTGAAACTAAAAATACTATTATAACTTGATTAACACTGAATCACTCGACAAACACAAGAACTATTGTTCCTCAGAAATCACTGAAATAGATGATTTTTAAGATGTTGAATTTAATTACCTTAATTATCTTAGTTGTATAATCATAAATAAAATAAGATTAACACATATGACACCAGGATTTAATGTGGAAACCCAATTTGTGAAAAACCACCAATTGCAACTAGTTACTATTTTTCACTCTTCTGGAGTGAGCCCTTTAGGATCCAAACATGTTAAAGGTTATAGAACACACTATTAGGTGTTACCCTATTAAAGGATTTAATCACCCTATTAGGAGTGGCCTTGTTAGAAGTCTTTAGACACTTCAATCTAGAAATGCTACCTTATTAGAGGATTTGGCAAATAGATGTTAAGCTAATTCTATTAAGAGATTTGATACACTACTACAATCATTATAGATTAACAATGATACAACCTAATTGCTGATGTAACTATTTTTTTGATTTCAAATCTCTTGTTCTAGGTTGAATACTTGATCCTCCTTTCTTGGATAAAAATTTTCAGCTTAGTCAACTCAGGATACTTTGCTATCCTTCCAATTTTCTTCCTTGGTTTAACTTTTAAATCTAATGCTTCTCTCTTTCAATCCCACAACTTGACCTTATAATTATATCTTTTTCCTTGTCAACTCAGCTTGAATAGACTTAAAAATATTCAATATTCATCCCTTAAGTCAGCTAGACTTAATAAATAAATTCATCAAACTAAATATGATGATTCAAGAAAATCCTTTGTTAGCTGACCTAGCTTGATCAACACTAACTGTAAAAATACTTTCTTTAGACTACCTTTGTTAACTACATGAACTCAATTAACACTACATCTTGAACTAAATTCCTTTGGTAACTAAGTGAGAGTGGTTAATACGAGTTCAATTCCAACTTCTTGTGGGTGCCAGAGTAAACTTGAAATACACTATCTTTGAACTTGATTATCTATAGAACACTCAACAGATACTAGAAACTATCTTCGTTGCTTGAGTGAGCTTGAAAAACATTGACAAGTAAGGACTTGACATTTGTGTAACATAATGACAATATAAAATTGAACAATTATTTTCAACAATCTCCCTCTCTGGCATTGATGGCAATACAACATGTCATAATTCAATGGAATTTTAGAGCAAGAATAAAGTAAGGAACATTCTCATCCATGAGAACTCCCTCTACATTCAATTTATCCCTCTATGAAATGTATACTCTCCCTCTTTAGAAAATTTATATCTCTAATATGAAATCAAACTCTCCCTCTTTGACATCTTATGCCAAACACAATATTCAGTGAATATTCAGTGGATATCAATGAATATTTTGAATCTCATCCATGAGATCTTTTTTTATCAGTGTAGACTACCTCTGTCATCAATCTCTAATTGCAATGTCTACTTTATCAAAATATCCCTCAAATTCATTCTCCCTCTTTGATCTCACTAAACATTAACATCTAAAATTATTTTCTCATTTCGTCTAAACTAAAAAATATTTTTTGCCAAATGTAATTTCATCCATGAAAAGCTCATCAATAAACACCATGTTTTCAGATTCATTCTTCAAGCACATAATATTGTTCTGAATTTTCTTAGAAAATCCAGTTTTAATCAAATAAGAATGTAACCTTTCATACCATGATCTCAATTCTTTCTCCAATCCATGTAATACCTTGTTCAACATGCAAGCTAGGTTCTTTTGATCATGTTCAACAAATCCTTTTGATTGTTCTATGCATACTTCTTCTTTAAGTATTCCATTAAAAGTGCACATTTGATATCCATTTGATATATTTTGAATTTCTTATAGGTAGAATAGGTCAAAAGTGTTATTTTACCTTCCAATCTCACTATAGGGGCAAAAGTCTCACCATAATCAATTCCTCCTTCTTGGGCATAATCTTTGCAAACTAGTCCATCTCTATTTCTCACCACTTCTCCATTTTCATTCATATTATTTATAAAAATTAACTTTTTTCCTTTCACATTTTTGTGTGCATGTCTTAGTACTAAGGTTCATGTATTTTTATTCTCCATGGGATCAATTTCTTTATTCATATAATTTATTCAATCCTCATTATCAAGTTCAGCCTTAACTATTCTAGGCTTAAAATTAACAATTAAACATGTATTTTATATCAACTTACTTATTTTCATTAGTCCAACACTTCCATATACAATTTTTTTTTAGGTGAATGATTATTTTTGACATATTTTTTCAACATAGGTTTAGGTCTTTGATTCTTAGTATTATTCTCACTAAGTCAGATTTCAGCTTCGTACTCAACTTATACTATATATTGCTCAAGTAAAGGAAGACTATTTCTCAATATCTCTCTACCATAACTTGGGTACATGTTCGAATCCTCAAGTTCCCTCTTTATTTCCACACCACTCTAATTTGCAACTCATTGATCCTTACTTTTGCACTTTCAATCATCATGTTAGTAGCTTTATTCAGATATTTATATGCTTTTCACTTGAAATAAATAGCCAAGGAAAATATCTTCATCTCCCTTTTAATTAAATTTACCTTTCCTTACATTCATATGACTATAACACCTACTTTCAAATATCTTGAAATAACTTGCATTACGTGTATGACCATAATAGAGTTCATAGGGTGTCTTGTTTGTTATCTTACTAAGTTGAAATTGTTTTTGTATAGCATTCTTAGGTTTGTGTAGATTTAGTAAGCCTCTAACTCTTTTCTTTCTACTAACCTTCACTGTATTTTCAAAATTTACATGAAAAAATAAATTTATTCCACACCTATTCATCCTCAACTTTAGCAAAAAAGTATGTATCAACTATAGGATCAAGATGAAATAGATTACCTTTTGTTTTCTCTCTAGTTCCAATCAGATTTCCTTCATCATAATTTGTATTGACTATTCTATTTTGAAACCCAACCTTCTAACCTGTATCATTCAATTGAGGAACACAAAAAATATTATGTTTTAGTCCTTTTACCTAGCATCCACCATCACATATAATTTTATTATTCAACAGTAATGATCATTTATCTTTCATTGGACATGGAATATCAATACATAACTTAACAATTCCACCATCGTCAGTTTCTTCAAGTTTTCCAAACTTACTTATGTCATCAGTCATGTGATGTGATCATAAACTACCTATGATCCATTTATAATTCTTGCTAACATTTACAATAAGGGCTTTTTAAATTCCATTAGGATCTTCCATGATAGCAATATATAGCATTTCAATTTCTTGTTTCCCATCATTAGAACTAGACTTGGTGTGCTCTTCTTCAACAATGTAGCATGATTATCTTATTTGTATTTGTATTACATATTCTTCCTATACTTGTGATCTTTCTTTTAATTTCTATCACTTTTTCTTCTATTAGGACACCTACCAACAAAATGACCAACTTTGTTGCACTAAAAATAGATGAGTGGTAGTTTACCTTTGAATTTACTCTTTTCCTCTTGATAATCTCCTTACAATCAATGCTTCAAAATCATTCATATGATCTTTAGATTTAGATTTAGTTTCATCTTTACTAGTCTTCTCTATCTTTGAATTTCCAATGGTTAGTGAAGACTTCAAAGAATTTCCAAGTTTAACCAAACTATTATTATAATTTCTTAGCTTAGCAGTCAACTATCCAAGTAAACTATCAATTGTCAAATCATTACTGGATACAACTCTTACTTCTTTAATTAAAAAGACTTTTATAGCTTAAATGGATAGAAAATATCTAAGAACTTTACGAACAATATCATAATCACTAATAATTCCTCCAACAAATTTGATTGGACTAACAACTTCTTTGATTTGGTTCACATACTATGAAACATTATCACCTTCTTTTTTTCTCATGTCATCATACTTCTCTCTTAAACTTTCAACTTGAGCTCTCAGTGCATTTGGATCTTTTCCATGTACAAGTGCCAATTTGTGCCATATTTTTTTTATCATTTATATAGTTCTTGACATTATCAAACTCAAGATCATTCAAGGAAGATGCAATTTCAATCATCAGAGAAATTCTAGACACCAATTCTAGACATGTTTAGCCTCTTTCTATTTTTTCATGATGAGAAATTCTCCTCACTCATCTTTGCTACCTCTCTCTTATACATATAATTGTTGAAATAGTTGTTGACTAGTTATTCTACAGCCTATTAGAACACTTTTTTTTCTAGTTTAACTTCATATCAATAGAAATAACTCGGTGATCTTATTGAACTTCATAATTCAATCTTGTCATCAATTTATTTCAAATTATTATCTAGTTATTCTACAGCCTATTAGAACACTTTTTTTTCTAGTTTAACTTCATATCAATAGAAGTATAGTTGTGACTAGTTATTCTACAGCCTATTAGAACACTTTTTTTTCTAGTTTAACTTCATATCAATAGAAATAACTCGGTGATCTTATTGAACTTCATAATTCAATCTTGTCATCAATTTATTTCAAATTATTATCTCATTTTTCTTGTTATTACTAAGTTTCATAAATATAATTTAGAATTTATTTTACTATAGTCTATCATATACTTAACTAATTCGAAGTTGTATTATTAAGTTAACACCATGAAAATCAACTTACAACATAAACATTCATACATTTGACACCATAATTTTAATGTGGGAACCATGAAAAGGGGAAAACCACCTTGGATAGGAAACCGAAATAATTTCACTCTTCTAAAGTAAGTTCTCCCAAGAGCCAACCTTGTTAATGTTTTGCATCCACATTTTTGGTGTGACCTAGTTAGAGGGTTTTAACATAAATATCATATAAACCTTATCACTCCTTGATCTTGTCTAAAAGTGTGACTTACTCTATAGGACTTACAAATATCACTAATCAATGTTACCATATATGACTTCAAAGTCTTCTTAGGTACACTTGGTTAAGATATTTTTCTTCTATAATGGTAAGAAAGTAATAGTAAAATGATCTATAAGATTCATCAGTACCTTTCTTGTTCAAATAAATGTTCTTCTTTCTCTTCTTCTTCAATTTTCTCTTCTTGATCTTTGTTTGGTTGATTCACTTCTTACTACTCTCACTTTTCTCAAACAATCATTTATCTTGCTTCTTCTCTATTAGGATCACCTTTTACCTTTAATTTCTCTTTACTTCACACAAATATCCAACTTAACAATATCAATCAATTATAATCAATAGCTCATTAGCAACCAAAATCTTGTTCCAACCTCTCCTTAAATGGTAAACTCTCTACTTCTAGATTTTTCTAGGCTTCGTTGCTTAATTATATCTGTAGATATGAGATTCATTATACTTAGTCACTTGAAAAATAAAACTTTCATTGAACTTTGTGTTCATCCTTGTATTGTTTAAACATTCATCATCAGATCTTCAATCTATTTTTCTAGCCATAGATCTTGTAACAAACTTTGACTTGTACCTTTAAAATTATCAAACATTCTTTATTTTAGCCATAAGTCAGCCTCATATTCTATCTTTCTTAACATGTTCTTCCATCTCTTACTTTGTGAACATTACATTTCACTCAAGGAATACATCACTGAATTAATATATGATTTACTTGGTTAACATTGTAGTAGCTCGGGCAATACTACACTCTTTGTTTCACCTTCTCACTCAAAGTAGCTTGTATAGGTTAGTGAATATATAAACTTCATCATTATATTATAGAAACATAAGAAAAAATTCAACCAAAATTAAATTATCACTATCCAAATCATCCAAGTAACCATTGAATACCATACTTATCAAGTATCTTCAAATCCTCTTCATCAATCAAATGATGTGACACTCTATTTAATTAGCATAATGACTAGCCAACTTTAAGTATTTACCATCAATGAAAACATAATAACTAATATGACTCTTTCACATATATTCATAAAATTCATCAATTACATCATTAGTTGGGGCTAACATTTGGTCCAAAATACCAAGTAGGAATCTTTTAGTACGTCAAAGAAGAGCCAAATGGGTATCAAGGTATACAATTTTTATTGAATGTCCTTTAGGAAAAATTTTAGAAAATAATTGACTTCCCTTGTTGAACGTCTAATTGGGGCTAATAGTCCTAGTAGTAGAGTTAATTGGGTTTTCCTTGGAGATAGGCACTTGAGACTTTGTAACCTATTTAATTAGATTGGATTAGTTTAGTTAACACCCTTAAAATTCTTGTGAGTCAATGGGAAGGTTGGGTATTTGATTTTGGCTATGTTAGCCTTGAGATTTTATCAAGAACATTGGGGAAAGTACACTACTTTATGTAATTTTATGATTGAAACTTAGCAAGTTCTATATTTCTCTACATTAGGTAGATTCTCCAAATGTGATTGTTAGCACTCAAATTTCATACCAAATTAAAACATAAAGAGATCAAAGTGATCAAATTCAAGTAGTCAACTTTTGGCCAAAACATTCTTGTGACTTACAATTTAAATCAATGCTTCAAATTCAATTTCACAAGTTTTAAGATTAGTTTTGAGCTCATGTAGGTGAATGATAGAAAATATTGATTATTGTAAAGGATCTCAAAAATCATCTAAATAAGCCCTATTATGTAGCTTAAATTTCAAATTGATACATAAATTTCTATTTCACACCTTTTAGGATGACTTATCACAATGACTAAATTTGAGTATTTCTATCTAAAAACTAATTTTGTTCAAACATATGATGTAGATAAACTCATTCAGGATAAGTTATATTTTTTCTCACACATTTCCAATTGTACATGTATATTAAATCCATGGTTTATACTAGTTTGTGTCCAATTACTAAAAAAATAAAATTATTTCAGAGAACTAACATTTCAATAACTCTTAATATTTTCAATATTATTTTTTAATAACATATAAGCACCAATTTATAGGGCTTAAAGTTAAGAATATACTCATATATTTTTTATAGTTTTTTAATTGGATATAGTATATTTCAATTAAAAAAATTCTAAAAGTATGCATTTTAACACTCGAGAAGATGTTGATTTTGAGAAAGGAAAAAATAGAAAATCATATCAAAAAAAATTTAAAAGCATTTGGCGATCTAGAGGAAAGAGTCCTCTTTCAGAAGGTATAATTTTTCTTTAAGTTAGAATGTATTTGTTTTGAAAAATGAGGTGGGAGATGAAAACTATTCATTTGAGGTGAGTTGAAATTTGAATTGTTATATAAGCAAAAGCATAGGTCAAAAGACAACTTTTTTATTTTTTATTGGTCTAGCTTCATATGTCATCTATAAAATAATATGAGATCAAAGGGGAAAATGTTTATTTCCATATAGTTTTGTGGTGGGAACTAGACCCCTAATTTTCATCATTTTTTGGAAACTAAAAAATCAACCTTAAAAATTAGGAAAATAGATCAATTCTTATTATAAATAATAATTTATAATAATGATCATAAACATCATCCATTTCTACACATTTTATTACTTTACTTAATTTTCAATTTCTAAATGATAATATCAATTTTATCTCATTGAAGCTGAACATGTTGGAAATATAAGAGGAGTAATTGAGAGGGGAGAGGTGAATCAATTACCACTAAAATAAATCCTAGATCCATTAGATGTCAACATAGAACACAAACTTCATTGAAAACACCAATGCTTGGCAAACACATAGGTACTCAATTTACATTAGAAAATTATGTAACTCGATAAACCCTAAAATAACAACTATAACTCAAAAAATTATTTACATGTAAATCTTAGATATTATCTATGGTTAACCTTTATTAACTTAGTTTCATGCATGGAAGAAATAGCATGAACACAAGTGACACCAAGATTTAACGAGGAAACCCAAGTTGAGAAAAACTACTAAGTACAACTAGTTATTGATTTTCACTCTTTTGATGTGAGCCCTAGTAGGGGCCAACCCTATTAAAGGTTAAAAAATACATTTTTATGTGTGACCTTGTTAGAGGATTTAATCACCCTTTTAGGAGTGGCCTTGTTAGAGGTCTTTAGAAACTTCAATCTAGAATGCCACCTTCTTAAAGGATTTAACAATAGTTGTTAAGCCAACTCTATTAAGAGATTTAGATCATTGCTACAATGGTTAGAGAGTAAAAATAAGATGATCTAATTTCTAATGGAACTAAATTATTGATTATAGATCTTAATTCTATCTTGTATACTTGATCCTATCTGACTGAATGTATCTTTGTAGCTTCAAAAGGATATGGTACTTATCCTTCTAATTCTCTTCCTCTAAGAATCTTATATATTTCTATTCACTTCCACACATTTAATCCTCAATTTGACCTTATATTTATATCATATACATTGTCAAGTCAACTTGAATACAACTTAGAATAATTAATATATTCATCTTCTTAGTTAGCTAGAACTAACAAACAAATCTATTGAACTCAATATGCCAAAATAAGAAAATCCTTCGTTAGTCGAGCTTGCTTGGTAGACACTAACCCAGAAATGATTTTCCTATGTTAGCCAAGTGAACTCACTTAACACTACATCTTTAAAAAGTTTCTTTGGTAACCAAGTGAGATTAGTTAACATTGGTTCCATCCAACTTTTTCTTCATTAACTAAGTGAGCTTGGTTAGCATTCAATCTTCTACGAAGTTCTCTTTGTTGCTTGAGTGAACTTGGTAGACACTATCTTCTGAACTTGGAAAACACTAGAATGCTTAGCAGACACAAGAAACTATCTCCATCATGCAAGTGATCTTGGAATACATTGACTAGAAATGATATGACATTTTTTGTAACATCAAGGACAATACACAATTAACCAATCGTATTCAACAATCTCCCTCTTTGGCATTGATGGTAACACAACATGTCATAATTCAATGAAATTTTAGAGCAAGAATAAAGTAAGGAAGGTATCCTTAGTTTCATTCTAATTCTCATCCATGAGAAATCCCTCTATTAGTTTGAACTCCCTCTACCTTCAGTTTCTCCCTCTATCAAAAAAACTTTGTCTTCAACTTCTTCTTCTGATAGCAAACTCTGCCTCTTTGTTATCAGACCAAGTTCATTCTCTCTTGTATAAACTTTATGTGAAATGTACTCTCCCTCTTTAGAAAATTTATTTCTATTATACGAAAACAAACTCTCCATCTTTGACATCTTAGGCCAAAGATAATATTTAGTGAATAATACATCAAGTACTGATTCATATGCAATATGCCCTTTTCAATACTGCATCAACTAACTAATTTTCAACATGCTCTGGTTGATGCATCACTAAACTTAATTTAGTGAGCTTCAAATAAAACTATTTTTGACCTCTTGTTTGATAACAAGAATCTCAAAATGTTTGTTGTTAAGATAAAGAAAGAACTAGAAGAAGCATAAAAAAGATTGAATCAAGAACAAAAAGAGAAAACTGATGTAGTGCAAACACTGGAAAAATATGAAAGAGCACTAAGTGAAGCCATGGAAATCAATAGAGAAGATGAAGAAAATTCCACATAAAATGATCAACATATTCAAAGGATAACCAAGGAGATAAGAGATTCCAATGAAAGAAATGGGAAGCTCAAAAGTTTCAATGACAATTCCAAGAAGGTAGATGAGAAACTTAAAGATCAAATGAGGAAAAATGATACAATCAGTCCTGAATATAAAGGATTCAACAAGACTAAAGATGGAGAAGCTTCTAAGATAAAAATCCAAACTAAACCAGGATGAGGGAAAACATCATCTAAAAGTACGAAGCCTAAGAGATCAACCTACCATTACTATGGTAAAATATTTCATACCACAAATGTATTCTAGTACAAAATTGTTGCATCCAATGAAAAACCCACCTTTCATGGGCACTGCAACACTTTTCACAAGTATGCATGAGTGTAAATATCACACTCAAGAAAAAACATTTGATGGGTATTGTTACTATTGTAACAAGTATGAGCATAAGTTTGAGGCATGTTGATCAAGACTATGGAAACATAAAAAAATTAGAGGACCTCTAATTCTAGTTGGAAGAACAAAACCAACATGTCTATATATTTTTCCTATGAAAACAAAGGACATATAGGTGTTCAATAGAAAATAGGAACCCATCAAAGAAATCACTCAAAGCCATAGAGAGGAATAAGGATGACTTGTTACTACTATGACAAAATAGGACATGTTGCCAAAGATTTCTAGATCAAGGAAGGGAGCCCAAGTGAAAAACATTGATAATGAAGGAAAGATCAAGATAATAGATAAGGAAGAAACCAAAAAGGAATTCAACAAGGTATAGACAAGAAAGATTTAAAAAAACAAAGAGGCTAGTTAAGTCTGAAGGAGTAAAAAACTCACATGTTGATGGTGAGACTTCTGTGACAAACTGAGCTAGTCCTACCCAAAAAGTGGTTGCACACCAAAGGATATACAATAAATAAGTCTTGTATTCAAAAATAGTGAAGGTAATGCAAGACAAATATAAGGAACCTATATTGAGGCGACAAAATGTTGAGATTATAAATGTTGTTACATGGAATATATGCATTAATTGTGAAATGACATGTAGGTAAGAACTATGTTTACCATTACTCATTAACAAAAACCTAATGATAGCTTAAAGTATATAAATAAGGGAAGAGAAAATTCAGAAATTACCTTTGAAATTTAATTCTTGTGCCTAAAAAAATTTAAGAAAGCCTACTTGAGCAACTAAGCACCATCCATGCCACCATTGAGTTCTCCAAACTTACAAATTGTAGAAGATAGTACTCAAAAAAATCAGCTAAATTTAGAAGGATGTCATGACAGACATCATTTACAATACCATACTTGTCAGCAACAAAGAAATGTTAGAACCAACATATAAAATCATCTCACTAAAAGGAGACACAATGAACTAGGAAGGAGCATTATCCTTATTTGTTGTAGATGTTCTACTCGTAGAAGATGTAAGTGCATACCTAAATACAATAATTATGCAACTAAAAGAGGATAAAGTCTATAAAATATTCTCCAAATTTCTAAAACATGGAAGAATAATTTAGTAGATATGATACATTTTAAACATTACTCTACACAAAGAATTCAAATTTATTGACCTAGTCCAATAAGATTGGGTAAAAATTGTACTAGGTTGTTGAAAACAATTGATTAATTATCTATTGTCTTTGATGTTACACAAAATTTCATACCTTTTCTAGTTACTATATGCCAAGCTCACTTGGTTGAAGATGATAGTGTCTTGTGTTTGTCAAGAATTCCAAAGTTTTCCTAGTTCAGAAGACAGTGTCTACCAAGTTCAGTTGGGCAAAAAAGAGAAGTTCGTAGGAGATTATGTGTTAACCAAGCTCACTTGGTTGATGAAGGAAAATTTGGATGGAACTAGTATTAACTAAGCTCATTCAATTACCAAAAAAACTTTGTGAAGATGTAATGTTAACTGAATTCACTTGGTTAACATAGCAAAATCATTTTTGAGTTAGTGTCTACCGAGCAGGGTCAGTTAATGAAGGATTTTCTTGCTTTGGCATATTGAGTTCAATAGTTTTCTTTGTTGGTTCTAGATGACTAAGGAGATTAATATTAATTATAATAAGTTTTACTCAAGCTGACTTGACAATGTGTGAGATATAAATATAAGGTCAAGTTGAGGATTAAATGTGCATAAGTGTATAGAAGATTACAATATGCTTAGAGGAAGTGAATTAGAAGGATAAGCAAAATATCCCTATGGAGTTGCAAAGATACATTCAATTAGAAAGGATCAAGTATACAAGCTAGAATTGAAATCTATAATCCAAAATTTAGTTGCATCAAAAATCAAGTCATCTCATTGTTACTCTCTAACCATTGTACCAGTGATCTAAATATCTAAATAGAGTTGGCTTAACAACTATTTGTAAATCCACTAACGAAGGTGGCATTTCTATTAGAATTCTTTAGAATAACTGAGAGGGGGGGTGAATCAGTTATTCAAGGTCCAAAATGCCCTATTAATACCTTTCTAATACTTTTATACCCTTTTCATCTGTTCAAACTTAAAATAGTCATATAAGAAAATTACTGTAAATCAACATGCAAAGATAAAACATTCAAGATCAACACATAACACAATGATTTACGTGGAAACCCAATTTGGGAAAAACCACCAGTAACATGCTACTTGATTCTCACTCTTCTGAAGTGATGCCCTGTTAAAAGCCTACCCTGTTAAAGGCTTACAACACACTATTAAATGTGACCTTGTTAGAGGATTTCACCAAACTGTTAGGAATGGGCATAGTTAAAGGTCTTTAGAACATCCACTTGGAATGTCACCCTGTTAAAGATTTATCTAATGGCTGTTAAACCAACCTAAGTCCATAGGATTTATCCTACTGTTACAATTGCTAGAAAGTAACGATAATGGTCTTTTGATCTGACATAACTTACAACATACTTTGTAGATTTTAGATCACTCTTTCAATTCAATCCTTATGCTTGGCTTCAATCACTTTAGTTCTGACTTGCTTGTCTCTCTCTCAAGCTTCGTCTCCTTGAGTTTTCCTATTCATTCTGCCAATGCAATCATCCTTGTGGTCGTCTATCCAAATAGAGTTCCTTAGCATTTCATGCTTTAATGCTTGACCAGGGCTCTCTCTCTCACTATCCCTTCTTTTTCACTCTCTTCCACACTATTTTCTATTAACTTATGCCTTCTTATATACAAGTCTGATTTTCCTTTGCTGCCCCTCTCTAATTTTAGGGTTTCAAAAATGGATTAGGTAGGATACAATGTATCTACCCCATATCTTGTTTTCTTCACCAATTGTACCTTAAAAATGTTCTACATGGTGTTCTGTGCCACCAACTCATCATTCTTATCCTCCTTTTAATTCACAAATTTCTAGATAACAAATTTTTCGTCTTTGATCTGACGAATCTTCGATTTTCTAAATAATGCAACAACTTAGCATTATTTAGTTACTGGTGCTTGGCACCTCTGTGTTACTTAGCATCATTGAGTTACTAGTGCTCGACACCTCTGTGTTACTCGACATCATTGAGTTACTGGTGCTCGGCACCTCTGTGTTACTCGGCACCTATACCTACTTGACACTTGAACTTGCTCGACACTTGAACTTGGTTTGAGCTTTACACAAGACTTAGCTAAAACCTTAGATCTTTGATATGTTTCAGTGTGCTCATTCTTTGTATCTTTCAGTATGTCATCCAATACATTGTTTCATTAATGGCTTGACTGATCCTTATACTTCATTACAACATCATAACTTCAACCTTTCTCTAGGTGTTCTAGTTACATCTTATTGATTGCTTCCACCTTGACAATCAACTAATTGATAGTATTTGGATCACTAAAGCAATTGTCATCCCTGCAAGTAGCAAGTTTGACATCAATGAAAAAAAAATGATTGAGGACATTCTTTACCAGTTCCATATATTATTCCAACAATTGTTCTTATGATCATTTCAATCATTTCCAACAATCTCCCTCTTTGGCATTGATGGCAAACCAAACTGATCAAGTAATCAATTCAGTTACCACCAAGATTGTATTGATTTGCTGCATTTTCACTACCGATCACATATATCTCCCTCTTTCATATATATCTCCCTCTTACTTTGCATTGATCATTTTTTTGCATATTTCTCCCTCTTTGACATAAATGCCAAAGATGTAGCATCTTTATTACGAAAAATATAAGCTTTGGCATCTTGTTTTCTTTCTTCCTCTGTCACCATGCTTGTGACTGATTTGGATTTTTTGTTCCTGTTGTCATCCTTTGCATCAACCTATTAATATTTCAATGATTTATTCTTGTTGATGCAAGGCAGCTTCCTTGTTGCCTTAAACTTCTTGAGTTAGGGGTATAACCCCCAACTTGCCTCTAAGATATTCATAGGCATCCTTGGGCAATGGTTTGGTGAAGA
This sequence comes from Cupressus sempervirens, assembly GCA_028749045.1. Taxonomy (NCBI): domain Eukaryota; kingdom Viridiplantae; phylum Streptophyta; class Pinopsida; order Cupressales; family Cupressaceae; genus Cupressus; species Cupressus sempervirens. Next base: position 641,175,249 of record CM053789.1, on the reverse strand, counting down.
TATCTACAGTTTGTTCCTTTGTGTGAATGTATTCCAACTTCACTTGTATGTCTTCTACCAATTCTCTGACATAATGATACTTGATTGCAATGTGCTTGGTTTTTGCATGCATCACTAGATTTTTGGATATGTTTATAGCACTTGTATTATCACAATATAATATCACCAATTTTGTTACTTCTTCTTTCATTCCATTCAATAGATGTGTGAGCCATACAATGTTTGTACAATTGACTGCAGCTGCCACATATTTTGATTCTATAGTGGACTAGGATATACATGTTTGTTTCTTGCTAGTCCAGGTAACCAGCCTTTTGCCTAAAAATAATGCACCTCCACTTGTGCTTTTTATGTCATCAATGTTTCCTCCCTAGTCTACATCTGTATATGCATTGAGTTCAAATTTTCCATTCATTTTGTAGTATAGACCAAAAACATCAGTCCCTTTGAGATATCTCATTATTCTTTTTACTGCTATTAGATGATTTTCTTTAGGATTGGCAGAGAACCTAGCCACTATTCTGACTACTAATGGTATGTCCGGTCTACTATGTACAACATATTATAGTTTTCCAATCATGGATCTGTACATTGTTTGATTGACTTTAGCTGACTCATCATTTTTGGATAGCTTATTCCATGTGGCCATTGGTGTGCTGATTGGTCTGGATTCCTCCAATCCAAATGTTTTAAGAATTTCTTTGATGTATTTTGATTGTGTAATAAATATTCCATGTTTGAGTTGATGAACATGCAATCCAACAAAAAATTTGATTTCACCAAACATAGACATTTCAAATTCATGTTTCATTTTGTCAGCAAAGTCTTTGCAAAGTACTTCCTTACCACCAAATACTATGTCATCCACAAAAATTTTAGATACAATAATGTCTTTACCTTTTTTTTCTTTGATGTACATGTTTTTGTTATCATCAGTTCTTTCAAATCCAATTTGCACTAGATACTTGTGAAGTCTCTCATACCATGCTCTAGGTGCTTGTTTCAAACCATAGAGTGCTTTATATAACTTACACACCATATCCCTATTGTTTTCATCAACAAATCCTTCTAGTTGTTCAATGTAGACTTCTTCTTCTAGTATACCATTTAAGAAGGCGGATTTTACATCCATCTGATAGACTTTGAAATCTTTGTAGGTAGCATATGCAAGTAACGTTCTTACTCCTTCCATTCTTGCAACAGGAGAAAATTTTTCTTGATAATCTATTCCTTCTTGTTGATCATAACCCTTGCATACTAATCTGGCTTTATTTCTGGTAATCTCACCATTATCATCTAGTTTGTTTCTGAATACCCATTTGGTGCCAATCACATTCTTGTCAGTTGGTCTGGGAACCAAACTCCAGGTTTTATTTTTTCTTATTTGATCAATTTCTTCTTCCATAGCTTTATACGAGTCGCCATCTTGTAATGCACCGTATACTATCTTGGGTTCAAATTTGTTGATCAAACATGATTCATGTCTTAGTTTATTCCTTGTCATTGGTCTTGCATCTTTGTCACCAATTATTTGTTCAACAGGGTGATGTCTTTTTACACATTTGGATAATCTTGGCTCTGTCCTTGTTTTCCTGTTTGATCTTTCGGATTTAGGATCACTATGCTCTTCATTATCAAGTTGTTCTTCATCATGTATGCTATCTTTTGAATCAGATTGTGTATTTTCTTCATTCTGTAACTCGGCTTCTGAATGCAGCTCGACATTCACTGGTTGTGAATCAGCTGAAACTGACACTTGTTGTTGAGTTTCAATTTGATTGACATCATCCTCATCAGCAGTTATTCCTTCATAAGAATATATAAAGGTTTTGTATTCTTCCATTTTCTTTGGTTCTTCAGCTTGGACTTCTGTGTGCTCATCAAAATTTACATTTGTACTTTCCACAATTTTATTAGTGTTAACATTCAAACACTTATATGCCTTATTTCTTGTGGTGTAACCAAGAAATATACCTTCATTACTTTTTGCATCAAATTTTCCATTTCTAACATCTTTAAAGATAAAACATTTGCAACCAAATACTTTGAAATGTTTTACATTTGGTGAGTAACCATACCATAATTCAAAGGGTGTTGTATTTGTACCTTTCTTGACTTGTACTCGGTTCAATGTATGAATAGATACACTTACAACTTCTCTCTAGTATTTTAGAGCAACATTCTTTTCCATCATTAATGTTATGGCACAATCAATTATAGATCTATTTCTTCTTTTAGCAATTCCATTCTGTGGGGGAGTTCTAGGAGCTAATGTCTATCTTTTGATTCCATTGTCATTAGAGAATATCTCGAATTCATTTGATGTAAATTCACCACCTCTATCTGATCTTAGACATTTCAATCTTTTTCCAATTTCCTTTTCAACTCTGGCCAGATACCACTTAAACATTTGAAAAGCATCAAATTTTTGTTTTAAGAACATAACAATCATCATCTTGGAATAGTCATCAACAAATAACATTATGTATTTATCTCCTCTATAGCTTTGTATTTCCATTGGACCACATAAGTCAGTGTGAACTAACTCAAGTATCTCTTTAGATGTATAGTTTTTGCTTTTGAAACTTGACTTCTTCATCTTTCCTAGCTGACATTGTTTACACATGATATTATTAGGCTTCTTCAATTTTGGTAGACCTCCGACTTTCTTCATTTTACTGATTTTGACCAGATTGTCAAAGTTGACATGACATAATCTTCTATGCCATAGCCATTCATCATCAAATTTTGCAAATAGATAGGAAGCATCATCAAGGTAAAACAAATTACTCTTTTTTTGATCACCTTTTCCTATTAGTTTACCATCATTGTCATAGATTTTTGCAGTTTTGTTTTCAAATTCCACTTTGTAACCTATATTGCCTAATTGTGAGACACTCAGTAAATTGTAGTTTAATCCTTCAACATAGTATGCATTGTCACATGAAATTTGGTCTGTGAGCTTAATGGAACCTTTTCCTCTGATTTGACATGGAGCATCATTACCAAATCTAACACTATTTCCATCATACTGAGTAAAGTTAACAAACTTACTTTTGTCTCCTATCATGTGATGTGAGCATCCACTGTCTATGATCCATCTGTCATTCTTCTTTATACATGTCACTAGTGTTGTGGCTTCTTCTTCATTAGATTAGTCCTTCATGGCTACATAAACAACTTCATCATCATTGTCATCAGAATTTTCTTCAACAATATAACACTTCTTACCTTTTTCTTTGTAATCTCTCTTGTCATCATCTCTTCTGTTCTTGTATTTTTTGCCTTCCTTGGAATCCTTTTTCTATGGACATCTTACAGCAATATGACCTACTTCATTGCAATTGAAACAAATGATAGGCATCTTACCTTTGAATATTCCTTTGCCCCTGTGAAATCTTCTAGCGAGCAATGCTTCCAATTGTTCCACATCTTCCTCATTAGTGCTACTGTCACTAGATACATACTTCATTTTTCTTCCTTTCCTTGATTTCACTTGTTCAGCATCTTTTAGTGATAACTTGGCCTTAAAAGCAGATTCAACATTTTCAAGTTTGTAGTTGTCAAAGTTAGATAACTCAAATGCAGTGAGTCTACCTATTATACCTTCAAAGCTTAGATTATTTCCTGGTATACATCTTAGCTCCTGTATTGCTGATACTCTAATAGCATAGATAGGGAGTAAGGTTCTTAAGAACTTACTATTAATAGTATCTTCATCCAGTTGACCATTCAAGCATCTTATTGCACTTACCACTTCCTTTATTCTTGCACCATACTGAGCAACATTCTCATTTTCTTCCATTTTCATGTCATCAAATTTTCCTTTGAGACTTTCTCTTTTTGCTCTTTGTAAATTTTGATCTCCTCCATAGATGTCTGATAGGGATTTCCACATTTTGAATGCAATGTCACATCCTTTAATATCATCAAATTTAGCATAGCTGAGTGCAGAGGCAATCTCCAGCATTGTCTAGTTGTGTTCTTATTTGTTTTTCATGTCTTTGGCAGTAGGAGCACTTGTTGGATCTACATGTTTCATGTTTAGTGACAATTGAATTTTGAGCATAATCTCCTATGGATCCAAGATGTAGCTTCATCAAACTTTTCCATGCAACAAAGTTGTCTTTGTTAAGCTTGGGAACTTCTTTCTATGGCATTTTGATCTTTTCTGCTAGTAGTCCCTTTAAACTGAATCAGTAGTCCGGCTCTGATTCCAATTGTTAGAATTCTTTAGAATAACTGAGAGGGGGGGTGAATCAGTTATTCAAGGTCCAAAATTCCCTATTAATACCTTTCTAATACTTTTATACCTTTTTCATCTATTCAAACTTAAAACAGTCATATAAGAAAATTACTGTAAATCAACATGCAAAGATAAAACATTCAAGATCAACACATAACACCGTGATTTACGTGGAAACTCAATTTGGGAAAAACCACCAGTAACATGCTACTTGATTCTCACTCTTCTGAAGTGATGCCCTATTAAAAGCCTACCCTGTTAAAGGCTTACAACACACTTTTAAATGTGACCTTGTTAGAGGATTTCACCAAACTGTTAGGAATGGGCCTAGTTAAAGGTCTTTAGAACATCCACTTGGAATCTCACCCTGTTAAAGGATTTATCTAATGGTTGTTAAACCAACCTAAGTCCATAGGATTTATCTTACTGTTACAATTGCTAGAAAGTAACGATAATGGTCTTTTGATCTGACATAACTTACAACATACTTTGTAGATTTTAGATCACTCTTTTAGTTCAATCCTTATCCTTGGCTTCAATCACTTTAGTTCTGACTTGCTTGTCTCTCTCTCAAGCTTTGTCTCCTTGAGTTTTCCTATTCATTCTGCGAATGCAATCATCCTTATGGTCATTTATCCAAACAGAGTTCCTCAGCATTTCATGCTTTAATGCTTGACCAGGGCTCTCTCTCTCACTATCCCTTCTTTTTCACTCTCTTCCACACTATTTTATATTAACTTATGTCTTCTTATATACAAGTCTGATTTGCCTTTGCTGCTCAATTCTCCCTCTCTAATTTTAGGGTTTCAAAAATGGATTAGGTAGGATACAATGTATCTGCCCCATATCTTGTTTTCTTTGCCAACTATACCTTAAAAATGTTCTACATGGTGTTCTGTGCCACCAACTCATCATTCTTATCCTCCTTTTAATTCACAAATTTCTAGATAAAAACTTTATCAGCTTTGATCTGATGAATCTTTGATTTTAAAAATAATGCAGCAACTCAGCATTATTTAGTTACTGGTGCTCGACACCTCTGTGTTACTCAACATCATTGAGTTACTGGTGCTCAGCACCTGTGTGTTACTTGGCATCATTAAGTTACTAGTGCTCAGCACCTTTGTGTTACTCAGCACCTATACGTGCTTGGCACTTGAACTTGCTCGGCACTTGAACTTGGTTTGAGCTTTACAAAAGACTTAGCTAAAACCTTAGATCTTTGATATGTTTCAGTGTGCTCGTTCTTTGTATCTTTTAGTATGTCATCCAATACACTATTTCATTAATGGATTGACTGATCCTTATACTTCATTACAACATCATAACTTCAACGTTTCTCTAGGTGTTCTAGTTACATCTTATTGATTGTTTCCACCTTGACAATCAACTAATTGATAGTATTTGGATCACTAAAGAAATTGTCATCCCTACAAGTAGCAAGTTTGACATCAATGATAAAAAAATGATTGAGGACATTCTTACCAGTTCCATATATTATTCCAACAATTGTTCTTATGATCATTTCAATCATTTCCAAAAATTTCTAGATTGAAGTGTCTAAAGATCTCTAACAAGGCCACTCCTAATAGGGTGATTAAATCCCCTAATAGGGTCACACCTAACAGTGTGTTTTGTAACCTTTAATAGGGTTGGCTCCTAAAAATTCCCACTTTAGAAGAGTGAAAATCAATAACTAGTTGCAATTGGTGATTTTTCCCAAATTTGGTTTCCATATTAAATCTTCGTCGTACTTTTGTTCATTCTATTTCTTTCATGTGTATGCAACTAAGTTAAGTAATTTTAATCATTTTAAATATCATAATATTTTCACATTAAGAATTTATAGAGTTACAACAATTTATGGTGTAAACTAAGTGCCTATGTGTTTACCGAGCATCATTATTTTTAGTGGAGTTTATGTTCTGTACTAACATCTAAGGGATCTAGGAATTATAATTATAGTATTTGATTTGCCACTCTCCTCTTAGTTTCTCCTCTTATATTTCCAATAATTAGTATTAGAGCTTCTTGGTGCTAGCAGAGAAGGTTTCAATGACCTAAGATAAAGATTTGGATTTCTTACAGAAGAGAAATTTCAAAGCTGAACAAAGATAACTTCAAGGCATAGTAGGAACTTATGAAGTTTCACTTGGAAACCATCAATGATTTAGGTTTGAAATACTTGGAAAATGCTTACAAGGCTCCTACTAGAACATTTACTATGGAATAGATTGCTGAAAAGAAACATCATAATATTATGATGATTGAAATTGCATCAGTTCTTAAGTATGTTGAGTTTGATGAGGTCAAAGGATGTGCTACTACTTATGACATGTGGACCAAACTAAAGAATATCTATGGAGGTGATGATAATGTAAAAAGAGCCAAGGTAAAAAGCTTTAGAGGTCAATTTTATCAAATCAAAATGAGAGAGGATGAAAATATTACAAATATGTTAAAAAAATCAAAGCCATTGCCAATGATATCAAAGCCTCTAGAGGAATAATTGAAGATGTGATAGTGATAAGCAAGATACTCAAAACCCTTCTTCCTATATATGTAATCGGAGTGTCTACTATTCAAGAGATGATATGTGATCCAAATAACATGATAAATTTGGATACTCTAGTTGGAAGATTGACTACATTTGAACTAGTTAACTATGATAGTTATACTCCTAGTTCTAGCAATCTTGAGTCTGCATTTAAAGCCAACATATCGCTCAAGAAGAAAGATAAAAAATCTAAAAGAAAAAAATCTAAAACTGAAGAGGAAGTTAGTTTGATAGTGATCTTGAAGCTATTGAAGCATTGGTTTCAAGAAGGTATCCCAAAGGCAAAGAAAAGTACAAAGGTAAAATCCCTTTAATCTACTTCTCTTGTGAAGAAATCAAACACATTACTGCAAGATGTCCAAATAGAGAAGACAAAGATGAAAAGAAGAGAAAAAAGTAAAAAGACTAGAAGGATTTAAATAACTTCAAATACTACAAATACAAAGGTAATAAATCTTTTTTTATGGCTAAAGATTCAAATAGTAGTGAATATGATGAAATGGTCTATATTTCACTAAAAGATGAATCTGATAGTGAAGGAGATAAATTTGCACTTATGTCTCATGTTAGAAAAAATAATATATATGGATTATTAATAGTGGTTGCTCACATCATATGAATGGTGACAAAAAAATTTTTGAACATATGGAACATTATGATGGTGGAAGTGTGAGATTTGGAATCAATGAACCATGTTGCATAAAGGGAAAGGGTTGTATCTCACTAACCAATGAACTTAGATGTGATAATCCTTATTGGGTTGAAGGACTAAAGAATAATCTAATGAGTGTAGAAAAGTTGAATAACATTGGATTCAAGGTATAATTCATGAATGGAAAGGTCAAGTTGTCAGATAGAAAAAGAAATCTAGTTGGGTCTAGAAAACAAACAAAAGGTAATCTATTCTACCTAGATATTAGTCAATGTTCATGTTCTATTGCTCAAGTAGAAGAAAATTGGTTATGGCATAAAATTTTATATCATGTGAACTTTGATAATTTGATTAAGATAAGAAAAAACCAAAGAGTGGGAGGTATTCCTAGTCTAAGGAAACCTCATATGGGCCTATGCAAAAATTGTGAAATTGGTAAGATGGGCAAGCCAAATTTCAAAAGAAAAAACTATCATTATGAAGAAGTCTTGGAGCTAGTTCATATAGACTTATGTAGACCTATTATAATAGAGAGTTATACTGGAGATAATTATTTTATTCTTTTTTTTAATGATTATTCTAGAATGATGAGTGTAATATATCTAAAAGATAAGTCTAAATAATTTTAAAAGTTCAAGTGGTATCTGACAAGAGTAGAGAAAGAAACTGAAAAGAAGCTAAAGTGTTTGAGATCTGAAAGAGGTGGTGAATTAATTTCTAATGAATTTAATTAATTATGCATTGAAATAGGAATTAAGAGACAAGTATCAGCCCCTAGTACACCACAACAGAATGGTATAGCTAAAAGAAGGAACAAGTCCATCATGGTTTGTGCAAGAACCTTGATGATAGAAAAGAATGTTGCAATAGAATACTAGAAGAAAGTAATCAGGTTGCAGTGTGTTGGTCTGATTTTTCATAGTGTAGAGAAGTTCTAAAATTTTGGTGAAAAAATCATTTATGTCATTGTATCCTACAAATTAGGGCTTCTTTCCTTAATTTTTCAAAGTTCGTGTTACCCTATTCATGACATAGTTTCTGTGTTGCTTGAATTTTATTAAATTCTCAAGGTTTGTCATCAACACAGTCATTAAAATGCCCTAAGTCTATTGAAACCCTAGGTTATTTTTCAAATTTTGAAAGGGTTTGCAAAGTGCCTAATTTCATCCTTTTACAATCTTATGGTGTTAGGGTTTCTCGTAAGAATGAAATAATTTCTTGCTCATGTTTCCATGGCCACACTTCACCAAGTGGCATAAGGGTGTAAAGGAATTCATGTCTCATAGGGATATGGTTCTAGATTCTATAATAGTAGAGTGGTCCACTTTGTGGTCCTCTGATCATACGATTGGTCATCGGGTGGAGAGGCATCAAGGGTTTTCTATGATTTGAAGATGATTTTACATTTCCATGGTGATGAGTCAAGTGAAAGAGTGAAAGGAGTGCATACAATTATATTTGGTCATATGTTGTTTTGATTAAGCATATGAGCATAATAGATTTAAAAGTGACCATGTTAGATGGCTTTATGGGAATATGAGTAAAGTGTTGAGCAGGTGGGAAGAAAGGCCTTGTGATTTGATCTAGGCACTTATATTACATTGAATGACATAAAGGTGTAATGTCCCAGGATGGTGTAAAGGATGGCTCATGAGAAGACATAAAGTGATTTTATGATTCTATGTGTAAGAGGGACTCAAAAGACTAAAGTAAAGTTTAATTTTGTCTATGTGACTTCACTACTTTGACTAGCAGGTAAAAGTAAAATAATTTTATAAAGAGGAGCATGTTGTGTGGGACCTATTGAGTTTTCAGATGGGCCCTAATGAGAACAAATCAAATGGTAAGATGTCATACCTATCAGATGGGCCTGGCCTACATGGTAGATGACTTAAGTTTTTAATTTTGCATTTGCCTAAAATTAATAGTAATGTTCTTTTTTTTTTGTTTTCTTGAGATTTGATCTAGGTCGTTGATAAATAAAAGGAAAAAATTCTTATTATGCCTTGACAAGTGCATGGTCACTATATAAATGAAGATTTGTTTCATCATTTTCTCCATGGTTACAAGCTAGGTCTAAGCATAGCAGCATAAAAGATTGAAAGGGGGATGAAAAGAAGGCTTTAGATTGATACAAGAAGAGTGAAACATAAGAATAAGATTCAAATTATAAAAGCTTTCCCATGTTAAGAGTATGAGGTAACCTGGAGAGACATAAAGGAGAATAAAGGAGCAGTAAAAATAATTACGATTGCATGGGTAAAGCCCTAAGCATATGAAAAGAGGATGGATGTGTAAAGTGTTACGATGCTCCAAATGTTGAAATGAGCATAACAGCATAAAAAAGAATTTTAGAGGCTCGTACATGTGTGTATGAGCATGAAGGGTAAAGTGAAAGTTGTAACAAAGGCTTTATGCTACTATGAGGAAGGTGTTGAGGTGTAATGATGTAAGGATCTAATAAGAAGGTTTGAGATTCTATGGTATAAAGGGCTATGTAAGAACATAAAAGTGATTTCAATGCAATGCTTAAGAAACCCTAGCACTTCTACACTTTGAGCATTCTAAAGTATCACCAAATAGATGTAAAGGCTTGCTAAGTGTATCTCTAGCATTACAAAGATCGAAGGGTTTTGACTCAATGTGTAAATAGAGGACCAAAATTGGAAAAGAAAGTAGCTGAGGTCTCATGCCAAGTAAGAAGAAAGGACAAATTCAACATGGCCAAGTAAAATAAAACACTAAAAAGTACACCAGGATCGAATTACATGGTTGATATAATTTTTTGACACCCTGTAGGAATGGTTTTGAATCTTGTACATGCAAAATTTATTAAAAAATATGGTAGATCACATGATTAAACCATAAAGATTTGATTGAACATCAGACTATTTGCCATTTGAAGAGCTTATGTTTCTATTCTGAAATTCATAAGTGTCCATAGCTTTGAGATTATTGTTTTACTGTGCAAGAGTTTGAAATATAATTTTTAGAGAAAATGGCTAACAAGGAAGTCAAAGAGGTTATTGTGGAAGAAGTACAGGTTGAAGATGAGGGTGATGATGTTGTAGAGGTTATAGCTGAAGAAAAAAGGAAGAAGGGTGCTATAAAAATAGAGAAGTCAAGGGTTAGGAAGCCAAATAAGCATGTAGAGGATTGGCTAAAAATTCTTCTAGGGTCATCCAACACCATTGGTCCAATGACCATATTTTCAAAGACCCTTACTTTCTAGTCAAGGATGCAAAATTCCCTAGGATTGATGGTTTTAATCTATTTTTTTATTTCTATTAGCACAGAATAGAAAAAATACTAGTCTGCAACCCATGGAATAGGAACAATGAAAAATTAATATTCCTAGAGGTATTTGTTGATGTGGACTTGTTAAAGGCACTAATAAATTCTTACAGTCTAGTCACCAGGACATTCCAAAGGCATAACAGGAGTTTTTTGTGTGTACTAGACATAACTTCTTTCATAGAAGCTTTTGAATTAGAAGGACAAATGGATGTGCCTATTGACATTGAGGACGTGCAAGGGAAGTTGGGGAGGAACAAAACTTATTTTATGAACAATGTAATGATGTCCACATCCCTTACAATGTAAAAAAGGTAGGGCTGATTCCAAAGAAGGTAGGGGATTGTTTTCCCTTGAACAGGTTCAAGAATTACTTCAAGAATACTATATATGGATTGCACAAAGTTTTGGGAAGTGATGGTGCAAAGGACTATGTATATGGTTCATTATTTATGATGGCATGTGACATATAGGACCCCTTACACAACAAAGAATATGATTATGTGGCATTCATCATGGACAATATGCACAATCAAATTGTTAATGCAAAGAAAGGAGACATGAAAGATTTCAAATTTCATCATTAATCATTGCTGATGCACCTGATCTTGTATTACAACATTGGTTACATTGACTAGGACATCATCGATCAAACTTCTAATAAATTTGATGAGTTACCTATGCAACTATGGACTCGCATTTGGGATAAAAACTTTCATTATTCAAATGCACTTGTGTTTCTCAATTTGTTCAATTATGTGATTATTAGAATGGTGGACCATACTTTCTTTAGGGCCCCAAATCTTTTGAGAACTTTTCTTAGAACCTCATTTTTAGATGAGAAAACTAAATTGGATCATAATTGAGTGGAAATATTTTTTGTTTAAGGAGTGCACATTGATGAGAGTATATGCATGCCCATAGCCTCATCACATATTGCCCAAATATTTACCCCCTAGGTTAGCTATTATTGAATTCTTTTGGAAATTTTTATTAATGAACAAAGAAATTATCCCTCCTTCTCTACACAAACCCACATTTTTTTGTAGAAGTTTCAAGGTAGGAGATTTTGAAATTGGGAAGAATGCATATGAAGAGTTGAGTGAATACCTAGGTCAGTATAAGTTTTCCACTAGTCCTTATACGATGTGTGACCCAGAGAACTACATCAGAAATGAGGTTAAAGCCATCAGGGGTTACATTTTACCTCCTAGCAAGTCAATCCTTGTAGAAGATTTGATTGCTAACATAGTAGCAATAGGGGAGGCTGATGAGCTATTAGGAAAATATGGTGAAATGAGGAAGGTGGAGGAGGCCTTAAAAGGACCAACCCTAATTTCAAAGGTTTCTATATAGAAATTCCATACCCTAGCAACTTGAGAAAGATGGTAGAAAATTTTGATTACATCATGTCTCAAATTTCAAATGAGCTAGAGGGAGAGGAGGCCACTATGAAAAGAGAATCCCTTTAGCCAGATGTGCAATTAGAGGTTGATGTTGAGGAGGAGTAGCCATTATCGTCAACTTGGGTGCCAAAAGGAAGCAAGAGACAAAAACAATGCACATCCTAGAGAGGGTGGTGAGCAAGGCTCTACAAGTAATGCTAGGAAATGACCAATATTTTGTTGACATCAGGCAAAATTACTTGCATCAAAGGGAAACAGAGGTAGGAAAAGCCTCCATTGATCTACAAATTACAACTTCTAGATTAGATGATAGACTAATCCAATATGAAAAATTCATGGAGGATGATGATTTCATTAAATTGTGAGAATTTAAAAGTTTTTTGTATAAAATAAAGTAAAATGAGCTCACATTGAGCCTCATGGAAGGAGAGGATCCTAAGAAAAATAAAGAATTGGTTGATAAATTACTAGCTTATGTTCTATATCATGAGACAATGACCCCTACAGAAGCCAAGGAATGGGTGCATAGGGGTAGTATGATTCTGATACCAAATTGGGATATTCAGAGAGCTTTTGTTCTTGATCAAATGAGGAGACAAGAAAAATAAATTAGCTATGAAGCCAGTAGCAGTGAAGAAATAAAGAGGGGGTCAGGATTCAATATAGACACAAAGACCCCAGTAGTGTGGAGTGTTGCCTCTAACACCAAAAAGCCTAAAATGACGGACATACAGGAGACTGCATAGGGGAACATGATTGTGTGGACACTAGACAATATGCTAGAAAAGAGATCTCTAGCCTAGTCAAACACTTTGCACTCATGCATGAGGCAAAGGTAGATCAAATTGAGGATAGGCTAGTTACTACATATAATGAATGTTTAGATGTTAGAATTCTCTATGAGGAAGAGCTCAAGATGAGTTATGTGTAAAAGCAAAGGATAGAGGAGTTGGAAGGGAGAATTCAAAGCCTAGAAGTAGAAGTGGCATCCCTAAAAGACCAACTCAAGACTGTAGTGGAGGTAGAACATGCACCTAGACATGTGGAATAGGTAAGGCACACTATGGAAGTAGAATCCCAAATAGAAGATATACCTATAGGGGCTACAGTGCCAGTGCCTATGGTTAATGTGGATACAGAGGTACCCCAATCTGATAATGCAACAAAGAAGAGTGTTATGATGAATGTGCTAAGTCACAAGATAAGCATCTTGAAGAGAATCTCTCAAGATGCATATAATGCATTCATCAATTTATAATCTATAGAATAGATGTGCAAATAAGCAGTAGGGTGGCTTGATTCAATTTTCCAACAATAGGGACCTTACATGCAAACTTTGATAGATTAATACCATTGCTAGCCAAGAAGCCAGACCTTCCTAATAAGGTTATTACTATTAAGGAGGGCATGGAAAAAGTAAAGGATCTATTGCAGTTCTTCACAAGAAAAATGGCAACAATTCAAAACAAGATGAAAGTGCTTACAAATGGTTTTTATTCTCTAATTCTTTCTATCCTTGATTCTGACAACCAAGTAAAGGATTTAAATGAATGGTCTAATTCTTTTGACCATATTGTAGACTTGAGATAGGTGGCATCCATTTTTTAAGGTGATATTGATGAATGTGCTTTTAATGAATTTATTGATACTCTGTTCAAAATTGAAACTAAGATGAATAGATTTATCATAGAACGAAAAGTGATTACTGGTGCTAGGTGGTAGAAATCTATTAGTGAATTGATGATAGCCAAGGCATGTGAATGGTGAACAAAGAGAGAGGTTATTGTATGGGAAGCAATTGCAGAAATAAAGGCCTTACCAATAGGGGGCAGTTAGAGAAAAGACAAAATTAAAGATTTGATGCTCTAGTTGTCATCCACAACTATTTTTGTGTTTCTTTTTGAATTAAAGTGTCATGGATATTTTGAAAAAGGTTGTTGTATTTATTGTTGTAAAAGGACACCTATCCATCACATTTTCCCTTTGCTTTTTGGAACTCATGCTTATATAAATGAGTTTTCAAGGCATTGTGAGGGCCAAAATGCTTATATTTTTTTCATCTTTCAAGGATATTATAGTCAATCTAGTCATGTATAGTTATTTTTGAGTTTACTTCCAATTATGTACTCTCTGACGATATAAAGAAATGACAAAATCAGTAAGATATTATGGGCTTTCCATTAAATTTCTATTGGTTATTGTATTAGTTATCTAAAAGGATAATGCAAAAGTGTATTTACACTAGATTTGTGTCAACAATTTCTATCTCCATTTCATGAGTTTGTTAATTTTGAGATCATTTGAATAAGGTTCAATTGATTGAATGCAATTTGGGCAGGTTGTATATTGGTTATATTGTTGCTTTTAATTCAAGGGATTATGTAAATGTTTCAATAAATTAGTAGAATTCATGATTTTATGAAAAGGATATTTCATAAGAATAGAAATGGGTGATTATAGTTGATAATTTCAATTACAAGTTAATTTAACAAGATCTCCTACCAATAGTTGAATCTTTGCTCCCATGGATAAGGCATTGATCGCATAAATCAGAAATGGTTGAGAGTAAATTATGCTTCTACATGTAAAAACAATTATAAATTCAAAATCATTTTCATTCCTTTTGATCAAGGTTATAATTCTGGTTAGCACTCATTTATATTTTATTTTTGAGTCTTAGGTAGCTACTATTTCTAGGAATAATTGTAAACTCAAGGAGAATTATGACCAAATCTTCTTATAAGAGATGTGTATGTATCAGAGAATATCAAAAAATGGATAAGTTGTGTATATGCTTGAGATAGAGGATGAGAATTAGAATGAAACTAAATTCTCATATAGCAGTATCCTAGTGAAACATCCCCTAGGTATACCCACCTTGGTTTTGCAGAACCTAAAGAGTAGAAAACCATCATTGGTTTTGTTTAAGTTGGGTCCAAGTGGTTTGCACATGTATTTTTCAGTGGGAAGTGGATGATCCTTAGATCATGTGAGTATTATCACTCTAGTATTGAGCATTTTGTTCTTCAGTAGTTTCAAACACCAACAAAATGGTGACTCTTTTGGGGAAATCTTATTAGTGTTGTCATTAACACATTTACCATTTAAGATCTATGTATCCTTTGGGTAGAGTTTAAGATAGGTGCTTCACATAGAGTTTCCTGTGGATTTGGGGGTTATATACATTTTCCCTAAGGCCATTAGTAAAGCATTTGTTATTTATTCAGTAATTTTTTTGCATTCTAATAAGGTGGGTGGAGACTTGAAAGGTTTAACCAGTGTCAATATTAGGAAGTTTTGTGTCCCAAATTATGGAAAATAAAAGGAACACATGGGAAAATATGAAGAAAAACCAAGGAATTAAACTACAAACCAATCTCCCTCCTAGGGGAAGACAAAATTGGGCTATGAAAGGAAATCAAATACAGAAAGGAAATTATTCCCCAGAGAAAATGGCAAGGAAAGATAATACCTACCATTTTGCTATTGAAAAGGAGCCTTTCTCTAAGGGTCCTAGATCTCGTCTAGGTTTATCTGATGATGAGTTCTATAATACTCCTAAAATGATATGTCAGGAGAAAATTGTGCAACTGCATGCACTTAGCCTAGATGATAGGAATAGTAATAATATTTTTCAACATACTATTAACCCTTTCATGTCGAACTATTCTCCTGAGAAAGTAAGACCAAAATATTTAGAACCTATAAGCTTTAATGATGAGAAAACTTCTAGTTCTAAGTTCATTGTTCCTAACCCTGATGAGAATGAGATCTTGAGAATACAACTTGCTAAGCAAGAGGCTATTGATAAGAGATTTCAGAAAGAAAGGGAAGAGAAGATCATGAAAGCTTATGAAAAAAAGCAAGAATTACTTAGGCGAATTACTGCCTTGAAGAAGAAGAATGAGATAGCAGCTAGTGCTTGGCAGCCTAAAATTATGGGTCAAGTTGAATAGCTTAAATTAGAAGAGAAAAAGTTGATATAGAACTAAGAGGGTCTTGTGGTACAATAGATCAAGAGTTATAAGACCCTAGAGGTTAAAAAGGATGTAGAACATGATGTTGATGTTCAAGATAAGGGAAAAAAGAAGGAAATTGGCTTTAAGATTTATGAGCCAATAAAGATTGTCTAGATCCATGATTCCATGTCACTCTCTAATATTGAATTGGAAAAGAGAAGAAAAGAAAAGTATGCTTTAACTAAGAAATTAGAAATTGCAGAAAATGAGGTAACTATAGCTGAGATGAACAATAAGATTAAATTCCTAGAAAATGCTAAGATGTAGTCTACAACTATGTTTAAGGATAATATAGGTGGTGGATATAATGATGTAAATAAAAATACCACTAAGTTACCTTTTTCTTTCTTTTCTTCTTTTTCACAGAAAGTGGATCTAAATAAGCCTGTTGGTGATGCTAGTACTAGTAATACCATGGATAATGCTAAGAGAAATGTTTCCCATCATCCTAAGATTGATTTGCAAAGAAGACCTATCTAGTTAGAGGGTTATAGGCAGATATGTTTTGATGGATTCCCTAGTTTTTCTAACCCCATCCCACAAGAAATGATAAAAAAATTTCCTAACCTTGTTGGGAACAATGCTATCACTTGTGAGGATCACTTAAGGAGTTTTCTAGATATGATGAGTGACTATGAGGTTGAAGCTAAAGATGTTATAATGAAGTTGTTCATTCAGACCTTAACTAAAGATGCTAGAGAATGGTTTAACAGAATTCCTAAATTGTCCATTACAGATTGGAAAGACATTGAATATTGTTTCAAAGAGAAATATGGTGACAACCAAAATTAGAGCTACATTTTGAGTGAATTCAATAACATCAAGAGGTTGCCTGATGAATCTCTCACTGAATTCAATACTAGATTTCAAAAGAGAATGTACAAGCTAATGTAGGCCATGTGAATTGATGACAAGATATGTCTAATCACTTATCTAAATGCATTTGATGGTAAAATGGCATAACAACTTAGGGATAAGGAACCTAGGACTTTAAGGGATGCTTTTAGGATTGTTATAAGTGTAAAAAATAATTTGAGGATCGTAGGGAGATTAGAAAGTAAAAGAGATCACCCTAGGTTGTTTGGTAATAAGGGAAATAGGAAGGAGGATCACAAAAGTATAGGTGGAAAAAAGCAAGAGCCTAGTGAGATAAGCCAAGTTCTAAATGCTATAAAGAGCCTAAATCTACCTCACATGAAGAATCACAAGAATCCAACTAACAATAGGATCGCTTATCAATCAAATTTCAATAGATAGAATAGGTTGCAAAATTTCCCTTACAACACCACTTGGAAAGATGGTCAACCTAATGTTCCTCCCCCTAAGAACAACAACAACAAGGTGACCCCTAATCCTCTATAAAAAAGCTCTGTAAATTTTCTAGATGATTCTGAGTTTACTGCTAAGCCTACATGGTGTTTTCTATGTCAATTACCCTATTTTGCTGAATCTTGTGTAGTAGCATTGTCATTCCTAGGAAATCAAACTGTAGTAGAAAAATTTCATGAACATGAAGAAAACAATGATGATGTAGGATGTAATATGTTTGAATCACATTATTCTAATTGTGAAGATTATGACAGAGATCTACATGACTAAAAATAGTTTTAGAATGTCATACAATAGCAAGTGTTCCCTAATGAGAGTGATGTTGAAGATAATATGTGTAATATGGTTAATGCCAAGGAAGAAGTAATATTAAGAAGACCTTCTAGAGAAGAGATTGATCAAATTACTACTAGTATGATAGCTCAAGTTCAAACTAGAAACATGGCTTAAAGAGATGGAAATGAGAAGGTATCTAGTATTTTTATAAAAGGGAACAATCCTAAAAAAGGGGAGATTGTGAAACCTAAAGAAGCCACTTCTATGAAGGTTAAACTTACTAATAAAAAGTGGGAACCAAAAAGAGGGTTAATCCTATTGATTTAGAGTTCTCAAGTGATGTTCCCAAAAAATTAGATGAGAAGGTACCGAAGATCATCACTAAACATGATAAGATTCATCAAAATGCTCTTAACATTTTGGATAAACATCATGAGAAAAAGAAAATGACTATTGATAATCCGTCTGACTCTTCTATAGATATGCATGTTGTTTTATCTCATATCACTATTAAGGTTCCTTTGTTTGAATTATTAAGGATCCCTAAACACCAAAATAAAGCCATAGAATCATTGGGAATTACTGATGTAATGGTAACACAAGATTGCAATGAAATTCATGATCCCAAGGAAGAGGACAAAGAAAAAGTAAAAGACAAAGAAGCTGAAGTAGTTGTGTCTCAGATCCCTCAAATGTTTTTGGATAGCTCTGTGAATGAATGTTTGGGAAGTGTTAAGTCATTTATTTTGAGTATCATAATGAATGGTAAAACATTAAAGAACTACATGATTGATTTTGGTGCCTCCAATACTATTATGCCTTTAGAAATAATGAAGGAATTAGGCTTGAAAGTGGACACTACTTAGGGAGGATGTTGTACTATGGATAAAAGAGAAGTGGTAGTCATAGGTACTATTAATGCCTTACCCTATAGACTGATAGCCTATCCAGAAAAAGAACTTACTATTAGTGTATTGGTTGCTGATATTCCACCTCAATATGGTATGTTATTATCTAGAAAGTGGAGTGTTTCCATCATGGGGAGTTTGTAATGTGATCTATCATTTGCTTCTTTTAACATTGATGGGAATTTGGTAAAAATAAATACAGAACCAAGGAGCATATACATGATAGAAGAAGAGATTGAGGATTATATGACAAACTTTGTGGATACAAATGTCAATGCATTCAAACCTGAGGTTCTAACTTTGGAGAAAGCCAAGCACAAATCTTAGATGGAAGTAGAAGCTCACACAAAAATAGATAAAGGTGATATATGGACCATGTTCTTTGATGGTTCTTGCATTGGAAATAATCAAGACTAGCTAAGTTACTAAGAGGGGAGGGGTAAATCAGTAACTTTAAAAACTTTAAATCAATTCAGCACTGAAAGCATTAACCAGTTATTTATTTAATTTACTATATGCATGGAAAGATAAACATTCATAACACATGAAAATAATGATTTGGTGACCCAAAAACCTTCCAATTAGAAAGTAAAACTAGGGTGGGGATGATGCCCAAAAAACTTCAATAGTATAGCATAAAGTTGGCCTATTAAGGCTTACAATGATCACTTCTAGTGATCTACCCTGTTGGGAGCAAGTAGGACTGCTAGATCCACCTTGTTAGAGGATTTACAAACATACTATAAGTATGCACTCTGTTAGGAGATTTACAAAAGACTATTAAGTCTACCCTATTAAAGGATTTATAAATTGATTCACCTGTTAGGATGAAGCAGTGGATCTGCTTACAACTATTTGATGATAAGATCCCTTTTTATACTAATCACCTGATGTGATAGATATAACTTTTCTACTCCTATGTTGACCTTGCTATATTCCTTTTACTCTATTGCTGATTCACTTTCACTATTCTCAAAATATAGCAATACCTTATTCATATGCAAACATCACTCCCTTATATATTTTCATATCCTTCCATTCTGCAAATGATATCATACATTACATATATACCTTTCCAATATTTACAATTGCAAGGTCGGCCAAAACTAAGTGAACAAAATATTACAGAGTTAGCCAGATAGTAGAAAACTCGGGTTCCTCAAGCTGACTTGGTGACCTTCTGATACACGACATCCACTACGTTACTCGGCATCATCATGCACTTGGTAGGAGTAGAGGCTCGGTTCATACTAGCCACACAGCATTGCTTGGAACTCAGTAACCATTGGTGACTTGGTAGATATAGTGTCACACAGTAGAAACTAACTTCTTTGTTTACCTTTCTTTACTCAGTAAAAATTGAGTCCTTTGTTTACCATTTTCACTCGATAAACATTGAGTCCTTCATTTACCTTTTTCACTCGGTAAACACTGATGAACTTCTCATTCACTCGGTATCCTCTAGAATGCTCAGTGAGAACTATTTGCCTACTGAACTTACAAGGTAACCACTGAATGCTCGGTATACACTGTAGACTAAGTGATGAGCTAGATAAGAATTCAGAATTGAATAAGTGTTTGCACTAATGAAAAATATATCATAATTCCAATAATCTCCCCCTTTTGCATTAGTGAAAAAAACACTTATGAGCCAAAACTTATGTGAAAAAATTGACATACTAATTCTGAGTTTTCAAAATTGATCTTTGTAAATCTATTACACATAGCTTCCTTATTTACATATATCTCCCCCATACAATATGCATAGAGTATTTACAAATATCTCTATCTCTTCTTTGGTACTCTATCTTCCCCTTTTTGACAATAATGCCAAATTAAACAATATATATTTACATAGAGACACCAAAATGGGAGATAAACTCAAAGTGTACCTTGAGAATAAGAGCCAAAGTCTTATCCCAATTCTCTTGTAAAATTTTTTAGGTGGAGAGTGCTATTTGAACTTCATCTAAAGATTCAATCATATGATCTACAACTAAATTTTTTTTGTCATGGATCAATGCTTTGGAGTAGACAATGTGTTTCTGCATTGTGTCCATGATAGGAAGGATCATATTCTAAATGTCAATCAAGCTAGATTTGATCCTTGCTTCCTCTCTCAACAATTCTGCCTACTTTTCTGACAAAAATCTGATTCTGAGATGATGGGATGAACTTGAATTGGGGTCAAGTTGTAGCATTTGGTCACTAACCTTCATATCCTCATCAATTTCATTCAATTTTTCTATGATCTCCTTGGTGTACTCGATAACATCACAAAGTTTGGTAAAAAGTGAAGTTACATTATTAGAGGAATTTTCAAGATTGGCCAAAATTGTGGACAATTCTACCTATTTTATTGCAATATGCTGAGCAATGTGCTCAAGTACCTTATTATCAATTTTCCTTTTAGCCTTTTCAATCAATTTTTCTTGACCAGAGGTGTCCTTAGTAAATTTTTTTACAACCTCTTCCAGTTGTAACAAAATGTGTTGAGATGAATCAATATCAACACCTATAGCCTCTGTAAAATGTTCTTATAACTTTCAATTATGTTATACTCTTTATCTCTCTCATTCCTCAGTTGCTTTTGCCTTGCATTCTACTCTAATAGCTAACTGACCAGTCTCATTTCATCAACTAATCCAGTATCCGGATCTATCTTTGGAATGAAAATGTCCTTATCCAAATCTATGTCCTCTTCCATTGCCTTGCTAGTAAGCATGAATTTCTTTGTTTTTTTTGCAGTGCTTACATCTTTGCCTTTAGAAACAGAAACAATGGTTGATGAGGCTGGACCGGCTGACAAAACTAGAATAGGACCAACTAAAGGAAGGCTGAGAGAAGTGCTAACTATATCAAAAATTGATGTTCCTCCCAAAACTGATGTACATGCTAGAATATTTATAATGGGAGAACTAACTAGTGCAAAAATTGGTGCTAATGTAGCTAACAAAATTGTAGTACAAATGGGCACACTTACTATACATACTACAATAGAGGTTGATACACTTAATGTACTTACTATTGTAGAGATTGTTGAGGAGGATGACTAGGAAGCTAATGATGAGGGCTGTAGCTCAGTAGATGAAGTGGTAGACACTTCCATTGATGATACCTAGAGCTATGATGTGGCAGGTGCAGATGATAAATCTAATGTAGATGCTATCAAACCTGCTAAAGCTAACTCCAACCTTGATGATGTGACAGTTTTAGGTGGAGAGTGAGGAAGGGATGCAATAACTACTACTACAATTTTCACTGGATCATCTTCCACCTTATCTTCCTCTTCAACTTCTTCCTCCATTTCTTCTTCCTTGTCCTTCATCAATTATTCTAAGTCTTCATCAGTTGCATCCATAGTTATAGAGTCATTACCTTCCTCAACCTCTTCATCATCATCTTGATTTCAACTAGATGATCAGATGGCTTATGTAGATGATAGATTCCTTTCCACACTTCTATGGCATCCTTGACTATTCATTCAATGTCTTTTATTAAAAGTAGGCAAGTGTGAAATATGATTGTCATCTTATCTTCATTTTTCTTCAATGCCTCTTTCAGCTCTGCAACTATCTCAAGGATTCCTCATATATATCCTTTACTATTTTCACAGCTACTTCCCACCTTGGTTGAATCCTTGCTAGTAGTTTCGTGGAAATTTGAGGGGCAATTTGGTTAGGCGAATATTTTCATTTACCCATTTTGGAGAGTCCTAGCTCCTCAACTTGTATTTTCTTAGCATCAGTACTGGTTTCATATCTCAATGCTTTGAAATTTGACAAGCCTAAACTTGCATCCAATTTCTTTAATCTCTCTTCAAATGTGAGAGGAGGTTTGCTGAATTCAACTTCCTTCTTTTCTTTCCTAGTTCTTCTTGTGAATATTGCAATTAACTTCTTCTTAGGTTTGGTAATGATTGCCTTACCTTTCTTCTTTGGAGGTTCTTCTTTAGATTCTTGTTCTTCTCTTTCTTCTTCTTCTCCTTCTTCTTCATCATCTTCTTTTTCCTCACCTTTTCCTTCTATTAGCATAAGAGGACTGGTTGTTATTTTCAATTTGGCTATCTTCCTCTTGCCTTTGCTTATGGCCTGAGGAAGCTTGATCTCAAGTTCAATTTTGGCCTTTGCTTCATCATAAGTTCCAAAGGCAAGGATTCTAGGAATAGTTGGTTCATTCACCAATGCCTCAATGATGTGTCTTGCTTCATCAATATTTAATTCATAAGTCAATAGTTTTACCCATGCCACTCAGGGTATGACTGCCTATATGTACACTTTATCATAGTCAACCATGAAACATATATCATCTTTATAATCCTCAACAAGCTTAGGAGGAATTATAAACCTGTTATTCATCCTTTCCTTGAAGTCTTCAAAATAGTTATCCATGACTTTGTCAAAATTTTCACCCATTTCTGCTATAAACTCATTAATCTAATATAGAATTGGAACATCTTTTCTCCACACTATAGATCCTTTGGATGAAAAAAACTTTTGTACATAAAAGAAAAAGAAAATTAACAATGAGCCAAATTTACAAGGGTTATTCTTTGAAGTCCTAATACTTTCCATATTCTTGTTTAATTGTTTCAACAGTAAGTTTGCTAAGTCATATTCTAGATTTTTCTTTACTATTTTAAACACTAAATCCATAGCCTCACATGGTACACTATTCAATCTATTATAACTGTATAGTTTATATGCAATTACATTAATGCCAAACATGAGTTCCATGTTAGATAAATTGTTAAGCTTTAGTCCTCTTCCCTCTCATTCTGCTAGGGTTTTCTCTGCAACTCATCCCAACCTAGGGTTTTAGTGGTTTTGGCTTTGCTGAGCATAGGAAAACCCATGATTTTATGTATCATCTTCTTGGTTATCAATACAGGTTGCTCCAACCACTACTAACCATTGTGTACATGGCTCAGAACATATGTCACCCATTTAATTTGGAAATTCCTTGGTAGGTGCAAAATGTGGGTCAAGCCTTTTTCTTCTAAGTACTTCTGCTCAAGTTTTAGGGCTCCATCAACACATAATTGTCCTAGGGCATTGTTCATATCTAATGTACCAATTTCTTGAATAGTGCATTTTAAATGAGTGTGAATATCATTAATAAGAAGTACCTTAGGTGGAATTTTTGATTGAGCTCCATTTGGGTCAAGTGATTCAGCAATTGCGGGCACTAGTTTGAATTTTGGGGCTTTCCATTCGACTCCTTTCACAAGCATTTTAGAACCCCTCTTTGCCTTGTTGCTACTGGTGCTTTTGGATGCCATTGCTGCTTAGTGGATGATAAATTCTTCAAACAAATTCTTTGCAAGAAATTTTCTTCAAATCACTTGGAATCAGTGGCGTGCAACTAGAAATCTCTTAGCTCTAAGTATTCTAAAGTCATGGTGAAAAATGAAATCGAATTCTACCCTTTTGATAGAAATACTATCATTAATGCTCGGTACAAAGGTAGCTGAGATGACATAGTGCTTGCTAGTCTATCATTGATTTACTCAGTAAAACCTTGCAACTTGGTGGTCAAACAAAATCTTTGATACGCCCGACCTAGCTTGATAAGGTCTTCAGCCAACCTTGCTCAGTAGATGCAACACGATGAATGATAACTTTTCTTTGATCCTTGTATCTAAAATACTGATTTGATCAATTGCACTCTTTCACTCTAGAACTTCTTAAGATATGGCTAGAAGATGTAATTCTTGATTCTTCTTAAATATAATTGTAAATGGTGGAGTCACCCACTTCTTGAGTGACATGACCATCATTTGAACTGTCTTCCTCGGTAGATTTAAGAATCCACTGTTGTCTCATCTGCTTCCAAATGTTATCAGCTTTTTCTTTCTTTTCATCTTCAATTCTTCCAATATTCATACAATTCTTGGCTATATAGGGAAGTTTAGTACATGTATAACATCTTATGGTTGTATCCTTCTTCCTTAGGTGATGTCTTGCACAGTTTATCCCAATGCATCCATATTCTCCACAATAGTGACATCTGCACCAAGTATTGTAGTCCCAACCAAATATTGCTTTGACAATTTTTTCTGTTGGATTGAATATTTTTGATTTGCATTCAGATGTCTTGTGACCTTGTTTCTTGCATTTGTGACATTTGCCTTCAATTTTTGATTTTTCTTTGCATTCATTAGCTTTGTGACCATGCTGATTGCAGTTGAAGCATTTACCATTGAATTTTTCCTTTCCATTACTCCAACATTTGTTTGATGTGTGACCTATCTTGCCATAGTGATTTCAAGTGGGTCTTTGATTCCTTTGGGCACCTTGTTTGGAGGTTTCACCTTCTTCCTTATAACCAAGTCCAAATTTACCTTTCTGTCTATGAAGATTCTGCTCGCTTAGTTGATTTAATTGAGTCATGTTTGTTTGAGATATCATCATTCTTTCATTGATTTTCCTTTCAGTGATCAAGTCATTTTCCAAACTTTCATTGGCTTGTCTTTTAGATCTCAGATCACTTTGTAAGCTTGCATTGATTTGTCTTTTAGTGATTAAATCATTTCTCAAACTTTCATTCTCAGATCTTAGATTCATAATTTCTTTATTTGCATTAGATAGTTGACCTACAAGATCTTCATGCTGAAGGGATTGATTATATCTTGCCTCTAAGTCTTCATTTTCCTTGTTTCTCTATTCCAAAACTTCACATAGCTTGATTGATTGGATTTCTTGTTCTCTTTTAATCTTTCTTATTTCTTCCTGTAGAGAACCATTCTTTGCTATGAATTCCTTGATTGCTTCATTAGCTTCATTTGAACTACTTGATGGTAAAAGGTCTTTAATCTTTTCTTCAACATACTAATGATCATTCATTTGTCTTACAAGTTCCTTCCTTCTCTTTAGAGATTAAGAAAGATGCTCCTTTGCTTCTTTCAGTTGAGTCATGGCCATTTCCAGATCTAGCTTTTCATTTTCAATAGATTTGTCAAGTTTGAATATCTCCATTGTCCTTGATCTTTGCTCAAGCTGACAAGCTTTGTCCTAAGAACCAAAATGCTCTGATACCAATTTTTGAAAATAATCAAGACTAGCTAAGTTACTAAGAGGGGAGGGGTGAATCAATAACTTTAAAAACTTTAAATCAATTTAGCACTGAAAGCATTAACCATTTATTTATTTAATTTACTGTATGCATGAAAAGATAAACATTCATAACACATAAACACAATGATTTGGTGACCCAAAAACCTTCCAATTAGAAAGTAAAATTGGGGTGGGGATGATGCCCACAAAACTTCAATACTGTAGCATAAAGTTAGCCTGTTAAGGCTTACAATGATCACTTCTGGTGATCTACCCTATTAGGAGCAAGTAGGACTGCTAGATCCACCTTGTTAGAGGATTTACAAACATATAGTAAAGTATACACTCTGTTAGGAGCTTTACAAAAAGACTATTAAGTCTACCCTGTTAAAGGATTAATAAACTAATTCACCTATTAGGATGAAGCTGGGGATCTACTTACAACTATTTGCTGATAAGATCCCTTTTTGCATTGATCACCTGATGTGATAGATATAAGTTTTTTGCTCCTATGTTGACCTTGTTTTATTCCTTTTACTTTATTGTTGATTCACTTTCACTATTCTCAAAATATAGCAATACCTTCTTCATATGCGAACATTACTCCCTTATATATTTTCATATCCTTCCATTCTGCAAATGATATCATACATTACATATATACCATTCCAATATTTACAATTGCAAGGTCAACCAAAACTAAGTGAACAAAATATTACAGAGTCGGCCAAATAGTAGAAAACTCGAGTTCCTCAAGCTGACTTGGTGACCTTCTGATATATGGCATCCACTATGTTACTCAGCATCATCATGCACTTGGTAGGAGTAGAGGCTCAATTCATACTAGCTACACAATATTGCTTGGAACTTGGTAACCATTGGTGACTCGGTAGATATAGTGTCACACGGTAGAAACTAACTTCTTTGTTTACCTTTCTTTACTCAGTTAACACTGAGTCTTTCGTTTACCTTTTTCACTCGGTAAACATTGAGTCCTTCATTTATCTTTTTCACTCCATAAACACTGCTGAACATCTCATTCACTTGGTATCCTCTAGAATGCTCGGTGAGAACTATTTACTTGCTGAACTTACAAGGTAACCACTGAATGCTCAGTATACACTGTAGACTAAGTGATGAGCTAGATAAGCATTGAGAATTGAATAAGTGTTTGCACTAATGAAAAATATATCATAATTCCAATAGCTTGTTGCAAAGATGGAGCAAGTCAGGTATTTTTATGATTTCTCCTACTGGGGTAACATATAAATTTTCTTTTACATTGAGTTTCCCTTGTACTAACAGCATAGCATGGGTTAAAGTGTTTACATGTTGTAGGAGATTCTGAATTGGTTGTATCCCAATTAAGAAATTCTTATGTGTCAAAGAATAAAATTTTAAAACAATATAGAAATGTTGTATGGGACATGATTGAATGTTTTGATGCATTTGGGATAGTTTGGATGGATGGAACTAATAATAAGATGGCAGATTTGCTAGCAAACATAGCAATAAAAACTAATGACATTACATTTGCTAGTATATCTAAACCCGATACTCAAATTAGGCCCTCTATTCCTAATAATGCCCAAAATTGGCAAGTATTTGATGATGATAAAGATATTTTGAGATTTTTGACTTGTGAAAATATTTTGTCAAGGTAGGAGATTAATTATGTAGCTTATGTAGAAAATATAAATGGAAAAGATGTTGTTTTTGGGCAAGAAGTTCTACAATTAAAGACAAATAGAATCCCAAAAGGTTTAGCTATTTTAGAAATTGTTTTGACAACCAAGATAGATTCCAAATGGATACTAGTGAGTATAATGCTAAAGACTTGGAAGAGTTAAATTTAGGAATTTTAGAAGCACCTCAGAAAGTATATATTGGCAAGAAGTTATCTCCTTAAATAAGGCAATGTTTAATAGATCTATTAAGGAAATATAGGCATGTGTTTGCATGGTCATATGATGACCTAAAGGCTTATAAAGAGGATCTTTTTCAGCATGAAATCCCTTTGAAGCCAAATGCTAAGCTTTTTAGACAAAAATAAAGGCCAATAAATCCAACCTTGGCTCCCAAAATTCAAGAAGAATTGATCAAGTTAAGAGATGCAGGGATCATAAAGCCTATTAGACATTCCTCTTGGGTATCTAATTTAGTTCTAGTAAGGAAGAAAAATGGAGATATAAGGTTGTGTGTTGATTTTAGGAATCTTAATATATCTTCATTAAAAGATAATTATGGTCTACCAAACATGGAGTCTATGTTACAAAAGGTCA
This sequence comes from Cupressus sempervirens, assembly GCA_028749045.1. Taxonomy (NCBI): domain Eukaryota; kingdom Viridiplantae; phylum Streptophyta; class Pinopsida; order Cupressales; family Cupressaceae; genus Cupressus; species Cupressus sempervirens. The sequence goes on along the minus strand of CM053789.1, from coordinate 641,147,225 downwards.
CTGGTTCAGAACTTATGTCTATGATGGATGGATTTTTAGGTTATAATCAAGTGGTTGTTAAGGAATCAGAACAACCTAAGACTACTTTCACCAATCCATGGGGTACTTATGTATTTTAGGATGTCTTTGGGCTTACTAATGCTAGGGCCACTTTTCAACATGTAATAGATGTATCTTTTGCTGATATTATTGATAAGTTTTTGGTTGTATATTAGGATGATTTGACTACTTACTCTAAGCATGAGAATGATCATTACATGCATTTAGAAAAGGTATTTATCAGAGCCCTTAAGTATGGTATCTCTTTAAACTGTAGGAAGTGCAATTTTGGTGTTATTGAGGGAAAGTTGTTAGGACATTTAGTTGGCAAGCATGGAGTGATGATTGACCTTGAAAGGGTAGAAGCAATAGAAAAAATCCAAAAGACCAAGAGTGTTAAGGGAATTCAATTTTTTTTGGATAGATCAACTTTCTTAGAAGATTTGTTACTAATTTTGTAGAAATTAGTAGGCCTATGCCAAGGATTCTAAAGAAAGGGTCTGAGATAAAATGGGATGGTGAGCCTAGCACTGCATTCCACAAGATTAAACAAGCTATTAAAGATGCCCCTATAGAGCATCAAATTATGATAAGCCAATGCATATATTTTCTTAGCCTCATTTTACACTATTGCTGCAATACTATTACAAAAAAATGGAGAAGGTTATGAATAGCCCATCACATTTTTTAGCAAATCATTGCAAGCAATAGAACTTAAAAATGATATAACTGAGAAATAGGCATATGCACTGGTGAAAGGGGTGAAGGCTTTCAAATGTTACTTAATGGGAGCAACTATTATTTCATTTGTTCCTACTGCTATTGTAAAAGACATTTTTTCACAAAAAGAGGTATCTAGTAGAAGATGTAGATGGATTAACTTGATACAAGAATTTAACATTGATATTCAGATCACTAAACTAGTTAGGGTTCAAGGATTGGCTAAATTGATGATAGAAGCAAATTTAAAAGAAAATCAAATCAATCAACTTGATAATAGTTGCAAAGATAATCTGTGTGATATGGATACCTCTGATTGGTATAGAGATGTGATCTATTACTTGCAAAACATGAAATCTCCATCAAGATTAATAGACAACCAAAAAAGATCTTTGAAGTTGTTGGACATAAGGTATGTCATAGTGCAAGGGAAATTATGGTGGAGAAATATGGAAGGGTCCTTTTGAAGTGTGTAGATGAAATTGAGTCTAAAAAGATCTTAAAAGATATGCATGAAGGTGTATGTGGTGGTCATTATATGACAAAAACTACTACTCATAAAGTTCTGAGGGCTGGTTTTTGGTGGCCAACACTTTTTAGAGATGCTCATAAGTTTGTGAAAATATGTGATACTTGCCAAAGGTTTACTGAAAAGTCAAAAATTTCTAGGAATTTACCATTAAGACCTATTGAAGTGTAGGCACGTTTTCAACAATGGGGAATTGATTTCATAGCTAAGATATCAAAAAATTCCAATGGTGGATATTCTTGGATCCTAGTATCTACTGATTACTTCACTAAGTGGGTTGAAGCAATCCCTACTAAGAGTTCAACAAGTAAAGTAGTTACTAATTTCATTCTAAATAAAATTGTGACCAAGTTTGTATGCCCATAGAAGATTGTAACTAATAATGCTATGTGTTTCAGACCTAAAGAATATAAGAAGTTTTGTAATAATCACTTACTTTGTTTGACATCTCTTTCTCTCTCATCCTAATGATGGATCACGTAGTGTGATTTGAAACATCGATGGTAAAAATCTCCACATTAATTTACATAACTATGATGGATTGTGGAAATCTGAACGCATTAAAATATGGCATTATAGAATACACATCCTCACCTTATCATCCTCGAAAAACGGTTAGGCAGAATCAAGCAACAAAAGTATATTAAAGATTATCAAAAGAATCTTAAGAGAAAACAAGAAGGCATGGGTTTCAAAACTGACATTAGCTTTGTGGGTTGATAGGGTTACTATTAAAAAAGCTATTGGATGTGCCCCATTTGATTTGGTTTATGGAATACAAGCTAGACTTCCATAGAATAACCTAAAGGAAATGTATAAAAAATTTCAACTTTATGAAGACTAAGTTACAATCACAAATGAAGAACTTATATAAAAAAAGAGCCATTGAGAGGAAATTTGAAATAGGTGATATGGTATTAATGTGGAATGCTAGAGTAGAAGATAAAGGAAAGCATGGTAAATTTGATCCTATCTGGGTTGGGCCATACAACATTTTTGATATAAATGGTGAAGACTCATATTTTTTGAAGGATTTAACTCGAGATATTCTTGAATTGTCAGTTCATGGACAATTCTTAAAGAGGTACTTCTCCTAAAAGTTTCTACATTCCATGAATAGTAGTTTTAGGATTCCTTGTGTTCTTACACCTTTTGTATATTTTGTAAATCCCTGTAAATGTCTCTGTACAATCTGGTTCCCTACCTTTGTTGTTTTGTTTTTATTCTCTCTAAAGAAGTTGTCATAGTTGTGTTAGGTGTGTGGTCTGCTCTTCAATAGATTCTAATTTCCTACATAGATTCAAGTAGTCTATCATCCCCAAACAGAGCCATTGTTGGTCTGGTTTTTCATAGTGCAGAGAAGTTATAAAATTTTGGTGAAATGATCATTTATGTCATTATATCCTATAGATTAGGGTTTATTTCTTTAATTTTTCAAATTTCATATTACCCTATTCATGACCTAGTTTCTATGTGGCTTTAATTTTATTAAATTCCTAAGGTTTTTCATCAACATAGTCATTAAAATGCCCTAAGTCTATTGAAACCCTATGTTATTTTTCAAATTTTGAAAGGGTTTGCAAAGTGCCTAAGTTCCTCCTTTTATAGTCTTATGGTGTTAGGGTTTCCCATAAGATAAAAATGCTTTCTTGCTCATGTTTCCATGGCCACACTTCACCAAGTAGTGTAAGGGCATAAAGGAATTCATGTCTCGTAGGGATATGGTTGTGCATTCCATAATAGCAGAGTGGTGCACTTTGGGGTCCTCGAGTCATATGAATGGTCATCGGATAGAGAGGTGTATAGGGTTTTTTATGCTTTGAAGATAGTCTTACATTTCCATGGTGATGAGTCAAGTGGAAGAGTGAAAGGACTACATCAAAGTATTTTTAGTCATACGTTCTTCTGATTAAGCATATGAGAGTAACAAGTTTAAAAGTGACCATGTCAGATGGCTTTACTGGAATATGAGTAAAGTGTTGAGAGGGTGGGCAGAAAGGTCTTGTGGTTTGACCTATGCACTTACATTACATTGAAAAGCATAAAGGTATAATGTCTTGGGATGGGGTAAAGGATGGCTCATGAGAAACATAAAGTTGTTTTATAGTTCTACATGTAAGAGGGACTTGAAAGAATGAAGTAAATTTTAATTTTGTTTACATGCCTTCGCTGCTTTGACTAGCGGGTAACTATAAAGCAATTTTATAAAGAGGAGCATGTTGTGTGGGACCTGTTGAGTTGTCAAAGGGGCCCCAATGAGAACAAATCAAATGGTGAAATGTCATACATGTTGAATGGGCCCAACCTGCATGGAAAATGACTTAATTTTTTCATTTTGCATGTGTCTAAAATCAATGATGATGTTATTTTTTAAAATTTTCCTAAGATCTACTCTAGGTCATTGATAAATAAAAGGAAAGAATTATTATTATTCATTTATGCTTTACCTTGATACAAGAAAAGTGAAATGTAAGAACGAGATGCAAATTATAAAAGCTTTTTGATGTTACAAGTATGAGGTAACCTGAAGTGGCATAAAGGAGAATAAAGTAGCAGTAAAAAGAATTATGATGCCATGGGTAAAGCCCTAAACCTATGAATGGAGGATGGACATGTAAAGTATTATGATTCTTTGAATGTTGAAATAAGTGTAATAACATAAAGAAGGTTTTTAGAGGCTCCAGTGGTATGTGTGTGTATGAACATAAAGGGTAAAGTGAAAGTTGTAACAATGGCTTTATGCTAGTATGAGGAAGGTGTTGAGGCATAAGCACATAAGGATCTGATAAGAAGGTTTGAGATTCTAAAGTATAAAGGGCTGCATAAGAACATAAAAGGAATTTCAATGCAATGCTTAAGAAACCCTAGTGCTTCTACACTTGGAGCACTCTAAAGTATCATCAGACAGATGTAAAGGCTTGCTAAGTGTATCTCCATGGTTACAAAGATCAAAGGGTTTTGACTCAGCATGTAAATGGAGGACCAAAATTGGAAAAGGGAGTGGCTGAGGTGTCATGCCAAGCAAGAAAAAAGGATAAATTCACCATGGCCAAGTAAAATAAAACACTATAAAGCACACCAAGATTGAATTACATGGTTGATATTCTTTTCTAACACCCTATAGGAATGGTTTTAAACCTCATACATGCAAAATTTACTAATTAAGTCGATAGATCGCATGACTAAACCATAAATATTTGATTGAATGTCATAATATTTTTAATTTTGAAGAGCTTGTGTTTCTGTTCTGAAATTCAAAAGTGTCCATAGCTTTTTCATTTCTGTGTTACTATGCAAGAGTTTGAAATATAATTTGCAGAGAAAATGGTTGACAAGGAAGTCGAAGAGGTTCTTGTGAAAGAAGTAGAGGTTCAACATGAGGGTGATGATGTTGTAGAGGTTATAGCTGAAGGAAAGAGGAAGAAGGTTGCTATAAAAATAGAGAAGTCAAGGGTTGGGAAGCCAAATAAGCATGTAAAGGATTGGCTAAAAATTGCTCCACGATCATCCAATGCCATTTTGGCAAATGATCATATTTTCAAAGACCCTTACTTTCTAGTCAAAAATGCAAAATGGCATGGGATTGATAATTTTAATCTATTTTTCTATTTCTATCAGAACATAACAGAAAACATATCAGTCTACAACCAATAGAATAGGAACATTGCAAAGTTAATATTCCCAGAGGTATTTTTTGATGTTGACTTGTTAAAGGCACTAATAAATTCTTACAATCCAGTCACTAGGACATTCCAAAGGCATATCATAAGTTTTTTGTTCACACTGGACAACACTTCTTTCATAGAAGATTTTGGATTAGAAGGACAAATAGATGTGCCTATTGACACTGAGGACTTGCAAGGGAAGTTTGGGAGGAATAAAACTTATTTTACAAAAAATGTGATGCTACCCCACATCCCTTACAATGTAAAAAAGAAAAAGCTAATTCCAAAGAAGGTAGGGGATCATTTTCCCTTGAGCAAGTTCAAGAATTACTTCAAGAATAATGTATATGGACTACGCAAAGTTTTGGGAAGTGATGGTGCAGAGGACTGTGTATATGGTTCATTATTTATGATGGCACGTGACATACAAGACCCCTTCCACAATAAAGAAAATGATTGTGTGGCATTCATCATGGATAGCATGCACAATCAAATTGTTAATGAAAAGAAAGGAGAGATGGAAGATTTCAAATTTCATCATTACTCATTGATGATGCACTTGATCTTGTATTACAAAATTGATTACATTATCTAGGACTTCATCGATCAAACTTCTAGTGAATTTGGTGAAATACCTGTGTAACTATGGACTTGCATTTGGGATAAAAACTTTCATTATTCAAATGCACTTGTGCTTTTCAATTTGTTTAGTTCTATGATTATGAGAATGGTGGACCATACATTCTTTATGGCCCCAAATGTTTTTAGAACTTTTCTTAGACCATCCTTTTTGGATGAGAAAACTAAATTAGATCATAACTAGGGGGACATACTTTTGTTTAAGGAGTGTACATTGATGAGAGTATATGCATGCTCATAGCCTCCTCACATATTGCCCAAATATTTACCCCTAGGTTAGCTATTATTGAATTCTTTTGCCAATTTTTATTAATGAACAAAGAGATGATCCCTCTTTCTCTACACAAACCCACATTTGTTTGTAGATGTTTCAAGGTAGGAGATTTTGAAATGGGGAAGAATGCATATGAAGAGTTGATTGAATACCTAGGTCAGTATATGCTAGTGGACCTTATAGGATGTATGACCCAAAGAACTACATCACAAATGAGGTTAAAGCCATCAGGGGTTACATTCTACCTCCTAGCAAGCCAATCCCTATAGAAGATTTGATTGCTAACGTAGTAGCAATAGGGGAGGCTAATGAGATATTAGGAAAATATGGTGAAATAAGGAAGGTGGAGGAGGCCTTAAAAAGGATCAACCTTTAATTCAAAGGTTTCTATATAGAAATTCCATACTTTGGTAACTTGAGAAAGATGGTAGAAAACTTTGATTATATCATGTCTCAAATGCCAAATGATCCAGAGGGAGAGAAGGCCCCTATGAAAATAGAATCCCCTGAGCCAGATGTGCAATTAAAGGTTGATGTTGAGGAGGAGCAGCCATCATCATCAACTTGGGTGCCAAAAGGAAACAAGAGACAAAATACAATGTACATCCCAGAGAGGGTGGTGAGTAGGGCTCTATAAGTAATTCTAGGAAATGACCAATATTTTTCTGACATCAAGCAAAATTACTTGCATCAAAGGGAAATAAAGGTAGTAAAAGCCTCTAGTGATCTACAAATTGCATTTTCTAAGTTGGATTATAGACTCATCCAATTTGAAAAATTCATGGCGGATGATGATTTCTTTGAATCATTAGAATTTAAAAGTTTTTTGTATAAAATAAAGCAAAATGAGCTTATGTTGAGCCTCATGCTATGAGAGGATCCTGAGTAAAACAAAGAATTGGTTGATTGAATTACTGGCTTATGATCTAGATAGTGAGACATTGACCCCTGTAGAAGCCAAAGTATTGATGCATAGGAGTGGTATGATTCTAATACCAAATTGGGACATTGAGAGAGCTTTTCTTCTTTATCAAATAAGGAGACAAGATAAAACAATTAACTATGAAGCTAGTAGTAGTCAAGGACTCAAGAGGGGGTCAGGATTCAATATAGACACAAAGACCCTAATAGTGTGGAGTATTGCCCCTGACTCCAAAAATCCAAAAATAATGGAAATATAGGAGACTACACATGGCAACATGATTGTGTGGACACTAGACCATACACTGGAAAAGAGATCTCTAGCCTAGTCAAACACTTTGCACTCATGAATGAGGTAAAGGTAGATCAAATTGAGGGATTGCTAGTTGTTACATATAATGAATTTTTAGATGTTACAAAAATGTATGAGGAAGAGCTCAGATGAGCTATGTCCAAAAGCAAAGTATAGAGGAATTGGAAGGGAGAATTCAAAGCCTAGAAGTAGAAGTGGCATCCCTAAAAGACCAACTCAAGACTGTAGTGGAGGTAGAACATGCACCTAGACATGTGGAATAGGTAAGGCACACTACGGAAACAGAAGCCCAAATAGAAGATATATAAGGGTGATAGTGCTAGTGTATGTTGTTAATGTAGAAAAAGAGGTCCCCCAATCTAACAATGCAACAAAGAAGAGTGTTATGATGAATGTGCTAAGTCACAGGATAAGAATCTTGAAGAGAATCTCTCAAGATACATATAATGCATTCATCAATCTGCAATCTGTAAAATAGATGTGTAAATAAGCAATGGGGTGGCTTGATCAAATTTTCTGACAATGGGGACCTTATATGAAAACTTTGATTGATTAATACCATTGCTAGCCAAGAAGCCAGACCTTCCTAATAAGTTATTGTTGTTAAGGAGGGCATGGACAAAGTAAAGGATCTACTATAGTTCTTCACAGGAAAAGTAGCAACAATTCAAAACAAGATGAAAGTGCTTACCAATGGTTTTTATTCTTTAATTCTTTCTATCCTTGATTCTGACAACCAAGTAAAGGATTTAAATGAATGGTCTAATTGTTTTGACCATATTGTAGGCTTTCCACAGGTGGCATCCATTTTTTGAGGTGATATTGATGAGTATGATTTTAATGAACTTATTGATACTCTATTCAAAATTGAAACTAAGATGAATAGATGTATCACAGGAGGGAAAGTGATTAACAATGCTAGGTGGTAGAATTCATAAGCTAATGCAGGCCATGTGAATTGATGACAAGGTATGTCTAATCATTTATCTAAATGGATTTTATGGTTAAATGGCATACCAACTTAGGGATAAGGAACATAGGAGTTTAAGGGATGCTTTCAGGATTGCTATAAATCTAGAAAATAATTTGAGGATCTCAAGGAGATTAGAAAGTAAAAGAGATGACCCTAGGTTATTTGGTAATAAGGGAAATAGGAAGGAGGATCACAAAAGTATAGGTGGAAAAAAGAAAGAGCCTAGTTAGATAAGCCAAGTTCTAAATGCTATAAAGAGCCTAAATCTGTTTGAAATGAAGAATGACAAGAATCCCACTAACAATATGATCTATTATCAATCAAATTTCAATAGACAGAATAGGTTGCAAAATTTCCCTTACAATACCACTTGGAAAGATGGTCAACCTAATGTTCCTCCCCTAAGAACAACAACAACAAGGTGACCCCTAATCCTTTATCAAAAATCTTTATAAATTTGGTAGATGATCTTGTGTTTACTGTTGAGCCTACATGGTGCTCTATATGTCAATTACACCATTCTCTTGAATCTTCTGCAGTAGCATTTTCATTCCCAAGAAATCAAACTGTAGAAGAAAAATGTCATGAACATGAAGAAAACAATGTTGATGTTGGATGTAATATGTTTGAATCAGATTATTCTAGCTGTGAAGATTATGATAGAGATGTACATGACCAAAGACAGTTTTAGAATGTCATACAATAGCAATTATTGTCTAATGATAGTGATGTTGAAGATAATGTGTGTAATATGGTAAATGCCAAGGAAGAAGTAACATTAAGAAGACTTTCTAGAGAAGAGATTGATCAAATTACTACTAGTATGATATCTCAAGTTCAATCTAGAAACATGGCTTAGAGAGATGGAAATGACAAGGTATCTAGTATCTTTATAAAAGGGAATAGTCCTAAAAAGGGGTAGATTGTGAAACCTAAAGAAGCCCTTGATGTGAAGGTTAAACTTATCAATAAAATGTTGGAACCAAAAAGGGCAAGTAACCCTATGGATTTAGAGTTCTCAAGTGATGTTCCCAAAAAACTAGATGAGAAGGTACCAAAGATCATCACTAAACATGATAAGATTCATCAAAATGTTTTAAACATTTTGGATAAACATCATGAGAAAAAGAACATGACTATTGATAATCCTTCTGACTCTTCTATAGATATGCTTGCTATTTTATTTTAGATCATTGTTAAAGTTCCTTTGTCTAAATTATTAAGGATCCCTTAATACCAAAATAAAGCCATAGCATGGTTGGGAAATATTGATGTAAGGGTAAGACAAGATTGCAATGAAATTCATGATCCTAAGGAAGAGGACAAAGAAAAAGTAAAAGACAAAGAAGTTGAAGTAGTTGTGTCTCAGATCCCTCAAATTTTTTTGGATACCTCTCTCAATGAATGTTTGGGAAGTGTTGAGCCATTTCTTTTGAGTATCCTAGTGAATGATAAAACATTAAAGAACTGCATGATTGATTCTGGTGCTTCCAATATTGTTATGCCTTTGAAAATCAAGGAATTAGGCTTAAAAGTGGATACTACTTAGGGAAGAAGTTGTTCTATGGATAAAAGAGAAGTGGTAGTCATAGGTACTATTAATGCCTTACCATATAGACAAATAGCTTGTCCAGAATAAGAACTTACTATAAGTGTATTGATTGTTGATATTCCACCTCAATATGGTATTTTATTATCTATAAAGTGGAGTGCTTCCATGAGAGGGAGTTTGCAATGTGATCTATCATTTTCTACTTTTAACATTGATGGGAATTTGGTAAAAATAAATAGAGAATCGAAGAGCATATACATCGTAGAAGAAGAGATTGAGGATGATATGAAAAACTTTGTGGATACAAATGTCAATGCATTTAGAGCTAAGGTTCTGACTTTGAAGAAAGGAAAGCACAAATCTTAGATGGAAGTAGAAGCTCACACAAAAATAGATAAAGGTGATTTATGGACCATGTTCTTTGATGGTGCTTGTTGCAAAGATGGAGTAGGTTTAGGTATTTTGTTGATTTCTCCTGCTAGGGTAAAATATAAATTTTATTTTACATTGAGTTTCTCTTGTACTAACAACATAGTAGAATATGAGGCTTTGCTATTAGGACTTAGACTAGCTCATAAGCATGGGATAAAGTGTTTACATGTTGTAGGAAATTTTGAATTGGTTGTATTCCATGTAATAAATGCTTGTGTGTCAAAGAATAAAAGTCTAAAAAAATACAAAAATGTTGTATGGGACATGATTGAATGTTTTGATGCATTTGGGATAGTTTGGAAGGATAGAACTAACAATAAGATGGTATATTTTCTAGCAAACATAGCAATAAAACCCGATGACATTACATTTGCTGGTATATCTAATGTTGAGACTCAAATTAGGCCCTCTATTCCTAATTGTTAGGAATAAGGTGTCTCAACCTTATATAATTCCTATTCTTATTATTTGTTTTGTAAAATGTATTTCTTGCAAATAATGTTGATGTGTCGACATCTTGAATTGTGTGTAAGGAGATCATGACTAAAACGGTTATGACGGATTCCTATGACACGTAAGAGCTATGTTAGGAAGATTCAATGACAGGTGAAGACATGTGGAAATTAAGATATTTGAGTACTGTTCACCCTATTTTCTCAAAGAATGGTAAAACCCTAATACGATTTACCTTTGGGAGTAGCCCTAAAGTGAAGCGCATGTTATAAGAAATTTTAGGGTTGCAAAGAGATGTGATGTGAAACGGGTGTATTGTTGGTATTGCGAGTAGCTACTGGAGTCTTCTGTTGTTGATGTTGAACTTGTATTACAAGTGTATTATAACCTCGTGTTGAAGATAATACATTGTGTAGGTTCTGAAGGGGTGGGGTTGTTTTACTAGAAGGTTTTTTCCCACCGGAAAATCCTTGTGTTATGTGTTCCTTTCTCTGTCTATTTTTTGTATGCATGTTTGGCTGCAATATTGTTGTTTACATGATATTGAATCTGTAAGTGTAAAAGATTTTAATAGGATTTGCATCATACTTTCCTTATGAGATTAGTGTAGGAAGCTATTTTCGCACTTGAGTTTCCTTACAAGTGGTATCAGAGCTTGATCAACTTTTGATACTAGTTGTTGGGTAGGGTTTTTTGAGCTAATCTCAAGTTGAGTGGGAGTCTTGTGTAGAGCATCCTGAATCTTATTTGCAGATTGAGACGGTGAGTTCATCATATGGAAGAATGGAGGTGGAGAAATTGAATGTCACTAATTTCGAGTTGTGGAAACTCAAGATGGAAGACATGTTGGAAGATCGTGACCTATGGGAAGCAACTACAAGTGCTGCAAGACCAACAACTATAGCTCAAGAAGATTGGGATATCAAAGACCATAAAGCTAAGGGTCTCATAAGACTCTGTTTAACCGATGCAATCCTTCTGAATGTTCTAGATGAGAAAACTACATATAGTTTGTGGGAGAGACTTGGGGCTGTGTATTAGGCCAAATCTTTGGTGAAAAAGTTGTTCCTGAGGAAGAAGTTTATTCTCTACGAATGGAGGTAGGTGGATCCTTAACGGATCATTTAAATGCATTTAATTTGTTGGCTGCATAGTTCACATTAGCAGGTGTCAAGTTAGAGGAAGAGGATTGTTGCTACACACTTTTGTGTTCTTTACCAGATTCATGGGACCATCTAACTTTCCAAGAAGCAATTCTACTCTGAATATGTTGAATAATCGAAGACCAATACAAAGATTTATTTGAACCCATGAAGAAAGGAATACCCAAATATACTAAGGAAAGAAACAAGTAAAGTAGTTATTAATTTCATTCTAAATAATATTGTGACTAGGTTTAGATGCCCACAAAATATTATAATTGATATTGCTATGTGTTTCAGATCTGAGGAATACAAGAAGTTTTGTAACAAATATGGCATTACAGAATACACATCCTTACCTTGTCATCCTCAAGGTAATGGTTAGGTAGAATCAAGCAACAAAAGTATATTAAATATTATCAAAAGAATCTTAAGAGAAAAAAAGAAGGCATGGGTTTCAAAACTTCCATTAACTTTATGGGCTGATAGGGTTACTATAAAGAAAACCATTGGATGTGCCCCATTTAATTTGGTTTATGTAATACAAGCTTGCTAAGTGTATCTCTAGGGTTACAAAGATTAAAGGGTTTTGACTTATCATGTAAATGGAGGACCAAAATTAGAAAATGGAGTGGCTAAGGTGCCATACCAAGTAAGAAGAAAGGACAAATTCACCATGGCCAAGTAAAATAAAAAACTAAAAAGTACACCAAGATTGAATTACATGGTTCACATACTTTCCTAACACCCTATAGGAATGGTTTTTAAGGTCGTGCATGCAAAATTTATTAAAAAATTTGGTAGATCGCATGATTAATCCATAAAGATTTGATTGAATGTCAAAATATTTATCATTTTGAATAGCTTGTGTTTATGTTCTAAAATTAAAAAGTGTTCATAGCTTTGTGATTTCCACGTTACTGTGCAAGAGTTCAAAATATAATTTGCAGAGAAAATGGCTGACAGGGAAGTTGAAGAGGTTCCTACAAAAGAATTAGAGGTGTAAGATGAGGGTAATGATGTTGTATAGGTTACAACTGAAGGAAAAATTAAGAAAGGTGTTGTAAAAATAGAGAAGTTGAGGGTTAGGAAGCCAAATAAGCATGCAGAGGATTGGCTAAAAAATTTTCTTGGGTCATCCAATGCCATTTTAGTTAATGACCATATTTTCAAAGACCCTTAATTTCTAGTCAGGGATTCAAAATGTCCTAGGATTGATGGTTTTAATTTGGTTTTGTATTACTATCAGAATAGAATAGAAAACATACTAGTCTGCAACCCATGGAACAAGAACATGGGAAAATTAATATTCCCAGAGGTATTTGTTGTTGTGGACTTTTTAAAGGCACTAATAAATTCTTACAATCCAATCACTAGCACATTCCAAAGACATAACGAGATTTTTTTGTTCACACTAGACAAAACTTCTTTCATAGAAGCTTTTGGATTAGAAGGAAAAATGGATGTGCCTATTGACATTGAGGACTTGCAAGGGAGGTTTGGGAGGAATAAAACTTATTTTATGAACAATGTGATGCTACCCCACATCCTTGACAATAGGAAAAAGGCAGCACTAATTCCAAAGAAGGTAGGAGATCATTTTCCCTTGAGAAGGTTGAAGAATCACTTCAAGAATAATGTATATGCACTACACAAAGTTCTAGGAAGTGATGGTGTAGAGGACTATGTATATGTTTGATTATTTCTGATGGCATGTGACATACAAGACCCCTTCCACAACAAAGAATATGATTATGTGGCATTTATCATGGATAGCATGCACAATAAAATTGTTAATGCAAAGAAAGGAGAGACGAAAGATTTGAAATTTCATCACTACTCATTGTTGATGCACTTGATCTTGTATTACAACATTGGTTCATCAACCAAGACTTCATTGATCAAACTTCTGATGAATTTGGTGAGTTACCTATGCAACTATGGACTCACATTTGGGATAAAAAAAATTCATTATTCAAATGCACTTGTGTTTTTCAATTTGTTTAGTTCTATGATTATGAGAATGGTGGACTATATTGTCTTTAGGGCCCCAAATTTTTTGAGAACTTTTCTTAGACCCTCCTTTTTGGATGAGAAAACTAAATTGGATCATAACTAGGAGGAAAAAATTTTGTTTGAGGAGTGCACATTGATGAGAGTATATTCATGCCCCTAACCCCCTCACATATTGCCCAAATATTTACCCCCGAGGTTAGCTATTATTGAATTCTTTTGCCAATTTTTATTAATAAACAAAGAGATGATCCCTCCTCTGCACAAACCCACATTTTTTTGTAGAAGTTTCAAAGTAGGAGATTTCAAAATGGGTAAGAATGCATATCAAGACTTGATTGAATACCTAGGTCAGTATAAGTTTTCTACTTGACCTCATAGGATGTATGACCCAGAGAACTACATCAAAAATGAGGTTAAAGCCATCAGAGGTTACATTCTACCTCCTATCAAGCCAATCCCTATAGAAGATTTGATTGCTAACATAGTAGCAACAAGGGAGGCTAATGAGCTATTAGGAAAATATGGTGAAATAAGGAAGGTGGAGGAGGCCTTAAAAAGGACCAATCCTAATTTCAAAGGTTTCTATATAGAAATTCCACACCTTGGTAACTTGAGAAAGATGGTAGAAAACTTTGATTACATCATATCTCAAATACCAAATGAGCTAAAGGGAGAGAATGCCACTATGAACATAGAATCCCTTAGCTAGATGTGCAATTGGAGGTTGATGTTGAGGAGCAGCAGCCATCATCATCAACTTGGGTGTTAAAAGGAAACAAGAGGCAAAACACAATGCACATTCCAAAGAGGTTGGTGAGCAAGGCTCTACAAGTAATGTTAGGAAATGACCAATATTTTACTGACATCAAGAAAAATTGCTTGCATCAAATGGAAATAGAGGTAGGAAAAGCCTCCACTGATCTACAAATCACAACTTCTAGATTGGATGATAGACTCATCCAATCTAAAAAATTCATGGAGAGTGATGATTTCATTAAATCATTAAAATTTAAAAGTTTTTTGTATAAAATAAAGCAAAATGATCTCGCATAGAGCATCATGCCAAGAGAGGATCCTTAAAAAAATAAAGAATTGGTTGAGAAATTACTAGCTTATGATCCAGATAGTGAGACAATGACCCCTATAGAAGCTAGAGAGTTGGTGCACATGAGTTGTATGGTTCTGATACCAAATTGGGACATTGAGAGAGCTTTTGTTCTTTATCAAATTTAGAGACAAGATAAAGAAATTAGCTATGAAGTCAGTAGTAGTGAAGGGCTCAAGAGGGGGTCAAGATTCAATATAGACACAAAGACCCTAGTAGTATGGAGTGTTTCCCCTAACACCAAAAAGCCTAAAATGATGGGCATACAGGAGACTAGATAGGGCAACATGATTGTGTGGACACTAGATAATACATTGGAAAAGAGATCTCTAGCCTAGTAAAACACTTTGTACTCATGAATGAGGCAAAGGTAGATCAAATTGAGGGATTTCTAGTTGTTACATATAATGAATGTTTAGATGTCAAAAAACTATATGAGGAAGAGCTCAAGACAAGCTATGTGCAAAAGCAAAGGATAGAGGAGTTGGAAGGGAGGATTCAGAGCCTAGAAGTAGAAGTGGCATCCCTAAAAGACCAACTCAAGACTTCAATGGAGGTAGAATATGCACCTAGACATGTGGAAGAGGTAAAGCACACTTTGGAAGCAGAAGCCCAAATAGAAGATATACCTATTAGAGTGATAGTGTCAATGCCTATGGTTAATGTGGAAATAGAGATTCCCCAATCTAACAATGCAACAAAGAAGAGTGTTATGATGAATGTGCTAAGTCATAGGATAAGCATCTTGAAGAGAATCTCTCAAGATGCATATAATGCATTCATCAATTTACAATTTGCAAAACAGATGTGCAAAGAAGTAGTAGGGTGGCTTGATCCACTTTTCCAACAATGCGAACCTTACATGCAATTCTTTGACAAATTAATACCATTGCTAGCCAAGAAGCCAGACATTCTTGAATAGGTTATTGCTATTAAGGAGGGCATGGACAAACTAAAGGATCTACTATAGTTCTTCATAGGAAAATTGGCAATAATTTGAAACAAGATGAAAGTGCTTACCAATGGTTTTTATTCTTTAATTCTTTTTGTCCTTGATTCTGACAACCAAGTAAAGGATTTAAATGAATGGTCTAATTCTTTTGACCATATTGTAGAATTTCCATAAGTAGCATCCATTTTTTAAGGTGATATTGATTAATGTGCTTTTAATGAATTTATTGATACTCTATTCAAAATTGAAACTGAGATGAAAAGATTTATCACAGAAGGGAAAGTAATTACTGATGCCAGGTGGCAAAAACCTATTGGTGAATTGATAGTAGCCAAAGCACATGGATGGCCAACAAAGAGAGAGGTTATTGTATGGGAAGTATTCATAGAAATAAAGGCTTTACCAATAGGGGAAAGTTAGAAAAAAGAAAAAATTAAAGATTTGATGCTCCAGTTGTCATCTGCAACTATTTTTGTGTTTCTTTTTGAATGAAAGTGTCATGGATATTTTGAAAAAGGTTTTTTTTATTTCTTGTTTTAAAAGGACACCTATCCATCACATTTTCCTTTTTCTTTTTGCAACTCATGCTTATATAAATTAGTTTTCAAGGCATTGTGAGGGCTTGAATGCTTATATTTTTTCATCTTTCAAGGAATGTACAATCAGTCTAGTCATATGTAGTTGTTTTCTAGTTTACTTCCAATTATGTACTCTCTAATGATATAAAGAAATGATAGAATCAGTAAGATATTTTGGGCTTTCCATCAAGTTTCTATTGGTTATTGTATTAGTCATCTAAAAGAATAATGCAAACAGGTGTTTACACTAGATCTATGTCACCAATTTTTGTCTCCATTTCATGATTTTGTTAATTTTGAGTTCATTTGAATAAGGTTCAATTGTTTGAATACAGTTTGGATGGGTTGTATATTGGTTATATTATTTCTTTTAATTCAAAGGATTATGTAAATGCTTTACTAAATCAGTATAATTTATGAGTTTATGCAAAGGATATTTCATAAGAATAGAAATGGGTGATTACTATTGATAATTTCAATTACAAGTTAATTGAACAAGATCTCCTACTAATAGTTGACTCTTTGCTCCCATGGATAAGGCATTGGTCACATAAATCAAAAATGGTTGAAAGTATATTCTTCTTCTACATGTCAAAACAATTATAAATTCAAAATCATTTTCATTCCATTTGATCAAGATTATAATTTTGGTCAGCACTCATTTATATTTTATTTTTGAGTCTTAGGTAGCTACTATTTCTAGGAATAATTGTAAATTCAAGGAGAATTGTGACCAAATCTGTTGATGAGGGATGTGTATGTATCAAATAATATCAAACAATAGATAAGTTGTGTATATGTTTGAGATAGAGGATGAGAATCAAAATGAAACTAAATTAAGTCTCATACAGTAGTATCCTGGTGAAACATCCCCTAGGTATACCCACCTTGGTTTTGCAAAACCTAAATAATAGAAAACCATCGTTGGTTTTGTTGAAGTTGGGTCCAAGTGGTTTGCACATGTAATTTTCAATGGGAAGTGATTGATCCTTAGATTATGTGAGTATTATCACTCTGGTATTGAGCATTTTGTTGTTCAATTGTTTCAAATGCCAACACAGTGTATACCTTGAATAGAGTACAACTAAAGAAAGACTAAAATCAAAATCCCTATGAACTATGGTATGGCTACAAACCTAATGTAAGTTACTTGAAAGTATTTGGTAGAAAATGTCATATCTTGAAGGAATCTACAAAAGCTAATCTTGATGTCAAAGGTGATCCAGGCATATTCCTAGGATACTCCTACAGAAGTAAAACATATAAATGTTTGAATTTTTCAACTCATAAGATCATATAAGGTGGACATGTAAGAATTGATGAGTTTGCAAAAAAAAGTGAAGAAGAGAGCAGCAAAGAACATTAGGATTACAAAAAGTTTATCTACTATGAACTTGACACATTGCCAAATCCAATTAAAAGTTAGAAGACTTCACCTCCTGAGTCCTCAAAATCTCCAAAAGCTATCAAGTTGCAACTAGTGCTACCTAAGTCACAATCTAAATGACCCAAGTTGTAGTTAGAAGTTACTGAGCTATTGCTAGAGAAAACTGAGTCTGAAAGACTTGAATCATAGATAGTTTTACCTGAGCATGATATAGGAGATCATGGAGAGGCTAGTGGAACAAGTTCTAAATACAAAGTCCTTATGTTAGTAAGATATGTTAGAAGGCACCATGCACCTGATCAAATCATTGGAGATAAGTCAAATGGAATAATGATTAGAAATAAACTGAAAGGTACATATTTTCTTGCTAAATTTGAACCTAGATTAGTTAAAAATTCTTTGGATAAAGAAAGTTGGATTGAAGCTATGAATGAAGAGATATAACATATAGAGAGGAATCATACTTAGACTCTTGTTCCTAGACCCAAGGATAAAAATTTAATTAGCACTAAGTGGGTTTTCAAAAACAAGTTGAATGAAGATGGAGAAGTCTCAAGAAACAAAGGAAAGTTAGTATGCAAAGGCTATTCTCAAGGAGAAGGTATTGATTATGGTAAAATTGTTTCTCCTATTGCAAGATTAGAAGGTGTTAGAGCTTTACTTGCTTATGCTACACATAAAGGATTTAAAGGTTATCAAATGGATGTAAAATCTACATTCTCGAATGGAATTATTGAAGAGAAAGCTTACATAGAATAACTTGAAGGTTTTGTGGATCCTAGAAAAAAGGATATAGTCTATAAATTGTACAAAGCATTGTATGGTCTCAAGAAAGCTCCCAGAGCTTGGCATGGAAGACTTCATAACTACTTGATAAAGATTTGTTTTCAAAGAATAAATGATAACTGTAGCTTGTATCTCAAAAAGGACTAGGCAAAAAAAATTGTAATAGAAAAAATCTTTATAGATGATACATGTTGTTCACAGGAAATGATGACTTATGCAAGGCATTTTTAGATGAAATGAGTAAAGAATTTGAGATGTCCATGTTTGGAGAGATAAGATTCTTTTTTGGACTACAAATCCAACAAAAGAAAGATGGTATCTACATTACTCAATCCAAATATATCAAGGAGATACTAAATAGATTTGGAATGGAAGATTCAAGACCAATTGGAACACCTATGTCTACTAGAGATAAGTTTCAAATAATGATGATTCCAAAGAGGTAGATTGGACCACATAAAAATCAATGATTGGAAAATTGCAATATGTAGTGTACACAAGGCCTGATATTACATTAGCAATTTGTATAGTGGCAAGATTCTTTGCAAATCCTAAAGAAAATCACATGATGAAAATCAAGAGAATCATGAGGCATCTAAAGGGTATTGAAGACTATGGATTATGGTATAAGAAAGGAGGCAATGTAGATTTAAAAGCCTTTATAGATGCTAATTAGGTAGGAAGTGTTGATGATAGAAAGAGAACCAATGGTGGACCATTCTTTCCTGGTAAAATATTAGTGTCTTGGACAAGCAAGAAGCAAAATTGTATTTCTCATTGTACAATAGAGGCAAAATATGTGGTAGTAGTAGTTAATTGTTCCAATGTTGTTTGGTTCATGCAACTATTAGCAAGTATTCAGATAGAAATCAAGGATCCAATGGTTGTCTTCTATGATAACACCAATGAAATTAATATATCAAAGAATCCTATGATGCATAAAAAAACCAAGCACATTGCTATTTTCATAATTTTATATTGTACTTTTAAAGTGAATATATATTCCAAAAATTGAGTTATTTCCCACTTCTTACTTTTAAATTGGAATTTGAGAGAAAAAATCCAAAAACCCTCATAAGGAGGATTTTGTCTTATTCATCACAAGAGCTATATCTGTGGGATCGATGTGGGATTGATCTCGTTAGATTCAGTTCGGGGAGACTTTGGTTTGCCAAGAATTTTGGCAATTTTAGTGCATTTATCTTACAACAAGAATTCCCATTTTTTGCCCTTTTGGTTGCTTGGTAGGGCTCTTTGATTTTTGTGCCTCAGCTCCATTTCTAAGTCTTCTTTTTGTACTTTTTTATTAGGAGCCAGAGAGCTAGTATTCCCCTTCATTCTTCTATGTTGCCTCTACAAGGTTGGGTGAGTAAAAGCATTTGTTGCCCTTTTGGCATGGGGTTTGGGGATTTCGAACCATTATGTTGGACATTTTTAAATATGGGCTTCGAACCCAAATTTTATTTGATATCTGGGGTTGTAAACCCAACTAGAACTATGATTTTAATTTTGTTGATTTTCATCAATGTTGGATTTTCAACATTTTTATATTGCCTTGATTTGCATGCCACCCAATATTCTTGGGTGCTTCTTGGGAATATTGTTGGTCATGAACTCATATTATCCATGAGGATTTCAATCTAACCATAGATTTATTCTTCTTTCGTTAGGATTCATGTTAAATATATAATCCCAAATATGTGCTCAGTTGAGTGATTTTAAAGTTAGTAATTTTATTGTTTCTTGTCCAGTACTTATTATTTATGATCTTCATGTAGTTGGTATGCCCACACATGAGCATGTGACTATGCACTTGTTGGGATCTTGTGAGACCTTAACTCACTATTTCTTTTGGTTGACCTATGTTCATTGGGGTTGGGTTGGGAAATTGCATTGTCAATGGGTACTCATCGTGTGATGAACATGGGTATGTAGGGTAGACAAGTTTAGGGCCTTCTCACATGAATTTGGGTCACGTTCCTAACAAGGTAAACATAAAGAAGTTTCTAATTAGTGATAACTAAATGAAATAATGGTTGATAAAACTAAGATAATAAAAGAGAATACTTATATGGGTTTTTTGAGGGCGAGTATCTGTATGCATTTACAAAGGACATAGTGTATGGCCTCCTGAGGGAGAGTTCCTAGATGATATTTATCTTGGGCTTCACAATGCCAAGTGATCTACTCTCCACTAGACCCCCTACATAGTATACCCTTAGAGCATCTAACTAGGACATGTGTTGCATTTTTGCATGATCTTAGTTTCAATTCTTTTCACTGCTTGGCATGAGTGTTAGCCATGGATGACTATATTGTATGTGTTTTTGGTTGCATCATCATCTCCATCAGCATGATAGTAGTGGGCCTATAGATTCCACATTTTTGGGAAGTATACCTACCTATACCACTACTAGGGACTAGTGTATAGAGTTGGCCTTCATCCATGTTCAGTTCTAGAGCTGGATGTTCACATAGTTCTTTGTGTCATTTTGGAGTATGTTCCCCTTTTGATTTTTTTATTTTTTTTAGATAGTTGGTTTATGTACATATATGTTCACTATGATGTTGCTTTTTATGTGTTTACATTAGATACTATGGACGAGATGTTAGATTTATTTGATCTTCTTTACGATTCTGAGTGTTTACTCCTCAACTATAGTTGTTTCAATACTCCTTGGTGTTGGGGTTTAGACTCTATTTTGCTTCTGAATTGGTCATTTGGAATTCTTTCCAAACATGGGCAACATTGGTTTAGCATAGGGTGATATTGGTAAAGTATCACATAGTAGTAGTAAAGAGTATCGTGTGGTACTAGAAAGCATCAAATGGTGGTAATAAAGGGTGTTGTGCAATAGTGGTAAATTATTACATGATAGTAGTAAAGACTATTGTATGATACTAGTAAAGTATTGAACGATAGTAGTAAGGAGTATCATGTGATACTAGTAAAATATCACATGAACATAGTAGAAAGTATTGCATGACCATAGTGAAAAGTATCAGACAAGTAGGAAATATTGCACGTGCTCTATGAGAAAACCTTCTTGGAAAAAAAATAGGTACTCTTTGACTTGTTGGGTGTGTTTCAAAAGGTGTTTTGGATACCTTTTGGGAATTTTTTTCCTCCTATAGTAAAGGGATGTATAAAATATGTCAATTTAAGATCTTAGATAGTTTTTCAAGATTTTAGGATTAGTTAGCTATCAGGATGACTAGGTAAGATTCCTTGTATGTTCATTATAATTGGAAATGGACATTGTATGTTTAACCCACTTAGCTAGCTCATGACTATGTTGGTAAGTAGTGACACTTGGAGATCATTAATTGATTGGATTATTTGGTTGAATCTTTCATTGTGATCTTTATGATTAGTTGCATGTTGATGTTGTATGTATCCATGCTTCTTCCCTATAAAAAATATGTTTTGGATTTTATTTATCCTTGATCCAAGGATCTTTGAATCCTGCATTACATGTGGTATCAAAGCCCATGTTGCAATATTGGGATCTTTATCTTATGCTCCTACTATGCATTGTTTTGGTTATGCATAATAGGTATCCTTTTTTGGCTTATGCTTATGATGCTCGTGTTTGCTTCGTATCACTCTAACTCTTATCTTGTTGCTTCCTTAGTGATGCCTCCTATATGTAGCCTTGGTGGTCAAAGGAATAACCAACATAATAATGATGAAGAAGAACACCATAAAGAGGAATGTCAAGAAGACGTGGGAGCATGGGGAAATAACAATGAAGTTGTTATTGAGGCATTGGTACCTTTGTGACAAGATTTTATATCTTAGTTGGAACCTCGAGTTGAGGAAAACTAACATGACCATAGCTAGGAAAAGGGATCTCACCATGGAGATCCCCACATGCCAGTCTCACTTTGGATGATCTTAGAGTGTGCAACATGGATGTCAAATATTTGCAGACTTTGTTAGTGACCTTGAGGAGGCTGAGAGCCATGAGGTGATGCTAGGTGATCACCCACTCCTTCACAAGTATACAAATGTATTCCCTGGTGAGATACCAAGTATTCCATTAGAATGCGTCATTGATTTTAGTGTTAATCTCATCCTAGGAGTGGAGCCTATTTCATGGTCTCCTTGTCGTATGACTACTTAGGAGTTGAGTTAGCTCAAATTTTAGTTGGAAGAATTGTCTTCCAAGGACCATATCCATCCTAGTCTATCCACATGGGATGCACCAGTCATCATTTTGAAGAAGAAAGATTGGTCAATGTGTTTATGTATTGACTACCAGAAATTGGATATGGTGACTATAAAGAACTAGTATCTCTTGCCGAGGATTGATGACTTGTTTAATCAAATGAAGGGAGCATTAATCAAATGAATGGAGCAAGAGTTTTTCTCAAAGATTGATCTTAAGTCAAGATACCACTAGCTTTAGATTCATGAGGCTAACACTCATCAAAGAACTTTTTCTACAAGCTACGGGCATTATGAGTTTATAGTTGTATCCTTTGGGTTAACCAATGCACCATTGGTGTTTATGATTTTGATGAATGGAGTATTTCACATGTACCTTGTTTATTGTGTCCTTCTTTTCTTAGATGATGTATTGATCTATTCTAAGACTATTGAAGACCATGAGGTCAATTTACACTAGGTTTTGTAGTGCTTACAAGATCATCAGTTACATAGAAACCTAGGTAAATTTTTAAATATATAACTTGTTAAGCATGCTGATATGATAATAGATTGATCTGATCTGATACAACATGATAAGTAGAGGACCAAGTATTTGCATTATTCCTTCTTCAAGATTGATGTCTATCCTTAGGAGATTGTATTATTATTAATCTAACAAAATTTGTTTGTGTTTATAATTATTATTTAATTACCTTTAGAAAGTCGCCAACTTCTAGAGGTTAGGAAAAAGTTATTTGGAAGAGACATGTCCTTTCTAAGGACATGTCCCTTGACTCCTATACTTATAGAGGGTAAGAATGAAGTCTAATATCACAAAAGATTGAATTCAAGTCTTCTTCTTAGTCATTACTACCCTCATTCAAATTGTAGAAATAGAAGATAGAATTTTGAGGTATATCTCAAATTCAATTAAAGGCTATAATCTAGTTATTATTAGCAAGCTATAAGGAGATAAAGAAGGTAGATTCTAGTCTATATTTAGTCCAAGGAAATTTGAAAAAACTTTACATGGTATTAGAGCTCTAGTATTCAAACCTAGGTTCTGTAAAATTCATTAATCAGACTTTATATATCTAGCAACTATCTCCTATCTTCAATGGCATACACAATCAAACCTAAGGGACAAGTTTGATGGGAAAGAACACTTTGATGCCTAAAAGTTTAGAATCATGATTATTCTTAAAGGAAATGATTCAAAAAAATTTATTGATAAAGCATCCAAAAAACCACCAATTGAACCTCATAAATCTATCTAGAGTAAAGGAAATAAGAAAGCAATTCAAATCATATTAGATGAAGTAAAAAATGATATCATACCCATGCTTACAAAACATCAAACTATATTTGATATGATGAATGCATTAAAAAATGCATGTGAGGTCATCAATGTAGTAAGAGTTCTTGCACTAAAAAGACAACTAAATCATATTCAAATAAAGAAAGGAGAATCAATGAATTCTTACTTCCTAAGGGCTTTGAGTATTAGAGATGAACTGTCAAGTATAGAAATCATTATTAGTGAAACGGAATTAACACTAATGGTGATAGATGGATTAATAGAGTCATGGGAGACTTTTTTACAAGGAATAAGTGCCAGAGATAATCTTCCTAACATCAATAGACTTCATAATGATTGTCTACAAGAAGAATCCAGAAAACTAAAGATAAGAGGGAAACTAAAAATAGAAGATGAAGAACTTCATGTTCTTAATACAAACTCCTACAAGGGAAAGAAGAATCATTTCAAGAAGAAAAAGGGAAATCAAAAGAATGGAAAACCCAAGAAAGACCTATCTAAGATAAAATGTTTTAGATGTGAACAGTTTGGACATTATTGATCTAACTATCCAAAAAAATTTAAATAGAAAGTAAATTGTACAAATGTTACTAGGGAAGAAGATGCCTATGATTCTAAGAATTGTGTATTGTACTCATCACTATCAAATGAAATTTCAAATAAAGCATGGGTAATTGATAGTGGATCTCCTAGACATATAATAGGATACAAAGAAGCACTAGACTCTATTTCATAAAAAGTCAATGGCAAAGTTACCATTGGAGATTATTTAGCACATCCTATCAAAGGAATTGGAAATTGTACATTAAAACTAAAATTTGGAAATTCTCTTCTTCTCAAAGGTGTACTCTATGTACTAGGAATTAATCTAATTTCAATAACATCACTTGAAGATGATGGGCATATTGTTGCATTTGTGGACAAAAAAGTTATAACTTGGGAAAAAAAACTCCTCAATCAAGAGAGTAAAGTTGATCGGTCAAAGAAAAGGATATTTGCATGAATTGAATTTAGAATCTAGTTGACCTATTCAAGCCTTAATTCATGAAGCTAAAGATATAAATGAAATTTGGCATGGAATATTAGGACATCTAGACTTCAAAACTTTATCAACGATGGAGAAGATGGTTACTACTTTACCTAAACTCAATAAAGACCACTCAAGAATATGTAAAGGATGTGCAATGGGTAAGAAAACTAGAAGTCCAATTCATGACAACACTAGAAAAACAAATAATGTTCTAGAATAATTCATTTAGATTTATGTGGACCTATGTTTGCTCCTTCTCTTGGAGGATTTTGGTACTATATTTTGTTCATAGATGGTTTCTCTAGCAAAACATGGATTTACTTCTTAAAATAAATGAATTATAAGAAATCCTAAAGAGATTTAAAGAATTCAAAACATTAACTAAGAACTTATTAGGACAAAAAATTAAAACTCTTAGAACTAATAAAGAAGGGAATACACCTCAAATTTGTTTAAAAGGTTTTGTAAAGAATCATGAATTAAGGGGGAGTACATCGTTCCTTATAATCTAGAACAAAATGGGGTAGTAGAAAAAAACAATAGAACAATTATAGAAGCTGCTACAACTATGATATTTGATCAAAATCTAGAATATTATCTTTGGGCAAAAGTCTCTTATACTACCATCTATATTCAAAACAGAAGCCCACATTCTTACCTTAGAGATAAAACTCCTAAAGAAGTATTTACTAAGGTCAAACCTAATATAAGTTATCTTAGGGTTTTTGGGTATCCCATATATATCCATGTTCCAAAAGAAAAGAGAACTAAACTAGAACCCTCTGTGAAGAAAGGTATTTTTGTAGGGTATAGTGAAACATCCAATGCATATAGGATTTTCATAGCTAGATGGAAAAGTATTGAACTTAGAAAGGATGTAATTTTTGAAGAAAATATATCATTTAGAAATAGCATTCAAAAAGGCACTAAGCTCTAGAGAACCTTCTCCTTTTCTTAGTTCTAAAAGAAATAGTGAAACTGAGTCTTAGAGGGAGAACTTAGAAGAAATTGAAGATGAAATTCAAAATCTAAATCTAGAAGAAACTAAAAAATTCAAAGAAAGACCACTTTGGGCCATTAAACAATAGAATAAGCACAAGACTTTGCTGCACCTTCTAGAACAGTCAGAGAAAACAAAAGACCTAAAAGATTCTCTAGTTATATAGCAAACATGAGCGATTTATCCAAAATGGAACCAACCAATCCTTCTAATTCTATTAAACATAAAAGTTGGAAAGAAGCTATGACTGAATAATATCAATCTATTATGAAGAATGATGTTTGGGAAATTGTTCCAAGACGTAAAGGAAAATCTGTTGTTTCTTCCAAGTGATTATTTAAAATAAAGCATGCTACTAATGGTAGCATTGAAAAGTATAAAGCTAGATTTTTAGCCAGAAGATTTTCTCAGAAGGAAGGGATTGCTTATGAAGAAACCTTTGCTCCTATTGCCAAATATACATTTGTAAGAGAATTCTTAGCAATTCCAACATCAAAGGGATGGAAACTACATCAAATTGATGTAAAAATAACATTTCAAAATGGAAAGATTATAGAAGTATATTTGGAGCAACCTAAAGGATTTTAAGCTCATGATCCTCATGATTTTGTTTGTAGGCTCAAGAGAAGCTCTCTATGGGCTTAAACAAGCTCCCAGGGCATGGTATGAAAGAATTGATAAGTATCTAACTGGCTTAGAATTCTCCAAGAATGAAGTTGATCTAAATTTATATTATAAGAGAGATGAAGATGATATGGTAATTCTAATAAGGTATGTTGATGATTTACTAATAGTAGGTGATGATCATCTTATAGATTAGTGCAAGAAAGATCTAACTAGAGAATTTGAGATGAAAGACTTGGGACTCCTTCATTACTTCCTAGGACAGGAAGTATGGTAGAATTTTGACAGCATCATACTTAATCAAGGGAAGTATACATCAAACATTTTGAAGAGATTTGGAATGTGGAATTGCAAGTCTATGTCTTCTCCAATGGAGACTAATCTACATAAACTTAAGGAAGTAGTATCAGAATCACCTTGCATAGATTCTACTCTCTACAAATAGATGATTGGGTCCCTTATGTACTTAATAAATACAAGACCAAATATTTTCTATATGATTAACACCTTAAACCAGTTTATGTGTGAGCCAAAGGAGATTCACCTAGTTGTAGTTAAACACATTATGAGATACTTACAAGGTACTATTAATTTTGGACTCAAATATGAGATAGTCGGCTAAGATTTACATGGATTCACTAACTCAGATTGGGTTGGAAGTGTTAAAGATAGGAATAGTACTTTAGGATGTTGTTTCAGTTTGGGATTAGCAATGATATCTTGAATATATAGAAAGTAGTTTTCAGTATCTCAAATCTTCATAGAAGCTAAATAGATTACCACAACAATCACCTCTTGAGAAGTAATTTGGCTAAGGAAGTTACTTGTGGGATTGTTTAGGGAAGCCATAAATCCTATGATCATTTATTTTAATAATTAGAGTTCCATCAAGCTTTCAATAAATCTAGTTTTTCATGCTCCAAGCATATTGAAATTCCTTACCATTATGTAAGAGATATGGTAGACAAAAATTCTGTAAAATTAGAATACATTTTCACTACAGATCAAACAATAGACATACTCACCAAATCTCCTTCTAGAGTGAAGATAGACCACTTCAGGAGAAGACTTGGTATGGTTAAGTTTCAATCCATTTGTACTCTTTAAATTATTAATAAAATAATTGTATTTGTCAGGAAATTGACTATTATGGGCTCCACCATTTGTATTCATTATTTAAGAGGTGACGATCTCTGAGATAATGAACACTTGTATAAAAGATGTTATGAGAGATGAAAATCTCTTAGATAATGTGCTAAATAGTAGATTTCTAGTATAAGATATAAATGAGTTTAAGATCATATTGTAATGTTGACATAACTATGTCAATGAGTCACAATTTGGATAAAGGAAGGATTTTATTATTCTCTAGGTTTATCCTTTATTCTAGTAAGTCTTAAACTTATGACCAGTATTTATGAGTCACAACTTGGATAACTGAAGATATTATATTACTCTTTAGATTTATCATGTACATTATATTCTTTTCAATACTATTATCACAAGTAGCAGTGATTTGTCATGCTACAATTTTAGTAATGTATTCTCAAATCAAGAATATTATAATACACTTACAATGCAAGTTCTTATAGGAGTGCATCACCACAACTTGAACTTAGACTCAGACTTAGAGAGACTCCTTCTAGCACCCAATTTTGCAAACAGAACTTGATGATTCAAACACCTCCCCAAGCCCTCCTTTTATAGTGATTTATGACATGGAAACCATTTTTGGTCTTACAAAATCATGGGCCAAAACCATGGGCAAAACAACCATGCCACATGTTATCCACTTTTCATTTGTATCTCCAAGAATAACATTTGTGTCCATGATTTTATCCTCTAGTTTAGACCCCCATAAAAGTGATATAATGAGTTGCTTATACTCTAAAAATAGTCCTCCTATATTTTACTAGGGACAAGAAAAAATTTTAACAACTCATACACATTTTTTCAACTCATAAACATGTGGAAAACTACCACAAATTTTTTTTAGAATTTTCTACAATTTTTTCAAAAATAGCTTGCAAGGTTGAGACACAATTCTCAACATGCTATGGCACAATAGACTTGGGCACATGAGTGAGAAAGGTATGAAATTACTTCATTCATAGAGATTTTTACTAGGTATGAAATGTTTCAATATGGTTTCTATGAAAGTTGTGTGTATGGAGAAAAAAAAAAGAGTTAGCTTTGTGAAGAGTGGGACGGAAAATAAAAATGAGAAATTAGCACTTTTGCATACAGATGTATGGGGACTATCTCATTTATCTTCTCTTGGTAGATCTCATTATTATGTTACATTTATTTATGATCCAACCAAAAAAGTATAGGTTTATTTCCTTAAACAAATATCTGATGTATTTATGACTTTTAAGAAATGGAAATGCTTAGTTGAGAATGAGACTAGAAAAAGGCTAAAATGTCTCAAATCTAATAATAGTGGTGAGTATTGAAGCAATGAATTTGAAGATTATTTCTCCTCTTATTTTATTCTTAGACATAAAATGGTTCCAAGGACTCCATATAAAAATAGAGTGGCTCAATGCATGAATAAGGCAATAATAGAGCACACAAGGACCATGAGGTTGCATGTTGGGTTGTCCTTAAATAAGTGGACAGAAGTTGTCAATACTGTTGTGTATTTTATTAATAGAGGTCTTTCTACTCCTTTTGGTTGTGGTATTCTAGAGGAAACATGGACTAGTAAGAAGGTGAATTACTTGTTTCTCAAAATCTTTGATTATGTAGAATTTGCACATTTGATTCTGAAAATAGAACCTAATTAGAATCTATGTCAAAGAAATGTGTCCTTATTGGATATGTCAATGATGAATTTAGTTATAGAAGTTGAGATTTTAAAAATTGTAAAATTATAAGAAGTAGGGATGTCATATTTAATTTGAAAGTGTTGTACAAACATCTGTTGCAAGAGCATGAAAAGAAAGAAAATGATTATGTATTGTTGGATGATACTCCAAAGGAAGATGTTCCAGTAGTCTAGTGAATGTTAGATGGTCAACAAGACTAAGTATACCCACAAAAATGTTTTCTCCCTCTTTGTACTCTATTTTACTTACTGAAGCTAGTGAACCTAAATGTTATGATGAAACTATTTAGGTGGATACTAAGATTCAATGTCAGTTTGCAATGAAAGAATAAATGAACTTTTTGTTGAAAAATAAGACATGGGATTTATGTAAGTTGGCTAGAGGTAAATCAGATTTATAGAATAAATGGGTTTATAGGTTGAAAGAAGAGGATGGAGGTAAGAAAATATTTAAAGCCAGGTTAGTTGTAAAAGAATTTGCATAGAAAAAGGGCACTCATTTTGATGAAAGATTTTATTCTCTTTTTAAAATGACTTCTATTTGTACTATTTTAAGTATTATGGCTACTAAAAATTTGCATTTGGAGCAGCTTGATGTTAAAATAGTCTTTCTTCAGGGTGATTTGGATGACAAGATATATATGATATAGCCATAGGGATTTGAAGTCAAAGGTAAGGATAATCTAGTATGGAGATTCAATAAAGTTTATATGGCTTGAAGCAAGTATATCGGCAATGGTATATTAAATTTGATATTTTATGAATAAGCCTGGTTATACTCAATGTCATTCATATCACTATGTTTATTTTAAGAGGTTGGATGATGAAAACTACATTATTTTATGTTTACATGTTGATAATATTCTTGTATTTTGGTCTAATATGGATCGCATTAAGGGGTTAAAAGAATACTTAGCACATTCATTTTCTATGAAGGATTTGGGGTAAAAAGGAAAATCCTTTGTATCAAAATTTGGAGAGATAGAAAGAACAAAAAATTGACATTGTCCCATGAGGTTGATTATATTCAGAAGGTGTTGCAACATTTTGATATGGAGAATGCCAAAGCTAGCAGCACAACTGTACCTAGTCATTTGAAATTGACTAAGGAGATGTGTCCCAATACATAGGAAGAGGAGGAAAAAATGTCCAAGGTACCCTATGCTTCAATTGTAGGAAGCTTGATGTATGCTATGATATGTCCTAAGCTAGTTATTGCACATGCAGTGGGAGTTTTTAGTAGGTATATGAATCATCTAGAACTTAAGCATTGGAATATATTTAAATGGATTCTTAGGTATTTGAGAGGAACATCCAGTAAGTGTTTAGATTTTGGGAGCTCTACTAGTAATTTAAAGAGATATGCTAACTTAGATCTAGCAAGGGATATTGATACCAGGTGGAGTACTAAAGTTTATGAATTTATTGTTGGTGGGGCATCAATGAGCTGGGTTTCTCAGTTATAGAAGGTTAATGTTGTATCCACTACAGAGGAAGAGTATGTTTTTCTATAGAGGTACCCAAGAAGATGGTATGGATTTAGTTATTTATGGAATAATTTGGACATCCACAAAAGGCCAATTGTTTGTTCACATATAGCATGAGTGGCATTCATCATGTGAAGAATTCTGCTCTATATTCAAATACAAAACACATACAGTTGCGGTACCATTTCATTAGGTTAGTTTTTGATGATGGACAATTAAAGCTAGAGAAAAATCATACAGAAGATAATCCAAAAGATATGTTTACCAAGGAGTCACAAGGGAGAATTTGAACTCCTCTTTAGCTTTGGTTGGTCTTCTAGACTAAATAGAATAAAAGAAAAACACAATCCAAGGTAGTTTGATATTCCAGTGAGAGCTACATGTTTAGCAGTGCTATGATCAGTCTCCAAGTGAGAGGTTATTATTGTGTAGCCTAATCATTCTTCAAGTGTTAGATTGTTGTGATGTGGAGTGATATGCCAATACTAGGAGAAAAAAAAACAAATAATTAATAGTTTACAATGAAGTTTAGCTTGGTATATATGTGTCAATCTAGAAGCACAATCTTTTGAAAGGTGTTTGGGAAATATGCCATCAAGGGATGTTGGTTTCCAGAAGAAGTGATTATGAATACAACTACAACATGGAAAATTGAACCTATGGGAAACCAAATAAATCCCAGTGATAGGAACTGACACTTCCTAGCAATAGGAACATCAAAAATAGAAATAAACATCAATCTGTAAAAAAATTATAAACAATAATTTATGAAATAAATAAAAATAACATAAGTAGTTATAGAAATACTAAATTCAACTCTAAATTAACTAATCTTGACATTGTTAAACAAAAATATATATAAACATCTAAATTAATAAAATTAAATTCTTAAATAATATAATAAACAGACACACCAAAATAAAAATACCATCATGCTTTGCCAAAGAGAGGGCCCTTACTCTCTAGATTGCAAGGTGAGTAGAGAATAGATGGATTCTACACTACTGTAACCATGAGAGAATGATGCTTTTATTTATTACAAAGTAATACAATTAGACTTGCATATAGTAGTCTCTTCTAGAGAATTTTGTATATTTAACACTATGTTTAACACTTCTTATATAGATGCAACTCTAACAAATATAAACCAAAATAGAGATGGCTTATAAAATATAGAATAATAGCTTCCTCCTACACTATTTACGGGTTGTGCATAGTTACAATGGAAAATAGGAAATGATAGTTTTGGTCCCTATCACATATGAACTCCTTCATCTTAGATTTGAGGTAGAGAGGATCATAGTTATATTTAGTTCAAAAAATTGCATCATGATTTTCCCTCGTATCTCCAGAATAGGCTTGTTTGTTTCAATAACCATACAAATAATACATAGAGCTTCGATCAATAATGTGTTATGCTATTTCTTAGAGACCTTGAGAATATTGTTTAGAAGACACAAATGTTTATAACAAAAAATAAAATAGCTAGTGGAGAGAGAGTCATGTAGTCCATATCAGCTTGATGTATCCTATTACAAAGATATCTGTCCAAACCATTTAGTATAGACTATTTCTTTCCACACAATTTAGTGGCACATTTAAAATAGGTTTCATATTATATCATATCTCCAATAAATGCATCCTCCAATGATTGGGTGGCAAGTCTCCTTTAGGAAACTGTATCTTTTGATTATTGAATGTAATATATTATTATTGTAAACTCAATTATTGTGAGGTGACATAGTTAAATGAGTGGAAAAGAGAAGAATGAATGATGGAAGAATCTTGATTATCAATTCTTATCTCAAACGTGATAGGAAGAATATGTGAAATAGGTGATAGGAGCATCTGTACCCATTAGTCAACATGCTACAATAATAAAGATTAGTAAAAAACAACAAATAATGAAATTTCTATATTTTAATCCAAAAACTATAATAAATACTACTTGTACATATTAAATACATATGCAATGTAAAAAATAAAAAAAAGACAAAATAGGATGGAAATGGAATATGGAAACAAGTATGGCATTGTATGAAATGGATTAAAATATGGAATAAAATGGGTCATAAATGGCTCACACCATGCAGCCTAATCAGACTCAAAGGTTTCTTTGGCATAATTTCCCTCTAGATTATTTTACAGGGGTTTGTGGGTAGTGTCCCTAAGATAGGGTCAAGGAGTAGTGCACCTTGCGAGGTCTAGGGACAACACCCCAGCTGCTCTCACTATCGCAACATAGGGTGGGGTTGAGTGGAAATGACCCCATGGGGGTTTTGGGGGGCAGTGCCTCCAAATCCAAAATTGACCCTACTATTGCAAAGAGAATTAGTTGTTATTTATCTATTTGATGACTTATTCTAGCCCTAATAATGTAAGTGACAAAATCTTGTATAAAATGCCTTAGGGTTAGGGATTTCACTATGTATGATGAGATTGTAGCTTCTTGTGGTAGTATTGAGTTGTAAGGGATTGTAAATTGTAATGAATAGATAATAATATTATTGGGCTTATTAGTTGTTGATGTAGCTTAGGAATTGTGTGAACCATGTTAAGTCCTTATGTCTTGTGTTCTCTTCTGTGTGATTTATTATTTTCTAACATTGGTTATATTTTCATGTAACTTTTATTTATGTGTACAATTAATCCTAAAAATTTGGGGCTCTCCTTGTATGTATATTCTTCTATTTCATGAGAGAAATTCTAGGATGAGGTCAAGTTATATGACTAACTGATAAGCCCATTTGTGAACAAGTTCATAAAGCATACATGATGCTAGGAAATGATAAAGATGTTCATTTCAAGAGATATTTGATAGATATAGAGCTATAATGAGAAAAAGAAAGAGAATACCATCAGTCTTAGTGGAAGAATATAAGAGTGAATTATGTTTTCTAGCCACTACTGATATTGCATGATAGAAATAGTGAAGTCTAGAGCATAGTGGCTCAATGCATTCTAGTATGAGGTAAATGATGAAGAGGCAAGAGAAGCTATAGAGCTAATATTATATATACTTGTTGATAACCTGCTACTAGTGCATTGCACAAGAACAATGAGAAAAAGCACAAAAACTAGAATTGAAAAGGATAAGCAAGATAAAATAAGAGAAGCTCAAAGAAGAAGAAAGAGGAGGCAGACAACAAGTATCAAGGCCACAAACCATAAGAAATAGAAAGGTGGCAAAGGCAATGATGACTCAGGAAGAGAAACAACCTCACTTGAACTAGAGCCTAGTAACAATGATGAGAGTGAGAAGAAGAAGATATAAGAAGAAGTGAAGAAGAAGCATACACCTACATAACAAACACAAAATCAAAGAATTGACAAATTAGTAAAAAAGGGGTGACCCCAATCCTCCACTTTAAATTAATGATATAATAAGTGGAACTATGGATAATGAAAACTACAACACCATAAGGTACAAATATTCTCTATGAGAAAGCAAGATAGAAAATAGTGTCATAATTGTAGTACTTATCAATATGAGGGTCTATATGAGGATGCCATAAATGGCAAGGAAGGATCTACAAAAGGAACTAGTAGAGGTCATAGTTGATAAATGGTGAACTAGATTCATATAGTTGTAGGGAATACTTGATGATGCATTGGAAAAGATCAAACTAGAATAGGCACTAGTAGATATACAAATCTATATAGAGGAATATACTAAATAAATCTTAATTCAAGCCAACATTCTACTAGTCACAATAGGAAGGGAAAGATAAATGTTTGAAAATTTTAAAAAATTTGGAAACAAATAACTGAGTAAGAGGAGATAGTATGTGCAAGGAAGCTGATAGAATAGGTAAAATCTCTAACCAAATTGGATCAAAATGACAAAGGAAAGAAAAAGACAATTGTATCTATTGGAATAACTAGAGAAGTAGAAGTTGAAGGATATCTTGAGCAGTTAGATGAAGAACCTATCAACTTCAATCCTATGACCTTGCCAAGAAAATTAGAATATGGTAAAGCACACAATGAAATAGTCATAGAGAGGAAAATGATGTCACAAGAAACATTAGTAACATATGTGACATTTGATGGCTCATAGGTAGTCAAGGACCAATTGGTAGCACATAGGAAGGAATCCAACACAACTCAACAAAATGAGAAACCCAACACAAGGAGAAATTTTCATCATTTGAGGTCACAAAGAAAGGAGGGAGAGGACAAGGAAGATGAAATGAGGACAAAGCCACAAAATTCACACAAGAGAAATATGATACACTGAAGGGTGTCAACAAACTAGTACATCACAATGCACCAGAGAGATCCACGAGCACTATTAAGCCCTTGTAGGCACCCAAAAATTGGCAAACCTAAAACAATGCAAATTTTGATCAAATGATGTGAAATTAAGGATAAAATCAGAGGCAAAAAATAGACTTTAAAATCAATGGTAACATTAGGCCATTAATCAATCAAATCATGTATCAAATAAAAAAGGACCTAAATCAACATTATAAATAAGAAAAAAAATTCACAAAATCATAAAATAAAATAAAAAAAGGAAAATGACAAAAGTTGAAAATAAATGGAACATTTATTAAATCAATAAAGCCATTTATCTTCACAAAAGTTAAAATCCTCCTTTTTACATTTAAAAGAATTGGAAAATCCTCATTTATCCTCACAAACTAATTCTGTTGGACTCTTCCTCTTGGTGCCTTATGAGATATTTATAGTTTCACCTTACCCTCCAGTCAAAAGTGAAATCTTGGTCTTTACCCCAACCTATTCTAAAATCCTATAAATAGGAAGAAAATTCAAGAGCAAAAGGACCCCAAGTTTTATGCATCTGCACTATAGGCATATTTAGAGTTATCATGTTAGCATATTACCATTGTCATTATAGCCAACTCATGTCATTATAGTATCTAGCATTGTTTTGTTGTTTTTTTGATATCACTTAGCACTTATTTAGTCTATTGCATGCATATATCATAGCATTCTAGGGCTATTATACTCATATAATATGCATTCTCATATAGATATTGAGTAGACATTTGTAGATCTATATTCATAGCATACTCCCACTCTGGAACTATCACTGAGATGCTAGTCTAAGAGAAATCTTAGAGGTTGTAGTTAGGGAAACATGGGACATTTGTAGAGTCCCTATTTGGTAATGATTTCTTGGGTCTAGATTAGTTCAATGTCATTCTATTTTCACTTTTCTCTAAGGTCTCATGAATACACAATTCCACCATGTACAAATTGGCACCCACTATGGGGCTTCATCTTAAAGCCTCTTTGTTCTTCAATTTTTCTTCTATATCTATATTTTTCTCTAGTTTTTTGTACATATCTGACTTATTGTATGTTCTACAACATTTAGGAAGACCCGTAACAACAACAAACTTTCTAAGATATTCTCGAGCTCATGAAGAATGGATCTACAACTTTCTTGATGTTGAAGCACTTCTAAACATAGTTTTAATGATTTTAATGCATTTGAAGTATCCTATAATGCATGTGAAGTTTTTTGTAGCGCATTTGACATATTATATAGTGTGTTTGCTAAATTCTATAGCATATTTACATGTTGAAATAGTGCATTTAACTATTTTTATAGCACATCTAAAAAAAATTGTAATGCATATGCCATTTTCTATAGCACAATAGATCAAAGTTATAAATAACCATATCTAACTTGTAGATCTAATTGTTGGCTTTCTACAAATCTCTTACAGGCTGACAAGAATTCTTGGGTTGCCAAACTTACAAGGCAAGAATGAATACCCTCAAAAATGCACCTAGCGTTTGCTAGTTTTGAATCAAGTAAGTAGACCTAGAACCTCTTCATTAGATTAAAAAATTTGTAAATTTATAACCTAGTTTAAGTAGGAAGTTTGATCTCACTAATCTGATTGGAAGTAGGCCTATGCTCTCAACTCACAAGAGTTGATCAAAATGCCAAATCTTCTATGAGGGTTAGTAACAATCAAACAAGGAATGAACAAACACTTAGCCTAATTAGGAGCCCCTTTTTCTTCTATAGTTAAGGGATCATAACTAGATAACCTTGTTTATCATGTTTGGGGATATCAAAGTAGTAGGGATATTCTATCACTCTTTTAGAGTGATCAAACTCCCAAACTTGCTCTTGATTTCTACTTTTTCTTATTTTTTACTAGTTACATTATTCATCTATAGAAAGGCTACCTCCTGAGATTTGACTTAGCAGGGCCAATGAGAGGGAACACCTTCCAATCTTGCATTCCTAATCAAATGTAAGCCAATTGTGTTCAAAATATAGCCTTCCTCTAATAGTCTCACAAGAGATTATGCAAAATCTCCTCAGCATTGGTGGGAAGCACTTAGTCATAGAGAGATAAATTTGAACATTGTTGGTCAAAAATTAAAACTTTGTAGTCACTAGCTTTAGATAGCCTTGTTAGGAATCCATTTCTTTCACTTTTTAGGTATGTTTGGGTTTTATTTCATTGTCATTTCTACTATAATTATGTTGGATTTGCCTTCTCTAATACATAATAATCATAATCATTTAGACCACAATCCTGCTAAGAAAATGCAACTATAAATTGGTACAAAACCAAGCTCAAAAAAGAACATTGCTAAATAACCTAAAATAGTTGATTCACTACTTGAAACAATGTATTTGACTCTTTTTGTGATGCATTTTCCTCCTATAATAGTGCATTTGACTCAAACAAAAATGTATTTGAAGACTTAAACAAAGCATATACCCTACAGAATAGTGCCTAGCACACCATAAAATAGTACATATAAGTATTGAAATAATACATTTAAAGCTTTCTATAATGTATTTGAGGAAAATACTAAAATAGAGGCTATCTGCACGTGCAAAATTTGTAAATGAACAACAAATTTTGATACCCTTTTTCCTTGTCAACATTTTCCAAAAATGAGAAATTTTGAAATTGTCCATCACCATTTTTTAAACAACCAGTATTACAAGATCCATCCAAATATTTTTAATCTAATAGTTATTGTTACTTTAACTTCACATATCAAACTAGAAATGAATAGAAACACACATTCATTCCCTATCTAACATTGAAAAAGTGAAATTACCATTATCAAAATTACCAAACACCTTTTCAAACATATCTTGTTTCTCCAACAAACTATGGTCTCAAAGAAATCCTCATATTGTTAAAATGCACAAGAGGTAAGGAAGTCTTATCTACATCTCATGCCACTGCGTAAAACTAATATAGCCACAAAATAGAAAGTAGCAAAATGATCATCTATATGAGTGAGTGCTAGGATAGCCAAAAGAACCATCAAATACATGCAATCCCTAGGACTTACTAGGCCTATTACACCAGTAGAATGTTTGTCAAATACAACTACCCATGACTAAACCTTATTCAACTAGAATTCAGAGACCTTTACAAAAATTGGTTCATCTAATACGTGGGATGATTGAAATGAAAAATTGAGGATTTTCAAAAAAATCCTAAGCTTGTGGACATCATGGAAAAAATACCTGAAAGACACAAAGAATGCTACCTTCTAGCATTAGCATAACAAAGTGCAAAATTACCATCCAACTTTGACGTAACAAAACTTAATTGGGATGAATGAGAGCCACCCTTGGACATTGTTACACAAAAACTCCAAGACTTACAATTAGAAATGGAAAGGATGAACAAGGGAAGATCCAACCTAATAAGTTTAGTCTTGAAAAAGTGTGCCCCCTTCCATTTAATAAAAGTGTCACCTTCATGCCTTTCCCATAGAACATGCAACTACCAAAATATGATAAGTATTTTGGTACATTTGATCTTCATGATCATCTCAGAAAATTTTATACTCTAATTATGGAATTTTTCCATGACACAACTTACCTAATGTAGCTATTTCATAGAAGCCTAGGAGAGCAAGCCATGGAGTGGATTTTCAAACTCCCCTCCAACATCAAATCATTTGATCAAGTAGCTACTATGTTCATCACATAGTACTCATATAACATTGAAAGGGAGACCACCATGATCAACCTATGTAATACAAAACAACTTTTGAGAGAATCCTTCAAGGTGTTCCTACAAAGATGGAGGCATGTCTTTGCCAAATATCATTAGGACATCCCAAAAAAAGGAAAAATGGACATATTCATTAGTAGCCTCACCAAAAAAATGAACTACTAGTTACAACTTCAAGGTCCTAAGGACTTTAAAATTACATTAGAAAATGAAGCCAAAGTAGAAGAGACCCTAATAAGTAACAATATCATCAAGGCATCAAAAGATGGAAAAGGTTTCTCAAAAAAATCCTCATATACTCATGGTACATTTGATCAGTCAGCCAATAAACAAAATTCATGGTGGAGAAATTAAAAAAACATAATCAATGATGGGGTGGTTGAAGCTAATCATGTTAAACCACAAACTCCACCCCATCCAAACTAGAAATATCCTATCATCAATAACACCAATGTAAATGGTAGACAAAACTCACCTAAACAAGATGATGTTCATCCATTTTATCGATGAAACATAGATACTCCTTCAATGTCCAATTAATAAGTAGCCTATAATCAAGTTCCTCCCCCAAGAGGATGCCAACCTTCTAACATCCCCAAGGAATACGCACCAATCGGTGTGTCTTATGAGTATGCATTATAAACACTCTTAGTTGATCAACTTATTGTACTCCCTAAGGCCAATGCCTATGAACCATAGGTCAAACCTAAGTGGTGGAGTGATAAACACTTTTGTTACTACCACCAAAATAGGGGGCACTTTATCAATATCTATTATGCCCTTAAAGGGGCTATACAAAATCTAATCAATAATGGAACTATCAAAGTGAATAACCTCCATAACAATGAAAACCACATGGCCTTCAAAAATACTTTCATGAGCCATGAGAATGGTGAATCCTCCAAAGAAAACTAGAATACATCTTCTTATGATAAAGTCAATTATGCTCATCATTACAATAACACTATTAATATGATCTTTGGGTTTGACAATGTTGTTAATGTCATTATTATTAAAGAAAAACATAAAAAGAAACCTCTAAATGTTGTTACCTAATGTCAAGCCTCCAAACTCATTCTACTAGGGCCAATGACTAGTTCAGACTAAGCAACTACAAGTTACACTGTACCCAAATATATTTTAGTTAACCAATTACTAAAAATTTCTACCCACATTTCCATCTTTGAGCTGCTACAATATCATTGGAACATAAAGAGATCCTCACCAAATCCCTAGTGTTGAATGACCTGGATGTTAGTAGACTTCAAAATATGGTAAGTAACCTCATTTCTCCATATTTTGTATCTTTTTCAACCCAAGATGACATGTCTATCATTCAACCACAAAACTCTCTATTACACATTGAGGTCTTTATTCATGGAAATAGAGTCAAAAGAGCCTTGGTTGATGGCAGAGTGAACATAAAAATTTACACTTTTAATTTGGTACAAGCCCTAGGATATGTAGATGATTTTTTGACCCTAAAAAAATATTAATATTAAAGCTTACAATGATGAGGAAAGATCCTCTAAGAGCATGGTCATCTTTCCAGTAAGGGTTGGCCTTATGGAAAAGGAAACTATTTTCCAAGTCCTAGATTTGAAATTGACCTACAATATCTTGATAGGCACACCATGGATTAATGACATGCAATTTGTCCCTTCTACCTACCATCAATGTATAAAATTTCCTTACATGGGTCAAGAGGTGACCATATCAGGAGACCAAAATCATGCCCACTACTATAACACTCTCATCCCTTACAATAGGGAATAGGTAAACATTCTGACAGGTGTTGTTAGACCATCTGCACTAGCAAACACCTCCATATCTATAGGTCAAGACAATGACCAATTATCTACATCAACTAAGATTAAAGAGAAAGTAAGTTGTTTGAGTTCTTCCAATCCATCACCATCATCATTAAAAAACTATAAACAATCACATTATGAAGAAATGGACCACTTAATGGAAGAGTTTGATCAGAAGTGCAACTTGTAATACAAATGGGTACGTGAATATTCAGTCTCATTATTTGATCCCTCACTATCTCTAAGATCTCATGGAAAACTATCTTCAACCATTAGGTCCTATCATGACTATTTTGTTAAAGAAAGTGGTGTACCATCAAGTTCCATAGAGGAAACAAGTAAATGAATGCAAAATATTTATATTTCCCCTCACCTCTTCAAAAAAGGTTTTGGTCTAATGAAGAACATGAGTTACACATGTGATGGTCCTTTAGGAAAAGGAAAGGGTATCATTGAACCCCTATAAACACAGCTTAGATCCAATAAATCAAAAATAGGGGTAGGATATCTAGAACAAGAAAGTGAAAAATCAATTTCTAGATCTCATTCCAAACATGGTGATTCCTCCTCCTCTGCTTTAGTGTGGGTACCCAAAGAAAAGAATGTCAAAAACAAGAATGCAATGAATATTATGAATGTAAATGTATCCTTCCCCGATTCACATCCTATAAGAGAATCATCCATGGATGCCCTTAATAATGAACACGATGATGATTCCAGCAAGTGGTAATTCAACTCATTATCTGAAAAATCCATACATGATAAAGAATGTGATTTCTTTTACATTCCTAGACCCAATAATTCCATAGCACAAAGATGCACTCATTATTCAAACCTTACTCCACCAAGAGCCAATTCACATCAGCACAACCTAGAAGAGGATATAGAACATACGCATGACATCACATCACATGAGGGTGATGAACCTAATGATGGGTTCTAGTTTTAGACTTTATTCCCAGACTTCTTTCCATTAGAAGTTGAAGATGAGTACAATGAGCCACTCACAATCTCTACTTTCCCTAACACTTTAGAAGAGGCACACATTATAGACCTAACCAATAAAGCATATGAACCATCAATTGAGGTCATGTATTTAAACCTCATTGAATCCTATTTATATTATGCATCACTATCCATAGTCCATCCTGAGCTTATCAACTAGGACTCAACTGAGCCTCACAACTTCCCACAATTTAACAGTGACCAATATGTTTTTGTATACCTTAACACATTTGAACTATCTTGTTTACAAAGAACAAGAGAAATATATGTAGATGGGTCTAATATCAATCATCTAAGTCATATGAGAAAGGAGAGAATACATCTAAGAACCAGTGACCAAAACCACACTATTGTTGCTCTTACAAAAAAAGTTAAAACAAATCAAAGTGACACATCCAACGGTGAAAACTCCACAATGGCATCCATGGATGAGATGATTGATACCTTACCCAAAAATTTAGAGGAATGGTCATCTATTTTGATTGAGCCTATAGAAAAAGTCAACATTAGAACAAAGAAAATGTGATTTTGTTCACATTCCAACACCCAATAGTTCCACAACACAAGGATCCACTCCTCATTCAGACCTCACTCCACTAAGAGTCAATCCACATTAGCACAAATTAGAAGAGGATACAAAAAATACATGTGACATCACATCACATGAGGCTAATGTATCTAATGATGGTTTCTAGTTTTAGACTTTATTCCCAGACTTCTTTCTAGTAGAAGTCAAAGATGAGTACTATGAGCCACTTGCAAGCTCTACTTTCCCTAACACTTTAGAAGAGGCACATGTTATATACCTAACTGATAAAACATATGAAACATCAAATGAGGTCATGTCTTTAACCCACATTAAATTCCATTCACATTACACATCACTATCCCTAGTCCATCCCAAGCTTAGTTGTTGAATCTCAACTAAACCTCACAACTTCCCACAATTTGCCAATGATCAAGATATTTAAGTATACCTTATCATGTTTGAACCATCTCATTTACAAATAAAAAGAGAAATATATGTAGATGGGTATGATATCAATCATCTCAATCATATAAGAAAGGAGAGAACACATCCACGAATCGATGACCAAAACCACATTGTGGTTGGTCTTCCAAAAAAACTTGAAACAAATAGAAGTG
Organism: Cupressus sempervirens; assembly: GCA_028749045.1. NCBI lineage: Eukaryota > Viridiplantae > Streptophyta > Pinopsida > Cupressales > Cupressaceae > Cupressus > Cupressus sempervirens. Next base: position 641,104,363 of record CM053789.1, on the reverse strand, counting down.
ATGCATCCAATGGTTAAAACCCAAATATGGCACCCAAGGATGAGATGATTGATACCTTACTCAAAAATTCAAAGGAACAATCATCTATTTTGATTCATCCTATAGAATAAGTCAACAAAATAGAGCAAGAACCTAGGATAATTTACTTGGCATAGTCCTTAACTACAGAGGAAAGAATTGAATTCATTCACTTCTTCAATTAGAGGAAAACAAATTTTGCATGGTCTTACACAGACATGTTAGGGTTAGATCAAACTCTAATCCTTTATCACCTAAGAATTTCTTTGGGTGCCAAGCCAATTAAACAAAAACTAAGGAAAATGCATCCTTGCATAGCACTACTAGTCAAAATAGAATTGGAGAAATTGATTAGTACCAACTTCATCAAACCATTAGCCTATGCATCATGGATATCAAATATTTTACCTATCTCAAAGAAATATGGTAGCATATGAATCTATATTGACTTTTGGGATGTCAATAAATGGTGTCCTCAAGATAATTTTCCCCTTCCAAAAATTGATACAATTGTAGATCTGATAGTGGGACATTCCATGTTTTCACTCATAGATGGTTTTTCAAAATACAACCAAATAAGAATAGCACTAGAGGACCAAGAGAAAACAACTTTTACATGTGCATGGGGCACATTCTATTGGAATGACATCTTGTTTGGTATCAAGAATGGAACGGCTACTTATTAGCAGACCACAACCACCATTTTCCATGACATGATGCACACTTTTATATAAGATTATGTTGATGATGTCCTTGCCAAATCCCATACCTGAGAGGATCATCTTCCTATCTTGGAAAAGAAATTCACACATTTAGAAGCATTCAAAATTAGGCCAAACCCTAAGAAATGCACTTTTGGCATAAAATCCTAAAAACTCCTAGGGTATATTATCTCTGCCAAAGGAATCAAGGTTGATCTTAAAGAGGTACAAGCTATTATCAACATGCAACCTCCAAAGAACTTGAGTTAGCTATGTTTTTTCTAGGGAAGACTTTAATCAGTTCATCACTTCATATCTAAGTTAGTAGAAAAGTGTGTACCCTTCACTCATCTCCTTCACAAGGACATAGGTTTTAAATGAGAGTCAATGTTAGGTGGCCTTCAATCTCCTTAAAAACTACTTGATGAATCCACCTACATTGGTGCCTCTAAAACCACACAAACCTTTGTTTTTCTATGTCTCTCTAATAGAAAAATCAATAGGCACCATTTGGGCACAAGAAAATTATCAAGGCAAAGAAAGAGTTATTTATTACATCACTCACACCTTGGTCAAAAAGAGCTAAACTACACTTTTATTAAGAAAGCTTTCTTGGTTGTAGTTTTGGCTTCACAAAAATTATGTCACTATCTTCTAACACACAAAGTTAAACTCGTATAAAAAAATGACCCTCTCAAATACCTTCTCAGCAAGACACCATTAACAGACAAATTAACCAACTGGGTAATGATCCTAAGTGAGTTCAACATTGAGTACATTAATAAGAAATCTATAAAATGACAAGTCATTGTAGACCAATTGGCTAATGCACCCATAGAAAGCTCAAATCCTATCCTAGAAAATTTTCTAGACACACACATTCTCCAGAAAGAATGTAGAAATTTTACTTTGATGGTTCTTATATACACCATGGTTTAGGGGCTAGTATATTGTTTATCACACCTCTAGGTGTCACTATCCCCAAGTCTTAAAATTTCTCTTCCAATGCACAAACAATATGATGGAATATGAAACCCTGGTTTTGGGTCTCAATTTGGTGTTAGAATGGAAGTTAATAACACTTGAAGTCTATGGGGATTCTCAACTAGTCACCAGTCAAGTTATAGACTTGTACCAAACCAAGGATGAGAAATTGTTACCTTACAAGCATATGACTGATACATTTAAGGCATTCTTCATTAATATTACTTTTGAAAAAATTGCTAGAGACAAGAATAGGGTAGTGGATTCCATGGCCACCCTGGCCTCTTTGCTTCAGCTACTATATCAACATGAGTGATTTGAGTTCTTAGTGGAAGAGATGGTTCAACCCACATTTATTCAACTTGAATCCCACATTATTTTCGATTTAAACACCCCAAATTCCACTTGGCATGATTTCATTACAACTTGTCTTTGTGATAAGATTATCCCATCCAATCTCTCACAAAACCAAAAACACAACTTCATCTGATAGACCTCGCATTATACTTTGGTGTCTAATATGCTATATAGGAAAGGCCTCAATAGTGCTTTATTTATGTGTCTTGAAAAGCATGAGTTTAGGGACACTCAGCAAGAGGTTCATGCAGGTATTTATTGATCACATTCTAGTGGATTCACATTAATAAAGAAGATTCTTAGAACAAATTATTTCTAGCTAACCATGGAAAAGTATTCTATTGATTATGTAAAAACATGTAAAAAATGTTAAATCCACGGAAATCACATTCATGCACCTACATAAGAACTAAACCCTTTGGCCACACAATGGACTTCATATCAATGGGGTTTTGATTTCATCAACGCAATCCATCCATCTTCCTCCTATGGGCATAAATGGATCATCACTACAACTGAATATTTCACCAAGTGGGTCAAAGTGGCACCATTTGTAGACACTCCTAGAAAACAAATATCTTCATTCATACTAAACCATATCACTTTTTGGTTTGGCATACCTCATGCCATCCTAATGGAAAATGCCTTGTATTTAAAAAATTAAATAGTTGAGTTATGTGAGAAGTTTCACATTATACACCATTCATCACCAATCAATTATCCCCAAGGAAATGGCCAAGAAGAGGCCACCAAAAGGAGCATTATCAACATTCTTAAAAGAACTGCCAATGATATTGGTAGAGATTTTCATTTACAACTAAACTCTACCTTATGGGCCTACATGATGAGAATTCAAATGCCTATGATAGCCACACCTTTCTCCTTGGTTTATGGTTGTGAAGAAATTCTTCCTTTAGAGGTTGACATCCCATCTTTGAGAGTTATCCTCTATGATATCCTATTAGATGAAGACTATAGAGTGGCCCATTCAAAGTAGCTAGAACTCTTAGAAGAACATCTACATACAATGCATGAGCATCTCAAAGTGCATCAGAATAGGTTGTCCAGACACTAGAACAAAAAGGTCAATCCCTATGTCTTGCAAATTAGAGACTTAGTTCTCCAAGAAAAACCCAAGAATCAGGTAGCTAGAGAGAAGAAAGGAATATGGGAGGTCAATTGGATTGGTCCTTACATCATCACATAATCCTTTGGGGCTAGTACTTATAGACTCTTAGATTGTGATAGAGAGGAACTAGCAGAGCCCATCAACAACATCTATCTCAAAAGGTTTTATGTCTAAAGCTTTGAGGAAGCACCTCAGAGCTGAAAATACCAAAATAAATAAATAAAAAACACCAAATTTTTAAAAAAAATTGTTACAAAAGGAATGAGAAAAATCACCTTTGGTTTAAAAAGAGTGAGAGATAGCACCTTTTGACTTCCATACACAACACGAGTCCTTCAAGATAGAGATACAACAAGGTATGACTCAAGAAACTCTCTCAATGACATTTTTTTCTTGTTTATGGCCTCCTCATTTCATATTGCCACACTACCAAGCACAGTTTAGTTAATCTCATACATACCCAATTAAGAAACTTGTGTGGTTACATTTTCATGGTTTTTGGGCATTAGAAACAATTCACAATAGTGGAGACAACCAGAAAAAAAACAACAAAGGGGAGAAAGGAAACTTAGAGGAAACATGGAGTTTGATTATGTTCTAAGGCATCACCAACATGAACTGTAGGAAAATTAGTGCACATCTCAAATATCTTCCATGACCAATAGTTTCCCACATCCATTTTAGCCTTCATAAAATCCTTTTGAAGTACCAAAAATCTTTTTTTGCCTCCATGGTCTCAATTATAGCCCTCTAAGTCCACTTTTAGCCATTGTAATCCACTTTTGGTCTCCTTAACTCTTTAGGTGTTCCAAAAGGCCTCATTTATCTACATATTCTAACAAATATCATTCACATCCTCATTCCACTCCCACCAGCTCAAAAATGGTCAAAAACATTCAAAAATTGTTAGAAACATTCAAAAATTCTCAATAATTATCAAAATGGTAAAAAAACCTTGAAAATATAAAAAATAGCCCATAACTCAATCCAAACAATAACAACCTCATCCCAAATAGGCTATTTAATTTTAGATGAATTACTCCTGTATTTTCCAATCCAATGATCCATTGATTTCATGTTGAGTTGGTGTTCATCTATAATTGTTGCTCCTTTGGAACAAGTTTGTGTACCTTGACTAATTTTATATGAAATCAATGGTGAGGCCCACTATATTGAAAAATATTGAAATATTTTATGGCATATTTTATTTCCCCATTACTTCTAGCAAAAATAATAAACAAGAGCATCCATTTATTAAGAAGAAACATAGTTAAGTCTTAAAACATCTCGCTGGGCTTTGGAAAATTTGGTACAGCACAAATAGCAAAAAAGGTTTCCAATAGAGTCCTTTTTCTCTCCTCTCGTCAAGAACAACAACAACCAATGAATTTTTAGTCTTATTTATGTTGAAGTGACCATGATTGATCCAACAGCCTTTCAACAAATATATCACTACTATCCCAAAAGGCTCAAATATCTATTGGACTCTTTCATCATCCTCTAATAAGGGTCTAGAATTGTTGGGATTAAAGATAGAGTAACTAAGAGGGGGGGTGAGTCAGTTACAAACAAGAATTAATCCATAGATCCCTTAGATGTCTTAAAGATCTAGTTGCTGCTGATACTCAGTAAACAATGTTGCAGTTCAATAAATTAAATTATTACTTATTTTCAAATATTCATGTATGTAACTGAAAACAAAGTGAACACAAGAGATACCAGATTTAACGTGGAAATCCAATATGGGAAAAACCACCAAGTAACTAGTCACCAATTTTTCACTCTTTTGAAGTGAGCCCTATTAAGAGCCAACCCTGTTAAAGGTTACAATACATATTGTTAGGTGTGACCCTGTTAGAGGATTTAATCACCCTGTTAGGAGTGGCCTTGCTAGAGGTCTTTAGAACAATTCAACTAAATTGTCACCTTGTTAGAGGATTTACAAAATGGTTGTTAAACCAAGTCTATTAAGAGATATTACTCTAATGATGTTGAACAGAGACCTAATGAGGATCTAATGATGCAACTTCTATGGAGATTGACAACCTTCTAAATATTCCTGGCAATTTCCTAGAACATCTAGATATTCCAAAAAAAATAAAAAATATCCACATATTCCTAAAAATTCTAAAAATATCCAAAATATATCCACAAAATATCAAAAGAGGACATGACAATGTTTAACCAACATTTTCAATCACACTGTTCATTAACATGAGCCATGGTTACCCCTTTTTCTTGCAATAAACACAACACTTTTTATTCTATTACAATGGCAACAAAAACATTACATTCAAAATAACATTTGGTGGGTTATTTATTTCGGCCTCCCTTGGGGATGTGGCAGGATAGGATGTCAGATTAGGGACATTTCTACCAACCTAGTCCTAAAGGATGAGGCTTTTGGTGTCAATCCTCCTTGCACCCACACAACATCCATGGGAATTGGAAATCGCCCACCATGCAATTGAGGGTTCAATAGTTTTCTAAATTCCCTATCTAAAAATTGAGTCTCACACCACTTCTCATTAGGGAGTGAGAGATAATAAAGCGTCATATAATAGGGAGCTTCCTAATGCACTTTTGTAGTCCGTTGCATATCTATAAACACATTCTCCACTAGCTTATTGATACCCAATACAGTGATCGCTCATTGGGACACATCCCACTCCTATTGCATCTAATGAATCACCACTCTCCATTACTCCCTATCCTCTTTCACTCTACTTAATTACTTTTTTAATAGCCTCACCTTTGATTTGCTCAATGCTAACCACTCTTGGAACTACAATGACATGGTGTTCAATTTTTCAATTGCCTCCCTAAAAGAATTAGACTATGCCTACAATAACACCAATTCATGTTGTGCACTCTCCAAACCCACTTGCACCATTTTTTAGTGACTCCTATAGTCTTTGTCATTGTGACCACTCTACTTGTAGACCTACATCATTTTCCTCTACTTGTGACTTTTCCACACGTAATTCCACTTCCAATGACCGTAGTCGAGCCCATTTAGAATTCACCACCACCTAGAGTGACCTCACTTTTGTTTGCACTCCATCCTCATGGGCTTTCTTCATCAACCCTAGCAAAAATGTGACTTCCTACTCTGCATTATCTATATGGACTCTCTTTGCAGCCAATATTTTCCATAACTCCTCCACTTCACTTATTACTTGAGCTCTACCCTCTACCTCTAGTTGTGGCTCCATCGAACTCAATCCACCCCCTCCTCTTTTTTTGACCTCTTCCTAGGAATCCTAACGCTAATAACTAACTTACCACACTCGTCACCTCACCTACAGTGACATCTTCTTTCGCTCTCTAGGATTTTCCCATAGTCTTCTCCAAAGAGTCCATTCTCCCACCTCTAGCACTACCTCTAACATGCCCTTCATCACCTCAAGCAGACTATTCTCTACCTATGTCATCAGATCATTATCTAATACCACCTGTAACACTTACTATGTTACACTTGCCAACAACATCATCAATGTTGACAATGGTGTTTCTTCCACCTTGAATCCTGAACCTTCAGATTGTGTTTGCATCAGTATTGCATGACTTGATTCACCTAGCTCATGGACTAACACTTGAAGTATGGACTAATACACCAATTCCCTAAAGGTCCACCAAATGTGCTTTTCCCTTCATCCTTGCCCCACTCATCATCCTTGCATAACATCGCCCTCCTATTGCAACTGATCTGGTGAGCCCTACATGCTTTCAACCACATACTTACTAAACCTTTTGAAATAACTAATCAATTACACTATCTCCTTCAACATGCTTCCATTCATGTACACATTCATCATCTAATTATAACTATCACTCACCACACCTTACACTTTTCTTTCTTAGCCACACATTCACTCTATACATCCCTCCACACCACTACCATGTACACTTACCACTTGGCTTTGACATTCAGACACCTTGATCCCACTGACACATCCCACACTTAGTTACTAGACTCCTACAATAGTTGTATCCATAAGGAATTGAAGAAACTTGATATTATTGCACACAACTATCAGCATGACTGGTCCACAAAGAATGGGTTTTCTATAGTTATGAGCTTCTAGTACCTCAATGATGTAGTTGACTAGAGGTACCAAGATGAAGCCATGATCTTTTATTTTCCTTTGGTTTTTCACTATTTTTCTCGAGTGATCCTTTGATTTCATGTATTATTGATGTCCACTTGTAAGTGTCTTCTCTCATCTAGAAGGCCATGTATACCTTGACCAGTTTTGCATGATATCTTAGGTGAGGTTCATTATTTGACATGTGTCTATTTGCATGCTTGTTTTTATTTACTGCAGCTATAGTTTCTATTCTTAATGGTTGTCTTACCTTTCATGTACACTATTTTTTGTCATAATTCTCAGTGTGATAGGGTATTCATATCGCCATAGCTAAACTAGTGGTGGTTGTACTATGTCACTTTTATTAAGTCACTCAATGATGAAATTTTATTTCCATCTCTTTAGAAAAAAAGTAGCAGTTAGTTGCATTCATATTTATACACTTATGACATTTCATTTACTCATTACATTACATCTAATTTCATCATCACATTTCATTATCATTTATTGCATTATTTTATTTTTCATATCATGTCATTACATCACATTTCATTTCATTTATATAGCACATTTTATTTATCTACTTTATTACTACATTAACTATCACTTTCTTCCATTAACAATCTATTCACTACATTAATCATTCATGTTACATATATCATTACATTAAATCACAACATAACATGCATGCACCCATCCATAAAACCAAATGTATAAAATTCATAATATAACAAGTGCACAAATCTGAACATCAAAAAGCTCGAATAGTCCTATATTAAAAGATCGAATCAATAGCATCAACATCAACATTAACATCAAAAGATCATCATCATAAATGATAAATATGACAAGTCAATAATAGTGGGGTAAAAGTACAAAGTTGTGTACTCTTTTAGGATGACTTATCAGAAAGACTGAATTTGAGTATTTCTATCTAAAAAACTATTTTTTTTAAACATATGATCTAGATAAATTCATTCTAGCTAAGTTATATATTGTCTTAGACTTTATGTTTTATACTAGTTTATTTCCAATTACTAAAGAAATAAAATTATTTAAGAAAAGTGGCATTTCAATAACTCTTACTATTTTTTATGATATTTTTTTAATAATTTGTAAACACTATGTTATAGAGCTCAGAATCAAGAATATTCTCATATATATTTTATAGTGTTTTAATTTGATATAGTGTATTGTACTTAAAAAATTCCACAACTATGTATTTTACCACTCAAAAACACGTCGATTTTGAGAAAGAAAAAATATTAGATCATATCAAAAAAATCTTAAAATTATATGACATTCTAGAGGAGAGAGTCCTCTTTTAGAATGTATAATTTTTCTCCTAGTTAGAATAGATTTATTTTTGAAAAATGTGGTGGGAGATGAAAACTATCATTTTCAGGTGAGTTGAGATTTCAATTCTTGTAAAAGAGAAAATATAAGTCTAAAGCCAATTTTTATTTTTTATTATTCTAGATATATATATTATCTATAACATAGTCTAAGATCAAAGGGAAATAAATTTATTTCCATATAGTTTTGTGGTGGTAACTAGACCCCTAATTTTTAGCATTTTTCAGGACCTAAAAAATATCTATAAAAATTAGGAAAATATATCATTTCTTATTTCAAATAAACTTCATCTATTTCTACACATTTCATTAGTTTACTTCATTTCAAAATTTAAAATAATAATACCAATTTTATGTCATTAAAGGTGAACAATTATACTTTTGTTAGCCTTTTCCTTTACAAAAGGATGATACAGGTTTGTGCTTTTACCTAGTGCAATACAACATGATACACAAATCAACCCTATGACTCACCACCTATATCATTTGTATGTATCTAATCAGGAGGTCTAGGCTCATTGGGGGAACTTTTCTCATCTAGAGGAGCAAGCTCTATTACATCTGTCACTAGTGGCATAGGAATAGAAGTCACCATCTTACTCATGGTAGCCCCCATATGTGCTTAGTGGTGGTGGTAGTGGTGGCCACAGTGTCATCGCAGCTATAAAAGCTTGTATTGTACTCATCAAATCACTTATTCATGCCTCCATAGAACTTATCTGAGCCTCTATGTCTATTGAACCAATAGGTCTCTTTAGAGGTAGCTACCCCTATGATAGTATTATTTTCTATCCATATGGTTGTAAACCCTATGCACGTAATATCAAGACCTATATCTGAGACCTCTACCGCCAGAAAAATTGCACATCATCTGGTAATCTGGCCCTGACCTACTCTATCCTACGTTGACCCATATTGTCTACTAATCATCTAGATCCTACACCATTTCCTATACCCCCTCTCATAATCATTCCACCTTGGCCACAGACCTCTCTAGGTCTCTCTACTGCAACCCCTCTTGGCCTCTACACTAGACCCTGCACAATAAACTTTTGTTGTGGTACTATTGTTGCTCGGCCTTGCCCACCATACCTCCCTTGTGCCCTAGCTTTGCCTCTCACTCCACCTCTAGATTAATGTCAACCCCTATCTCTCCCTTGTCCACCCTCATCATTCCCATCCTCCCTTCCACTCGAATGATCCTCAATCCCAAGTATTGGCTCTATCAGATATGTATATCTCGGGAATGAATTCTTATAGAACCATCATGCATAATCTCCCTCCATCCCTATGTCTATCTCCCCATCTCTCAATACCCATATCTATGGTGTCTCTATAATTTGTAAAAATTCCACTTGATAGGACTCATACTCCAAGGTCAATCCCCATACTGGCCTCTCTGATTGAACTTGTGCATAGTGTGCTAATTCCTATGGTATGCATTACTATGATCAAATTGTCTCACTACCCTCCTAAAGAAAAATCTCTCGATCATTGACAGAATCCATCCAAATAAAATTCTTGGACAAAATAAGTATATTAGCTCATCATCATCCTCAACCCATGCCTTAGTAAACCTATATGGCTTCCATACTACCCCATCCATGTCATCCAACATCTGTTGCCAATACTCTGTCTTGACTAGCTGGGGCTACATGTTCACACCTACGTATGTATATATCTATGACATATCCTATGGCCACTAATGAAAACATATCAACCAAGTAATGGGAAGGTGCTTCCATTTCCATATTTGTAATAAGACCACACTTGCTAATAGTGATGAGGCATCAAAATACACAACCTAGTGCAAATCATGATATAAATGGGCCAATATGTAGCTACTCCATGAAAACCTTTGAGAATGGTCAATCATATCTTGTGCAAGGTGACCCCATCCAACTGGACATCCCCATCCTCATCTATTTGGTAACAAAAACCCTCCTATTAGTCTCGCCAACACAATAGGAAATGGCTGATACTATAGCATTTAAAACTAGGACACACTGCCATCCCCAATGCTATCATCACCAAATACATCTCTAAAAGTCACCCCATCTACAATATGATAATAGTATACAAGATCTCCCACTGTGGGGATCAGTATTATCTAAAATACATCATTGGGCATAATAGCCATCTCCCCAAGGGGCATGTAGAAGGTGTTGTAGTCTGAGTGTCAATGCTTGGCAACAACTATAAACAAACCTCATTTCACTTGGAACTGAGGCATCTGTAGCAAATATGTGAAACCACATATGTCAATCACCTACCACTCTACCACCAATAGTCTTCCTACCAACTCCAAGGGCCATAGGTACAACCCCCTAACCATGAGCTTGCACCCACATACCTATTTCATCAAATAATAATATAACAGTGTCAATTTTTATCACAAGTGACCATCCTACATCAATTAGATGTCAACATCAAACTACTTAGCTAGTGGTTCTATCTAGGACTAGTTATTCATCCTACTCTATATCATAAGATGGACATGATAGTGTTCCTTACTCTATATCCTAAGGGGGGCACTATTTTCTACATATCTAATTTTTGCTAATTTATTTTACACATCACTTTATGACCAAAAGATCCCTATTTTTCAACTTTTTACATGAATTTAGAATTTTCAACATCATATTTGGGTTTTATCCTACACTTTGAACAATGTTGCACACATTTATGACTCATTATGTAGCCATCCCATTATTTGACACACTTAAACTTAGCCTCATATGCTATCTAGTCCATCCAAAGCACTATGAGATTCCTTGATGCTACTTTATTAAGACATATATGCTATTTAAGATAACAAATGCTCTAGAAGAGATCTTCAAGTTACTTAAAACATTATATGTGCTATTGTAACTAGCAGAAGCACTACGAGATTCAATTGTGCTACTTAAATCATCACTTGTGCTCCTCCATAGCTCAGATGCACTACCAAATTCACTAGCACTATTTAACGGCCCATATGCACTACCCTATCTATCAAATGCACTATGCGATGTAAAAGCACTCCTTCATTATTTATTTTTTCTATCTTAATGCTCGAATGTGCTATAATAAGGACACACGATGTAAACACCTACATATGTGCTATAACCCATCCATGCAACAAGACATAGCTCATTAATATGACTCATTAAACCTTAAATTGTAAATGCGCTAATATACCCTTCATATATGCTACTAAAAACATCATATGTAGTAAAAGGTTTAAAGGTGCTATAGAAACATGCATATGTGCTACAATTTTCTATGATGCACTATTTCATGATCAAACTAGGGTTTCAAATGCATTTTTTCACTATGCAAATGGGCTATTTTATGGGTCAAATACATTACAAGAATTTAAAAGTGCTAAAATAAACATTGAATGCACTAAAATGATAAGCGTAAGCATTTAAAGAGAAAATCCATGCTAACTCAAAAAATTCATGCCAAAATTCAAAAATCTAAAACAACAAAGGATCTAGATGACTCACCAGGGCATCATAGTGTGTCAGACACTCATATTGTCGACCTCTCTTGAATCTATGCTCTTGCAATGGGACAACCATCCTCGCTAGCATAGAGCTCCAAGATCACCAAAAGTCAAAAAGGAGTGTAAAAATGACAAGGGTAAAAGGTCTTTTGACCTATTTAACCCTCCTTTGGGGCATTTCTATTACATTTTTAACCCTATTTACCCAATTAAGGCTTTTTCGCTCTTTTTTCTCAAACTAGGTATTGTTCTAAAACAACTTGATCACCTCCATCCACCCCATTTTTACTATCAATTCTTTTCACCTACATTTTCAGAAATAAAATTAGAATGTCAATATTTTTTGACATCAATTTTTCCAATTTCATTTCTAAGGAGACATATATCAAGGCATCAAAAATTTTAAAATATCAAAAATGTTCTACCCCAGCCAACATTTTAACATCAAATCAAACTAGGGCATCAAATAAAGTTATCCTAAATGAAGGATTTTAAAACATCAACATTGAATCAAACATCAACAATAATTAGATATCATATCATTGACAATTAGATGATAAATTATTAACAATCAGGGATCATATCGACCTCCAATCAATCAAATATCATTGATTAGACATTCAGTTATCAAAATTCAACCTAAAATAAGAAAATTATACAACCTTTGAGCTAATATGCTTTGCATATTATCTCAAAGAGGGGCATTTGTTGACACCCTAAAATTGGCAAAAACCTAGAACAACACAAATTTTGATCAAATGATGCAAAATTAAGGATAAAATTAGAGGAAAATAGTAGACTTTAAAATCAATGGTAACATCAGGTCATTAATCAATCAAATCACCTATCAAATAAAAAAGGACATAAATCAACTTTAGAAAGAGGAAAAACAATTCACAAAATCATAAAATGAAATTTTAAAAAAAAGGAAAAAGAGAAAAGTTAAAAATAAATGGAACATTTATTAAATCAATAAAGCCATTTATCCTCACAAAAGTGAAAATCCTCCTTTTTACATTTAAAAGAATTGGAAAATCCTCATTTATCCTCACAAACTAAGTTTGTTGGAATCTTCCTCTAAGTGCTTTATGAGATATTTATAGTTTCACCATTACCCTTTAGTCAAAAGTGAAATATTGACCTTAACCCCAACCCCTTCTGAAAACATATAAATAGGAGGGAAATTCAAGAGCAAAAGGACCCCAACTTTGATGCATCTGCACTATAGGCATATTTAGAGTTATCATGTTAGCATATTAGCATTGTCATTATAGAGAATTCATGTCATTCTAGCATCCTTTTTGTTGGAAATGATAGAAAAGAATGAAGAGTAATGGAGCTGGTAAAGAATGTCTTCAATCATTGTTTTGTCATTGATGTCAAACTTGCTACTTGCAGGAATGACAATTTCTTTAGTGATCCAAATACTATCAATTGGTTGATTGACAAGAAGGTGGCAATCAAAAAGATGTAACTAGAGTACCTAGAGAAAGGTTGAAGTTATGATGTTATAATGAAGTATAAGGATCAGATAAGCCATTGATGAAATAGTGTATTGATGACATACTCTAAGACACAAAGGATGGACACACTGAGACTCATCAAAGCTGTAAGGATTAACTAAGTTCATTGGAGAGAGCTGAGCTAGCTAGTTAGTGCCAAGCATATTCTCAGTTGAAGCCGAGAAAGTTCAACTTTAGTGTGTGTCAAGTGATCTTCAAATGCCGAGCAACCTTCAAGTGCCAAGTGAAGATCAAGTGCCAAGTGACTTTAGGTGTCAAGCAAGATACAGGAGCTGAGTGAAATTCAAGTGCCGAGCAAAGCAAAAATTTTATGTGTCGAGGGCCAATAAAATAATAATAGAAGCCAAGTAACACAGAATGAGTTGAGCATCAATAAATCAATGATGTTGAGTTGCTGCATTATTTGTTAAGTCAAAGATTTTCCAAATCAGCAGCGATAAGTTTGTTACATCGAATTTTGTGAATTAGTTAGATGATAAGGATGATGAGTAGATGTCATAGAATTTTATGTAAACCATGGAAACCAATTCAAGGCGAATGCTAATGGATTTATCATGAAGTTTCTAGAAGAAACAATTTGGAGGGAAAACAATACCATTTTCTCAAGATCAAATTAAGATTTGAGCGAGAAATGAAGAACAAAACTTCTTTATAAGGAGTTACAGGTCAGAGATCAAGTGCACATGTATGAGAGGGAGTTGGTCTTAAGTGTGGTCATGCGAAGAAGCCAAGAGGAGTAAAGTACAGAGCATCAAGACTCTGAGTTGATCAAATGACCATGGAGTGCATTGGCATAACGAGTGGAAGTACTCAAGGAGACAGATCTTGAAGGGTGAACAAGCTGTCAGCATTGCAAGGGAGGAAAGCCAAGAAAAGAAAAATACTGAAGAGTGATTTGAAATCTAAAAGGTTGAAGTTGCAATCTGTATCAGGTCAAAATCCTTCTAATACTTTCTTGCCATTGTATTAGACATTGAAACCCTACATTGCTAGGTTAGCTTAACAGTTAGGTGGATAAGCCTCAGGAAAAGGATAAAGAGATCCCCAGGAGAAGGATAAAGAGATCCTTAGGAGAAGGATAAAGAGATCCTTAGGAGGAGGATAGGAGATCCTTAGAGAGGGATGAAAGATTCTTTTGAGAAGGTGATTGTAAATCCCATGGACTTGGGTGAGCCTAATAGCTCTATGTAAATCCTTTAATAGGGTGATATTCCAAGTTGAATGTTCTTAAGTCCTCTAATAGGGTACACTCCTAATAGGGTGTAGAAATCCTTTAATAGGGTCACATTTAACAATATGTTGTATCCTTTAACAAGGCAAGCCTTTAACAGGGAAAACCATCAGAAGTGGTTGAAATCAATTGTGCAGTTATTTAGTGGGTATCATCCCCACCCTATTTTTACCTTCTTATTCCTGGAGGGTTTCTAGTTCATCAAAATCCTTAGTGTTATGGTGTGATGCATGTTTACTTTTCATGATTGTTTAATGTTCAATTGCATGCATGATAATTTTAGTTATGTGCCATTAAGGATTAGAAGAAAAAGTTGTATTGGACATCATTGGACCTTAGATAACTGACTCACTCTCCCCCCCCCCCCCTTAGTTATTCTAAAGAATTCTAACAATTGGTATCAGAGACCACTAATGATTTGTTTCAAGGTACTAGTAGCAAGAAGATCAAGATGTCCAAGAGAGAAGTTCCCAAGCTAAACAAATACAACTTTTTTGCATGGCAAAGTCTGATGAAGCTACACCTCAGATCAATAGGTGACTATGCACAGACCTCAATCACAATTGATCATGTAAACCCTAGAGGACCCCTCACTATAGATGACATGAGCAAGAAGAAGGAGCACAATCAAGCGATGTTAGATATTGCTTCAGCACTAAGCTATGCCGAGTATGATGACATCAAAGGATGTGATACTGCACATCAGATGTGGGAAACATTGTCAAGAATCTATGGAGGAGACGATAATTTCAAGAGAGCCAAAAGAGAGATCCTAAGAGGAAAATTTGATGACATGAAAATGGAAGAAGGAGAAAATGTTGCTCAATATGGTGCAAGGATGAAGGAAGTAGTAAGTGCCATAAGAAGTCTAGGAGGATAGTTAGAAAAAGAAATAGTATATAGCAAATACTTAAGAACTTTGCTTCCTATCTATTCTATAAGAGTATCAACCATCCAGGAGCTACGGTGTGTGCCAGGTAACACATTGTTATTTGAAGGAATAATTTGAAGACTCACTGCTTTTGAACTATCCAACTTTGACAACTACAAGCCATAAAACTTTAAATCTGCATTTAAAGCCAAGATGACAATAAAAGACAATGATGAGGTGTGAACAAAGAAAAAGAGTGGAAAAGGAAAGTATGTATCTAGTGACAACAGCACTGATGAAGATGATGTGGACCAATTGGAGGCATTACTAGCAAGAAGATTTCACAGAGGAAGAGGCAAATTCAAAGGTAAGCTACCAATCATTTTTTTAATTGTAATGAAGTTGGTCACATTGCAGCTAGATGCACACAAAAGAAAAATTACAAGGATGGAGGCAACTTCAAGAACAAGAAAGAAGACAACAAGGACTACAGAGGTAAAAGAAAAAGATGCTACATTGTTGAAGAAGACTCTAACAAGAATGATGATGATGTAGTTTATGTGGCTATGAAAGATGAATCAGATGAAGATGAAGCAATTGCTTTGGTAACCTACATGAACAAGAATGATAGATGGATCATAGATAGTGGATGCTCTCATCACATGATTGGAGACAAAAGTAAGTTCATTACCTTTACTCAATATGAAGGAAATAGTGTTAGATTTGGTAACAATGCACCATGTCAAATCAAAGGGAAAGGTAGTATCAAGCTTACTAAAAAGATAACATGTGATAATGCATACTATGTTGAAGGCCTAAATTATAACTTGTTAAGTGTCTCACAGTTAGGCAACATAGGATACAAGGTTGAATTTGGAAATGGAATTGCTAAGATCTATGATTCTCAAGGATGTCTAATAGGAAAAGGTGACTAGACTAGGAGTAATTTGTTTTACTTAGACATGGAAGATGCTTCTTGTCTCATTGTTCAAACTAATGATGTATGGTTATGGCACAAGAGGCTATGTCATGTAAATTTTGACAATCTGATAAGCATCAGCAAAATGAAGAAAGTCAAAGGTCAACCAAAGTTGAAGAAACCTGATAACATCATGTGCAAACAATGCCAACTAGGGAAGATGACCAAGTCAAATTTCAAAAGTAAGACTTATAATTCTAATGAAGTATTAGAGCTAGTTCATACTAACTTGTGTGGTCCTATTGAAGTGAAAAGCTGCAAAGGTGACAAATACATAATGTTATTTGTAGAGGACTATTCAAGGATGATGACAGTCATGTTCCTAAAACTAAAATCAGATGCATTCCAAACGTTCAAATGGTACTTGGCCAGAGTTGAGAAAGAGACTGGGAAGAGTCTAAAACATCTCAGATCTGATAGAGGAGGTGAATTCACATCAAGAGAATTTGAAGAGTTCTACAATGAAAGAGGAATCAAAAGGAAAATATCAGCACCTAGGACTCCACCTCAGAATGGTATAGTAGAGAGAAGGAATAGATCAATTATTGATTGTACCAGGACCTTAATGATGGAGAAAAATGTTGCACTCAAGTACTGGAGAGAAGCTATAAGTACTACAGTCTACACACTCAACAAAGTTCAAGTCAAGAAAGGTACAAATGCAAAAACTTTTGAATTATGGTATGGGCATTCTCCTAATATAAAACATTTCAAAATATTTGGATGCAAATGCTATATATATAAAGAGTCTAGAAATGGAAAGTTTGATGCAAAAAGTGAGGAAGGCACATTTCTTGGTTATTCTACTAGGAGCAAAGCCTATATGTGCTTGAATGTTAACACTAACAAAGTAGTAGAAAGCACAAATGTGAAGTTTGATGAGCTTGTAGAAGTTCAAAGTGTTGACGACACCAAGAAAGTAGAAGAATACAAGACCTTTATATACTTTTACGAAGGTATACCTAATAATGGTGAAGTTGCAACTCAGAATGACAATCAACAACAAAATCCAGCATCTGCTGAGTCACAGACAGTGAATGTCAAACATCAGACACATTCAGAAGCTGAGCTGCAGAATACAGAGAATGTTCATTCAGATTTTGAGAATAGCCAAGAAAATGTACAAATACCTAATGAAAATATACATGAATATTTAGATTCTGAAAGAGACAATATATATGCAAACAAGGAAAGAACTAGTACTAGCAAAGTATGTGAAAAACCATCATCTTGCAGATCAAATTATTGGAAACAAAGAGGCAAGATCAATGACAAGGAATAGACTCAGAAGTGAAACATGTCTGCTCAAAAAAATGGAACCAAAAATAGTAAGCAAAGCTATAAAAGATGATGACTAGTATAATGCTATGAAAGAAGAAATAGAACAAATTGAGAAGAACAAGAAATGGACCTTAGTCTTAAGACTAGCTGACAAGAATGTAATTGGAACCAAGTGGGTATTTAGAAACAAGTTAGATGAGAATGGTGAAATCACAAGGAACAAGGCAAGACTAGTCTGTAAAGGTTATGCACAAGAAGAAGGACTAGACTATGGAGAAAATTTTTCTCTAGTTGCCAGAATGGAAGAAGTAAGGACCTTACTGGCATATGCAACTTTCAAAGGATTTAAAGTCTATCAGATGGATGTAAAGTCAGCATTTCTAAATGGTATACTTGAAGAGGAAGTCTACATAGAGCAACCAGAAGGTTTTGTTGATGAAAATAACAAAAATAAGGTATGCAAATTACACAAGGCTCTATATGGATTAAAGCAAGCCCCTAGAGCTTGGTATGAGAGACTTTACAAGTATCTAGTGCAAATAGGATTTGAAAAAACTAATGACAACAACAACATGTACATCAAATTAGAAGAAGGTAAGGATATTCTTGTATCTGAAATATTTGTGGATGACATAGTTTCTAGAGGAAAGGAAGTACTTTACAAAAGTTTTGCTAACAAAATGAAACATGATTTTGAGATGTCTATGTTTGGAGAAATCAAATTCTTTGTAGGATTGCAAGTACATCAACTAAAACATGGTATATTTGTGACACAATCAAAATAAATCAAGGAGATACTCAAGAAGTTTGGATTAGAAGATTCCAAACCTGTCAGCACACCAATGGCAATAGGACATAAGCTATCCAAAAATGATGAATCAGCTGAAGTCAATCAAACAATGTACAGATCCATGATTGGAAAACTACAATATGTTGTACATAGTAGACTAGGCATAGCACTAGTAGTTGGAATAGTTGCTAGATTCTATGCTAATCCTAGAGAAAATCATCTCATGGCAGTAAAAAGGATAATGAGGTATCTCAAAGGAATTGATGATTTTGGCATATATTACAAAAAGAATGAGAAGTTTAAGCTCAATGCATACATAGACGTAGATTGGGGAGGCAACATTGATGACAAGAAAAGCACAAGTGGAGGAGCATTATTCTTAGGTAAAAGGATAGTTACTTGGACTAGCAAGAAACAAACATGCACATCTCAGTCCATTGCAGAAGCAGAATATGTGGTAGTAGCAGTCAATTGCACAAACATTGTGTGGCTCAAACATCTATTGAAAGGAATGAAAGAAGAGGTAACCAAACCTGTGATACTATATTGTGATAATACAAGTGCTATAAACATACCCGAGAATCCAGTAATGCATGCAAAAACCAAGAATATTGCAATCAAGTATCACTATGTCAAAGAATTGGTGGAAGACAAACAAGTCAAGATGGAATACATTCACACAAAAGAACAAATTGCAGATATCTTCACCAAACCATTTCCCAAGGATGCTTATGAATATCTTAGAGGCAAGTTGGGGGTAATGCCCCTAACTCAAGCAGTCTAAAGAAACAAAGAAACTGCCCTACATCAATAGGAGTAGATCATTGAAATATCAAAAGAATGATGCAGAGGATGACAACAGGAATAGAAACTCTAGATTAGTCACAAGCATGGTGACAGAGGGAGAAAACATGAAGATGCAAAGCTTATATTTAGCATGTTGAAGATGCTACATCTTTGGCATTTATGTCAAAGAGGGAGATATGAGAAACTAATCAAAGAAAGGTAAGAGGGAGATGTATATGTATGAAAGGAGAGATGACATAAGGAGATTTAGAAGAGATAAGAATTAGCAAGCAGCTATGAAGGATTAGGAATACAAAGTAAGGATGTAGTAGTCCAAAGGGAGAAGTAGAACAAAGGATTCAGTTTGTATTAGCAAAAGAAGGAGTTATATACCAAGTAGAAAATGTATGTAATTTTGGTGGTAACTAAGTTGATCAATTGGTCAATTTGGTTTGCCATCAATGCCAAAGAGGGAGATTTTTGGAAATGATAGAAAATAAATAAAGAGTAATGGAACTGGTAAAGAATGTCTTCAATCATTATTTTTTCATTGATGTCAAACTTGCTACTTGCAAGAATGATAATTTATTTATTGATCCAAATACTATCAATTGGTTGATTGAAAAGGAGGTGGCAATCAATAAGATGTAACTAGAGTACCTAGAGAAAGGTTGAAGTTATGATGTTATAATGAAGTATAAGGATCAGATTATCCATTGATGAAATAGTGTATTGATGACATACTCTAAGACACAAAGGATGGACACACTGAGACACATCAAAGATGTAAGGATTAACTAAGTTCATTGGACAGAGCCGAGATAGCTAGTTAGTGCCAAGCATATTCTCAGTTGAAGCCGAGCAAGTTCAACTTTAGTGTATGTCAAGTGATCTTCAAATGCCGAGCAACCTTCAAGTGCCAAGTGAAGATCAAGTGCCGAGTGACTTTAGGTGTCAAGCAAGATACATGAGCTGAGTGAAATTCAAGTGCCGAGAAAAGCAAAAATTGCTATTAGTGCTAAGCGCTAGTAAAATAACAATAGAAGCTGAGTAACACAGAATGAGTCGAGCATCAATAAATCAATGATGCCAAGTTGCTACATTATTTGTTAAGTCAAACATTTGCCAGATCAGCAGCGATAAGTTTTTTACATCAAATTTTGTGAATTAGTTAGATGATAAGGATGATGAGTAGATATCACAAAATTTTATGTAAACCATGCAAACCAATTCAAGGTGAATGCTAATGGATCTATCATGAAGTTTCTAGAAGAACCAATTTGGAGGGAAAACAATACCATTTTCTCAGGATAAAATTAAGATTTGAGAGGGAAATGAAGAACAAAACTTCTTTATAAGGAGTTACAAGTCAGAGATCAAGTGCTCATGTATGAGAGGGAGTTGGTCTTAAGTGTGGTCATGCGAAGAAGCCAAAAGGAGTAAAGTACAGAGCATCAAGACTCTGAGTTGATCAAATGACCATGAAGTGCATTGGCATAATGAGTGGAAGAACTCAAGGAGATAGATCTTGAAGGGTGAACAAGCTATCAGTACTGCAAGGGAGGAAAGCCAAGCAAAGAAAATGACTGAAGAGGGATTTGAAATCTGTAAGGTTGAAGTTGCAATCTGTATTAGGTCAAAATCCTTCTAATACTTTCTTGCCATTGTATTAGACATTGAAACCCTACATTGCTAGGTTAGCTTAACAGCTAGGTGGATAAGCCTTAGGAAAATGATAAAGAGATCCCCAGGAGAAGGATAAAGAGATCCTCAAGAAAAGGATAAAGAGATCCTTAGGAGGAGGATAGGAGATCCTTAGAGAGGGATAAAAAATTCTTTTGAGAAGGTGATTGTAAATCCCATGGACTTGGGTGAGCCTAATAGCTCTATTTAAATCCTTTAACAGGGTGACATTCCAAGTTGAATGTTCTTAAGTCCTCTAACAGGGCACACTCCTAACAGGGTGTAGAAATCCTTTAACAGGGTCACATTTAACAATGTGTTGTAGCCTTTAATAGGGTAGGCCTTTAATAGGGAAAACCATCAGAAGTGGTTGAAATAAATTGCATAGTTATTCAATGGGTATCATCCCACCCCAATTTTACCTTCTTATTCCTGGAGGGTTTCTGGGTCATCAAAATCCTTAGTGTTATGGTGTGATGCATGTTTACTTTTCATGATTGTTTAATGTTCAATTGCATACATGATAATTTCAATTATGTGCCATTAAGGATTAGAAGAAAATGTTGTATTGGAGATCATTAGACCTTGGATAACTGATTCACCCCCCCCCCCCCCCCCCCCCCAACCCCCCCTCTCAGTTATTCTAAAGAATTCTAACACTTTTAACATTGTTGTGTTATTCATTTGATATCATTTAGCACTTGTTTAGTCTATTATATGCATATATCATAGCATTCTAGGGTTATTATACTCATATAATCTACATTCTCACATAGATCTTGCATAGACATTTGTAGATCTACATTTAGAGCATACTCCTATTCTAGAACTATCACTGAGATGTTGGTTTGAGAGCAATCTTAACAGTTGTTGTACAGAAAACATGTAGCATTCGTAGAGTCTATATTTGACAATAATTTCTTGGGTCTTGATTAGTTCATTGTAATTCTATTTGCACTCTACTCTAAGGTCTCATGAATACACAATTCCACCATGTACATCCCCAATTCACAAAACTAAATTTGCAATAGGGAAGTATAGAGTTTGGACAATCCAAAGGGAAACACATGATGAGGAGAAGAGCATCATGCTTGTAATATTCATCTTCAAATGCTAAAGATGAAGGAGAATTGTTTAAATGTCACAAGTAGTGGAGAATCTTGAAACAATAATCAAAGTAAAGGAGATAATTATTAATATGTACTTAGTGATGTGCAAATTGATAAGTTACCACTAATCTTATTAATCAACTAAGGTACATCTTGAAGAAAGATTTTTTTTTTATGGAAATGTTAACTCAACAAGATGATAGCAAAAGATAAGCTCAAGCAATTGATTGAGCATCACTTACAACAACTTATAGAAGTCAAGAACACTATGGTTGATTTATTGAAGGACATCTCTCTAATCCTTCAATAGATCTCAGATTCTCAATTTTTTTAGATAGATCTGAATGACTTAGCAAAAATAACTCATCAAGCACTATAGATCACTCAAATGTCATTTTATGCATTGACCAGTTCAGAAAGTGCATACATCAGTCAAATTTAAGAAAAGCATAATCTAATCTACCAAGTTACTATAGTACAAAATCAATAGAAGTCTACTCTATTTGAATTGTAATGTTTCTTATTCCCCATAATAGGGACTATTCAAGAGCATATCAAATAAGTAGATGCATTGATCCTTTGGTCCCCAAGATATGATTGAAGAAATGGAATAGTTCCTACCACTACTTATCAGCATGACCCATACATTCTATAAACTTTCATATTCCTTGAATACATGGTTGTAAACTATAGAGGTTATATACTCATTGTCATTGATGAAAAAATGGGGAGATGAATAGTGAAGAGGAAGATGAAGTGTAAGAGGGAGATGAACAATGAAAAAGGTTGTGAGGGAAATGATGAAAGGAGGAGGTGACAAAATAAAAAGAGGAAGATCAAAGAAAGGGTGATTTGATCAATGTAAAAAATAACAAGGAAGATGTAGCATCCATAAAGAAGACAATGAAAAGGAAAATTGGCCCTAAAAATAGCCGAGATAAGTAAGAACATCATAGAGGGATCACAACAAAGTAACTTGCACAATGGCATAGGAAAATGGTTAAGTTAGATCATCAATATAGATTCTACTGGTATAAAACCCACCCAAGTATATATTTTTCCATTGATGCTAGAGAGGGAGATTACTAACTAACTAGTAGCATCAACATTACAAAGTAAAGTTGGTATGAGTATGTTTTGATTTATTGGCAACTAGACAAGGAATTCTTTCCTCTTGAGTATTGGTAGATATCTTCATCAGTGTGCATAGAAGAATAAGACTAGGCTAAAGACTAACCCAGTGAGCATGAGGAGTCATCAAAGTGACATGGAAAAACACACATGAAAAGAATTTAAATTAAGTTTTCTCTTTGACAAGCACACCATAACATAGAAAGGATAGATGAATCAAGATGAGAATCATGTTAGACTTACAATGCTACCAATATAGAACCTACAATTCAAGTGTCACAAGTCACTCGTTAAACCACCCAACAATTTGAAGTCAATTTTTTTATTAGCTAGTCTCATAGGACACTTGCCTAGGATTTTGACACCCATAGATTAAATGGTGACTTCACCTAGAGAGGTGAAGATAAAAAGAAGCAAGTGTGGATACAAACATAGACATGAAGGATACTATGCAAGAAAAGTTAGAAGTTGTACAATGAAGACCCAAACCTAACTAGAGGTTGTTAAGTATACTATGAGGGAAAGCAAAGGGAGAAAGGTAGAGTGATAGAGAGGAGATTGTTGAGGACACCTATTAGACAAAGTGAGATCACAACATCTCAAAGGTATTTACTGGAGATCTACTAAAAAGAAAAGTGTTATATGTTTAGATCACATTTGATTTCTTTTTAACCATTGTAATCAAATTGTTAGCTCCTAATAGAGCATGCTTCAGTTGTAAGAATATGTTAAATCCTTCAATAAAACACCTACTAGAAAGAGTGCTAAATCCTTTAACAAGCTAACCTTGATAGGTTAATTGTAAATCTAATAGTTTACAAACATTCATAATAGGAACAAGTTGTATCTCTTAACCGAGAAACCTTTTATTTGTAGTAAAAGGATAGTGGGTATATATTATGCCCACCATGTTTTTCATCCTCTCATTGAGTGTTTCCATGTATAAAATGTGTGCACTCATTGATGAGTGATTTTTTGTATGAGTTCATATGATTTTAATTCTCTACATTCATAATTATGATAGCTCTCAATTTTCTATTAACTAGTATATTCATAGTGGTGAAGAATTTAATTAGTTCAATTGACAGTATTGTTTCACCCCCCCCCCCCCCACTCCCACCCCCCCTCCTAGTATCAGCTGGGACCAATAGGGAGAAGTGTGGATATCCCTTTCCTAATCTCAATTTAGTTAGCCAACCTCTTCCAAATAAGTTGTGATTAGTTCCCTTCCACATTTTTTCTTTACTCCCCAGTTTACATCTAGTTTTTGGTGAGAATCTTTGTGAGGAGTGTCTCTTTACAAGGATACCTTAAAGTGCCTCTAGGCCCTCAGCTTTACTACCTTCATAGTCCTCATATTTAGTGTGCTTAGTTTCTTCATTAACACTCTCATCCTTATACAAAGTTTCTACAAAAGCCTTGTTGAAGTTTTGTTCTAGTGAGATGGAAATGTCTTTAGATGAGCTTGTTGGGTAGTCATTTTACACAAGATCAACAATAGGAATCCATTGCGCAATTCCTCTCTTGAAAAGCTAATCTTTTTGGTATCAACTCCAAGGTTTTGTATTTGTCTTGCAATGTACCAAAATCCACTCAGTTGAAGATAAATGTGATTGTTCACGAGGAGGCCTTTGCTAGTTTTGATATGATCTTGAAATGAACTAAATTTGTTCGCTATCTCAAAATAACACACAAAAGAATAATATTTTTGTATTTTCTAGTTTTTCAATGAATGAAATCTAACAATGCAACTAAAATGAGTTCCTATTCTAACAAGGGGTTAGCAAAGAAAATAATAGAATTGAAAGAAAATAACATGAAATTGAAATAACTTGAAATTGAAATCCTAAATGGACATAAGCTATAGAAAATGACACACTGCGAGTTAAACTTTTGGAGAAATCGGTAGGAAACTAATGAAAATAGAAGTAGCACTTCCTAGAATCCACTAATGTAATCGTCAATGAGAAATTTTAGTAACCGAATGATGTTTCAATCTTCATCAAATCACAAGGCCATAGAAAGTGCACTCATGCAAGACAGAGCTATGTAGGCACAATTTGTGATCTTTCCTCAAGCTAGATACATTAGCAGAATTTGTAAATCTGTAGCAAACACCAGAACTAAAAGATTGCACAACTAGAAACAACACAATAAACCTTTAGCTTGATCACAATCTCATGAACAAAATTCACAAAATAATGACACATTCAAGCAAGAATCACTACACTCCAAATGTGAGCACCAAAAGCATAATTTTATTACACAATAACGGTGGCCTTTGTTACATTTTACAATGGGGAATTTATAAGAAATCATCTCCTTAATTTGTGTTGAGAGTGAGAGATATCTTTATTGATGTAGGCAAAGGATGAATAACCAGGGCCAAAGGCTCACCCAGCTATCCAAACCACCCTGCAAGAGTAAACAGAATAATAGCAAACACAAGTGGACAGCAACCAAAGGAGGAGAAGAGGGAAATACTTCTATTGATTCATCAAAATATCTTCATACATGCCCAACTGTGAGGCCTTCTTGGTTATGGCCAATTACAATACATTCACATTCAAAGATCCAATAGAAATTTTGCACTTTCAGTTTTTCTCCCTCAAAACTTTCCTCCCATTCTCAAACTTCCTTAGCTATAAGCCTAAACTCCCTACTTATACTTGCCAAAATGGCTTATAGATCATTCTAGAATCATTACAAAAGAGGAAGGCCGACCCAACAACGGTCTAGACTCATCCCAAGAAAAGATCTTAAATTAAATGTTGCAAATGAAATAATTCCCACAAGTTGGCTCGTAGAAATCAAGTCCAAATACCGGCACTCGGCATACATTGGGTAACTCAGTACCTGAAGGAATGCTATAGTAACTTGGCACCTAAAGAGTGTGATAGGAACTCGACACCTAAAGAGTGCGATAGGAACTTGGCACCTGAAGAGTGCGATAGGAACTCGGCACCTGAAGAGTGCTACAGTAACTCGGCACCTAAAGAGTGCTATAGTAACTCAGCACCTAAAGAGTGCTACAGTAACTCGACACTTGAAGAGTGCTATAGTAACTTAGCACCTGAACTCGACACCAACTGTAAAAGAAGCCAAAAAAGAGCAGGATAACAAGGCAACCCAGGATGCTCCTGCATCATTTATGCAATAAAATACTTTTAAAACATTAAAAGAAACTAAATATATATAGACTAACAATTAATCTAGTGCTTAGAGGGACTCCATCCATATTTTATTCACTAATTGGATGCATGAGCCCTTTACATGTCAAAAACAAAGAAAGCATGAGAGAGAAAGTAGGAGGAAGCCATTAGTTGAAGAGGAAGTGCATGGAGGAGTCAAAAATAGAAGTTGGTCCTTCACTAGGTGTGTGTCAAAGTTAAACTATCATTAGAATGTGCTCCTAATGCATGGAAGGCACTATTTTTGGAACTGGAAGTTAACTGTCGGTGCACCTCTAAATTTTGGAGCTACAGACCTGTGTACCCACAAAGCTATGGACCTATGAACCTGCATGAAAATGTGGAGCTGCATACCTTAACTAGGTGAAAAACTCAAAATTTTACTGAGTGTCAAAATTGAAATTTTGGCATCTAAGTTTTGTTCTTCTTTATCCCAAAGCTATGTTTGGATGTTTGCCCTTGAATTTCTCTATCATCTTAGTAATTTTATCTGCATCTGGAAGATCTAAAGCCTCATATTTATCCTTTACCTTTTGTCTGTAGTTGTCCACCTCAATTCGAGTCTCTGTAAAATCTTTGAGTTTGGTGTCCAACTCTAATAATGCTTCCTTTGTCTTGAAGGCTTGCCTGATATCTTCATCACTAGATGCTTCCTCTAATTTCTTCTTGAAATTCTCTACTACTACCTCAACTAGCAATAGCTTCTCTCATTCTTCATCTTCAAAAATGTCCAAGCATGCATCGCTGTACAAGTTTTCTACTTCCAAAACTCACTCTCAGGCTTGGTCCTTGAGCCGATGGATCTCCTCATGTAATGTTTCCATCATTGTATTTCCATTTTCTATCTTCTCTATCCAATCATCAATCAAGTCAAGCTCTTCTTTAATATATACATCGATCAAAGTGTGGTACCTTTTCCCTTTTATGGCTTGTAGAGTCTGCAAATCCTTGCTCCATGCCTGTACCTCACCCATGATACTAAAGTCCTACCTAAAAATTGCTATGATCTTATTTACATTCTCCTAAGTAGCATGCAGTAACATCAAATTCCCTATAATTGTGGTAACACCTCTATTCTCAAGGCTTTCTCACCATTCCTGATAAACTTTCAAAAATGGATTGAGCTGTACACCTTCCTCTTCTCCAAGAAAGGTATTTAGAGTCTCGTTGGGGTGCTTAGGATCAAGAGGACCAACAACTTTGACTAGATATCCCTTTAGGATCTCAACTTACCTTCGAAGAATTCAGAGTTCAATCTCATCTTGTTCCATGTGCCCGAGAACCTCTTTGACTGCCATAGTCATCATCTATCAGGCTAAATCCTGTGTAGGCCTTCCTAAAATAACATCCCTTACTTCATAATCTACAAGACTAACAACTTCTATGTCTATACCTTTAGGAAGGATAGCCACTTCTACAAATAAATATTGGTTTCATATGGTAGTGACAAAAATGAATGGTGTTGCATCATGTAATGGAGACTCAAGTTTGTTCAAGATCTCTGCAATATCACAAATGTCATCCTCCGAAGCACAAAACTAAGGCTTAGCACTCCTCATTATCTCCTTTCAGAACCATCTCGAAATGTGTTTCTTTACAACTGTGGCTCTTGATGACGAAGGGGTGTGTTCAACTACCTCCTTCCCTTTATTGCTCTTGCTTAGAGTCATCTCTTTTTGTGAGGACTCTCCTTCTATAACTTCAATCTTTGTAGATCTTGTAGCTTGCTCCTCAACATCTTGGGAAGGTTGTTGTGTATATTCTACCATTTGTCCCTCTTTTGACGATTCATCAGTAGCCCTTGGCTCTGGTTGCTCTTGTGGTGATGGTTCCTTTTGAACTTGTTCCTCTTCTGAACTTGGAGGTGGGGGAGTTACTAAACACTTATCTACCACCGTAATCTGTGGTGGAGATGGAGGAGTAAGATCAAGACCCTATGCATCTGGTGGCATCTACATCCAATCTTCCTATTGGAGTTCACCTGTAGAGGTGTCTCTAATCTTATCTCCAACCAACTCTATACCCATGGGCATGAAATCAAAATCTGTCATGGAGAAAACCTCCTCACCTCCTTCCCTTTGCTCATTTACCCGGTGCTACACTTCGTCTTCCAAAGAAGAGAGTTCTAATGGTTCTGCTTGAGTGGATGGTAGGGTACCCATGGCACTCTTTCTTCTTTCCAACTCTGTAGCTTTTGCTAACCAAGATCTTCCCTTTAGGGGCACTTGTTCCTCCTCTTCTGATTATGTTTCTTCCTCATCTTCTTCTTCCTCTGGAATAGTTTTGAGACTAGATGGATTAGGTACTAATCTTCTACTGGTCCTTTTCCTTTTCTTCATTTTAATCTTGATCCTCTTATGTTTCTTGGGGATGGAAGGAGAAGGGGGCTCTTCTTGTACAGGAGGAATGGAGGCTTCTGGAATTTCTCCCTCTTTTGGTTGGCTTGGCACAATAGGAGGCAACTAAGGTTCATCCTAGATTTGAGTAGCTCCAATACTTTGGGACTCTTGTGAGCTCTATTCCTGTTGCTAAGGAGACACATGTTCTACAACCTATTCTATCTGAATCCTCTGAGGAGAGGTTCTCTTCCTCTTTCCCTTCCTTTCTAGAGGGTGATAATATCCAACTGGGCGATCAAGCTAGTAGACTATCTCTAGTCTAATGGGAGACTGGAGCGCAAAGATAGTAACCGTGACTTTCCTTCCTTTATCCCTTTCTAGGCGAGCATGTGCATGGAAGATTACAGTATCAGGAATTGGATCAAGTGGAAAAGGTTTCTTGATCCAATCCTTTGTCACTCTAATGACATTTCTTGCTCAATGATTGATGTCATCTCCCTCCTCTCTATCAACCTCTACATTTAGAATGGGTTTTTCACTGACTTTGTCTATATTGAATAGGGGATCCAGTAATTCTTTAGAGTCTTGTAGCCTTATCTCATCAGGGATATTCTAATGGTAAGCCTTTTCTACTAGATTCAAAGTCATCCTACAATAGTCCCTGATGTGGACATCCTAGTTGTTTGTGGCATTCATCCAATGATCTTCAATGGCATCCTCATGATGGAAGTCCTTTCCTACCCAGCTTTCCACTTTACCAACACTGTCAAAGTATGGCTGAGGAGAGTTGTATTCTTCAAGAGGATAGTTCTCCCATTCCCACTTAAAGGTTGGAATATCCTATTTCTGCTTCACCTAATACGACCCAATGACCAATTGTCATTCCCAACAGGGTCTCTGTTGCCTCTTTATCTTCTCATAGGCTAACTCAATTTGCCTAGAGATCTCCAATAGTACCAACCTGTCACTTGGGTATCTCAAAAGCTTCTTAGGATTGATAAATGCACTAGCTAACTGTAAATACATGAATGTCTTGATCTGGATGAAGTAGGCTCCAAGATTCATGATCTGTGCTTTGGCTTCATCAGATAATATTTTCCCATAGTCACCCTCAATGAATTGTATGATAGCAAGGATGAATGCATCATTCACAATCTTGTATTCCTTGCTCTGTGTTGAGAGCTTCTTCTTCACCAACTGAGGATAAACTATGTAACGTCAAGCATTAGGGTCCTACATACTGCCTCTCCTGTACAAATTGGAATAGTTTGTCACCTTCACTGCAAGAAGGTACACCAGGTAAAAAGTCATGTAAAAAAAAATCTTGTCCTTCACCATCCTCAGTTACTCACACAAAGTTTTCACTTAGTGTGGTGGCCCAGTCCAATGGTATCTTTGCCTATCTAATGGTCTTAATCAAGTTGACCATGAATGTGCTGAGGTGACCTACTTCAAGTAAGCCCATGACTCTACTCAGGAGAATAATGGAGTATTCAATGTCTTCCTTCATGTACCCCCAAGTCATATCAACTTTTCTAGTTATCCTTCCTTGAGGAGGCTTCTTAATCAAGTATGAGGATTGTATAATGTCAATGGCCTCCTATTGATGCTCTCTGTACCATCTCTCAGCCACTTCATAGGAAAGTAGGATGAACTAGTCTACTCTAGTCGCAAATCCAATACCACTTCCCCTATGACACTCTTGACCACCCTCTCATTGGGCACAAAGTGTTGCGATAGGGCCATGATTAATTCAGCTAATTGCACTGACATAGGATGTGACACTACATTCACCAATCCGGAATGGATCAATGCAGATACCAAGGCTAACCTTTCAGTTGGCTTGTTGCAAATTCTCAAGAATTCACCTAGGTCTGAGTGTCCATGGTCAGTATCTCTGATCTCAGCATAATTATCATGGAATCTTAACTTTGAAGGTACACCTTGGAATTTGAACATGATCGGCTTGGGTGCTGCTCCTGATGTGGACACCATTTGGTTGCATTACCTGCACATTGCAAGAGAAAATGTTTATTAGTCACAAGACAACATAAAGAAAAAAACTAAATAAATAAACATGAGTTAAAAAAGGGTTCCCTTTGGACATGTATTTATTTTTATTTTTATCTCCCTTTTTTATTTTATTTTAATATATATATATATATATATTTTTAAAAAAAAATTTCAAAACATTTTTTATTTTATTTTTTTATTTTTTCAAAACATTTTTTATTTTATATTTTTATTTTTTAAAACATTTTTCAAAAAAATAATTAAAAAAACAAAACACGAGCACACGCATAATGTGAGGGCATACGACACTGAGGCACGTACACAATGCGAGGGTGCACAACCCTTGGTGCTACGATGCACGGTTGCCAAGGTGTGTGGCACCAAGCTCAGCACCGAAGCATGCGCGACCAATATGTGGTGCCAAAGCGTGCAGCGCCTAGTGCAGCACCAAGGCACATGATGCCAAAGCAGGTATGACTAGTGCACAATGCCAAGCACGCAGTGTCAGCACGTGACACTGAGGCGTGCACAACGCCCATCGTGGAAACATGGAAGGAAAAATAGGGGGGCTCACCATCGCTCCTCCTCTGCAAGCAACAAAAAGAGAAAAGGGTTGAATAAAAGGACAAGGGGAGTTTATAACCCCCGTGTGCCTAGGTAGGGCACACGACGCACATTGGTGCATGTACTAGTGGACGACGCACACTCCACCCACGTGCGCATGCATGGGCGTGGACATTTTAATCAAATTTTTTTTGTTTTCTTTGAAATTTGCATTTCAATTTTTATAAATGTTTTTTTTGTGATTTTCTCGATTTTGCCAATGTTTTTTTGTAATTTTTTTGATTTGGCAATTTTTTGTGTTTTTTCGATTTTTGACTCTAAAATTCTAACTCTAACAAAACTTTCTTCTCCCAACTCTTGAACTATGAGTCTGGGAGTCAAAAAAGAGTAGGGGGTCCCCATTCCTAGTGAGGAATGGGATGTGTGTGTGGATACCACAATAGAACCTTCTAGAGTATTCTTGGAATCTTGAGGCCATGCAAATAAGGAATTTCCAAAATTTTAAACTTTATGCAACGAGAGGATCTTTATTCAATTTGGCACTAGTCACTTGTACAATTGGGAGCATGAATATAAGTGTGGAGCAAAAGAGGATATTCTAGACCTAAAGAATGTTTAGGTATCATCAATGGGGAATCTAGCGATTCTTAATATCATAGAGAAGAAAAAAATAGTGAAGAGTCCTACATTTTGTTAGAGAAATTTTTCACTAAGAAGGAATCTTCATCTAAAGGTAGGTCCACAATCATTTAAGAGAGTGGATTTTAACATATGAGTCTCTCGAAGTTTTTTTGAAAACCCCTAAAATCAACATTCATTTTTTTTTTAAAATTGTCATTTTCCTAAAAGTTGTAAATCATTATGACAATCTGAAGTATAAGCCTCTAGGCCCTTTTGAGAGAGAAAGGGAAGGGATTAGAAATATGTAGTATGAATCCAAGATCCTTTTTTTAAGTCTTGATTTCATCTTTGATTATAAATTTCTTAAGTGAATCATATTGCATTCCTTTCACTTTTATTGTTACAAGGCATTCATCCAAATAGTGTACACACCCTTTACAATGGTGACAAGACTATAAGGATTCCTCCACCTTCACTAATTATTTCCAAATACCATCATGAATAACCAACTCCGCCATTTCTAGGAGAGGATGTGTTGCCATCCAAAAAATGAAAATTCTAGCATACATGTTAAAATCTATTGTTTCCACTACTTGGTTCATTTTAACAAAGATCCCAAGTTTGTTACCAAAAACACAAAGGGTATTTTCATTATAGTATTCATGAGGATGCTAATATAGTCATCTTTAGTGGTAAAATGGAAGCACTACACTAGGATGTAGACTTCCATTTTACAGGGCACTGAGCCATATGTGTGTGTGTGTGTGTGTGTGTGTGAGGGAAAGAGGGGGATTTCCAAGTATGATTCCACTTATGATCAAAATTAGATTAGCTAGGAGCCAAAGGGAGAAGGGTGCTAATACTAAATCCAGGTTGTAATAATAAATGCAATACAAATAAATACACTCTCTTAAGCCCTTTGATAGGATAATGTGAATGTGAATTTGAACTAATTGCATAAGAAATGTAATCCTAGATGCTATGTGAATACAATTAGCCCAATTAAGATGCAAATCTAGAGTAAAGATATGAAATGTAAAAGACTCACCTTGAAATACATAGAGGAAGATGTATTTATGCTCACTAATTTTCGGATCTGAAAATTTTCTCAACTTTTGTTCACGAATCTTGGAATGAAATGAAGAAAAGAACAAAACCCAAAAATCTCCCTAGAGTCTGAGACTGAAGGACTAGGTCGACATGGAAGGATGTCCTACAATTAGGATGATATAGTTTGCAACTACAAAACTAATGACTCTTGAAAGGTTGTGAACTCTAGGTTCTAGATCTATAATTCTTTTTGCTCCCATGTTGAAAATCAACATAGAAAAAAAGGTTTTGGGGTTGGGGTTTAATGAGGGTTTTCCTTGGTCAAGCCCTAGGTTAAGGAATTAACTATAAATGTAAAGGAATGTAAAGGACAAGATAAATGTTAGGATTCACCTTCTTCATGTGTATGTAATGTGTATGTAATGTAGATCTTGAATGAGTAATGTAGGATATCTCCACACTTTGTAATGATTCTATCATAATTTTGTCATGGTGCCATGGATATGGATATGCATCAATGAATAGGATGAATGCTTCAATACAGATCTCCTCCTTTGATGGCCAATAATACACTAGATCTTGAAGAGGAAATGCTCTCAAAGGATTCTCCAATGGTAGATAGAATTCTTCTTGTTTGAATGCTTTAAATGCTCGAATGCTTAAAGTCCTTGAATGGAAAAGATTGAAATCTTCATAGGACAAGAAAAGCTTAAGCACATGAACGATCTTGTGATGTGAATTGAGATATGAATTATGAAAATAAAGCGTCCAAGTCTCCTTATATATGAGTTTTCAGACGAGAAAAAAATACAAGCCGATTGGATAATAGTCATAAACTAACTAAACCCCCGAGGACTTTCAAGCCCTGAGATCTAGAAATGTCAGAGACTAGGTCAACCTGGGAGGGCTAGGTCAATTTGGGTTGACCTAGTCTAGGAGGAAGAGTTTCATCTGCCACAGAGAGCCAAGGAAGATGTTGGAGAGATAAGGTGGAAAGATGGAAGATGGAAGATAAAAGAGGAAAAGAGAGTGAGCACAAGCATATCCATGGTCCAAAGAGATAATCATGAAGTCAAGGGAGCTCAACAGTTTTAAAAGGCAAGTGTGTCCATTTTAAGATAGTACAAGTCCTACCTAGATGGGTAATTTATTTATGCTCCCTATTTTGGGTTTGAAAGTAGGGCTGAGTATTTGACAAAAAGTCATTTCCCATCCATCATGCAAGGCCCATTTTCTAGAATATGATTTTTTTAAAAAGTTATTCTCACATCTCACTAGATAAAAGTCATTGAGGAGAGTTTTGATTATTTTTCTTGCCCCCATTGTGCCTCACATTGATCACTAATGTTATTCAAAGTTGGTCATGGACTACTTAATGTCTCGAAGAAACCCCTCTTCCAGAGGTCATTCATAGAGTCATTCTATTAATTTTTTCGTATTACTATTGCACATAATTAGAATATACTAACAACCAACCCATGTTCTTTTTGTTCAAGATTTTTGTATATAAGTTTTGGTTATTTTTCTTTTGAGTCAAATTACTTAAGTGTTAGTTTTATTTGAGTTAGATTTTTTTACATTTAGCATTTTCTTGTATCGGATGTTTTTAAGACTTTGATAGGAAGTTAGTGTGTTTTATTGGGGTTCGTTTACAACTTTGACCCAAGGATTTCAGTGCTAATCCTCGTGATTATTCTTGTCTAGATTATGAGAGTAATAAGTTAGTGCAAAGGTTATATCCCTTCCTCAGAGAGGACAATCCTTCTTGGATTTGGGGCATTTGTGACAATTGAAGGTTTCCAATTATGATAGACAAAGGTTCTCTTCTATTGAAAGACAATTGATGCATAGAGGGACCATTGTAATGGCATCCACTGTGCTGAATGAAACCACATCCAATGCATTGGCCAAGAGTCCTTTTTCAAAGGGTTAATATATTCATGAAGATATTAGAAGAATTTTTAAAAATCTTTGTATTTTGGTTAGGTTTGGAGTTAAATTATGATTAAAATTTAAATAGAACTATGTTAGCTTACATTTCATAGATTCAATTTACAAAAATGTTTCAAAGTTTAGATTAGTTTTAATTAAGATGAAGTATGAGTTAGGATTAAGTATAAATTGTTTATTACTTATAAAATGCTTGACAATATTAATCAAATAATATTATAGAACAGAAAAATTTCATATCCAAATATATCATAAAAAAATTTAAATGGAATTTTAAATAATTATCAAAGATTTTTAAATTAAAAATTAAAAAATCATAAACATAAAGATAAAATTAATAAATATATTTAAAAACGAACTAAAAAACAAAATAATAACCCTGTTTTAAAAATAAAAAAATCACAATGATATACAATTACCATAGCAGCAAGTATTGTAGAAAATGGTATATATTTTTTTTCAAATGTCAAAGTATTCTCATCTGGTCTGCCAACAAACATAAATTTAAACCCAAATAAACCATTGCATTTTTCGGTTTAAATGTGTTTAGGATACATGAGCTAAGTCGTACTTTACTTTTTTAGTAGATTCAACAATTTTCCAAGCTCTGTCCAATTTTTATGGTGATGAGTATTATCTTTCTTTTTAACATCCCATCTGGTAAACTAAAAGTAAGGAAGTGTGTCCCCTAGTTTACCGTTTAGACGTTGCCATTTTTTTGCATCTCATCATGTTTTTTCTTTTAAGTCACAGTAGACAGCTGCCATTATAATGGCCTCGCCAAAGAATCAAAATATTGAAAACTACATTATTCAATAACTACAAAAATTGCAGTACCACTTATTAGAAAGGGTCCAGAACGCTTGAAGGAAATGTATGGTGACGTACATGGTCCCCAAGACGAACTAGACAGGGAAAGGAATCTATTCCGTTAAGTTGCAGGGAGAAATTACATCTATTGATGACTGCATTTAATAAGCAATACATTTGATTTAATTCATGTGAAGATGAAAAGCACATGTTGCAAGGCAAGGTACCTACGAAGTTAGTATGATACAGTTGGAAGAACGTAACATATCAATGTCTAATGGGCACAAAACAAAACAGTACGGGAAGCCCACAGATTGTTAGTGCATGGAGACATATCATAGAGAAATGGTAGAAATGGGTATAGTACAATGTTGTAAATAGTGGGGCACAAGGGTAGGCGACATTTGTTGAAGTACAGGGGAATGGCATGTGATGAGCTATTAACAGTTGCAGAGGAGAGATTAGAGGCCAGGGGGCCTGCCAAGTACAAGGAATCAGGGACGCACTACTTAACGAACTTAAAATAAACCAAGGTCTCTATCGGTGAGGTCTTGAATGTGGAATTCAATAGTTAACTGCGTTTCCCTAGAGTCTTTTGGGTTTTTACATCCTAGATATGTTATTATGTCTGTTTAAAGATGTTTATTGTTGCAATGTATGTAGTTGAAAGAGGTATATCTAAAATAGTTGGTTAATAATATTATTGTTTTGCTTGAGAGTGAATGTAATCTTATGGTCAACCATTCTAAATTAGATGTTTGAATTTCTGAAGATTTAGTTAATTAATTTGTTATCAATTCATAATTAAAGGTGTTGGCTAATCTCCATGCAAAATGTATCAAAGATGAAAAAAAAGTCAAACATGATTCTTTTTCAGATTCACACAAACACAGTGAAATTTTCTCAGAAATTTTGTTGTTTTCGATCACAAAATATACAGATTATGAAGATCAAATGCTGAATTTTTTTTAAAAAGTCATTGTGTTTTCCATTTTTTTTGAAATTTAGTCAATGGTGCAATTTGTAGAGAGGATAGTCATATCCATAATTAATGTGAAGAAATTTAATGAATGAGATTAAAATTATGCAATCTTGGTTGAATATGTAGGTGAGTGAGTGGTTGAATCTTATAAGTGAAGTTAAAAATAGCGAACCACTGCCTATATGTGTGGGTAAGAGAGCAATTTGGATTAGAGAGCTTAATTTGATAAATATTCTATCAAGCTTACAAGAAAACAAAGAATTCAATCCAAAAACCAAAATGTTTAATTCTAGGTGACTCAAATCTATTTGATATTTGATCAAATAAAGTTTTCATTGTTTAAGAGAATTAAATATAACAATTAAAATTTATTATTATAATGACAAGCTTGGTAATATTCATTTTATTTTAGAATATTAAAAATAGGTTTGAGATTGACTACTATATTTTATATAGGTGGTACGGAAGTATTTTAATCATTTAAGTATGCCATGTGCATATTATGGTCTCACACATGCTAATACTAGTTATATCATATGCACTTAGGTCTCTTTTGTTTATGGGAATTGAGTCGGAATTAGAATTTGCAAATACTAGAATTTTTTGAATTCCATACAAGTTTTAAAAAACTAAAATGGAATAGGAATTGTTCAAATTATAATATTAACCCAAAACAAGCATACAAATCTTCCACCTAAAAAGATGGAATTGAAATTGAAAATTTGAATTGGAAATGAAGGAGTATTCAGAGAAATGACATGTATCAAATAGTAAAACGAAGAACTCAATCAAGAATTTGATAAGGTCAAGCCATATGTAAGGAATAATAATGATTGCAAACTTTGAATTGAAGTCAAGAATTTAGAGATCTAATCGATAGTGATCAAGTTGAAGATAGAACGATAGAAATGGGTGTAACACAAGAGGTGACACTCACATATTTTTATTTTCTACTTTACATAGATGTTTCTAGCCAAATCTTCTTCAATAATAAGACTTATTTACTTTCCTATTATATTTTCCACCCTTTCTTTAAAGTTTGGTTGTAGTCTAGATCTTCTTCAAAAGATACCAAAATGTGTTTTCTCAATAAGCAAGCACATTTTTAAAGGGTAACAACACAAACCTGTGTCACCCTTTTGTAAAAGAAAAGCCTAACAAAAGTATATATGTTCACTTTCAATGACATAAAACTGGTATTATTATTTTGAATTTGAAAATGAAGTAAACTAATGAAATGTATAGAAATGGTTGAAGTTTAGGATTATAATTTTTAATTTTTATTTGAAATAAGATTGATATATTTTCCTATTTTTTATAGATAATTTTTTAGCTACTTAAAATTTTGACAATTAAGGGTCTAGTTCCCACCACAAAACTATATGGAAATAAACTTATTTCCCTTTGATCTTAGACTATGTTATAGATAAAATATATAGCTAGAACATTCAAAAGAAAAAATCAAATTTAGACCTATATTTTCTCTTTTATAATTATTCAAATTTCAACTCACCCGAAATTGATAGTTCTCATCTCCCACCACATTTTTGAAAACAAATGTATTCTAACTAGAAGAAAAATTATATATTCTACAATAGGACTCTTTCCTCTAGAATGTCATATATTTTTAAATTTTTTTTAATATAATTTAATTTTTTTTCACTCTCAAAATGGACAATTTTTTGAGTGTTAAATATGTGTTTTTAGAACTTTTTTATTACAATATACTATATCTAATCGAAACACTATAAATTTTGTATGAGAATATTCTTGACTTTGAGCTCTATAAAATAGTATTTTTATGTTATTAAAAAAAATCATAAGAAATAGTAAGCCTTATTGAAATGCCACTTTTTTGAAATAATTTAATTTCTTTAGTAATTGGATACAAATTAGTATAATTTGAATTTAATAGACATTTCCAATTGGAAAAGTGTGAGACCATATATAACTTAGCAAAAATGAATCTATCTAGATTACATGTTTAAAATACATTGATTTTTAGATAGAAATACTCAAATAGAGTCATTCTGATAAGTTAGCATGAAAAGTGACACAACTTTGTAATTTTACCCCAAAATCTTCACTTTGAACTTCAAATTAGATATCATTGTGCCAAATTGCATAAACCCTAGAAAAATCAGATTATAACTTGGCATTTTTATAATAATGTCACATTATTATGGAAATGGTTTAGGTATAGTGGAATAAGGTAAATCCAATCTCTACAATGGTTACTATTCCTTCACATCTATGACAATATGGGAGCCTCAAAACAAGGATCATCTCTTCTTTTGTGGTAAAGGGGGATTCAAAGAAGCGATAGGTATCCATGTAAATATGGAGGTAGAAACAATGCTTGAAAATGTTTGGCAATGACCATTAAAGAAATCAATGTCATGGAAGTTGTGACTATAGAGATATGAAAAAAATTGTTTGACAAAATGCATAAATGAGTTGCAACCTTGTAAGCTAAATATGTTGTTTATTACCAAAAATTGATTTGGTAAAGTATAATACAACTTAATATTTCTATAACAATAGATAGTACATGATGAATCATTTGAATTAGATTCATAGAAAGTCAAATACCATTTTAAAGTAAAAAAACTTTATTCCAATTTTACTTTTGGGAATCAAATACAGAAAATGTATCTTCTCACTCATCTTCGAGCTAAACAAAATGGTTCCAATAGTATTCCAAAAACCATTTTCTACATTCAAAACTTCTAAATTTGGCCCTTAATAGTCAAAATATAATAAGGTTTTAATATAGTTTGGTCAAAATAGTCAAAATATAATGTGGTTTTAATGTGATTATAATTAAGGTACTATTGTCACAAAAGTTTGCACCCTTCTCCAAAGTTTTTGCCTAAGGACAACCTTGTGAAACATGGAAACGACCTCCAAGTGTGGGACTTGTGCTCTGAGGTCGAATCTCTAGAGAAGGCCAACTTCCTTTTCTATCCAGATGCACCTAACTACACTTGAGAGGAAAAGGGAGAAGGAGATGCAAGAAACAAATTCTACCCAATCTATTCTAAAGAGGTGATGCACCAAAATAGAGTGTTCAAACCAATCTCTGCCCATATATGCACTATTGAACCATCATGACACCAAACGATATACACATCTAGACTTGTTTTTAATCTAACATCCACATGTAGATCAAAAAACCCAAATAAAGGATGCAAGAAAAATGAGATTCACTTATATATCATTCATTGGCCAAAAA
Organism: Cupressus sempervirens; assembly: GCA_028749045.1. Taxonomy (NCBI): domain Eukaryota; kingdom Viridiplantae; phylum Streptophyta; class Pinopsida; order Cupressales; family Cupressaceae; genus Cupressus; species Cupressus sempervirens. The sequence continues at coordinate 641,064,099 of CM053789.1, read as the reverse complement.
GAGATACAATCATGCAAGATTGTAGATATCTATAATACACCAATGAGAGATAAATAGTTCTTGCACTACACATCAATGGCTGAAGGAGATAAGGAAAAATTTCATACAGTTCACAGGCAAAGAGAATTTACAGTGACAAGCCAGAGCAATGCCACAGAAATAGAGAAGAGTCGACCCTTCACAAAATTTATAAAATTTTCCTTTATAGATTAGGCATAACTAAGATATTTTCTACCCTAAACCTAAACCCAACCACTACCATTTAAGATTGTGGAGGAGAATCCTACAAATCCAGAAGAAAATAAGATCTTGGAACAATTCTAGATGCAACAATAACCAAAAATCAATGTATCCAGCTGTAAGAGATCATAATCCAAAAGATTTGATCATAAAAGCAATAAAGAAGCATGGAGATGCATTGATGACATGGAACAATCCCTAAAGGATATTGCTCAAAAATAAAGATTAATCTTTGCAACTTGCCACAGTTGCAACAAACAAATCTGCAATGCTATCAAAGAAAATGCAGGATGGGATAACACACACATTAATCTGCCATGAAAATATAGAGTTGACCTACGTGGAATATATTTGATCTGCCCAGAAAAGATGTGGGTCGTTGATGTAGATTTTCATTTGATTATGGATGGCTCAGATGCCAAAACAAATATCTCCAACACTGATTAAAACATAGCCCTCGATCAAGATTCTTATTTCAAATGGATAGCTAGGATGAAGCAAATAATCTCAAAGAATGCCTCTAAATCTGATGGCCATCACATTTTCATAAAAGGCACCAGGAAGGGTGAGAAAACATGAGAACCATTAGATCAAAAGGGGCCTAGCAAGACAAAGATCTACCATGTGGAAAGTGCTTGCTATGTCACATGAAATAAAATGCCTTGTAACTTTACATAGCGACAAAGTGATCACCCTTGATGAACCTTGATCTGATGGTAGAATGCAATGAAGGAACTAACCCACCACCTGGTACTCATTCATTCATTGGCATGTTCCCCAATATAGGGTCAAAAAGGAAACACACAATTTCATGATTTCATGGAAGCAAGAAAAGGCACTTCTCAAAATAGCAAAATGCAAAATGTTAACCCTAGCAAGAAACATGCATTAACCTGCAACTCAAAACATGAAGGAAAAGTGAACCAAGTTGGCAAGTGGTCACTATGTTGAATGAAAAAAAACTACCTTGCAACTTTGTATAGTGACATAGAAACCATGGTTAATATGCAATGTTAACCTCGACAGAAATGTGTGTTAACCCACAATTGGGCACATGAAGGAAAAGTGAGCCAACTCAGTCAATGAAGGGATAGAACTAGCTCGGTACATGAAGGAACCCATTAACATGAGATGTTAACTTGCAACTTGGCACATGAAGGAATTGTGCTAGCTTGGCATATGAAGAAACTCAAGTTAACATGAGATGTTAACCCAGCCAAGAAGCATGTTAACCCACATCAAAAGAATCTAGCCCATTGAAGTTCTCTCTAATTGGTTATCAATGATGGGTTGAATGGGGGGCAAAAATGGCCAACAGGTCCTTAACAACTAAATAGACCCTTAATAGTCAAAATATTAAAACCACATGTTTTGATTCATTATGCATTTAACACATTTCGGTTTATGCTACAATTGAACATAATCATAAAGCTAAGGCATAGTGAAATCATCCATGACTAATGTAATAAGGACCCAAACAACACAACTCAAGTTTATTTTTTATTTATTTTTTGTATCACACCATCCAAAAAAGAAATGCATCCAAGTTAATCCATGTTGATAGTCTAATTGTATATATATATCCCTTCTACATCATATCAAGTAGAGTTTGCATACAAAGATTTGGATCCTACTTCTCTTCATATTTCTCCTAGGTAGTTTGTAGGGAAAAAAAATTAGCAGAACCCTTGCACATCAAAATATTTTATGATCTACATTTATGTTCTTTTGTCTATTTATGATATTGTTGCATTGTTATACAATTTACAATATCACATATTATACAAAATTTTTTACATTGTAGTCTTTCTCACCAATTTTGTAGATAGTTCCAATAGTGTGATTATGTTCACTTTTTATGTCTTTACAAAAACTACTCATTTAAACTTGTTATTTATTTTCAACATCTTTCCCTCCAATTCCTATTGACTGCATGAACTTGAAATACACACATAAACATCATCTTTGCACATACAAAGATGAAATCTATATAGACAACCTTGAACTTGCCAATCAATTGTTAGAGCTATACAATCTAATGGCCATCATCCAACAAATCCAATTTCTAAAATATGATGAAAAATTAATTTATGATATTTTGAACACTCCTTTTTTCATCAAACATAAAACTAGATATAATTTACTTATCTAATTATTGTCATTGCTTATCACCAATTTTTTACATTATTGATTGTAAATTTCAAAAATAATAAATATATTAGATAATCTTTTATTAATGCTTATTTAATCTAAGACTACGAATTAGTGAAGTCACAAAAAAGAGATAAAACCAATAATACTGCAACTTAATTAACCAACGCTCATTTTATTTGATATCTACTTGTTTACACTTAAAAAAGAGGAGTCTCTATTCTAATGGATTAGGAAAATAGTACGGATTCTTTACCATGGGATCTTTCATATAACCAATCTGTAAACATGTGCCAATATATCAAGGATCCTGGAAACGAGACCAGGAAAATCAGGTTGATAAGGACCCTGCCACGTAGCACTCGTAAAAATCTCAAATCTCCAAACCTACCTACAACACAACCTCGCTTACCTCTTTCCTTGTATGTTAGGGTGCATGCGGTAAATTACTCAAGAAGAGTAAAAACACCAATTCTAGTTAAGTGGATTCCATTCACAAGAACAAGATGCCTTGTCTCGTCCATGCTCTAGCCATTCCATATCCCTTAGAGTCTCATGGTTTTGCCATGGCTGACCTCTGCATCAAGATGGCTTCTAGGGGAATCGCCATTACCTTTCTCTACACAGAGGCCTTATGTAACAACTGCAACACATATATCACTGATAAAGCTAAGAAAAAAGGCCTTGACATTCGTCTAGCAGAGATCTCAGATGGGTTACCCTCTGATTTCGATAGATCTTTGTACAATGAGAGTTATCTACAGTGTGTACTTAACTCAATGATTGAACCAGTTCAGCAAGTAACCCTTTGTGTGAATACAGAGGACCATCCAATCTCTTGCATCATAGCTGACTCTCTTCTTCCGTGGGCATCTCTTACGGCAAAGATGCTTACCGTTCCTCTTGTTACTTTGTGGACACAATCCACTGTTCTATATTCCTTGTACTATCATGCTGAAATGCTTATAGACAAGGGCCATTTTCCTTCTAAAGGACAAGGTATGATTCATATAAACAGTATTAGTTTGTTGGGGGCATTAATAGTTTAAGAGATTCCTATTCTTTTTGAGGGTTCTCCAAGCTAACATAATATTTCTATGGAATCATAATTACATGAGAAAAAATATATTACATGGATCTTAGTTTAGAATGCAACGCATTTGGTTGCTTCCTTATATTAAGATTTGTATTTCAAACTATTGAGCTCAATTTGAGTTTTACAATTTATGCCATGACCTTTTGGCTGGAACGGAAATATTAGATAAGCTAACAACTACTCTATGCCATTAGGTTTTGATGCATTATAGAGATTGCAGTTTAGGACACAACATGTGGCTCAAACACCTTTTTTTAATAGCTATAATGGACAAATCATACAAAGTTCACTAGTTTTGGTATATTTTTTTCTGATCAATTTCAGTTTTCTCATGGTAGGGTATTGACCTTTCTTGTTCATACTTCTCCACTGATTATAAACCCCCGCTGATAAATGGGTGTGTACAATTCATACCCATGTTCGTTGTATTTTCTGTTATAAGGGAAAAAATGAAAATAGGAAAACAAATAAGAGCTAAAGGATAAGCCATGCTTCTTACAGGAAACGTGCATCCAGAGAAGCCTTGGAAATAAAATTAGTGGAAGTCATGAATTTGTGCTAAGTTTTCTAATACATTACTTCCCCCTTATATTAATTTAGTTTGTTTTCTTCTGTACATGTTCATAGAACATTTTCATATTCTTCGTTCTATTTCCATATTCTACGTCCAGCTGTCACCTATTTTCTGTTTGAGCTTGTAAAATATGTTGGGTTCAGCTGTACCAGCGACCCATTATGAATGATTTTTTAAGTAAACCCAAAAATTTTGTGGTGTTATCCAAAGTATGACAAAGTATGTAGTTTAAATTTAAGCAATCTTCATTAACACAACACATTATCAAACAGATGTGCACAAAACGTAGTGGTTTTAATTGAGTGACATCATTTTGAAATGATCATACTTCCTATGCATCAATAATATAACAACTAGAGTCCAACCCCTAGGCAAACAAAGAAATAGATGATTGTATAGATTATATTGCATTTCTTATCTCCTAACTGGTCTGTGTATTTGTTTTTTTGTAGAAGTAGATGATTGCATAGATTATATTCCAGGAGTTCCTGCAATGAATCAGAGGGACCTTCCATCCTTTCTCCAAGCAAAAAACATGTCAGAATTCATGCTGCATGTAATATTTTTGTCAATGCAGAGCAGCCGTGAAGCAGATTGGATTCTTGCAAATTCTATTTATGAACTTGAAACAGAAGCAATACAGTATTCATTGCATTCTGCTACACCACTTTACTCCGTAGGACCACTCTTACGTTCTGAATATTTCAGCAATCATCCGCCATCAAAATTCTATTTTACAAAATGGTTGGATTCCAAGGCAGAAAAATCAGTTATCTACATATCATTTGGTATATCTGCTCGTATTTCAAAAGCCCAAATAGAAGAAATAGCAATGGGTTTACTTGAAAGCAAAATATCTTTTGTTTGGACACTTGTTCCACAAACAGTGTGTAGTTGTGCTAGCTTGAAAGAGATTTTACCCCATGGTTACCTAGAAAAGATTGAAAATAATGGCATCGGTGTTGTTGTTCCTGAATGGTCTGATCATCTACATTACACGGTGTTATCACATCGTTCAATTGGTGGCTTTGTTAGTAACTGTGATTGGAACTCAGTTTTGCAGAGCCTTTGCATGGGGATTCCATTGTTGGGACTTCCTCTTCATGTAGATCAGTTCACAAACTGCAAATTAATGTCAGATGTGATGAATATAGGTTTGAAAGTAGAACATGGTGGGATTAATGGAGCATTAGTTGATAGAATGCAGATAGCAAGAAAGATGAAGGAATTAATACATGGAAAAGAAGGGAGAAGAGCTAGGAAGAAGATAAAGAGATTCAAGCATGTTGCTCGAAAGGCAGGTGGTCATGAAGGATCCTCTCACAAAAATTTTGACAATTTTGTGGAGGAATTGAATTGCAAGGTACTGCATGGTCAGCATCATTCTCATGTGTCTGAAAATAAAGATAAGAGATTCAGCTGAGCAGATGCTTACCTGTCATTTCCATGGATAAGGTTTCAATCTATAAACTGGTTCGTTTCAGATATGGAGATTACTTTTTGTAGGTCTAGATTTAAGTTAGAGTGAAATGTAATACTTTAATGATGTTTCGTCATAAAATGTAAAATAAATGATTCTCTCTCTCTATTTTTTGAATTACTTATATTGGTTTCTGGGCATCCTTCAAAATGATTGAAGATTCTAAAGGGTCTGTTTGGCTGCGGGGATAGGAATAGCTCTCTGGAATAGAAAATGGGAAAACATATTCCAATTTTCTGTTTGGTTCAGCCAGAATTTGATGGGGAATTCGCGGACCCAAAAATTTATGTTTTCTAAAATAAATAAAACGGGAATAGGAATATGTATTCCAATTCCACCTATTTGGATGGAATTGCAAAACCTCATTTTTGGGCCAAAATTGAAATATGTATTCCTATTTTATTTCGTATACCAATTCCAATTTGGTGCATCCAACAAAGAATTCAAAATTTTAAGAATTTACATTTGCCTAATCCACTTGTATTCATGTTGCCAAACGGGCCCTAAACATAAAACCGTAGATGCTGAGTAAGAAGCAAACGACATTTCATAAATGAGCAATAAATGGGGTCCTAAAAGATTAACTCTGAAACAAGGAAAATATAATTGTGAAATTAGTAATCAACACCGTAACTGTGGTTGTGATCTAAGTTACATGTGCTCTCAACTTTGGAAAGAAAGTATTATTGGAAGGTGTAAAAAATAATTAGTGTTTGTGGGATATAGAGAGCTAACAGGTACTACAATTAGACAGTATCTATGAAGCCAATTAAATTCTGTGATTAAATCATTTTTCCTAATTTAATAATCAATTTTAAAATTATTATACAACTATTTTTTATTTTTATTTTTTAATAAAAAAATATAATAAGAATGATTGGGTTAGTTAGTTAGCTAGTGACCTGCAATTATATGATTTTGCATATTTTTAGATCTGTATATCTTTATTATATATCAAATATTTTTAATATATTAAAATAATTTATAAAAATGTAAAATATCATAAATGAAAAGAAAAAATTGTAATGGTAAAAATAATTAAGTATTATTATAAAAGAAAATAATAGAAAGGCATTACAAAGAAGGTATTAAGAAGATATATAAAGAGGAAGAAGTGAAAGATAAAAGTGTGGAATAGAGTAAAAACATGTGAAAAATAATATGAACTAAATATATATGAAAATAAGAACATGTTAAATATATGTATGTATGAAGAATGACCAATGAATTATAAGATATGTGTAAATCATAAAAGTATATGACTATATGTGTATGTGTCTCTATGTAATTTGTTGTAAATTTTTTTAAATTTATTGTATATATAAATAATTATTTTCATTACATAACATCAAGGTTTACTAAATATAGTAGAATATTGAATAGCTAATATTTTAAAAAAGGGATATAGATATAAAAGATATTGTAAGTGGTCATTAGTATCTTTGTTCTAGATCTAACATGTAATGTCTTATTCCTTTTATATTTATTATGGTTTGTTGAAATCACTCATTTTACTAAGCCTAGCACAATATATGCAATTTACAATGTTGATTCTTCTAGTCCTTAACAATTGGACAAAATCAATCAATATATGTATCTTCCAACTTCCTCCACTCTCCCTTTTGCTTCTCAAAATGCCACCAATCTTGGCATCTCAGTTAAAATAATGTTGCCCTAACCTACCACAATATCCCACCACCTATATTCAGCTCCAACCAACTTTCACATTCCAACTTTTTACAAGCCAATTCACATTCTAATTTTGTCATTACCCAACTATTATTAACTATGTTTGAGTTGTAACACCACTTATCAAACATAACATCAAACCCTTACATCATACTACATGAGTAGACAACTTCCATACACATTTCTTAAGACTCCCATCCCATGATAAATTGAGTAACCATATTTTCAAAAATGCAATGAGAAAGGAGATTGTATAACTCATGTGTTTTTTTTTAGCAAGTTTTATATAATGGTATCATTCCTAGAGATGCTTTGGTAACATATGGGCCTTGCATTATTTTGGTGCTTTACTTAAAATGTTTGCCTCCTTTTCTCAAAAATTGTTAATTAATTCTTGTAAAATTTGGATTAAGGAAGAGACAAGCTCCATTTTAGGTTAGCTAAAAAATGGTGGAGGCTATTGAAAAATTGAAAAGGGACTATGAATGCAAGATTATTGGTTTTGATGAAACTTTGAACAAAATCAAGAATCCCATTTTGTTTGTAATGAGCACTAGCCATAAGGTAATTAAAATAATAATTAAGACCATGAATACCATGATGAGTAAACTGCAAAGTGTATATCAAGACATGTTAGTTGTTGATCTGGATATGGACAAGAAGAAGGGTGAAGAGGAATCTATTGGGCCAAGTAAGAGGAAAATCTAGCTATTTTGAAAATAAAGGCTTAGAAGATCCCTTAATAAATATATGACTACAAGAACATGATGCAATATTAACCAACTTAAAATTGAGGTTGTTGACACCATGAAGAGCCTAGCTTAGTTCTCTCTACCTTTTTTGGTTTTCTTCTATATTAGTTTATAGAGATCTCTTTGTTGTTCGGCCTATTGTTTACTCTACATAATTGCTTGTCTTGGTTTGTACAAGTAAATGTCTTATATGGTTAAGAACTTATATTATACATTGTTCTTGGTTGTAAGTTAATATTTTCTCTAGTTAGGACCTTCTATTGGAGGGCTTTGGCTCCCTTCAAAGCCTATTTTTACCTTAATGAAAAATATTAATTGATTTAGTGCATTTTTGAAAAATGTGTGGAAGAAAAAGTAACTAATTATATAGCTAGATATCATAATTTGTATTAATTTTTTCTAAATTCTCAACTTTGATTTGTATTGAAATTTACAACCCAAAATTATGGATGGAACATTATTTATGAAATTTCCTTCATTTACACACTTTTTGCATAGTAAATTGTGATTATTAATTTTTAATTAGTTAATATAATGTGGTTTCCTCCATGAATCTAGTTGACAAATATGACAATACCCCTCCAACTTATCAAACATTTAAGAATGAAAAGGAGAGAAAAAATTGTTAATTTCGAATTCTACTTACTTTCAAAGATGACTTGTGACTATAACATCTCCAATTATAGCCCACTATTGTTCTAGCTAAACAATTTGCACCTTCATTAAATTTCCTAATCCTTAGATTCCATTATATTTAAATTGCTATTTAAAATTTTAGTTGGAATTATTCTCATTTATTCTATAGACACTTCAAAAATTTACCTCATTTTAAGTTGAAATCCTTTTGTTAAATATGTTTAACTTGTAGAGATGGTATAACATGGTATCTATCTAGGATATGAACTTTAAGATGTTGAATATCACTCAAGTAGATGGTGTGAATCATAAAGAGAATAAATGTATGCTACCTCCTAATTTCAATTATTAAAATTTTCAAAATCATTTTCTTTTTTAGTCGACAAATATTGATGAGTTAAATACCAATAACATAGAAAATTTCTTTGAATCCAACCAAGTACAAAATTTAGTTGATATTATACAACCTTTCCTTAGAAAAAGAGAAACTTAAACCTAAGATCAAACTTACTATCAACTTTACCTAGATAAATAATTTAATTCATGTAGTAATGGACTAGTATACATTACCACTATAATTAATTACAAATCCACATTTTGGTCATTGATCTAATTTGTAGTGGTCATTAAATGGAAAATACAAAGCTATCAATCTAGGTTCATCTCTCACTCATAAAACTACAAGTTGACCACATCTATTTAAGTATGGGACATGGACCTCCCTATATCTTGTCAAACTATCATGTCACCTAGTTATAATAAAAGGACATGATGATATATTCATGGTAATAGATGAAAAGTAGATCCTATTGTATCTTTTCCAATTGATCTATCTATCATAGCCACATCTTCAAAATCTCATACAACCTTTTTATATTGTTTGTAGGCTCCAATTTATTAAAAACAAATCTCATCTTTTCCATAGTCTCTAAGGTGGATATGCGTGTTTGTTGGTATGTCCAAACAACTTCAACTAGAAAACCTACTAGTCTCATGAATGTAATGTGCTTGAATGCCGACACCTAGAGTAATATGTAGCTCATCAAGATCTGTCCTTCATAATATATATGCTTCTCAATATCAACTAACATGTTCCATCCCTAATTATAGATAGTTTAATCGTCCATCCCTTTAACAATATGAACAATAATTATAGTTAAGTTTGTGTCACTACAACTAAAATGACTTTAATAATGAATATTTGGCAAGGGATTAGAATGTCCATAATAACCTATAGAAATTAGACATATTCAAATGTTACTACTTGAGTTCAATAGTTAAAGTAGGAGTACATGAACCTCTCTCTCATAGTCTCACCTTCATAATTAGAAGAAAACCTTTATTAAGTATTCTTGATCAATAAGACTATTTATGTAAGACGAATCTCAAGATGGAAACTTAACATGACAATAGTCTTTCATATTGCAATCATTAACAAGTCATTTTCAACGAGCTAGAATTTATTAGCAAGATTTATGATTATACACACCAAAAATACGTCTCTCACGAATTGTCTAACAATTTACGATCCTCGTTTTACTACCATATATTAATAGCTAGTGATCAAATGAGCTGGGTGACAACGTAAGCAGTGTTGATGTGGGATCATTAAACGTGTCTTTCCCTTGACCTCTATTCCCATTTATCTCGAGACACAATAGTATTGCTTGTCTATTATTTCCCTGTGTATAAAAGTGACCAGAATGAGTTTGTGTGTAGGTATACAAACAAAGAAAGGCTCAAAATGGCTCAAATATACTGTCTCGTTTATTGCATTGCAGTATATAGTGTACTGGCACTACAGTCAGTGTGGAAGGAAGCAGTACCTCAAACATACTGAAACTTGAGCTTCTGGTAAGACGGGTAGACGCTTTTTGAAAGTTGCGTACTTCGAATTGTTATAATCTCATTACTAAGAAGCAGAGATAAGTAATGGCAGAGTCAGACTGTTATACTAAACACTTGTAAAATCTGACGTTACAGCTTTTAGGTAAGTAATTGCTCTGCCCTGCAAAAAGCGGGATGCCAATCCTCCTACAATTCAATGTTTTCAGATCGTTCAAAATCTGATAATTGTGTCACGTGTCGGTAGAAGGTTTAGCGATCAGGTGTAAGATTTCAATTATTGTTGTTATCATTATCCTATGACATGAATTGCAAAAAATTCATCCTCTGTGTCTAAAACCTACCGGCTGTTATGAAGTTTGGAAAGGCGTAAGGGTTAGGTCGAAAGTGTTGATAGTGTTGGTGATGCATAAAGTTAGATCATAATCTTTAACCTTCACCCCTCCTCTCTCTTTATTTACAATAAATAAATATTTATAGGAATTGTAAACTTCATATCTTTTGATAGTTAAAAACATGATTAGGTGAGTTATCATCCTAAAATGACATATTATAGTACAAGGTCATTTTAATTTCTTTGAAGAGGACATTTCACATTAAACAACTGATAGTAGTAGAGGAAACTATCTTTATGAACAATCTTTGGCTATTATTTATGGTCAAGACAATAGACAATCATAGATTGTAATCGAGAGTTGTGCAGTCTTCTAAAAAGTTTATCGATATTAATGTCAATGTAAAATATTTTTTACTCAAAGAAATAGACATTCCTTTTTCCCATCATATCTCAAATTTTATCATACTCCTCTCTTTGCCTTTCACCTCTCCTTATCTATATTGTTGCATTTCTTCTATTTCCTTTGATCATAACTATCTATCTATCTATCTATCTATCTATCTATCCATTTAGTGAAACTATATATTCCACTTGTGTGTCAGCATGAGCATGCTCTATCTCTCTCCATCCATCTTAGTCTATATCTTTTTATCTCTTCCTCTCCATCTCTCCTCTTTGATCTCCATATCTCTCTATCTTTATGTATCCTTCTAACTCTCTTCATCTATTTTCCTATTTCTTCCTCACCATGCCCCCATCTTTTCTCTCCATCTTCATCTTCCTATACTCGTATGTACATCCTTATTTCAAAAATAGTCTCGTCCATAGCTTTATAGATTTAGAGAAAGAAAAATGAACCCATATATAGAAGTACTAATGGTATGAAATATTAATAGTACTTCTTGTGATAAAACATTGAATAGAAATTATTCCTATAAGTAATCTAGACATTTGTTTGTATTATTCTCAAATTGATGGTGCTATCTTATTGCTCACGTTAATATAAATATTAATTTGCTCAAATGATTGAAGAGTGTTATAAAGGTGTTGAATGTTTAAGTGTTAATCATAATAATGTAACATAATAATATTAAAGTGTTGATACCAAAGAAAACATATGAAAATAATTTAAAAATTAATAATATTTATATTAGTATTTAATTAATTTAGGTAAATGATGTAGAATGGAGTGACGGTGAAGAACACATATTAATTTATCTTGATTGAGTTGTGATACTTGTTTCATAGAAAGATATTTATTAACTAGAGTTGCATGTTTGTATACATGCAACAATAAGCCGATAGAAATATATACATGTCACACCCTAAAAATTGTTAAATAATAAATAATTTATTAATAAGTTTAACATAAAATTCTATGATTTGTTATTAATAACTATTTTCTATTAAGAATAATATTTTATTTTTATTTTTAGTTTAAATGTTTAACTAAAATAGTAATAAAATTATTAACATTTAAAAAAATAAGGTAGAATTCAATATAGCTTATATAAATATGTTGGTTGTAATTTAAGAATTAAAATTGGATCATCTAAGAAGAAAACATTCATTTTTTGTATATTACTTATTAGATGCATTTTTAAAAATATGTTTTTATTAGAGTTAGAGGTTTAATAAATATATTAGATATAAAAAAATGGTTTTTATTTATTTAAACATTTTGTTTATAATCAATTCTTTATCCAACCTTATGTTCTATTAAAGTTTTGGTAATATGTTCTATTAAATTTTTAGGAAATAAATATGTATAAAATGTGTTGCTAAAATTTTTTTATATTAGAAGAAAAATAATATATGCATATCATGTATAATTTAATTTAGATAGAAATTTAATTTATATTAAATTTTAATTAATGAACATGTTAAAGCAATTTTCCTTACCTCATCAATTACTTCATTTATATTGTTTACTTTTGAAAATAATTAAAATAATAATGTGAATACTATATATGTTCCCTACCAAAAAAATTTAAAATATTTTTGCACTGTTCTTAAACCCAGACCTCAAATGATTATGTTATTATAACATTGTGATACATGTTTTCAAATAGAACACCCTTCAAGTAGACCACAATATAACTTATATAGATATGTTGGTTGTAATTTAAGAGTTGAATTTTCAACCATCTAAGAAGAAAATGTTCATTTGCTTACTATATTTATTTTTTAAAATTTCTTTTTATCAGAATTAGAAGTTTAGTAAATATATTAGAAATGAAAAAGAAGATTAGAAAAAAGAGTATAATTAGTAAGTATTTTTTACATATTTAAATTTTATTTTATTTCATGTTCTACTAAAGTTTTGGTAATAAATTCTATTAAGTTTTTAGAAAGTATAATTAGTAAGTATTTTTTACATATTTAAATTTTATTTTATTTCATGTTCTACTAAAGTTTTTGATGACGGGCCACACCACCCGTACCAACTCACAACCAAAAATGCAATAATATGGAGACAAGAGAGATGACAAAATGCTTCATAAAAATTCCATTAATACTTGAAATTCATTAGAAGAGATTACATTTGAAGAGCTTACAATTCCAAAACTTGATTACAAATGATAATAGGCCTTTCTTAAATAGGCACTTACCACCCAAGGCATGATTTATCCACAACATTCTAGAATCTCCACAACCTTCTACAATATCTACAACCTTCTAGAATTTCCACCTAAATACAACTAAGCACCACTATGTGGCCCAATTAGAAAATTACATTTCTTTTGTGGATCACAACAAATATTAAATGCATGATGCCACCTACACACCTCAATTAATGGAATAACAGCTATTTTTATTATTTTTCTATGCATGATGCCACTACACACCTCAATTAATGGAATAATAGCTATTTTTATTATTTTCCTATGCATGATGCCACCTACACACCTCAATTAATGGAATAACAACTATTTATATTATTTTTCTATTTATGCCACCCATGCACCTTGAAAATAGAGATTCCTCTTTTCTCCACTTTTCCTATTTTCTATTTTTAATTATTTTCCTTCCATTTTCGTCACTTTCTCTCTCCTCCACAAATTTTTTTTTTTTTTTTCCCCTTTTTTTTTCTTTTTTTTTTTTTTCTAATAATTTAATTTTTCCATGCAAGATGCTCCTGCATCAGACTCCCCTGGTAGATAGAAAAGTGTGTCCCACACTTTGATGTCAAAAGAAAGATATAGAACCATCTTCATCTTCACCACAAGCTTCTACCTCAATAGGGACAAGAAAACCAACATACAAATTTTCCACATTTTATTTATTTATTTATTTATTTATTTTTGTTGATGCATGATGCTCCTGCATCCGACTCCCATGGTAGAAATTTTTTTTGTGAATATGGAGTCACAAAATGAAGTAGCCATTGTTGACATAATTTTTTTTCCTCTTCCTCCAACACATAGCTGGAACAAGTATCCGATGCTGAAATTTCTCCTTTGCAATGAACTCTATCCAAGCATAAATCTCATCCTCATTCAATTTTGTTGAATTAATCACACCTGTAATAAATCCAGCAACACCATACCAATCTTCCTTTGCATACCACATATGACTAACAAGATCCTCATGCAAAAAATCATCAATATCTTTTAAACTCATATCAAAGACAACATCCCATGATTCAGAAGAATTTACCTGTTTGACATCTTCATCTTTGCTTGCCTCTTTTATGTCATCAACAATGCACGTAACTACTCCACTTGCTTGATCTCCAACGAAGGCACTATATTCTTCCTCCATTGCTGCAATCTTCACATCATCTTGATCTATTTCAGGTTCATAAATCTTGTCATCTTTATGCTCTTCCTCTTCTCTTTCATCTTCTTCAACTTTAGGTTCGCAAATAATTTTCTCTTCATCTGCTTGCTCTTCCACTGGATCATCTTTCTTTTCCACATCCAAGGAATTATCAACATCTCTTTTCTGGTGACATGCTCTTTGTTTCCGCAACTCAGCTTCTAATTCATTCACTTGCTTCTGCAAATCAACTAGCAAAGATTTTTGATTTCTTGCTCTAAATTTCTCAAGTCGAGGAATCCTCAGAATCCATCCAATCACAAAAGTCATCTTCTTCTTTCTCTTCTCCATAATCAAGTCTTTAGAAGACAAATCTCATGCAACACAAGAACCTTGTGCAAACTGCCTCACAGTCGGCAATCTATCCACACAATCAAGAACTTCTTGACAAACTTCAACCAACTCAAGGTCCTGGTGCAAACTGGCTCACATTCGACGATCTGTCCGCACTCTCAGGAACTCCTGCTCTGATACCACTGATGAAGGGACACTCTGCTACCGCTAACAAAGGTATGCTCTGATACCACTAATGTAGGGCCACACACCACCCTACCAACTCACAACCAAGATCACAACAAGATGGAGACAAGAGATGACAAAATGCTTCATAAAAATTCCATTAATACTTGAAATTCATTAGAAGAGATTACATTTGAAGAGCTTACAATTCCAAAACTTGATTACAAATGATAATAGGCCTTTCTTAAATAGGCACTTACCACCCAAGGCATGATTTATCCACAACATTCTAGAATCTCCACAACCTTCTACAATATCTACAACCTTCTAGAATTTCCACCTAAATACAACTAAGCACCACTATGTGGCTCAATTAGAAAATTACATTTCTTTTGTGGATCACAACAAATATTAAATGCATGATGCCACCTACACACCTCAATTAATGGAATAACAGCTATTTTTATTATTTTTCTATGCATGATGCCACCTACACACCTCAATTAATGGAATAACATCTATTTTTATTATTTTCCTATGCATGATGCCACCTACACACCTCAATTAATGGAATAACAACTATTTATATTATTTTTCTATTTATGCCACCCATGCACCTTGAAAATAGAGATTCCTCTTTTCTCCACTTTTCCTATTTTATATTTTTAATTATTTTCCTTCCATTTTCGTCACTTTCTCTCTCCTCCACAAATTTTTTTTTTCCCTTTTTTTTTTCTCTTTTTTTTTTTTTTCCTAATAATTTAATTTTTCCATGCAAGATGCTTCTGCATCAGTTTTGGTAATAAATTCTATTAATTTTTTAGAAATAAATATGAATGTAATTTTTTGTTAAAATTTTGTATAATAGAAGAAAAATAAGCATATTAATATATTTTAATTTAGATAGAATTTTTTTTTTTTTTTATCAGTAAACAACCGAAGCCTAGATTAATTTTTTTTTTGGAATTAATTATTATTATATGTTAAGCGAAGGTAAATTCAAACCCAAGACCTCCCACATGAGAGGCTCACAAGTTATCGTAGCATTGTAGGCTTTTGCCTAATTTAGATAGAAATTTTATTTATAATAAATTTTAATTTATGAAAAGCAATATTTCTTATCTCCTCAATTAATTCATTTAGATTCTTCACTTTAGAAACTAATCAAAATAATAATGAGAATAAATATATAGGTTCACTTATCAAAATATTATTTATATTTTTTAATTATCCAAAACTAATTCCCATGAAAATAGTTTATGTGTTTGCAATATTTTTTTGCCTCTTTAATTTCCATGGTGAAAGTTAAATTGAGAAAAAATTCTAAAATACTTACAACAAATGTCAAATCTAACTCTTGGTGAAAGCACAAATTTTTGAAGGAAACAATTTATTTTTTATAAATAAAAGCTAATTAAAATCCATGAAACTAGGAGATAAAAAGAAACTAGAAACAAAATTAGAAATATAGAGTATAGTGTGACATTTAGAAAGTGAAAAAAAAAATAGTAAATTTTATTATGAGCAAGCATATCAGAAAAATATAAAAAACAAGAAGGGCTAACAATTTTTTGGCAAAAATTTACAAAAACTGGGAGCAAAGCTCCCACATATAAGCCTATTAGCTTAATGAGTTGATATAGAGCTAAGATTGACACTGAAGAAAACATATGGTAGAGTGGTAAGGTTGACACGAAAGGAAATAAACAAACTAATTTTTTTTAATCTTTGTGTAACAAGGTCATAGTACTTTTTTTTGAAGTGCATAAATAAATCTAAATAAATCTTAATTAGGAGATAGCTACATATGTACTCTGATTTAAATATAAATAAACTAGTTTTGATAATGTGTTATATAAATTAGGTAAGAGAAAGCCATAAATATTTCTCCTCTTATATGTGATATCTAGTATGCAAATAAAATAGTATCATTAAGATAATGTTCTATATAAACCTTTCTTACATGTGTACTATCAAGAATATAAACAAAATAGTTTAAAAGTAAACTAAAATAAAATGAACTAATTTTTTTTTAAAACTATTTATTTCTTTTAATGTCATTCCTAATATAATGATCTCTCCTAATACATATCAAATGCAAAGAAGAAGAAGATTTAATGCAAATAATAGGTTTCAACCAATGTTTAGAAAGGTTAGAGTGTATGAACTAAATAAATAAAGATATAAAGAAGCTAGTATAGTTGAATATTGATTGAAAACAAATTTATAAGGAGTGCAAAGATCATTGCACATTGCAGCTAATCTAAATGGCATACTTAGAAAATATATTAAAACATTTAATTTCTATTGAATTAAAAGTATAATTGTTGATCAACTACAAAATACTTATTTCACATCTTATAAACTAAATGTAGTAAGAAACCTACCATTCCTTGTGTTATATATCACTATTATTGGTATCAATCTTAATTCTTACATTGTACGAATTCTTGCACATATTGTAGATTTTACATCTAAACAAAATTCTGAAAAAATAAATTTATTGTAGCTCTACTGTAAAATATTAGAAAGGCTTGAATATAAAGAATTTGTCATGTCCCCAAATTTTAATGTAATAATTAAATTAAACTAATTAATTAATTGGTCCCAAAATTTAAATAATATAATAAAAGGAGCTTTAATTAGTTACTTTGATTAATTAAGATGAGGCCCAAGTTTAGAATATGTGTATTTGTGGTTTCGATTGATTTAGTATATCTCAGACCCATTTTATTTAACTGTTTCTATAGGTAAGTATTGTCATTGGCTATCTTTGTACACCCTTGGAAAGGTTTCTCGATGGGTATTTAAGCATGACTTGTAGGTAGTAGTTATCATGTGATTTGGATTATTTCTTTGTACTGCAAATTCCCGTTGGGATTCTCTATTGTTTTCCATTTTAGAAGTGTAAGATCTTCCCTATTTGGCATTTCTAGTTTCCATGGGATTCAACCCTCACCCTATTACATTGCCTATAAGACTTTGCTCAGATTTGGAAAATTAGAGCACTATCTTTATTGCAGATGCATACATTTATCTCTAGTAATAGATTGAATCAATGGCTTTTGTATTAGTTAGAAAATGTATTGTTCTGGCACTAAGCATAGCTCAATTTCACATTCCATAGGGCTCACTACTAGTCCTTGATCCCAAGCAACATCTACCCTACAACCTAAGTGCTCTCTTTCAGACACCTTCCTCTCCATACACTATACAACCCTACCATACGACCTTCCATTACCTCCCCATGCATCATCCACACCTTTTGTTACCCTTTGTATGGCTGCCCCTATACCATATGGTCTTCCTCTCACACACCCATATGGCTCTGCCCTTCCCTACCATACAACCCTTCGTGACCACTGTGTAGTTGTCTAGTCTACCAGTGTACAACCACACAATGACATATACCCTACCATACCACACATTCTAGTATTTATGACCCTCAAATCTGCACTGTGTATACCAATCAACTCACATTGGTATGACCATTCTTGCTTCTTGTAACTCGCTATAGTTTGGGGTTATTACAAAACATTACAATGGTATTAGAGCTGGTGATTTTGCCAACCTATTTGGAGAATAGAGAGCTTTGACTTGGATTACACTATGGCTCGATCTCCAACCAATTGGATGGTACATCTATTTTTGACATATTAGATAGCAACCAAAAGTATAAAGGGTTGACCTCAAAGTACAAAAAGGCTAAACTATCAGCTGGAGGTTACCTACTAGTCATCTAACTGATACCAACTTTAAACCTCAAAAAACATATAATATCCATAACCAAATTAACAATACCATTAGTCCTCAAACTTGCAAAAAGAAAAAAACTAAAAAAATTTCTAGCAACACTCAAACAACTTGCTACAATTAGTCCCACATATTGACATAACTATATAATGTAAAACCACATAGGGTATCCAGTTCATAGTAACCAACATCATAATGAAAAAAAAAAGATAAAAACCAAACCTAGGGCTAGCTATCCTCCTTCTTTCTAGGATCCTCATCCTTCTTCTCCTCGGGCATGTCCTTGTTCACGAAGTCCCCCTCCACCCTGACAGGTTTGTCCAGGAGCATCTTCAAATAGTCCTCTACCACGAACCCATAAATAGATTGGGTTGTCTCACTCTTCTTTCCCATGTCCTTCTCATCTTCATTCACCTACAAAAGGTAAAGGGTGGTGGCCATAGAATGGATGACTTTAGTGGAGAATTCCACCAGAGTGTCAAATTTTTGGTAGATACCAATGTGATTGTTTACTAGATCTCTCATTGAGTGCTCTAACCTATCCAATCTATCCTTTCTATGGTTCTGTTTGAATACTCCAAGAATACTTTTGCATGCCAACTATTGGATGGTCAAGTACAGGATGATAGATACAAGGTGGTTGGAAAAATCATTTACCACAAAGAAAAAATATGCTTGGTACTTGAGACCAAGATGAAGGAAATTCCTAAAGAAGATACTTGCACAAATATCATTGAACCAATGCTTGATGATCAACTTCATGGAAATTTGTGTTCTATTAGCAACCCTTCGAATAAGCAAGCTCTACTAGTAGTTGTTTAGCCTCCTAGAGATGTGGATTTAGTCAAAGACTATTTAGAAGAGAAATCTTTACAATTGGTTGATTATGAATTCTACACCCTAGTGGTAATCATGATGGATTACATATATAAATTTGAATTTTGGGATCCTAGTGAATCAAGACATGGCAATATTCATATCAGTGTGGTGCAACAAAAGATTGATGTGATTGTGGTGTTGCAGAGGATTGATGTAATTTCACTCATCTCGCCTACATGTTTGATTTGGGATACTAGAGTTGTTGGTGTTTCATCTGATGATGGATTGCTGGAGGCCAAGCAGTCTTTGGGTAGTGAGGATTTGTCATGTCCCCAAATTTTAATGTAATAATTAAATTTAATTAATTAATTAATTGGTCCCAAAATTTAAATAATATAATAAAAGGACCTTTCATTAGTTACTTTAATTAATTAAGATGGGGCCCAAGTTAATAATATGTGTATTTGTGGTTCCAATTGATTTAGTATATCTCGAACCCATTTTTTTTTTTTTTTTTTTTCATAGGTAAGTGTTGTTGTCGGCTATCTTTTTACACCCTCAGAAAGGTTTCCCTGATGGGTATTTAAGCACAACTTGTAGGTAGTAGTTGTCATGTGATTTGGATTATTTCTTTATACTGTGAATCCTCATTGGGATTCTCTATTGTTTTCCATTTTCGAAGTGAAGGATTTTCCCTACTTTTCTTTTATGGTTTTGGTGGGATTCAACCCTCACCCTATTCCATCGCCTATAATACTTTTCTCAGATTTGGAAAATCAAAGTACTATTTGTATTGCAAATGCATATATTTATCTCTAGTAATAGATTAAATCAATTTATTTGGTATTAATTGGTAAATGTACTATTTTGGCACCAAGCATAACTCAATTTCACATTCTATATGTCCACTACTAGTTCATGATCCCAAGAACCATCTATTGTATGACATAATTTCTCTTTGTTGAATGCCTTCCTCTCCATACACCATACAACTCTATCATATGACCTTCTATTTCCTCCCCACACATCATCTACACCTTTCATTACCCTTCTTACGACTGCCCCTATATTGTATGGTCATCCCCTCACACACCTATACTACCCTACCTTTCCCTACCATACGACCCTTGATGACCATCATATGGTTGTATAGTTTGCTACCATATAGCCACACATTGACATCTACCCTATCATACCACCCATTCTAGTTTATACGATCCTCAAATTTGCTATGTGTATGTCAGTTGACTCACATCCATATGACCATTCTTGCTTCCTATAACTTGCTATAGTTTGGAGTTTAGAACATTATAGAATTTACAACCAAAAAAAAAATATGAGGAAAAAGCTAGATGGACAACTAGACATATTTTATTTAGTAAGGAATAAAAATTAAATTAAATAAAACTAAATCCTAAATATAAATATAAATATTTTAGCACATTCTTTATTTGTATAAAAATTATAAAACTAACTAAAAGTAGTCTCCATTCTAGAGGAAAATTAGTTTGGAAAATGTTAAATAAGCCACATAGCATGTGGTGTATGATTATGCAGTCAAAGTATCTTGATTCTATGGATCCTATTTGTAATATTATAGCTGCAAATCTTCCTCAAGGTTTAGAGGTGTGGAACTTTTAAGCTAGCTCTAGAGAAGTTATCACAGATTATGTTTCTTGGGAAATGAATGATGGTCACAAGGCTCAATTTTGGGAAGATTCATGGAATGGTCTTCCCCCTCTTATCAATATTTAGGAGATTGAAAATTATGTACAAATTTTTAAAGCCAAGTGGGGTGACAAGGTGTGTGATTATGTTGAACTAGTGGAACCTATATCACGCCAAGTTATTTGGAAAGACCTTCTATTGTGGTTTTCAAAAAAAATCTTAGCACAAGACAGGTTTTTTTGCATGCTCATGAAGATGTGATTATTTGGAAACCAACACAAGATGGGTGCTACTCGATTAAGGTAGGTTATGAGGCTCTTTCTAGGAAGGAGGATGATCTAAATAAACATAGAGCTTTCTCTTTCTATTGGAATAAATGTACACTACCTAAAGCAAGTTGTTTCTCTTGGCAAACACTTAGAAAGCACCCATTAACAAGTGAAAGACTTGATAAATTTAATATTACCTAGAGGTTCACTTGTCTCCTCTACCATCAAGCTTTAGAAGATGCTGATCATGTTTTCTTACAATGTGAGTTTGCTCAGAATTGTTGAAAATTTGTACTTGGGAAGTTGAAATATATGATGCCACTTACTAATTCATTATGGGACCTATTTGAGTCTTGTCTAGTGCCTTATCATAACTCTCTCCTTGCATCCATTTGGAAATGTGCACCTTCTCTAGAGATTTCTCTTTCTATTGGAATAAATGTACACTACCTAAAGCAGGTTGTTTCTCTTGGAAAACACTTAGAAAGAACCCATTAACAAGTGATAGACTCGAGAAATTTAATATTACCTAGAGATTCACTCGTCTCCTTTCCCATCAATCTTTAGAAGATGCTGATCATATTTTCTTAAAATGTGAGTTTGCTCAGAATTACTAGAAATTTGTGCTTGGGAAGTTGAAATATATGATGCCACTTCCTAATTCATTATGGGACCTATTTGAGTCTTGGATAGTACCTTATCATAACTCTCTCCTCACATCCATTTGGAAATGTGCACCTTTTCTAGTTGTTTGGGCCTTATGGTGGGAGAGGAACAAAAGATTTTTTAGACAATCCACTTCTTCATTAGATGATGTTGTACTAATTATTGAGAAGTCAATCTCAGAAGTAGTCTCGACTAACATTAGAAAAAATTCAACAAATATTCTTTTTTCCACTTGGGATGATGCTACTTTGAAAGAATGAAAACATATCTCTCTCCCAGTCTTTCTAAATTATAATGAAGCTACGAAAGTGGATAGATCTAATGTTCATTGGCTGCCTCCTGAGCATGGGGTTATCAAGATCAAATTTGATGGTGCCTCTCAGGGCAACCCAGGTAAGTCTAGCATTGGAATTTGTTTGAGAAATCATCATGGAATACCTTTAGCACTAAAATCTTTACCAATCCCTAAAGCTACTAACAATCAAGTAGAAGTCTACGCTTTAGTACATGGTTTAGTTCTTGTTGTGTCTCTCAATCTCACCTAGGTTCATGTTGAAGGTGACTCCCTCATTACAATCCATGCTTTCTTTAGTAGAGTAGTGCATAACCAAAAAATTAGCCTATATTTTTAAACAAGTTTGGAGGTTGGTTGACTATTTTAAAGAATTTGTTTTTTCACATATATTTTAGGAAGGAAACCAAGCTATAGATTACCTATAAAACTTAGGCTATGATGACATTTCAACACATGAGAATGAAGTGGCTACTATTCTCGATGCTCATCCAAGATTGACAGAGATTATTAATGGTAAGTTAGTTAAGACATGATAGTATTGGTACAAAGGATATTTTCTCCATCTTCGGATTATGGACAGTAGGCATACGGGAATCATGATGCATCATATTATGGGATCGTTGGTTGTCAATTGGCTAATAGAAATGAGTAATTCCCTAATTCTAGTTTGTGAGAGATAAATCATTTTGCATTGAGTCGCTTTAGATGTATATAATCTACATCTAAGTAATCTGATGTAGGATTCGGTTTCAAAAAGTTATTAGGTTTATACTATGTACTAGACAAATATATTAGGTTTTCTTCTTTGGTTCTTTCGTGGTTGAGTCCTCAAACCAAATATATATATATATAGCATTACTTATCCACATACTCCCTCTTGATGTTGAGTGGGCTCACAATTTGATCATGAAGAGCAAAAAATTGATTGTTTTCAACTACCTTGGTGAAGATATTTGCTAGCTAATCTTGGGTTTTTATATGTTTCAATTGAAGTTCCTTTTTTTGTACCAAGTCATAGAGAAAATGCTACTTCAAATCAAAATGTTTTGTCTTCCTATGATGAACTGAATTTTTTGCTAATTTAATATAGCACTTACATTATCACAATAAATTACTATAGGCTGAATTTTCTTCTCCCCAATTTTTGCAATAACCTTTCTTAGTCAAAGAGCTTGTGTGCCAGCTGAAGTAACCACAACATACTCTGCTTCTGTGGATGAGAGGGAAACAATGATTTTTCTTCTTCTTTAAAATCCATGTAATCAAATCAAAACCAAAAGAGAGAATTTCTAGATGTAAACTTACGGTCACCCACACTACCTCCCCAATCTTGATGCAGGAGCATCCTGGGTGTAAGAGAAATCTTGCATCACCCAAAAATATTTTATTTTCAGTATTTTCTATCTTAATAAGGGTCTATCAGCCCTGGGTATTAAGTTTCATTATCTAGAACCTTTCAGGGTGGCATACAATTGCTTATTTAAGTAAGGCCCAAACATTGTCTAGAATAGTTGTGGGTGATAGCTCATAGCTTGTCTTGCAAATTATTATAATGAAGGCACCCATGTGAGTTAGCATATTGTACTTGTGAATTTTGTAATTCTACATTTGTGGTGCAAATAAGAATTCCATATTTTGTTCTCACATTTTTTGTTGTTTCTTTGTTTTCTATTATGTTTTATGGCATTAAAGGGAGCACTCTTCATCAAGTTGTATTAGAGCTAGAGTTCTTGAGTGTGTGGATAGATCATCGACTCTAAAGTAGTTTGCACCATGGCCATGGTTTGGGCTGGGTGTGTAGATAGAATGTCGATTGTGAGACAGTTTGCACAAGGGTTTCAATAGAAGCAAAAAAATGCCTCCATGAAGGGAGCATGGCAAAAGAACTATAGGTGTTACACTTGAGAGTTTTTGAACCCTCCAAAGATAAATGCAAGCATTGGAAGAACAAATGTGTAGAGGAATAAATATTCCTATAAGAGATGAAAGTGAGGATGATGATGAAGTAGATGAAAATGTTGAACCAGAGGCAATTCTAAATCTCGAGGTAGAAAGGCTTTTTAGGGCCATCTGCAAGATTGGAAAATGACCTAAGTTTGAAGTTCCTACATTTTTAGGAAACCTTAACCCAGAGGAGCTAACTGATTCGATCAATGAACTAGAAGAGTACTTTGAGTATGAAGATATTGATGATCCTAATAGGGTTAATTTTGTGAAGGAAAAACTAAAGGGACATGCAAAGATCTTGTAGCAGGAGGTTTAGTTGGAGTGAAATAGAAAGGGAAAGAACAAAATCACTAGATGGGATTGGATGATAGCTAAGCTGAAGTGACAATTCATTCTCATAGATTATGAGCTTGATTTTTTGAAGAGTATGCAATGGTTAAAGCAAGTGGTAAAATTTGTTTAAGAGTATACCAAAGAGTTCTACTAAGTTCTCATCATAACTGACCATGCAGAAATTGATAAGGAGAAAGTTGCCTGTTATCTTAATGGGTTAAGGCAAAGCATTTAGGATGAGCTGAGTCTAGTTCAAATGAATAGTATTGAGGAGGCATGCCACTTTTCCCTAGGATTTGAGGAGAAATTGAACAAGAAGTTTGACAACAAGAATAGTGTAAGAAGTAGTAGTAGAAGATCTGGCATATGATCTTATGGTGGCTATAATGATGACTAGAAGAATAAGGATGAGGCTGGAAGTAATAGTTAGAACTAGAGGGAAAACAATTCCAATCATTTCCATGATTAGAACAATAGAGATCAAAGAGGAAGAGGTAGAGAGAAAGGATATGGAAGAGGAGGCTTCCATGGGAAATATTTTCACTACAGAGAAGAAGGGCATAGAGCATTTAAATGTACCAGTTCCAAGGAAGGACAAATTGAAGAATCAAAGGCCAAGCCAGTGTTGCACATGTTGATGAAGATGCCAAATCATCACATTATAAAGATGCTAAAAGAGGAGAAGTCCTAGTTAATAGAAGAATCCTATTGAGTGGTGATAATGAACCTGCCCAAAGAAGGAGCTTGTTTTGTACAAGGTGCAAATGTGACAATACATGTTGTGATGTGATCATTGATGGTGGAAGTATTGGAAATCTAGTGTAAGAAACAATGGTCACCAAGTTGAAGTTGAAGAGATAGAAACACCCACATCCATACCATATTTCTTGGGTGAAAGGTCATGGTCAATGAGTAGTGCTTAGTGAAGTTCAAGATTGGAAGCTACTAGGATGATGTACTATGTCATATCATACCTATGGATATGTGTCATATGTTGTTGGGTAGGCCATGGTAGTTTGATAGGAATGTTGTACATGATGGATTAGAAAATACCTACACTTTGACCAAGGATGGAGTGAAACATAAGTCGAAGCCATTGAAGGATAAATAAGAAAAGGTATTTAGCACTGCCAAAATATGTTTTTTTGATAGAAAATAGTTTCTCAAAGGTATGAAGCATGAGCATATGTGTTTTGCTATAATTCCAAAAGTTAGTAAAGAAGAAGTAGAGGAGGTGCCTGCAGAAGTTGGAGATATGTTGGGAGATTTTTATGATATTGTATTAGATAATATCCATAATGGATTACCCCTAATGAGGAAGATCAGTCACCAGATGAATTTGGTTCTAGGAGTCAGTTTTCCAAACAAGGCAATGCATAGAATGACACCACCAGAAAGTGAAGAGTTGAACAAACAATTTCATAAGTTGTTGCAAAAGGGGTTGATTTGAGAGAGTCTAAGTCCATGTTTTGTACGAGAAATATTAGCACCAAAGAAGAATAGAGAATAGAGGATGTGCATAGATTCTTGTGCAATCAATAAGATCACAATCAAGTACATATTTACATTGCCAAGGATGGATGATATTATGGATTGTTTGAGTGGAGCTAAGTATTTCACAAAGATAGATCTGAAAAGTGGGTACCATCATATTCTTATCAAATAAGGTGATGAGTGGAAGACTACTTTCAAGACCAAAGAAGGAATATATGAGTGGCTAGTCATTCCTTTTAGGCTAACCAATGCACCAAGCACTTTCATGAGGCTCATCAATGAAGTAGTGAAATAGTTTATGGGTAAGAATGTTATTGTTTACCTAGATGATATTTTGATCTTTAGTAAGACATTGGAGGAGCATTTGATCTATATTTGCAAGGTGCTTGATAAGTTGAGGGAAGAAAAGTTGTTGATAAACTTGAAGAAGTGCAGTTTTGTAAAGAGGGAGTTGGTGTACCTAGTATTTGTAATCTCAATAGAAGGTCTAAAAATGGACCCAGAGAAAGTGAAGACTATCCTTAAATGGCCTACTCCAAAGAGTGTGATAAAGGTAAGATCTTTTCATGGACTGGCTAATTTTTATAGAAAGTTTATAAGAGGTTTTAGCAGTATTTGTGCATCCTTCATTAAAACAATGAGAGGTTATAAGAAAGAATTTAAGTGGAATGTAGGAGTAGCTAAAATTTTTAATCTGTTGAAATAGAAAGTTACTGAGAAACCGTTTTTAGCACTTCTTGATTTTAACAAGGTGTTTCAAGCATATTGTGATGCTAATAGTACTGCAATGGGAGCTATTATGATCCAAGAAGGTAGACCTATTGCTTATTTTAGTGAGAAGTTGAATGATGCAAAAAGAAAATATTATGTTTAAGATTAGGGATTTTATGCTATAGTTCAAACATTGAAAAAGTGGAGGCACTATCTTCTTCCTAAGGAGTTTGTTTTGTATACTAATCATCAAGCTTTGCAATATTTGAATAGTCAAGGAAAATTGAACCAAAGGCATTTAATGTGGGTTGATTTTTTTGTAGAGTTATACATTTATTTTGAAATAGAGGAGTAGGAAGTCTAACATAGTTGTAGATGCTCTTAGTAGAAGACAACTTTTGCTGACAAAAATGCAAATAGAGGTGGTTGATTTCAAGGAACTCAATACTTTGTATCCAGACGATCCTGATTTTGGTGAAGTGTGGAAGGCTTATATAGAACTTGTTACACTTGATAGGATAAAGTGGTTGGATTTCATAATCCAGGATAATATATTGTTTAAAGGAAGCCAATTGTGCATTCCTAGAAGTTAAATGTGAGAGAATCTCATCAAAGAGAAGCATAGTAGAGGATTAGTTGGACATTTTGGCAGAGAGAAAACCATAGCTTTGGTTGCTAAAAAATATTACTGGCCACAATTGTAGTAAGATAAGAAGAAGTTTGTATAGATTTTGTAGAGTATGTGAGATGACAAAAGGAGTGAAGTAGAATATAGGGTTGTATCAACCATTACCAATACCAAAGAAGTGATGGGAGGATGTTAGCATGGATTTTTTTCTTGGATTACTGAGGACTTAGAGAGAGCATGATTCTATTTTTGTGGTGGTTGACAGGTTTTCAAAGATGGAACATTTTATTCCTTGCAAGAAGACTGGTGATGTTGTTCATGTGGTAGAGTCATTTTTTAGAGAAGTCGTAAGACTACATGGTCTGCCAAAGAGTATCATTTCAGATCAAGATATCAAATTTGTTGGGTATTTTTGACATACATTGTGGAAGAAGTTGAAGACATATTTGAAGTTTAGTTCATCACATCATCCACAGACTGATGGACAAACAAAAGTGGTGAACAATATTTTTGGAAACTTGTTGAGATGTTTGGTTATATAATAATAATTCACAAATAGAATTTTCATATAATAATTTGATCAATAGGAGTACTGGTAAATCACCATTCTAGATCGTATATGGGAGTAGTCCTGGAAAAGCTTTTGAATTGAGGCAGTTGGATAAAGGAGAATAAGTAGTGTTGAAGCAAAAGAATTTGCTAAACATTTGAAGAACATCCATGAGGAGGTGAGGAAGCACATTCTAAAGATGAATACATAGTACAAGGTTAAGGTAGATGTGAAAAGGAGGTATAAGGAATTTTAGATTGGAGATGAAGTCAAGCTTCATTTGAGAAAGGAACATTTTCTAGTGGGTACATATAATAAGCTAAAGATGAAGAAGTTTGGATAGTGCAAGATAGTGAAAATGCACAATTCTTGAAAATCTTATGAAGTAGAGTTGCCTATTAAATTGAATGTTTCACTAGCATTTAATATTTTGGATTCGATAGAGTATTATGAAGGAGGTGATGAGGATGAAGTTGCAGAAGTGTAGTTGAGTACTCCACTAGCTAGATCGTCTACAAAGTTGATTCAGGAGATACTAGATAGTCATATTGATAAAAGTAAAAGGAACAAAACTTATGAGGAATACCTTGTCAAACTGAAAGGGAGGCTAGTAGAGGATTCATTATGGATAGCAAGGGAGGAGGTTAACCATATTTATTTTCCTCTAAACACCTAAGACATGATAGAGTCACTTCTCAAATTACCCCAGGTATCTGATGCAGGAGCATCCTGGGTGTAAGAGCAATCTTGCATCACCCAAAAATATTTTATTTTCAATCTTTTCTATTTTAATAAGGACTAGTAGACAAGGTGACTATTTATGAAAACTTGCTATTTTTAGTAATTTTTTCATATGAGCTCAAAATGTTCTCATTTTTTATAGGAAAATTCATTTTAGAGTTATAAGACTACCATAAAAATCTCATTGCTCAAGCATAAGTATCAAAGAAGTTATTGAGGATTTTTGGTGGAAAATTTTGCAAAAACGTCTTTAGGCTCATCGTTGGAGGCTTTAGAGTGCCCAGATGAGGTCCAAAAACTCAATGGAAGGGCACTAGCACCATTTTGATCTGATAGATTGAGAGCTAGAGTTTTGAAAAGTGGTTATAATAGGCAATTGGTGCAACAGTTCATTAGTTATGGCTTTTCAAAATTGGGCTACTTGAAATATCTAAAATTATTGTCAAAGATGTATTTGGCTGACTCTATATGATTGTTAAGGTCTGTCAGCCTTAGGTATTAAGTTTCATTGTCTAGAACCTTCCTGGATAGCATAAAATTGCCTATTTAAGGAAGGCTTGAACATTGTCTAGAACAACTTTGGGTGATAGTTCACAGATTGTCTTTCAAATTATTATAATGAAGGAACCCATGTGGGTTAGCATATTGTACTTGTGGATTCTATAATTCTGCATTTGTTGTGCAAAGAAGAAGTCCATATTTTGTTCTTGATTTCTTGTTGTTTCTTTGTTTTTTGTTATGGTTTATGGTGTTAAGGGGAGCACCCTTCATAAAGTCTAAATCACTAAATTTGACAAGATCAAATGTTTTAGAAGAGTGGTAATGAATACCAAAATTGATAGTTCCTTTCACATACCTCAAAATCCTTTTGGATGTTTTCATGTGTATCTCTGATGGATTTTTTGTGTACATTGAAGTAAGAGAAACTAAATAAGAAATATCATATCTTGTGTGGGTTAGAAATGTCAAACTTCCAACAATAGTTCTACAATCTAAATAAGCAATATCGTATATTGTGTGGGTTAGAAATGTCAAACTTCCAACAATGCTTCTACAATCTATCTCATCAACTAATCTAGTACCATCTTCTCCAAAGCTCCCAACAAATTTTTTTGGCTCTATTTTATCAACATTTTTGGGCCGACATGTTGTAACTAATTTTAACCCCAAATCAAAAAAAATACTTGTATAAAATGGCTTAGGGTTAGGGATTTCATAAGGTGTGATGTGATAATTACTTTTTTGTAGTTTTATTGAGTTCTAAGGGATTAAAAATTGTAATTAGTGGATAGTAATAATATTGGACTTTTTGTTTGGTGGGTATAGCCCAGGGATTGGGTGTACCATGTTAAATCTTAATGTTTTGTGTTCTCTTCTATGCGATTTATTATTTCTAACATTGATTATATTTTCATGTAATTTTTATTTCTATCCATGGCTAATGCTAACATAATCTTACTTCTTTGGAAGCCTTTCTACTAAAAATACCCATCAATCTGAGTATACCATGCTTATGGTGCTTTCTTGAGACCATACAATGCCTTCTTCCACTTGTAGACACGATCTTATTTGCCTTGAACTTCAAAACCTTGTGGTAGATCCACATATACTTCCTCTTCCAAGTACCCATTCAAGAAGGAACCTTTCTCATCCATGTGACGAATACACTATTTCTTTTGAGCTGCAAGAGAGATTAGCATCCTAATAGTAGATCTTATCTTGCTACTGTCTACAAAAGTTTCTTCATAATCAATGCCATACTTTTGAGTAAAAACTTTAGCAACTAATTTTTCCTTATGTCTTTCAAAACTCCCATCATTATTATACTTAATCTTGTAGATCCATTTGGTTTCAATCTTCTTCTTCTCATGTGGAATCTCTACAAGATCCCAAGTCTCATATCTATGAATTGAATCAATTTCTTCTTTCATTTCTTGCATCCAAACCTCATTAGGACATGCATCTTCAAAACATGATTGTTTAAAATCAACTTGAGCAAGTAATGAAAAATTTACTATCTCACCTATTGGATCTTCTTCATGCACTTGATTATCACTCCTTTGATAAATATCATTCATTCTTCTCATCTTCTTTGTAGGCCTTGGAGTTGAATTTGGACTTATACTTTGACTTGAATTCAGCCCAATGCTTGGATTCAATAAGGGGATACTTGGCAGACTTGAAGATCTTGCAATAAAGACATTAGTTGGTTGCTGATGATCATTATTTTTTATTAAATCATTATTCAAAATAGATTTTGGCTTTTCAACATGGTATTTTTTATGACGATAAATTCCCCCTTCATAAAAAATCACTTCTCTTGAGACAAGAATCTTATTAGTAACATGATTATACAGTCTATAAGCTTTTCTCTCCTCATTATAACCCACAAAAATTCATGATTCACTTTTCACATCTAGATTTTGCCTAGTTTTATATGGTACACAAACATAAGCCAAACAACCAAAAAATTTGAAATGACTTACATTATGCCTTTTCCCATACCATGTTTCATATGTAGTTATCTTTTGTAGGGCACTAGTAGGACTCTTGTTGAGAATATAGAACAATGTAGAAATTGCATCAGCCCAATACAAATTGTTCAAATCTTTGGTTTTTAACATGCTACTTGTCATTTCTATCATACTACAATTCTTCCTTTCAGCCACTCCATTTTGCTGAGGTGTGTAGGTAGTTGTGAGTTGTCTCTTGGTTCCATTCATCTCACAAAAATTATGAAAATCTCTTGAGCAATACTTTCCTCCATGATATGTTCTCAAAAATATGATTGTGTTCCCTTCTTCACTCTCTACACAAGATTTAAACCTCTTGAAAGTATCAAGGGCTTCATCCCAAGTCTTCAAAAAATACACCCAACATATGCATGAGAAATCATCAATAAAAGTGATAAAATATGATGACCTACCCAAACTTTGTGTTTTCATAGGGCCACATATATAAGAATGAACAAGCTTTAGTGGGTGATGGACCCTCCATGCATTGCCTTTTGGG
This sequence comes from Cupressus sempervirens, assembly GCA_028749045.1. Classification (NCBI taxonomy): domain Eukaryota; kingdom Viridiplantae; phylum Streptophyta; class Pinopsida; order Cupressales; family Cupressaceae; genus Cupressus; species Cupressus sempervirens. The sequence goes on along the minus strand of CM053789.1, from coordinate 641,032,132 downwards.
AATGATTCCCTTGCATTCTTTCCTTTTGCACATCCTTCACAAATAATAGTATTGTCTTCAACCTCAGGAACCCAAGAACTAAGGCATTTGATGTTAGAAGCTTAAAACTATGGAAATTCAAATTTCCATACCTGAGATGCCACAACTAACTTTTATCCTCATAAATCATATTAACAAGATGATTGTCATTTCACCAAACTTCAAAGGAAATATCCTAGTCTTTTTCATAGGAACAAATCTATTCACTTTATTTTCCTGAATCTTATCATAAATAGAACATTTCATGTCCTCAAATATCACTTTATAATTCTTCTCGCATAGCTGCCCAACATTTAATAAATTATTCTTCAATTTTTTATTATAATAAATATCTATATTATTTTTCATACCTTCCTTTGTTGAACATTCATGGATCCTTTTGCTACAACCTTCACTATATTGTTATTACCAAGAGTAGTATTGTATCTAAAACCATCATCAAGCTTTGAGAATATTTCCTTAAAACTAGTTAAGTGATTAGAACACCTAGAATCCAAATGCCAAACATCATTCACATTATTTTCAGCTTTTTCCAAATGTAAAAATAAATTACTTGAAGAAGGATCTTCATTTCATTGAGGATAATTTGCATTATTATTACTTGATTTCAATATACGCTCGCTTTCAAAATGGCTATACCTATTGCAATAATAGCATTGAATGTTCTTTTTTTTTTTTAATCAAATCTACCTCTTCCTCTTCCTCCTTAAGCACCTCATCTTCAACTGATTCCTCTTGAATAATTCTGATTTTGACCTCTTCCTGAGCCTTTCTTGTTGTTATTGTTGATACTAGTACCATCATTTCTTGAAATTTGTAATTGGGAAAAAAAAGCCTTTTTATTAATGTTGGTAGAAGTATCCCTCAATCTATATTCATGTGACATGAGACATCCAACCATTTGATCATATTCCATGATGAATAAATCTTTTCTTTCTTCCATAATAATTGCTATAGTATTCCATCTTGGGGTTAGAGATCTCAATAGCTTCTATATCATATGTTCTTGGGTCATAGGTTCACCTAAAGTTGTCATTTTAGTGATCACGTCATTAACTCTTGCACAAAAGTCTCCCACATTCTTTGTTTCCTTCATCTTCAAAATTATATTCTCTTTTTAAGTTTTATAGCTTTACAACCTTAATCTGATCATTACCATGATAAGCATCTTTTAGAGTCTTCCAGGCCTTCTTTGTTGTCTAGGAATCAACAATTCTAGGAAACAAGCTCTTTTCAAGAGCCATTTGAAAGTGAAACGAAGCCATTACATTCTTATTTTCATCTTCCTTCTTTCTCTCATGTCATTTCCTTGAAGCTCATTCCAATCACTAGGCTCTGCATATCCTAATTCAGTAATGCCCCAAAAATCATTTCCTATCATAAAAGTCTTCATCTTGATTGACCACTATTGATAATCACCTCCAATAAATTATGGAGTTTGCAAAGTATTGTTTTCCATACTGAAACCTTCACAATCTTGAAGCTTTGATACCAAATATAGATTTTACATATGAACAAAACTCTAAAAATATAACTTTATTGCATCTCTTCTAAAAAGGATTAGATAGGCTTGAAAATAAAGAATTTAAAACCAAAAGAAAAAACAAGCAAAAAACTTGATACACATGTATCTAGACAAGTTTTATTTGCCAAAGCACAAAACCAAAAAAAAATCAAAGTAAATCCTAAATATAAATATGCATCTTTTAGCACATTCTTTATGTGCATAAAAACTATAAAATTAACTAAAAGTAGTCTCCAAAAAACTCATTTTTTCTAGCAGCATTACTTATCCACACATATTACACCAAAATAAGACTATGCATTGAAATCATTCAAGATACTGGCCTCTTCAGTATATAATTTTCAACAAAAAGGATGTCAAGGCCTTAAATGTTAAGATGAAACTAAATACAAAACCCAATATATTGAAACATGGTCAAGGCTACATAATCTCAAGATTACTTTTTTTTATTCTTGTAGTATGAAAGATCAAGTTTAGTATGTTGTATCCCCAAACTTAGTTGATAGATGCTTTAGATTTACACAAAAAATTAAGCATGACTGTTACAAAAGTGAGAGCTTAACATGAGACTTGGGCAATCCTAGAAGATCATCATAGATGCTCAATTCTAACCTTTTCAAGTTTTGAAATTTAATAAACATTTTGAAATTCTACTAATTTTGCAAGTCCACAATTCCAATTGCTTTAATGAAAAATTATTCACAAATTCACCAGTTCCATTGATTCAGCTTTAGTTACGCTCGCTAAATTTGAGTACTTTTAGATTTGTATGATTTTTGAAATGAAATTTTGTAGGTTTATACCATTGTCTACAACCAATCACAATTCACTCTTCCAATGTGATGTGTACCCATTTTTTGTGGTTCCCGAATTCTTAAATTAAATTTTCTCTCTTTTTCCTATTTACTGACACTATTTCCTAGTGTAAGACTACTCGATTGTCCAAATAATCTAGCTAGGAGTCTTCGCCAAGGAGTAGCCTTTTGGGTAATAAATACAAGAAGAAAGTCAACCAATCTTTTGTGTATAATGCATCAAAAAGATACAAAATACATCAAGTACATGATGAAAAGGTTGTAATGAAAATGATATCAATATACCATCAAGAATATATCTATCTATATGCTCTGATCTCCTAAGACATCAAACATCTATCCATATATAAATCTCAAGGAATGAGTGTAGTCCATGTGCATTTTTTCCTATCCAAAAAGTGGTTAGCCTTTAGGGCTCATCCTTAAACAATAGCACATTGACCTTGATGAGAAGCCAAACAACCCAATACTAATGGATCAAAACGAATTTGACCTTTTGATGTAACTATAAAAAATAATACTTTCCACATATGTCTAAGAAGAACTAATCATAGATGTGGCAAAGGAATACAAAATTACCTAACACACTTACACAAATAAATGCAATATAGCTTTGACCAAAACAATTTAAATATCAAAATTCTACTGACAAGTATGATTTTACCCTTCTCTAACTACACCACATTCAACACACTTTCTTATAATTACATTTTTTTATCCAATTAAAGAAAAGTAAAAGTAATAAAATAAATAATAAATAATTATATCTTCTAGTGACTATTATATTCTATAAAAAGATGTCTTTAAAAGATAACACCCTTACTATACATAATGTGTGTACACATATTAAATGTGAAAAAATAATAATGTGAATGTTTTTAGAAAATAACATTTTCATAATGAAGGTAGTGTAGAAAAGAATAAGTTGAAAAATTGTTGGAATCATTTGTCATTGGACTAAAAGATCAATTTTTTGGCACCCAAGACAAACACTATACTTAACTCAATTCATTGCATGAATCTCCAAGGAGGTGGTGACCACTAAGCCGAAAATCTCAACAATCTCCCCCTCAACACTGGTTGATCCTCATACACCCACTAGAGTGAGACTCAAGTCTATGTCCCAAGGCTTTGATAACACTTGTTAGAATAATTTGTTATTGCAACAAAATCTTGAACTATTAGTGCTCGATTCAAATATTAGATATGACTTGATCCATGACACAAATCTCAAAGAAGGTGGTAACCACCAAGTCAATATTGTCAACAATATTCTCTTAATTGGAAAAGGAAATGATTTTATAATTTATTCAAACAAGTAACAAAATATCTAATACATAAGCTATTTTCTTGATATATTATTGATTTCATAAATATCACTTTACAACTTATACCATTTGACTTTAGCATTAACTAAAATGCAAAAATTTTAATAATAAGAACCACTTAAGATCTACCATAACAACCATTCTCTAATTGTAATTTTTCATGTTGGGATTAGACAATAAAATAGGTAATAGTTGAAAAATTATCCACTCAATGAAAAAGAAGAATAATTATTAGATGTTACTCACACAACATAAAAGAATAAATATTAAGTTTGGTGATGATCCATTATAGTAACATTATAACCAAAATAGCTCTGCACTCTGGTCTACTTGTTAATGGTGGATTATGGTAATTACGACATGGGAAATTCTGGCACCTCTTGCCTAGGAGGTCTTCCTTGACTTATGGATGGTTTTGTCTAGTGGGAAAAGCATTATTTTTGGGGTCTATTTGGATGGGGGAGGGGGAGTTGACTTCTTCAGCATCATTGGATCTTCTCAAAGATCTAGCATTTCTATAGCCTTCTAGGTCCAGAGTTCATGAGACTGAACCTGGCATGGTTGACCCTATACAAAGCTAGGAAGGTGTGCTGGTGAGTAGCCCTATCCTTGGTTTGATGGTTAAGGTTCTCCCCATTGTCCTACATGGGGACTCTAGCACAGAGATCTCTTTTCCTACATTGTTGTAGAAAATATTTCCAAAATCTTTTCACTAAGCTTGGTTGGTAGGTTTCTAGGTTATAGACCTACCATAGATATGGTTAGGAAATAAGCCTCTATCAAGTGGAAGCTCATAGGTTTGGTCATGATTGCAGCCATGACAGGAGGAATGTAGATCTTTTTCAGTTTTCTAATGAACAGGATAGGGAATAGATTTTAGTAGGATTCTGGAAGTTGGGGAAACACTTGCTTGTTGTAGCCAAATGAAAGCCTAGTTTCAACCCTGATGTTGACCTATAGGGAATGACTCTTTCTTGATTTGTCTCTCTAGTTTACCATTGGAATTATGGGATGAAAAATTCTTCCAATGGGTTAGGGATTCCTTCAGGCACTTGATTAAGGTGGGTGTTGTTATGAAAATAGGTCCTGATTAGGAGTTGCTAGAGTTTGTGTTAATGTTGTTGTTAATAATACACTCTCTAGCTATATTATTCTAAGATCAAAGTGGGGAACATGGAGGCAACCTATTAGTTATGATAATGTTGAACTATATTGCCAAAAATGTAAACAATATGGTTATGTGGTATCTAAATGAAAAATGGACCTCAGGAAAAGAAGTGATAAAGAGTTGGAACCCAGAAAACCTCTAGGTTCCACAGACGCAAATTGGGCTAAAAACCTAACAACATCCCAGCTCCTGGCCCTTCCAATAGAGGAGATAGGGGGGAAAAGAACCATGTTTGTTCGATGTCTCACAACAATGACTTGGATAAACTATTGGAGGAGTGAAAAATACAGAAGGAGATAGATGAGATAGGGTTACACTAGACCTACAAGTCATGAAAACAAGGTTCAAGTGATTCCTTAGAGGCTTTGGAGACAAGAAGGGGGGCTATTGTGGAAAGAACAACCTAGAAGGAATGGTCACTAAAGCCTCAGATAGAAGAAGATGATGTTATAGTTCATCCCTATGGTGGTTGTGGGTACATGACTGCAGGAAAGGGAAAAGAAGGGATGGATGTGGATGGGTTACTATCAGGAAACACTTTTATGGTTAATATACCATGTATTAAGCTCCAAATATCTAAGATAAGCACAATACCCTCATTTCTAGATACCCCTTTAGTGACGAAGGGATGGGGGGGGGGGGGGGGTGGTAGAATCCCAAATGAAAGGTGTGAGGTCAAAATAAGGCAGATGTGGGCTTAGAAAAAGGATTGGTATGCCTTCAATAATGGTTGCAAGAATAAAGGCTACCTCCCAAGAAATAGAAAATGGGTCACAAAAGACCTTAGAATGTACTTAATGAGGCAAAAATGGAAGTTAATCTCATGGAATATCAAGGGATTCAATAGCCCTAGGAAATAATTTGTCTTAGAATCTATGATCAAAGACTATAATGTGGACATAGTTCTCATTGAGAAAGTCAAAATGAGTAAACAAACTTTGATAAAATAACCAGTTACTTGTGGCTAGGAGGAAAACATTCTTATAATGAAGCAGTGGGTGCTTTTGGAGGTATTTCCACTATGTGGAACCCCAATAATCTTGAAGGAGTAGAGATATTCTGCCACCACCATTTTGTGGTGGTGGCCCTCAATGAGGAGAATCAAAGTTAGGTGATGTTGAATATATATGCTCCAAACCCTAGAGGCTGATGATGCCAGATCTAGGAGGAAGCTTCTAACAATATGAAGACCTAGAAGGATACTCATTTAATGTGTGTGGGGGACTTTAACACCCTCTTATACCCATAAGAGAAAATGGGAGGCCTAGAGGATATCTCTAGGAGCATGCAAAACCTAGAGGGATTCTTGAGTGTAAATGACCTTATGGATATTGAGATTTAGGGTGTTTAATATACCTATTCTAATGATAGGATGGGGAAGAATTTTATTCAGGTAAGACTTGATAAAGATCTTATATTGACAAGATGGGACATCGTAATCCCTTACACCTCCTTGAAGGGATACTCAAGGTTAGTCTCTAACCACTTAATGCTTATTATTAGTTGGCTCTCCAATAATTTCCATAGGAAGAAACCTTTTCAATATGAAACCATGTGGCATTCACATCCTTATTTCAAAGACCAAATAAATCATTGACAAAATGTTGGAACACAAGGATCTACTATGATTTAGATAGAGAGAAAGCTAAAAGTGATTAGAAGTGAAGTTGCTAAGTGGAGAAAAAAATCCTTTGGGGATATATTTAAATAGAAAAAGGAAATGGAGTGCAATTTGGAATAGCTACAAGGGAGGATGGCAAAAGGTGACCTTTCATTGACTACCCATGAAGAGAAACATGAGTGGGGATGAAAATGAATCATTTTCATTGGAAGAGAAGAGGTTTTTTGGAAGCAAAGATCTAGAGTCCAATGGCTTCTAGAAGGTAATAGGAACACAATAATTTTTAATAGGTCTTCTTCCAAACTCAATAAGAGAAAAATGATTTGTAGTTTGTTCAATAATGATAATGTTGAAATTCAAGAGGAGGAGGGTCTAGAAAAATGGGTGACCAGCTACTTCCAGGAGATTTACAGCCCCCCTAATGTCTTAGTTAGCCCCCAGATTGAGTTTGACTTCCTGAGAGCTATGCTTTTGGTCATTGATAATGACATGAACTAGGACTTGATTAGGAAGGTGACAAAGGAGGAAGTTAAGTGTGTATTTTTTTCTATGTGTGCCTTCAAAGTCCTTGGACCAAATGGGTTTCCCCTGATGGTCTTCTAGGAATTCTAGGAAATTGTCAAATATGATCTTGTCCATATAGTAGGAGACTTCATCGGGACAAGTAAAACTCTTAGAGAAATCAACAAGACTTTTATTATTTTGATTCTTAATGTCAATTACCATACTTTGTGAGAAGAGTTTAGACTAAAAATCCTCTGTAATACCATCTGTAAGATTCTCTCAAAAGTGATGTTTAATAGAATGAAACCCATACTAGACAAAATTATTAGTGCAACTCAAAATGGATTTTTTCTAGGAGATAGATCCTTGACATTTTCATCACTCCTCATGAAGTCCTACATTACATGGAAAAGAGTGGTAATCCTTCTTTGGATTTGAAACTAGATATCTCTAAGGCTTATGACAAATAGAAGAGAGTTTTTTTTATTAAAATCCTGATGAGACTTGGGTTTGGGGAACACTTCATCACCCTGATTGATGTGATGACCAAAAATATCCAATTTTTGATAATTTTGAATGGCTTATAAGGCCCTTTCTTCCTAACAAAGAGGTGAATTAGATAGGGGGACTTGTTGTCACCCTATTTATTCATAATAGTAGTAAAGATTATTTGCATAAATCCTTTCGAACTAGTGGTGCATCAAAAAATCAAAGGGATCAAGCTTACTATGACCCTTCCCCCTTCGGTCCTCCAAAAAAAATTTGATGACACCTTTCTTTATGGAATACCCTCCATAAGAGAGGAAAAGGCCTATAAAAGAACTCTAAAGGGATATGCTAAAGTCTTAGGACAACATATAAATTATTAGAAAACTAAATTATATTTTTTCAACATAGAGATGGCCACTTAGAAAATAATTACCAAGGAATTGGAATGTGAAGTTGCATCCTTCCCTGATACTTTATTTCAGTCTCCCCCTCATTGTGATAGATGTGACCACCAAATTCTACAATATGGTGGTTGAGAGGATGTAGAGGAAGCTAGTAGGTAGGAATGGGAAGGTCTCAAGAAACATGGGTAAGATTCAATTACTCTCAGCTTCCTTGCAACATGTAAAAATTTACTTCTTATCCTTATTTAAGATATCTATTAAATTTAGAGACATTATTGAAAAAATATAGCTTAACTTCTTATGGATGGGAATAAAGGAGAAGAAGAAGCTAAGCTTGGTTAGCTGGGACAAAGTCTGTATGCCTAAATCTGAAGGAGGTCTAAAGCTAAGAAGAATTAGAGATCTTAATAAAGTGCTCATGATAGAGGTTGGATGGAGGTTGTCACCAAAGTCCACCCTTTGGTGCCAAATTATGTGTGCCAAATATTTGAACTCTTGACCTTTCTCCCAAATTCTATTTGAGGAGAATCTACCTACTAGTTTGAAGATATGGAATAATATCACCAAGATAAGGAAATATATTGAAATGGGGGAATGAGATGGAACATGGGAGATGGTAACCAAATCATTTTTTTGAAGGATTGATGGTGGGAAGATAGTCCTTTAGAAGAAACCAAGCTCATGGTGCTAAAAGTTAGGGGGGGATATGGTTAGGAGAAATGGTGAAACACTATATCCAAAATAATCAATGGAAGACTTTAAGCTTAGATAACTTAGATGGAGGGACAAAGCTATAGTTGAAGTACTTAACACCAAGCTGAGAGGGACACGCATACCTTCCTTTCAGGAGGAGGATAGGATTATATGGGATAAAAAATAAAATGGGGAGTTTAGTGTAAAATATATCTACAATTCCCTAGTAGAGGATGAGGGAAATCTAGAATGGAAATATGTTTGGAACGTATATTTTATATTCAAAATTATTTTTTTCTAGTGGTCAGTAATGCATAATAATGTTCTCACCATTGATAACCTCAAAAGTTGTGGTTCCCATATGTGTAATAGATGTGTGTTATGCTATAAGGAGGAAGAGTCCATCCCTTATGTCTCTATCCACAACCCTTACTCTACCCAAGTTTGACAAAGTATTTTGAAGAAAATTGGAGTATTATGGGTTTTTCACCATTTGATCTCCGACCTTATTTTTCGATGGTAGCACCCTCTATGACACTCCCTTATTAGAATGATCTGGAAGGCTATTCCCCCATGCATAAGGTGGAACTTGTGGAAAGATCAAAATAACCACATATTGAGAGATACAAGTAGACCTCCAGGGGTGGTCATTCGCAATTGTATGGGAGGAATAAATGAGAGGGCTTGATATGAAAGTGGAAACCTCCCCCTACACACTAACCTTCTTTAAGAAGGCATGGGCACTTGTATGGGGAATTAATCAAACTATAGAAATGATGAATAATTTGAAGACTATTTATAGGATGTAAACTAATGAAAACCACCTCCCTGAATTGGTTGAAGCTGAATTTTGATGGATCGAGAAGGTGGTAGTAGATTTTGTGGGAGGAATAATTCAAAATTATCTAGGTGGTGGTATCAGAGAATACTCTAATAAATGAAAAAATGTTTTGAGCAATGAGGAAGAGGAACTTGGACTCATTTAGGGGATTTAGTTAGCTAGGAGCATGGGAATTCAAAATTTGATTAAGGAGGGAGATTCTATGATAGTAATTATAGAAGCAAAAGGGGAGAATAAGATGAGTTGGAATGCCACATTTATTATTAGGGATGCCCAATGTATCATGAATATTCTGAATGACATCAAAAAACAACATGTTTACTAGGAAGGAAACCAAGTGGTAGAGAGCCTAGTAGGATACACACATGAAATCATTTATGATCAAGTTTGGTGGGATGGGAAAGATCTCCTAGTAGAGATCAAATCACTTGTTCATCAAGAGGCAATTAAATATGAATTACAACTTGGCATATGATAAGGTATGTCCATTCATGATGGGTTTAGCTATGTTTTTAAGCTATCCTATAATTCTTGTTGTGTGTACCATGATGGTGATAATTTTAGAAGAAACTTATATTTTTGGTGCTATTTCTAATGTGAAGATGGTACTCATTATTCATAATAGTTAGGGGAGATTTCTCATGCTGCCAAGAAAAAATTAAAAATATTGAGATAGGGAGATTATGAGACATCATAAGGATATGGTGATTAGGCCTCTTAATTTTAACTTAATTGTTGTGATTCCCAAAATACATTTATTTAGTTTGAGTCCCTTTAGCTTTAAATTCTAGGACTTTTTTTGTAACAGTTTGGTTCTAGATTTTTCCAAAAATATCATCACTTAGGCTAAGAAAATAGCGGCCAAGATTATTGAAGGAGACAAAGAGTTGGTGGTTGACCTAGGAAATGATGAGGTTATGGAAGGGGAAAATTTGAGACTAGAACAATCAAGAATTGATAATATTGTTGGTGATGATAAAGTGGCATGGTTCTATATAAAAGAGGGTAGATGCATCCCCTTTATGGAGAGTATAGAAGGACATGATGAGATGGTCAACTGACAATTTCTCAATTTTTGGAAGAAGCACTAGGTCACCATAAATGAGTTCACTTTTGAGGTCACAAAAGAACTGATATCCAACACCACTGGCCTCTCGTTGGAGTAAAAATCATGGAGGAAGTAACCTAGGGTTAAAGATGAAGTGAGCCTCAGAAGTTTCTTGCACTCCAATGAAGCCTATGTTCATTTTCATGGTGGGTTTACCCATAAGATCAAACTCCTTGTGCCATGGAATATAATTTTCTATATTATCATGTGATATGTCACCCTTGAAGATAGAATTAAGGTTTTCTATTATTATCATTTCCCTATCCTGAATAATTTCTGTAAAAAGAATGCATTTATTTTATATTTCTCTTACTCCATTCTATGGAGGATTCTATTTGGAATATACAAAAAATGTAAAGAGGGTAAAATTTACACTATCTATCACCAAGCCTCGATGTTCAATTTATTCAAATTTTACAAAGGCCTCCACCCCCATATTTCAAGCATTGGCCCTTCCCATCTCAAAATTATTGCTCAAAGATCAACTCCCCCTTCTAAATCCACTTCTAGAGTGTTGTGTGTGGAGCCTAATTAGAATCAAAGGTTTATTTGGTGTATTTTTCCCCCCAAATTATTTCTATGGGAGTTTGGGGCCAGTGCCTCCAAGACGAGGTCAAGGGGCAATGCCCCCACGGGGGTTTTTTGGGGGCAACATCTTAGAAGCCAAAATGATCCTACTATTTTTAAGAGCATCAACTACTATTTTTTCTATTTGATGACTTATTCTAGCCCTAATTTTGTAAGAAAAAAAAGCTTGTATAAAATGGCTCAAGGCTAGGGATTTGATAATGCTTGGTGATATTATAGCTTCTTGTGGTAGTATTAAGATGTAAGTGATTGCAGGTTGTAATAACTAGATAATAATAATATTGGACATTTTGTTGGTGGATGTACCTTAGGGATTGGATGACCCACATTAAATCCTTGTGTCTTGTGTTCTCTTCTATGTGATTTATTATTTTATGATATTGGTTATATTTGCATGAAACTATTATTTCTGTCCATGGTCAATCCAAACAAGTGGTATCAGAGCCAAGTTGTCATCATTTTATTTTGGCTATCCTCTATAGGAAGGTCTCATAATTGAGTGGGAGCCTCATGATTGAGTGGGAGTGATGGAAGATGAAGGTTGAGAAGTGTTATGGGTAAAACTTTTAGTTATAGAAAATTAAAATGGAGGACTATCTTTATCAGAAGGATTTGTGGAAGCCATTGGAAGGATACACCAAGAAACATGGAACTATGACAAATGAGGACTAGGAGATTTTAGATAGAAATTAATTTGGAAGTATTCAATTATGCTTGGCACCATCAATGACATTTAACACTACAAAAGTGAAGATGACATGAGAGTTGATGCAAACCCTAGCAAAATTGTATGAAAAACCCTTCGCTTCAAAAAATGTATTTATTATGAAGAATTTATTTAATATGATGATAGAAGATGGTGGATCTATTGTAGATCATTTAAATGAGTTTAGTACTATTACTAGTTAGTTATCTTTTATGAATGTCAATTTTGAAGAATAAATTAAGACTCTTGATTTTGTGTTCTTTGCCTAAAGTTGGAATGACTTGGTAATGGTTGTGAGTAGTTATGTTTTTGGATCTAATACCCTAAAATTTGATGATGTGGTTGGTGTTATTTTGAGTGTGGAAAATTAGAGCAAAACCTCAGGAGAATCTACATTAGGAAGTTCTTTAAATGATCTATTGCAGATCATTTAATTGAGTTTAGTACTATTACTAGTTAGTTATCTTTTATGAATGTCAATTTTGAAGAATAAATTAAGACTCTTGATTTTGTGTTCTTTTCCTAAAGTTGGAATGACTTGGTAATGGTTGTGAGTAATTATGTTTCTGGATCTAATACCCTAAAATTTGATGATGTGGTTGGTGTTATTCTGAGTGTGGAAAATCATAACAAAACCTCAGGAGAATCTACATCAAGAAGTGCTTTGAATGCACAAAGAAGAGGTAGAATGACTAAGAGAGGAAAAAATTGTCGAAATATTAATAAATCAAGAGAAAAATCAAAGGTGAAGATGTCTTAATCTAGAGGACCAAGAGATTGTTGGTACTGTGGGAAACTTGGGCGTAAGAAGAAATATTGTTGCAATCAAAAGAATAATTATGGAGATAAACTAAAAGGAAAAAAGGAGGAAAATGTGGTTAAATTTAATAAATTCTAAGAGGATGTTTTTCTTCTTTCTGTAGAAAGTTCTGATGATTATTGGGTTTTTGATTCGAGGGCTTCATTTCATGTTGCACCTATAGAGGTTAATTTATTGATTATGTCCAAGGGGATTTTGGGCTTGTTTATTTGGGGGATAATGAACCCTCTCATATTGTTGGAATGGGAAAAGTTAAGATTAAGTTGTGGAATGGGAATCATTTGTTATAGCATGAGGTAAGACATCTTCCAAGGCTGAGTAGGAATTTAATTCCAGTAGGGCAACTCGGTGATGAGTGTTGTATAGCTACTTTTAATCATAAAAATTGAAAGGTTTTAAAGGGATCCCTTGTCATAGAAAAAGGTGTGAAAGTAGGAACCTTATATCTTTGTATAGTTCATAATGTCCCTTCTACTTAATTATTTCATAGAAAAATGAATGTTTAGGAACAATTGCTACAATTGAGCAGAGAGGAGTTAATTTAGATTCTGATACAATGCTATGACACAAAAGAATTGGGCACATGAGTGAGAAAGGTATGAAATTACTTCACCCAAAGAAAGTTTTACTAGGTCTAAAACATGTCAATATGGATTTTTGTTAAAGTTATGTAAATGGAAAATAAAAGAGAGTGAATTTTGTGAAGAGTGGGAAGGAAAAAAAAAGTGAGAAAATAGAGCTTGTACATACAAATGTGTGGTAGGAAGCTCAAGTATCTTCCCTTTGTGGATCTCATTATTATGGTACATTTATTGATGATGCAACTAGAAAAGTATGGGTATATTTCCTTAGACAAAAATCTGATGTATTTTAAAATTTTGAGAAATGGAAATGCTTGGTTGAAAATGAGACTGGTAAGAGATTAAAATGTCTTAGATCTAATAATGGTGGTGAGTATTCTAGAAAATGATTTCAAAATGATTGTTCCTACAATAGTAATCAAAGAAAAAATTAATCCAAGGACTCCACAGGAAAATGGAGTGGTTGAATGTATGAACATTACAATAATGGAGCATGAAAGGAGCATGAAGCTATATGTTGGGATGCCCTTAAACATGTGGATGGAGGATATCAATACTAATATATATTTGATTAATAGAGGTCCCTATAATTCTTTGGGTTGTGGTATTCTATAGAAAGTATGGACTAGTAAGAAGGTGAGTTATTCTTATCTCAAAACCTTCGATTGTGAAGCATTTGCACATATAGATTTTGAATATAGAACAAGGCTAGAAGCTATGTTGAAAAAAAGTGTATTTGTTGGATACGACATTAATGAATTTGGTTATAGGTTTTAGGATTTTGAAAATCATAAAATTGTAAGAAGTAGGGATGTCATATTCAATGAGAAAGTGTTGTACAAAGATTTGTTGAAACAACATGGGGAGAAAGAAAATAATTATGTAGTGCTAGATGATTTTTCAACAATCCCCTATGCTCTGCAAACACTATAAAAGAAAATACCACATACCCTAGTGCCTGTTAAACGATCAATGAGGCTAAGTAGACCTCCAAGAATATTTTTTGCCTCTTTGTATTCTATTTTACTAATTGATGTTAGTGAACTAGATTGTTACAATGAAGTAGTGTAGGTGGATACTAAGATTCAATGGGAGTTTGCATTGAAAGAAGAAATGAAATCCTTGCTAAAAAATTAGACATCGAACTTATGCAAGTTGCCTTCAAGTAAAAGGGCTTTACAAAATAAATGGGTTTATAGGTTGAAAGAAGAGGATGGAGGTAAGAAAATATTTAAAGAAGGTTAGTTGTAAAAGGATTTGTATAGAAAAAGGGAATTAATTTTGATGAGATATTTTCTCATGTTGTCAAAATGACTTCTATTAAAACCATGCTAAGTATTATGGCTATTTAATAATTGCATTTGGAGTAGCTTGATGTTGAAACAATGTTTCTTCATGATGATTTGGATGAAGAGATATATATGGTACAACCATAGGGATTTGACGTAAAACACAAGAATAGCTTAGTGTGCAAATTGAAGGAAAGTTTATATGGCTTGAAGCAAGCACCTCGGAAATGGTATCTTAAATTTAAGAGTTTTATGCATGAACATGGTTGTACTTAGTGTAATTTTAAATATTGTACTTATTTTAAGAGGTTATATGATGACAACTATATTATTTTATGTTTATATGTTGATGATATGCTTCTTGTCAGGTCTAACATGGATCACATTAAGGGGTTAAAACAATAGTTAGCACATTCATTTTCTATGAAGGATTTTTGGGAAGCAAAACAAATCCTTGGTATGAAAATTTGAAGAGATAGGAAGCAAATAAAATTGACATTATCTTGGGCTAATTACATTGAAAAGATATTGTAATGTTTCTCTATGAATAATGCCAAAGTTGTTAGCACACCTTTACCTATTCATTTGAAGTTGACTAAGGTGATGTGTCCAAAGACACCAAAATAGTAAGATAAGATGTCCAAGGTTCCTTATACTTTATATGTAGGAAGCTTGATGTATTATATGGTATAAATGACTCTAGATATTGCACATGTAGTGGGAGTTGTTAGCAGATCTATATGAGTCATCTAGGGATTGAGCATTAGAATGTAATTAAATGGATTCTAAGATATTTGAGAGGAACATATAGTGAGTGTTTACATTTTTGGGGCTCTACTACTAAATTATAGGAATTTTTTGAGTTAGATTTGTTAGAGGATATTTATACCAAGAAGAGTACTTTAGGTTATGTATTTACTATTGGTAGGGTAGTAGTGAGATGGGTTTCTCAGTTATAGAAGGTGAATGCTTCATCTACTACACGGGTAGAGTATGTTGCTTCTACAAAGGAAAATAAGGAGATGTTATGGTTTGAGTTCTTCATGAAATAATTAGGACACCTACATTAGGATAATTATTTGTTCATAGATAGCCAAAGTGTCATTCATCTTATGAATAATTCTATTATACATTCATAGAAAAAACACATACAATTGTAGTACCATTTTATTCAATTAGTTTTGAATGATGGATAGTTAAAGCTAGAAAAATTAGATACAAATTATAATCTAGTAGATATGTTTACAAAGGAAGTAACAAGGGAGAAGCTAAACTCCTCTTCATCTTCAGTCTTTAAGTGGGAGGTTATTGTTGTGGACTATGGTTAGTCTACAAGTGGGAGATTTTTGTGATCTGGAGCCTAATTAGACTCAAAAGTTTATTTAGTGTGATTTCCCCCAAATTATTTCTACATGGATCTAGGGAAAACGCACCCAAAACAAGGTGAAGGGGCAACACCCCAGTGGGGGTTTTTGGGGGCAGTGCACCTGAAGCCAAAAATTACCCTACTATTGTAAATGCCATTTACTACTATTTTTTATTGGATGACTTATTCTAGCCCTAAAATTGTAAGTTACAAAAGCTTCTATAAAATGGCTTAGGGTTAAAGATTTCATAATGTATGCTGATATTATAGCTTCTTGTAGTGGTATTGAGTTGTGAGGTATTGTGAGTTGTGATCACTAGATAATAATAATATTGGACTTGTTGTTGGTGGATTTAACCTATGGATTTGGTGAACCACATTAGATCTGTGTGTCTTAATTTCTCTTCTGCATGGTTTATTAGTTTTTGATATTTGTTATATCTGCATATAACTTTTATTCATGTCTTTGGTTAACTCTAACATAGAGAGGAACTCTGACATAGGAAAGAGGATCAATAACTAGGGCCAAAGGCTCACCCAACTATCCAAACCACCCTGCAAGAGTCTTGACACAATGGAAAAGGACACAAAGCACAGCAACCAAAGGAGGTAGAAGAGAGAAACACTTTATTGATTCATCAAAATATCTTCATACATGCCCAGTTGTAAGGCCTTCTAGGTTACGGCCAATTAAAAATACATTCACATACCAAGATCCAACTATAAATTTGCACTTTCAGTTCTGCTCTCTCTAATCTACTCTCTCAAAAATTTTTAAAAATAAAAATAAAAATAAAAATCCTTTAGCTCTAAGCCTAAACTCTCTATTTATACTTGTCAAAATGGCTTACAGAACATTATAGAATCATTACATAAGAGGAAGGCTGACCTAACAATGGTCTGGACTCATCCAAAGAAAAGATCTTAAATTAAATGTCGGAAATGAAATAAATCTCGCAAGTCAGCTTGTATAAATCACATCCAAATATTGGTACTCAACATACACTAGGTAACTCGGCACATGAAGGGATGCTATAGTAACTCATCACATGAAGAATGCTAGAGTAACTTGTCACATGAAGGAATGCTACAGTAACTTGGCACATGAAGAGTGCTACAGTAACTCAGAACCAACTAAGTGCTACAGTAAATCAGCACATGAAGAGTGCTATAGTAACTCGGCACATGAAGAGTGCTACAGTACCTCAGCACATGAAGAGTGCTACATTACCTTGGCACATGAAGAGTGCTATAGTAACTCAACACATTAAGGAATGCTATAGTAACTTGGCACATGAAGAGTTCTACAATAACTTAGCACCAACTAAGTGCTATAGTAACTCAACACATGAAGAGTGCTACAGTAACTTGACACATGAAGAATGCTATAGTAACCTGGCACATGAAGAGTGCTATAGTAACTCAGCACCAATTGCAGAATGAACAAAAAAAACATAAGCAAGATAACAAGGCAACTTAGGATGCTCCTGCATCAGACAATCGAGGTTGAAAGAAATGATTCTCCTGAATCATTGAGATGTCCCAACTTGAGCTAAATCCAACTCAAATTGAGAAATCCATGAAGCATCTTCAATATGTCTGTTCTTCCACTTCACCAAATATTCATAGTAATATTTTCCTCTTGTACTCTTGCCAACTCTCTGATCCAATATCTGTTCAACTTCCTCAATCAATTTCTTAGGATAATCATCTGGTATAAAAAATTCATCCTCTGACTCATGATACTTATAAAAATTAGCAATATTAAATATAGGAGATATATCCATGTCATTAGGTAACTCAACTTCGTAAGAATTACCACTGTCAAACTTCTTTAGGATCTTACAAGGTCCAAATTTATTCATCTTTAGCTTGCTATATGTTCCAACTGGGAATCTTCCTTTCTTTAGATGAACAATCACCTCATCACCAACTTGAAAATCATGGTGTCTTCTAGACTGATTAGTATTCTCTTTATACTTCTAATTGCTTTGTTCCAACCTCAACTTCACTTCTTTATGCAAAGATTCTATGAAATTAGAAAATTCTTCTTTTGCATCACTTTTCTTTTCTTCACCAGCAACATCTCTCAAATCTGATATACCTCTAGGATACATTCTGGTAACAATCTCAAAAGGTGTCTTCCCAGTACTCCTATTCATAGAGTTATTGTATGCAAACTCAACTTGTGCTAATACCATCTTCCAATTACTTGGCTTATTTCCAACTAAACATCTCAGCAAATTACCCAAGCTTCTATTCACAACCTCTGTCTATCCATCTATTTTTGGATGGAATGTAGAACTAAACTTCAATTCAGTACCCATATCCTTCCACAAAGTCTTCCAAAAATAACCAACAAACTTACTGTCTCTATATGAAATAATGCTTCTTGGTAATCCATGCAATCTCACAATCTCTTTAAAGAAAAGTTAAGCAACATGCTTAGCATTTGATATCTTCTTACATGGTATAAAATGAGCCATCTTAGAAAACTTGTCCACTACAAAAAATATAGAATCATACCCCTTCACTGTTTTAGGCAATCCAAGAACAAAATCTAGACTGATATTAGTCCAAGGTTTCTCAGGAGCAGTAATAGGTGTATACAAACCAATATTTTGACTCACTCCCTTCGCAACTTGAAAAACTCCACAACTCTTTGCAAATTTTTGAACATCCTTATACAGTTGTGGCCAATAATACTTCTCTTTCAGAAAACTCAACGTATTATCAATTCCAAAATGTCTAGCTAATCCACCACTATTCTTTTCCTTAATCAAATTCAACCTCATAGGACTTCTAGGAATACACAACTGAATACCTTTGAACAACATACCTTGTTGAATGAAATATTCATCATACTTACTTATGTGATCTATTAGATTTGGTGCTCTGCACTCTCTCCATGCCTTAGAAAAATCAAGATCAACATCATATAACTCTTTCATCTCATCAAAACCAAGAACTTCAACCTTCATTTCAGTCAACAAAGAACATCTTCTACTTAATGCATCAACAACTTTGTCAATAACTCCACTCATATGCTTGATTACAAATGTAAAACTCTACAAATACTCAACCCACTTCATATGCCTTTGATTCAATTTATGTTGACTTCCCAAGTATTGTAAAGCTTTATGATCAGTATACAACACAAACTCCTTAGGCATCAAATAATGTCTCCATTTCTTCAATGCTTTAACAATGCCATAAAATTCTTGATCATACATAGAATATTTTCTTTTAGCATCATTCAACTTTTCACTAAAGAAAGCAACATGCTTACCTTCTTGACTTAATACAACTCCTATTGCATTACCACTTGCATCACATTCAACTTGAAATACTTTGTTGAAATTAGGTAAAGCCAATATAAGTAATTTGGTAACCTTTTGTTTCAAAGTTTCAAAACTCTTATCAGCTCCATGTGTCCACTTGAATTCCTTTTTATCTCCCCTCATTGTTTCAGTAATAGCATTACAAATAGCATTCAAATTCTTTATAAACTTTCTGTAAAAACTAGCCAAACCATGAAATGATCTTACCTCACTCACATTCTCAGGTGTAGGCCATTCCAAAATTAATTTAACCTTCTTAGGATCCACCTTCAAACCGTCAGCTGAAATCACAAATCCCAAATACACAATCTCCTCTTGCATAAAAGAACACTTTTTTAGATTAATCAACAACTTTTGCTCTTTCAACCTTCACAATACTTGTCTAATATGCTCAAGATGTTCTTCCTTAGTCTTGTTGAATATCAAAATATCATCCAAATAAACAATCACAAACTTACCCAAGAATCTTTTTAGAACTTCATTCATCAACCTCATGAAAGTACTAGGTGCATTAGTCAGAAAAAAAGGCATAACCAACCATTCAAACAAACTATCTTTTGTCTTGAAAGTAGTCTTCCATTCATCACCTTCTCTGATTTTGATATGATGATAGCCACTCTTCAAATAAATCTTGGTAAAATACTTTGCTCCACTCAAAAAATCCATTATGTCATCCTTCCTTGGCATAGGAAACCTATATTTCACTATTATCTTGTTAATGGCTCTAGAATCAGTACACATTCTCCATTCTCCATTCTTTTTAGGTGCTAATATAGCAGGTATAGCACATGGACTCAAGTTTTCGATGATCAAACCTTTCTCCAAGAGTTCATGCACTTGTCTATTAAGTTCTTCATTCTTTGCAGGTGTCAATCTATATGGTGCTTTGTTTGGCAAACTAGCACCAGGGATCATATCCATAAAATGACTTATACTTCTTACTGGAGGTAAACCATCAGGATTATCTTCAGCAATAATGCCTTTATACCCATTCAAAAACTTTGCAATTTCTCTTGGCACTTGGTCAATACTACCATCTGTTGCTTGGTCACCACTGACTGGCACTCGATTAACATTATTTTTTGGCACTCACTCTCCATTGACAAAACTCAATTTTCTTGGAATTATAGAAAAATAATCTTGATTCTTCTTCACTTTTTTTTCAAATTGTTTCCCATTAACCATGCAAATTTTTATAGCAATACAATTAACCTCATCTAGAACTTCAATCAAAGGCAACAGTGTTTGTTTCTTCCCATTTACCCAAACAGTATATTGATTCAATCTTCCATCATGTACAAAATATCTATCATATTGCCAAGGTCTACCCAAAAAAATATGACAACAATCCATGAGCATAATATCACACAAAAATTCATCAAAGTTGTTCGGACTAAAAATTGCACGGTCAATTTTGAGAACTGTTGGTGAAAATCAAGCCCTTAAATGCTTTTAAATGAGATTGTACCCGGTTGTTAGTCTGAGGCCTAAGAGGTTTTTAATGTTTCTAACACCTTTCATTTAGTGCATCTATGTGTTCTATGAAGTTAAACTAACATTTCGAACCATTCTGCGAAGTCCCATTTTGAGCTAGTGTCAAAATTTGCAATTCTGCCCAAGTGTCAAATAGCGACCAAAGGTCCAGTTTGCATTTGAATATCTTTTACCCAAGAATGTTTCATGTCTCACCACTTTGGATATGTTTAGTATGTATATCAAAGAACCTATGTTTCAATTTTCAAGTCATTTCAAACCCGTTTGACTATGTTTTGCACCCCCCAAAGTTGGTCATTTACTGTTTTGTGCATTTGACTAGTTGTTCACAATTCTGGGAAGCCCTGTTCAAGAAATCATATCTTTGACCCAGTTGACCCAAATGAAAAAAATATTTTTTCATTGTGTTCCAGGGGTCAGACACTTCATATGTTCCAATTTTGAGATCATGATGAACCCATTTGATCAATTTGGTAACATGATTAAAAACCCAGTTTATATTATTTTGTTACGGCTAAGGTATCCTGATTGATCCGTACCCCTATTCGGCACGTTATAACTTTGATCCTGTGATTGGTAAGCCTAAGTGAATTTTACCATTGTGTTGTGTCATAAAAATCCTTCAAGTATGCCAGTTCTTAAGTCATGATGAATCCTTCTACATACTTTCACATGTCCATACATTTGCTAAAAATCACTTTTTGACACATTTACCAATTAAAATTTTCAAGTGCCTGTTTTCGAAAATTCGCCAAATGTGCCCTGTGATTCGTCATGAGCCCAAAACATGGAATTATATTCTCTTCATGGCAAAGAACTTATATCTTAGTTTTCAAAACCTCAAGTGATCAATAACCCAGTTTATAATGCCGAACCCCAGCCCAATTTATGTTTTTTAACATTGTTTGCCTGCAGGGTAATTTAAGTATGGATGTTCGGCAATTAAATTTTTTTGACTGGGAATCCATCATGGGTTGAAAATTTGCAGTGTGATAGAGCATGCAGGATTGAACACTCATGCCGATTTTCATGGCCTGGTTACTTGATTTAGTTTTTACGGCCACCTGGCGGGCCTTCAGACACAAATTTCACACTAGTGTAGAAATGATTTAAAATGAAATTTTAAATTGATTGTTTTACATACAATCATTACAATGCTTCACTATAGTCATTGCCATTATCTTAGTTCACTAAATGTATGAGATTGGACTTTTTCTCAATGATAAAAGAATCAAATAAATGTGAAGGGCTATTTGTTTTGACAATATAATGTTTTAACACAAGAAGAAAACTAAGAAAATGTGCAAAGGCATTGAGCAAAATAGAGGGCTTTCATGCCATAACAGAGGCATCACCAGGAAAAGAGTCATTCATCCACAGGCAAGGAAGAAGGGAAGCACCAGCCGAGAGTCTCATGTTTTAAATAAGATAACCAGTAGGGAACTCCATGTGTTGGAGCAAATCACAGAGCATCCCACATTTTTGGGGCATCCATATGTTGCAGGGCGTCCAAAGAGTAGAATAAAGCTTACAAAGGGAAATGCCACTGTCCGAGGCAATAGGAATAGCAAAAGGCTCCACGTTTTGGCACAAGGACCATGAAAAATGCATCTCACACACTGAATGGAGCCCCACAATTAAAAGGCAATTCCATGACAGCAAATAATGTAGCAATGCAAGTTTTTGAGAGGGGCCATGTGAGGATAAGTGCAGGAATTTACACAATGGGGAGGCCCATCAGAGATGGCACATGATCCATGTATGAACAAGGGAGCTATTCACTGTAGCAAAAAAGCATTGAAATTGTTTTCTCCCATATTCATTGTGGGAAAGAAGTTTTGATTATTTAAATACAAATCTTTACCAATGCTTAGTGTCAACAAGACAAAAGCTTTTGTAAAGCCAAAGCTAGTGCAGGTGGGCCTGTGGTTGGCTGGAGACAGGTAAAATTTTGAAGAAAAACGTGCAGACAAAAGGATGATGTCAGCAAATCTGACCGGAAAAGTAAAAAATCGGGCAGGTCGCTATGGCACTTGCTGGAAAATCTCAAAAAATTGGGCTAGCGACATAGCGAGGTCACTGAAAAACTCAGGAATCCTGCAAGAGTCAAATCAGCGAATCAGCACGTGACACATGGCGATATGGTCAAACCAAGTTTGACCCAAGTGAAACATATGGTGGAATTTTCAAAGGTTTTTTAAAAAAAAAAATTTAAATTTTTTTTCTAAAAGATCATGTGGGGTAGATTTTTTAAATAAATTTTCACTTATCATATAGTTTGAAACTATATAAAAGTTAAAATTTTTGCAAAACTACATGGAAGTCATGAACAGGACTGAGATTTTCAAAAGGCATTATCTGGGGCAATTTTTAACCAAATTTGGCACTCCAATATACCATCAGAATCGGGAAGATTTGAATTTTCTAAATTTGAGGTTGGTTCTTTCACAGGTGCTCACCAGTTCGAGTTATAGGTCAATTTGTGTTTCTTGGGGCATTGGCGACAGAATGAGCAAACTTGATTCTGGAGCATCAAAATTGGTTAGAGGGCAATTTTAAAAGCTTTTCGGGATCTGAATATGGAGAAAAATCAACTCTCAGTAGTTTTCTTGCATTGTGGAGGTCACTATGAACTGATTTTCACTTTTTACATTGAGCTCTTTTTTTTCATCAAAATCAGTTACATTATTTCATCATTAGGTTGCTAAGATATTTGACACTCTTGAGAGGTAAAATGAAAAGATTTGATTCACCAGTTGAGAGGAAAGATTAAAGAGTTGTTTTAACCTGTTAAGAAGGTTTTCCAGATAGACAAGTGTCAATTGCAAATCAAATCCAAGAATTGCCTTCTCCATACATATTCTATCTTCTTCTCTGAAAAAAGGTTGTTGGTTGGTTTTCTTTTTCCAGTTCTTTGAGCTCTGCTCAGGCTATGAAAGCCACACACCCAGCATATCTCGTATGAACAGCATATGGATTTCATAGATAGTTCTAATATAGTAGTGTGATCTTGTATCTTGTTTTATGCATTTCTAATGTACTTATTTCAAGGAGATAAATACAATATGCAGAAGGTTTTGAATTTCAATATAATTTTGTCTCCTTTCTTGTTGAATTTGTAATTTTATATGTTCAAGAACAAAGATCTTGAACCTATTTGCAATTGCCCGATTGTATGTTTGAGGTTTGCTTTCCTTTGACTCAAGGAGTCATATAATTGCTTGTGGTTTTAGACAGGGTTGCAGATTCATTGAGAAGGATACGTGAAAGTATGGGGTTATATTGGATGTTGTTGTTTGATTCATAAGGTGAACAGACCGAACATGAATGTTTCTACATATGCCATATGTTGAGTAATGTTCAAGGATGCATAATTCTGGAGTATAGGATTGCCATAATGGATAAGGCACTGGTCATTTGTAGGATCATTAAGTTTTTGTTGCATATTGGACATGCTGTCTTTTCTCAATATAAATCAATCATTTTCCCTTCATGTTGAAGTGGACATTAAAGTTTAAACCCTCACTCAGTTTATGAATAATATAGGTTTGTACCTAGCTATTGTAGAATCTGTGTTGTTTCATAAGCCATTAGGAGATATTAGGGGTTTCAATCTTCTTAATAGATTCAGTGTATGCTTTGATAACTGGTACCATATAAAAAATCTATAGGTTCACCCGCCTAGGTTTTGCAGAGCCTGAAGTGCAGAAGGAGTATAGCCTTATAGTTGGCCTGGCGCTTGAATGGGCATGTTGAAAATGGGAGTTAGCTACCCCTAGATGTGCTTTGTTCTCATCAGGGTAATTGGAAATGGGTAACATTTTCAAACACCAACAAAATGGTGACTCTGCTGGGGAGTTGCATATAGAAAGAATAAAAATATCTGCCATGAAACAGATTGGTTATAGCAAATCTAGAGCAAGATGTGTTCCCTTTTCTTTGCTGAAGTTTCATGTTCCCCAGTTAAGCTTTATTCATGATCAGCAATAGGTTGTAAAATTGGATGAAAATTGTGTTCTATGACTGTCATAGGTCTATCTTCAATCAGTCTAGTTTGCCAATACTGTTGAGAAAGTTTTAGAGTCAAGAATTCATTTATAAAGTGTAAATTCTTTTTAGTATGTCAGTGATCTGCAAGGTTCTCCTACATTGAAGGTCTGGTTCAGATTTTTCAAGTGACAAATTATGTTTTATTTTTTACCAAGTGTGAGTGGCGACTCTCAAATCTCTTTACCAGTTTGTTCCTAGTTGATTTCATTGCAAAATTTTGAAGGACTTTTAGTTGTATGGGCAAATCTGAAGCTTTTGGTAATTTCTTGAAAAGGAGTTTCAAATTCTTGATAAGTTTTTAAGTGCTGGTTGCAATCTGCTATTATAAATAATTGAAATGTAAAAGTAGATCACAGCAATGATTATTTTATTCCTCTTGCAAAAAGGTGGCGACTCTACAAAGTTTGATCAGTGGTGTGAAGGAATTCCATTCTTGCACCTGTGCCAAATCAGCAGATCAAAGTTCAGCATCAGCATTGGAGGTATTTTGATTTTCATGCTTCTTTTCATGGAAGTCAAGTGTTTAAAAAAGTTGCCTCTATTCAGTGATTTTCAGCACTAGAAAGAAGAGGTAGAAATTTTGTTTTATAATGGAGTCAGATCTCAGATCTGAGATTAGTTTGCCAAATTTGAGAGTCTAGAAACTGTGAATAATAACATTGTTATGTTGAATACAATGGTTTACAAAAGGATTATCAATATTATAAGAACTGAAGTAGGTAGTACTCAAGGTCTAAGTGTTGAACACTGTTATTTAAGGCTTAAGTCAGTAATCAGTAAGATGCCTTTTCATTGTAGACCTGAGGAAACTTCACTGCCTAGTGTTTTCCTTGATATTCTAGTACCCAATTCAGTCAATTGGCCAGCACCTATAAGATTACAAAAGTTTTTACAAATTGAAAGATTCATTCAGGAGATGGAAGATGATGATTATAGATTTCATATTATGTCTCTTGATGATAATGAGTGTGCTGAAAGCCAAGGTAGTAATGAATACAATGAGTCCATAGAGCAAGATAATCTGTCCTCCGATTGTGAAGAGGTGGATTCAAATGTTAATGAATCAGGTAATAGCGATCAGCATGAAAAGGATGGATATAAAAGAGAAGATAAATTAAGTTACAGTACATATGAAATTGAAGAAAGTTGTAACAACAGTAGATCCAGTTATTGCCATGATAAGAAAGAATGTTGTAATAATTCTGATTTTCCAGATTGTTACACTAAGGATCCTACTGTTGTAAGTTCTTCATGTTATCCAGATGACAATCACAGCCAGGAGAAGATTTGTGGGGCAATCTTCTTGAGTTTTGATGAAATCTCTATTTTTTTGGCTCGTGAGTTTGAAAAGCATGTAAGTATCTCTAAGGATCTTCATATGTTCTCTCATAATAATTTCTCATTCAGTCAAATCAATTCCCCAAAGTTTGATGTAGAAAAAGATCTAGAATTTGAACAATCCTTATCAGATTTTGGAGGTGTAGATGATAGTACCTCAAATGTCTTTGCACATGACGATTTGTTGAATGCTGATTATGTTAATGAAGGGAAGTTTAATGCTGTTTCAAATTCTTCTCATGCTGGTTATGCTACAATAAGTTTTGATTTTTCATATGATGAGGAGAAAAATAGTGAAGGTTGTCAATCAGATTATAGATTTTTCTTCATGTGCTGATAAGTCTTGTAAAGATGAGTTCAAAGTGTATTCCGACATTCAGTTTGATGAAGAAAATGATAGTGATCAGCATAGTCTAGATCAACACTTTCAGAATGAATTTTCATATATGGTGAGTAATCAATGTTTTGAGTGTGAAGAGGTTTCAGCAAAGGATAAATCTGATTCAAAGTGTAACATGGTTGCAAGTAGGCAATGATCAGATTTCACATACTCTTCATTTATGGAAGCACAAGGTGAGTTACAATTTGCTCCATGTAACTCGTTGAACAAAATAGAGTACCAAGCTTTTGTGTTTCCGGTTAAAGGAATCCATGATTCAATCAGTAGTGATCAGTTTTAGTTTGATATCAGTTGTTATGGTCATGCTGATCCATGTTTTCATAGTGGGCAAGATGAAGAAAGTATGTCTGATTTTTATACGCACTATGAAGATGATAATAGTTTTGTTTTGCCTATTGAGCTAATTGCAAATGTTGATACGTTGGGTGAAACAAATGATAATGAGAATTTCAGTTCATCTCAGGGAGATGTGAATGAGAATCAGGTTTTTGACAGAGGTAAGAAGTTTTGAAAATTTTGGGCGGCCTAGGGCCATCGTGCGTACATAATAGTGTAGTTGTTTCCTTGCTTTCAATAAAGCTGTTCGAGAGAGAAAAGTTTTTGCTGCTTTGGGAATTGTTTGCTTCTCCTAGAGATCTGAATCCTTGCCATGCCAACAACGGACATGCATCCCCAGATAGAGCCACTATTGGGACTAAAAATTGCATGGTCAATTTTGAGAACCTTTGGTGAAAATCAAGCCCTTAAATGCTTTTAAATGAGATTGTACCCGATTGTTAGTCTGAGGCCTAAGAGGTGTTTAATGTTTCTAACACCTTTCATTTAGTGCATCTATGTGTTCTATGAAGTTAAACTAACATTTCAAACCATTATGCGAAGTCCCATTTTGAGCTAGTGTCAAAATTTGCAATTCTGCCCAAGTGTCAAATAGCGACCAAAGGTCCAGTTTGCATTTGAATATCTTTTACCCAAGAATGTGTCATGGCTCACCACTTTTGATATGTTTAGCATGAATATCAAAGAACCTATGTTTCAATTTTCAAGTCATTTTGAATCCGTTTAACTAGGTTTTGCACCCCCCAAAGTTGGTCATTTACTGTTTTGTGCATTTGACTAGTTGTTCACAATTCTAGGAAGCCCTGTTCGACCAATCATATCTTTGACCCAGTTAACCCAGATGAAAAAATTATTATTGCATTGTGTTCCAGGGGTCAGACACTTCATATGTTCCAATTTTGAGATCATGACGAATCCATTTGATCAATTTGGTAACATGATTAAAAACCCAGTTTATATTATTTTGTTACGGCTAAGGTATCCTGATTGATCTGTACCCCTGTGATTGGTAAGCCTGAGTGAATTGTACCATTGTGTTGTGTAAGGAAAATCCTTAAAGTATGCCAGTTCTTAAGTCATGACGAATCCTTCTACATACTTTCACATGTCCATACATTTGCTAAAAATCACTTTTTGACACATTTGCCAATTAAAATTTCCAAGTGCCTATTTTCGGAAATTCGCCAAATGTGCCCTGTGACTCGTCATGAGCCCAAAACATGGAATTATATTCTCTTCATGGAAAAGAACTTATATCCTAGTTTTCAAAACCTCGAGTGATCAATAACCCAGTTTATAATCCCGAACCCGAGCCCAGTTTATGTTTTTTAACATTGTTTGCCTACAGGGTAATTTAAGTATGGATGTTCGGAAATTAAAATATTTTGATTGGGAATCCATCATGAGTTGAAAATTTGCAGTGTGATAGAGTATGTAGGATTGAACACTCATGCCGATTTTTATGGCCTGGTTACTTGATTGAGTTAGTTTTTACGGCCACCTAGCGGGCCTTCAGACACAAATTTCACACTAGTGCGAAAATGATTTAAAATGAAATTTTAAATTGATTATTTTACATACAATCATTACAATGCTTCACTATAGTCATTGCCATTATCTTAGTTCACTAAATGTATGAGATTGGACTTTTTCTCAATGATAAAAGAATCAAATAAATGTGAAGGGCTATTTGTTTTGACAATATAATGTTTTAACACAAGAAGAAAACTAAGAAAATGTGCAGAGGCATTGAGCAAAATAGAGGGATTTCATGCCATAACAGAGGCATCACCAGGAAAAGACTCATTCATCCACAGGCAAGGAAGAAGGGAAGCACCAGCTGAGAGTCTCACGTTTTAAATAAGATAACTAGCAAGGAACTCCATGTGTTGGAGCAAATCACAGAGCAGCCCACATTTTTGGGGCATCCATATGTTGCAAGGCATCCAAAGAGTAGAATAAAGCTTACAAAGGGAAATGCCACTGTCCGAGGCAATAGGAATAGCAAAAGGCTCCACGTTTTGGCACGGGGACCATGAAAAATGCATCTCACACACTAAATGGAGCCCCACAATTAAAAGGCAAGTCCATGGCAGAAAATAATGCAACAATGCACGTTTTTGAGAGAGGCCATGTGAGGATAAGTGTAGGAATTTACACAATGGGGAGGCCCATCAGAGATGGCACATGATCCATGTATGAACAAGCGAGCTATTCACTGCAGCAAAAAAGCATTGAAATTGTTTTATCCCATATTCATTGTGGGAAAGAAGTTTTGATTATTTAAATACAAATCTTTACCAATGCTTAGTGTCAACAAGACAAAGGCTTTTGTAAAGCCAAAGCTAGTGCAGGTGGGCTCGTGGTTGGCTGGAGACAAGTATAATTTTGAAGAAAAACGTGCAGACAAAAGGATGACATCAGCAAATCCAACCAGAAAAGTCAAAAATCTAGCTGGTCCCTATGGTGCTTGCTGAAAAATCTCAAAAAATCCGGCTAGCGACATAGCAAGGTCGCCGAAAAACTCAAGAATTCGACAAAGTCAAATCAAGAATTCGGCAAAGTCAAATCAACGAATCAGTACGTGACACATGGCGATATGGTCAAACCAAGTTTGACCCGAGTGAAACATATGGTGGAATTTTCAAAGGTTTTTAAAAAACAAAAAAATTAAATTTTTTTCTAAAAGATCACATGGGGTAGATTTTTTAAATAAATTTTCACTTATCATATAGTTTGAAACTATATAAAAGTTAAAATTTTTGCAAAACTACATGGAAGTCATGAACAGGACTGAGATTTTCAAAAGGTATTATCTGGGGCAATTTTTAACCAAATTGGGCACTCCAATATACCATCGGAACTAGAAAGATCTGAATTTTTTGAATTTGAGGTTGGTTCTTGCACAAGTGCTCACCAGTTCGAGTTATAGGTCAATTTGTGTTTCTTGGGGCATTGACGACAGAATGAGCAAACTTGATTCTGGAGCATCAAAATTGGTTAGAGGGCAATTTTAAAAGCTTGTCGGGATCTGAATATGGAGAAAAATCAACTCTCAGCAATTTTCTTGCATTTTGGAGGTCACTGTGAACTAATTTTCACTTTTTACATTGAGTTCTTTTTCTTCATCAAAATCAGTTACATTATTTCATCATTAGGTTGCTGAGATATTTGACGCTCTTGAGAGGTAAAATGAAAAGATTTGATTCACCAGTTGAGGGGAAAGATTAAAGATTTGTTTTAACCTGTTAAGAAGGTTTTCCAGATAGACAAGTGTCAATTGCAAATCAAATCTGGGAATTGCCTTCTCCATACATATTCTATCTTCTCCTCTGAAAAAAGGTTGTTGGTTGGTTTTCTTTTTCCAGTTCTTTGAGCTCTTCTCAGGCTGTGAAAGCCACACACCTAGCATATCTCGTATGAACAACATATGGATTTCATAGATAGTTCTGATATAGTAGTGTGATCTTGTATCTTGTTTTATGCATTCCTAATGTACTTATTTCAAGGAGATAAATACAATGTGCAGAAGGTTTTGAATTTCAATATAATTATGTCTCCTTTCTTGTTGAATTTGTAAAATTATATGTTCAAGAACAAAAATCTTGAAGCTATTTGCAATTGCCCGGTTGTATGTTTGAGGTTTTCTTGCCTTTGACTCAAGGAGTCATAGAATTGCTTGTGGTTTTAGACAGGGTTGCAGATTCATTGAGAAGGATGCGTGAAAGTATAGGGTTATATTGGATGTTGTTTTCTGATTCATAAGGTGAACAGACTGAACATGAATGTTTCTACATATGCCATATGTTGAGTGATGTTCAAGGATGCATAATTCTGGAGTATAGGATTGCCGTAATGGATAAGGCACTGGTCATTTGTAGGATCATTAAGTTTTTGTTACATATTGGACATGTTGTCTTTTCTCAATATAAATCAATCATTTTTCCTTCATGTTGAAGTGGACATTAAAGTTTAAAACCTCACTCAGTTTATGAATAATATAGGTTTGCACCTAGCTATTGTAGAATCTATGTTGTTTCATAAGCCATTAGGAGATATTAGGGGTTTCAATCTGCTTAATAGATTCAGTGTATGCTTTGATAACTAGTACCATATAAAGAATCTATAGGTTCACCCGCCTAGGTTTTGTAGAGCCTAAAGTGTAGAAGGAGTATAGCCTTATAGTTGGCCTGGCGTCTGAATGGGCATGTTGAAAATGGGAGTTAGCTGCCCCTAGATGTGCTTTTTTCTCATCAGGGTAATTGGAAATGGGTAACGTTTTCAAACACCAACAAAAGTAATGTCCAATTTTGAACTTCAAAAGGCATTCCTCACTTACCAATATCTTATGCTCATCTTTGATCAATGAAACATGATAGGGTTTGGGATGTTTCAGCCTCTACAACTACAACTTTGTAACTAGCTCTTCTGATGCTAGATTTGTAGAACTTCCACATCAATGATCACTTGACAACATTTTCTAAGCATCTTACATCTTGTCTTGAAAAGACTTCTCCTTAAAATAAGTTCCTCATCACCTCCCTTATTACATAAGGTTCTTCTCACAATCAAATTTTCTCTAGCCTCAGGTCCACTTGGTGAACCCTCATCATCTTCTTGAATCACATCATTTTTGTTACCTTGTCTACTTTCAGAGGATCTACATTTAAAAGATCTATGTCCCTCTTTACCACATCTAAAACAATTAACATGAAATCCACCTCTAGAATAAGAATTACCTCTTCCTCGGTAAGAATTACCTCTTCCTCAGTAAGAATTAATGCCTCCTCAGTAAGAATTACCACTTCTCCATTAAGTCTTGCCTTTGTCATCATTCTTCCATTCAGATTTTCCTTTATCCTATATAGAGCTGTCAGATCTACCACTTTCTCCATAAGATCTACCTCTGCCTCTCTAAAATCTACTAGCTCTACCTCTCTGTCTTTGTTCATGCTTCTTTGTCAAGATCTCCTCAACTTTAAAGACATATTGATATGCTTCTTCTACACTTTCTAGCTTCAGAAAACTTATTTAATCTTGTATTCCATATCTCAATCCATTAATGTACCTTGCAATTTTCTCAACATCATCATCCACATGTCTAGATCTGATGTCTAATCTATAGAATTCCTCAATATACTCTTTCATAGTCATGTCCTTTTGTTTCAAATTTTGCATCTTTCTCAACAAGATAACTTGGTAATTAGTAGGAAGGAATTTTTTCTTTACCTTTTCACCATCTTTGGCCAAGTTCTAATCTTCTCCTTTCCTCTCCTTTATCTATCAGTTTGCAAGTGCTCCCACCATAGAGATGCATGACCTTTCAGCCTAGTGACTGCAATCTTCACCTTTCTATTATCAAGAGTATTTTCATACTCAAAGAACTTCTCCATATCAAAGATCCAATCTAGCACAACATTGGTATACAATTTTCCATCATAAGGAACAACTTCTACAACAGGTTTTGAATTCACTCTAGATAATACTCTCAACAATCTTTCCTCATCTTGATCTTCTTCAGGTTCTAGATTATGGTTTGGTGGTGCTGCTTCATCATCACTTACATCATCAAGATGTGCTCCTCTCCTCTGGGTTGTCTCCACAACATCTAATCTAGCTGCAATTTGTCTCAACTGATCCAATATAGAATTATCAACATTATTTCCTCTACCACGAACCATCTTCATAAATCAGGTTCCTACAAGATTGTAACCCTCTACAAGTTATAGGTCAAATCTGCAGATCTGCCACCTTACAACCAAATCCAAATCAGGGTTCTACATGATCCAATCTCCACAAGGATGAACCTAAAGCTCTGATACCAACTAACGTAGGCAAGAGGATGAATAACTAGGGCCAAAGGCTCACCTAGCTATCCAAACCACCCTGCAAGAGTCAACACAATGAAAATGGATAGAAAGAATAGCAACCAAAGGAGGTAGAAGAGAGAAACACTTTATTGATTCATCAAAATATCTTCATACATGCCCAGCTTAAGGCCTTCTGGGTTACAGCTAATTACAAATACATTCACATACCAAGATCCAACTACAAATTTGCACTCTCAGTTCTACTCTCTCTAATATGCTCTCTCAAAACTTTAAAAAAAAAAAACTCCTTTAGCTCTAAGCCTAAACTCTCTATTTATACTTGCCAAAATGGCTTACAGAACATTCTAGAATCATTACATAAGAGGAAGGCCAACCTAACAATGGTCTGGACTCATCCCAAGAAAAGATCTTAAATTAAATGTCACAAATGAAATAAATCCCGCAAGCCGGCTCGTAGAAATCACATCCAAATACTAGCACTCAGCATACACTGGGTAACTCAGCACATGAAGGGATGTTATAGTAACTCGGCACATGAAGAGTGCTACAATAACTCAGCACATGAAGGAATGCTATAGTAACTTGGCACATGAAGAGTGCTACAGTAACTTGGCACCAACTAAGTGCTACAGTAACTCGGCACATGAAGAGTGTTATAGTAACTCGGCATATGAAGAATGCTACAATACCTCGGCACATGAAAAGTGCTACAATAACTTGGCACATGAAGGAATGCTACATTAACTTGGCACATGAAAAGTACTATAGTAACTTAGCACCAACTAAGTGCTACAGTAACTCAACACATGAAGAGTGCTATAGTAACTCGGCACATGAAGAATGCTATAGTAACTCGGCACATGAAGAGTGCTACAGTAACTTGGCACCAACTGCAAAATGAACAAAAAAAAATGAGCAGGATAACAAGGTAACCTGGGATGCTCCTGCATCAGACTCATGGCCAAAACCAAGAAAATTAATGTAGAACAAATTGAAACTCTAGATGTTGAAAAAACTAGGACCATTATTAAGGCCATTGATTAGGCGAGTAAGTGGTTGTGAGAGAAAATTCCTCCCAACAACCCCACCATACAAAAATAGGATACCTCTAGGAAAAAGTTTGGGCCTCATCCCAAAAAAAAGGATATTAGAAGTAAATATAGTGAACAAGAAGAAGAAGTAATATAAAGTGAAGGAAAAACTAGACAAAATGGAGGAAGCCATCCCTTTGTCATCCAAGTTTTCTGACACTTTGAAAACTGCTACTTTAGATTCTAGAAAGTTTGATAATGCTGAGCATGGAATGGTAATCTCTCTGATTAAGATGGGAATGTTGGATACCTAAGCCCAAGCTGATTGCATAGGGGGAGAACATGAGGCAAGTGATGAGTTGGAGAATCAAGTGGTGGAGAAACATGAAAAATCAATTATGGTGTTAGTCAAATGGAATGAGGACCTAGAGGATAAGTATGGTAGTGTTGTCAATTTTTCAATTTGATTCATGCACCTGATGACCACCATGCTCTATCTTATGCCAACTAATGAGGACTACGGGACTAATGATAAGGTGGTGGAGATACACCACACCATGTATGGATTCCTGGCTGACAAGTAGCTCTGATTGCTTCTTGAAAATCTGAGGAAATGATAATGGTTCCCTTGTTAATGTGGTTTTGATTATGGTTCTCAGTTTTACTCTATGCCTTCAGTCCTTTTTAGGTATTTATATGTGGACTGATAGTATGACCAATATTTATCTAATTTCCATGATTTTTTATATTGAAAAAACTCTCCAAGCTTATGCAAGTTTTTTCTTTACATTTATATGTATAGGTGTTTTTTGAAATTTTGAAAGGGGGTGGAGTAATCTTGTGGTAGTTACTACCAAGTGATCTCCAAACAATAGCTCTTCTATATTTGGGTTAGCCCCCATTTTTTCTTCTTCTTAATTTTAAAAAAATGACCTATGCTCAAATCTTCATATAAACTATTAATAAAAATGTGTGATATTGACATAGAAATGCAATAATATCTTGAGATTACATAGAGACATTTTATGAAAAAAAATGTCCTAGGAAATATAAAGTTAAACACCTCTAGAATTGTGATAAGAGAGTAACACATATGGTTAAAATTATAATAGAGATTATTTGTATAGAATGGGAAGAAAAAAAATTGATCCCTGGAGACTTTCTCATTCAATTAAATGAACTCTCAAAATTGAAAATAGACAATTTTGGTCTTCCTCATAGCACTAACAAATAAAGAAATGGCATGATTCCAACACAAAAGTGTTAGAAATAGATTATACTAGGAGAAGCTAAATCAATATTACAACACTTTTAATCCATTTTATATATTTCAAAACTTAACCATATGCACACATAAATAGACTAAAAATTAAAGTATGAACCAATAAGAAAATCATATCACTATGATTTGTTTCCAAGGAAACCATAGGAAAAGGAAATAGAATTGATGCTCATGGTACCTACAACTTTGAACTAATATGAAAGTTAGCTATTAGGATATTTGACTCTATTAGGATTCATTACATACATTTAGTGCATTAGTCTTTGTGAGAGGACTAGACCTTGTTAGAGATCTCAGCCCTTTTAAGAGTTGTATTGCAATGAAACTCACTACTCTAAAAATATATTAAATTGATACAATAAATTATAGATACAATATGAAAATAATTGTACTAATATATGCAATATTTGATAATTCATGTATATATCTCACATCTAATTCTACCCATACAACAATAATTTTCATTTAACTAATAAAACATCATCGTAGAATTATATATAAAGCTTGCATATCATGTGCATTGCCATGCCATTAAATGTCACACTTCACATGATACAATATTCCATATTATATACCCTTCCAATTATATTGTCCTTTCAACCATCATAATGAAATATGTAACACTCGTTTTAAACTAATTATGTAAATTTTCTAACTAAGAGTTAACATCTAGGATGTAATCTATACTTTGCCATGTAATTATACTAATAAGGAAGTTCAATTCATTAGGCCGGAATTCCTAACCTCTACCTCTTAACTTGTACTCTATGATATAAGTTGGTCTTCACATTTATCAACCAAAAATTATACCAAGTGACATATTAAATTTGGTGAATATGTTGGCATCATATACATACTTCATTTATCATTATCCAAAATTGTAGCCAATAATACTTAACTTGTGAAGCTTGTTGATCAAAAAAATATGTAGACTAATAGTTTTCCTAAAATTTACTTACACAAATATATCATTAAACCAAAACAAAAATGAATACAATTCCAAGTGACCTTACCATTTGATAGTCTTTTGTAAATGATAGTATCCATGCCTTCATAATTGATTACTTGCCAACAATATCCCCCATTGGCCTTCATGAAAATATTTAGTAAAAAATTGACTAATTATCAAAATATCTCATCAATACTTCCTAATCAAATGCATATAAAAAATTTCTTCAAAAAACCATCTACATACTTGTTCATGTTGTACCCCCCACTTTCTTCTATTTCTAGACTCCTATTGTACTTATATTTCTCACTAATGATATACTCCCCCTTTGACATCAAAGGAAAAGGTGAGATTACAATATACTATGTACAAAGAAAACTGTGTTCTCTCCAAAATATTTCCACAAACCTTAGAATATTTGTAAGATTTCTTCTCAAAGTAGAAAATGTAATATCCCATACCTTTCCAATATTTTGTTTTGCTTGGATTATAGAACACATTAAATAGAATGTGATATTTTCTTCATAAAGGTCAAAAAGACTGAAAAATTCATTAGTCTTCTCTGAATACTCCAATAGATCCAACTATTTTTGCATTCAATCCAACTTAGGTGAACAAACTTTGTAGTAATGAAAATCTTTTGAACACCCTTTCTCTTTCATTTTGAATATTGATTATTGTTGTACCATCTTAATTAGATGCATTTCAATTTAGGACCTTTTTCCCCACTTTAGTCTATTTGTATTTCATGATCAAACTTTGAGTACACACTTTTCCTCACTTATTCTCTTACTCCTAGGTGAACCTGAGGTAGGATCAAACAAGTCCTCCTCAATTTACCTTTCTCTCACATATCTACTAAACCTGGGATTAATAGACAAGTATTATCCTCCTTCTAGACTTCATATCCTAGATTGGATCTCTAATTATAAATTTGGAACGCTTGTTACACCCCTAAATAATGCCAATCTAGAATATGGAATGTGAAGACTAAGGAGGTTGAACTTTTGGTCTAGGTTGACCTAGGTTGACATGGTCAAGATCTAGGTCAAGATAGGTTGACCATATCTAGATCTAGGTCAATCCAAGTCAACTTGGTCCTGGTCTAGGTCAACTAGGTTGACCTTGGCTAGGATTTTCCTATGGTTTTGTGCTTAGTTCTATTTTACTCCCACATTAAAATCCTGCTTGTATAGTCTACTCACATTGGGTAATTTCACAAAGATTTGAAAAATATACTATACAAATGCATCAAAACTCTCATTTTCACATGAGAAGAGTAAGAGGAAAACACATGTGGACACCCCAATATTAATAGGGAAATTACAATATGAAAGAAAATGCTAGCTTCTTATTCTTCATTGCAAAGCAAGACTACCATTCCCAATCTAGAATTCAAATATGATACATTAACATGGAGTTTCAAAGTGATCTTGAAGATGGCTAGAATGCTTTAGCCTTGGGGGTTTCATATGATTTCTACATCATACTTCAATTCTAATTCTTTTCACTTTCATACTTTTACATGCTCTTACATACATTCTCATACATGCACACTTACATTTTAGGGTTTCACTCACGAATTAGATTCTTAATATTTTAGCATTTTTTCATTCTAGATGTACACATCTAAGATACTTGTACACATAATTTTTTGCTTATAGCTATCCATTGAGGTGGAAATCACAAAAATAGGGGATTGACTAAGGAAAACCCCTTTATAGCCATCAAACACACAAAATTTGTTACATAATTGTAGTATTTCAATTTGGCACACATAGACTTAGAAACTACTCCCCAAGGTATTTCTATATGTGTTAGTTTGACTTTTTTATAGTACTCCTAGTACACATAAAACTCATGGGAATGTGACCTTCCAAGTTGATTTGGACTGTGCTACTTTTCTAGCAAAATAATTTCTAAGTTTTCTCCATTTTCTCATTTCATTCGAGAATCCATAGTTGGACATTCATAAAAATACTTGGATCTATATTTTTTAGAGATAAAATACATCATCCACTACATATTTTAATGTGAGTACCTCATCTCTTATTTTACCTCTTAGAATTTACTATTTTTTAGATATATTGGCTTGTCTATATATATTCAAGTTAACAAATCATCTTACCTATCTTGTTTAGATCTCATTTCAAACTCATAAAATTGCATGAAAGAGGCATTTAATTATTGTACTTCCTTTATTAATTTTTAGATATTGTATTGGTTTCACTTTGTCTTGTTTGGGATTGTCTAATCAAATTTAGAGTTTGTTGAGAATTACTCTTGGACCCCCCTCTTTCGCTTGTATTGAATGACTAAGGGTGAAAGTGTTAAACTTGTCTCGTCTAGTTTTAATTGTTACTATTGTTGTCATCTTCCGCAACCCCTAAAATTTTTGGTAAACATGACATGAACTCTCATTTATTTGATATTGGTATTTAGATCTCTCTTTTAATGCATTGCATCTATAAACACAAAAATACATTTTTTGTTGCTTTGTTAGGATTACTCTGCATTGTTATTCTAAAAGGAAAAAATACAAAAATACATACATTCACATTTCATTTCATTTTGAGTTGTTTATTTTACTTTCAATATGTATGATTTATTTCATGATAATTTTTTGTATCACCTAATTTAGCATATGTAATATTGAATGCTAATATAAACAAAGCATCCACAATAACCAAATAAGTTAACACTTATGATAAGACAAGGTTAACACCAAGAAGGAAGGAAAACCAAGAATGGTAAGATCCTTGGGTTTAACCTATGATGACATAGATATGTCCCTATTTGGATAGAGGATGGATGCTCACGGTGTTCTCAAGCTTCCAATGGATGGGTGTTTTATAAAACATGGGGGTGGATGGAGGATTCAACAATGGAGGTGAAGATGGATTTTAGCATGGTAAGGGTGTAAATGGGTATTTTGTAGTGATTAGTGAAGCATTATAAGTTTGCATAGGTAGATGATATGGATTGTGAGAGGGAAGATATTTATTTATATGCCAAGGAGTAGTGAGACGGATGGTCAGGATGCTTTGATGGAAGACTGGTGAGGAAGGGCTAGGATGTATTGAAAGGGGAGTACATGGATTGTGCTTGTTCAGGGATTTCACCTTTTGACTAGTGTCACAAGGGGATTGGGTGGTCAAAATGGATGGTCAAGGGGAGTAATGAGGGAGGATGAGTGTATAAGAGGGATGTAAGAGGCATTAATGGTGTGTAAGAGCCATTAATGCTCCTGGATAGGGATGGAAGAGGACAAGGGAGACTTGTTGACTTTGGCTTAGGTTAGCAAGTCTTAACCCTTGCTTAAAGTTGTGCATAAGTTTAGGAGGGGGATTAGGCTTAGATTAGGAAAGGGGTTAGGGGGCAAGTGGCTTAGCTTTGATGGGATGTGTTAGTTAGGAGGCTAAGTGAGGTTAGTATGGGTGGATGAGTTGGGTTCGAGGCAAGGATAAGGTTTAGGGATGGTTTAGGGGTTTGGATGATTTATTAAATAATTTATTTAATAAATGGGGGATGTGGGATTAAATAAAATATATTTGGAAATTTATTTAATTTAATAGAGGAATAGGGTTTTAATTGATAAATTGATTTTGGGTTATCCTTTGATTTTATCAATTGGACTATAGTTAATCAAATTAATTAATTAACTAGGGGATGATGATTAATTAATTAATATTTAATCAGCAATGTCCTAGGAGATGACTAACTAATATTACCTAATGGTGTAATCACATTTAGGTGTCTACATTTTTATGATTGATTCCTTAGTGAACCTCTAAACGTGTCTAGTAGAGAAGGGTTGGATAAAAATAATGAGATCTTAACTGAATCTATTCCACCTACATATTTTTCTACATCTTTCACGACCAACCTTTACAATAGGGTTTTATCATGGCTTCCTTTGTGTGATACTATTTTCTATATTGAAACCATGTGATATTCCCAACCCCTCCCCACTCTTAAAGGATGTCTTCCTCAACAATCTATTATCACTCTTAAGGCAATTCCTTAGAATGATAAACCTCTTATAGACTTTTTGACTTTGGCTTGGGTTAGCAAGTCTCAAACTTTACTTAAAGTTGTGCATACGTTTAAGAGGGGGATCAGGCTTAGCTTAGGAAGGGGTTAGGGGGCAAGTGGCTTAGCTTTGATGGGATGGGTTAGTTAGGAGGCTAAGTGAGGATAGTATGGGTGGATGGGTTGGATTAGGGGCAAGGATAGGGTTTAAGGATGGTTTAAGTGTTTGGATAATTTATTAAATGATTTATTTAATAAATGGGGGATGTAGGATTAAATTAAATATACATTTGAGGATTTATTTAATTTAATAGAGGAATAGGTTTTTAATTGAATTGATTTTGGGTTATCCTTTGATTTTATCAATTGGACTATAGTTAATTAAATTAATTAATTAACTAGGGGATGACGATTAATTAATTAAATAATAAATATTTAATCAATAACATCCTAGGAGATGACTAGCTAAGATTACCTAATGGGGTAATCGAATAAAGGTGTCTATATTTTGCTCCTCTTTGACATTGTGTTGGGACAACACTATTTCAAAGAAGTTTGAATATAAATGATGTGAAGAAGGCCTTTTAAAGAAACATGGTTGCCCCAATTTTGAGTAGAAGAGGAGAGAATGGACTGTGTGATGCCCCCTTAAGAAGGTAGTAGGGAAAGAAAGTGAGGCTCAGTGACTTCTTGAAAAGTTACAATGAGCCATGGTGAGTAGCAGGACATACAAGGACTAAAAGAGGGTTAAAAAGAAAATTAAATGGAAAAAATAATAAGGCTGGAGGAAAAGGGGGCAACTAGAGGGGCCATAGAGGAAAATAAGGAACCACAAGGGGTCTATAAGGGGGCCTAGGAGGGCTAGAAAGGGTTATTTTTTCTCATACAAGTGATGAGATATTGTTACTTGGAGCTCTAACTTAGATGATACAATGGCTATGCATGGATGACTAGAGCATCAGGTAGACATGGTACAGTGAGCATGAGTGTGGTGAACACTAGATCGATTGGTAGGGTCAAAAAACCAATCTTTATTTATTTTATATTTGGCATGTTTTTAGGATTCCCGCATTGTAGGAAACATGATCCCATGGACACAAGTTTGGCGAGATTCCTATAGAGATCGCTAGGATCATGATCTTACAAAAATGGTTAGAGGGTAGGGGAAAATAGGACTCAAAAACACTTTTTACTAAATCACAAATTTGGCTAGGAATATGTTGCAAGATCATGAATCTGATAGTGGGAAAACAATCTCATTAGTGAAAATGTGATCTAGTTAGTGGCAATGTGATTTCACTAAAATGGGTAGGGTTAATGTGGGAATAGGATAGGGTTTGATTGGTAGGGTATTGGGGTTGGTGTGTTCCTACGAGAAGCTATATCTACAAGATCATAAGGGATAAAATGGTGATTATGGAAACGTTTCAGTGGCAATACGAGCTAGGATTTTGTTGGTCAAAAGGTCAAAGAGAAATCCCATGATAAGCTAGGTTGGTGAGATTGTGAGGTGTGAGCATTCAGGGGAATACAGGTAAAAGAAAAAAATGGGAAAGTGGTGTAGAAAAAATAGGGATTTGGTAGATGGATGGGGGGAAGTTGGGAGGTTTAGAATTTATATGGCATATACATAAAAAGGAAAACTAACTTGATGTTGGTTTGTATGCAGTGGTCTCTTGATGCTCTGGTGTCACAGGAGTGATGGGTAGCCATACTACACACCGAAGAGAAGCTCACGCTAGCTGAGTGGGCAAGGATTGATGACATTGGCCTAGGGTACCTTCCCAGATTATCCCATACATAGACCTAAATGGCAATGGTGACAACATTATGTGAGTGGTGGCACAGCGAGACAAGCATATTTCACCTGCCCATAGGAGAGATGACAATTACATTGGAGGATGTGTGCAATATTTTTAGATTACCTGTACAAGGGATGCCTATGATGGTGATGAGGGAGATGATAGGAAAGGCAATAGTACAATTGATGATGGGGCCAGGAGTGCCATACTAAATTTGGAGTGGTCAGTTCCCATTAGATGAGCATCTAGATTGGGTATCTACAGAGAGGAGGATTTACTTTTATATATGTGAGCTAGTATTAGGGTACATTGCCCCAGATATAGGTGGGACAAGAGTCACTTTGGCATTGATAGTGACCATTATGTAGATTGTGGATGTCAAAGTCCTTGCGGCATACATGTAATTAATATTAGTAGAGCTATATCAGGATGTGCATCAGATAGTGTATCAAGGGTAGGATGCTAGGGGAGGAGTGTGGGCTTCCCTACATTGCTACAAGTGTGGACTTGGGAGCATATCATGACATTCAAGCTGATTGGGAAGAGGAGCTAGTGGCATATGGCTATGGGGAGTCATTGACATATCATCATAAAAAGGAGGTTAACTACTGGCGAGTCTAGATAGACAAGATATGAGTGTTGACATGGAGACCATACATAGGTCTTGGGCCATGGATAAAGGAGAGACATTACCTTCCATATACCATATCACCATGCTTTATTTTTGAGTGATGGGAGTACATTGCAAAGTAGTACTAGCTAGATAGGGCCTTGTGATAGTTTCGATGGGCATAGGTGGCTCAAGGGGAGCTAAACTAGTATTAGTGAGTGGCAATGTGAGCTAGTGACTATTTTTGGCCTGGTACTTCAAAGAGATGGTTTATTATAGGCCTAACAAGATTTAGCATCATAGGAGTGGGATTGGTTTGGAAAATTAGCAGATACTAGCTCAACATGGGAGTATCGAGATTGATTTGAGTAGTCAAGGCTAGTAGGCCATGCTCAGGTGACCAAAGTAGTACTAGTGGTGGGAGAGATAGCCCAAGTAGTGAGACAAGGTAGATACATAGCTAGGGGACTACTAAAGTGGGTGGAGGCAGTGGTGGGAGGAGGGGCCAATGAGGCAAAGGTAGAGGGGTAGGTAGGAGGAGGTGAGGACACAACCTAAAAGGGGAGAGGAGAGGCCAGTGGTGGAGAAGAGACCATAGGGGGAGGATAAGTAGGGGCCACGAGGGCTAGTAGGTGGAGGAGGAGTAGTTGTTGGAGGAGGCTCATCATTGGGAGGAGGAGACGATGGACTAGTGAGCTGGTATGCATCCCTATAGTAGACACATGAGGTGACTAGCCAGTTACTACAAGATACCTAGCAAGAGAGGAATCAACTTAAGATAGAGTGAGATCAGCTTCATCATGAGTGTGATATGGCACATGGACATGCAAATAGAAAAGGGATAGATGTGGGGGACACTATAAGTGGAGGGAAGGTAGTTGGAGGGGAGGTTGGAGGTGGTGACACTAGAGAAGTAGATGTTACAGGTGAGGATGGATACTATCTAGTACGAGTGGGATAGATTGGTGGTGGAGATGGCAACCTTGAGAGAACAGATAGTAGTAGGTGGAGGTTTGGATGAGCTAAGGAGGTTGTGGGGGGAGGTGGAGGAGTTGAGGGAGAGGGCAAGATTTTACCAGGGTAGATATCATGCAACAGTACTAGTAGACTAGATAGGGCATTACAGACGATCAACATAGTTAGGTACAACTATGCCACATATAGGTAGGCAGGAAGGGGGAGAGAGTGGATGGAGCATTAGGGGATCCTAGAGGAAAAGTGGATCTTAGTACATAGGAAAGAGCCATAGGACAAGGCAAAGCCAGAGGAAAGACATGGGAATTAGTGGGAGGAGGGATGATGTAGAGGGCTCATGCATTGGGGGAGGATAGATGAGGCTATTACCTCCACCAATAGCTATACCAGGGGCATAAAGAGACACCTATGAGACCCATGATGAGGAGGCGATAGATGAGGGGTATCACTGATATGCTACTTTTGACATAGTATTTTTGGATGTACCATTGGATGTATATTTGCAAGCACAAACCCAATGTATTGATATGGGCCTTTGTATTATATGGATACTTAGATATCTAGACTATGATGGACTATGGGATATTTTACAAGGATGGGTGATTTATTCTTTATTCTTTGTGGATGATACATACATACATACATACATAAATACATACATACATATATATATACATACATACATATATATATACATACATACATATATATATACATATATACATATATATATATATATATGTATATATATATATATGTATATATGTATATATATATGTATGTATGTATATATATATGTATGTATGTATATATATATGTATGTATATATATATATGTATGTATATATATATATGTATGTATATATATATATGTATATATATATATATATATATATATATATATATATATATATATCATATCATATCATTATTTGGGGT
The DNA here is from genome assembly GCA_028749045.1 of Cupressus sempervirens. Taxonomy (NCBI): domain Eukaryota; kingdom Viridiplantae; phylum Streptophyta; class Pinopsida; order Cupressales; family Cupressaceae; genus Cupressus; species Cupressus sempervirens. The sequence continues at coordinate 640,987,838 of CM053789.1, read as the reverse complement.
GGGATATGGATGTACGGATTTATGATGTCATGATTTATTTATTGCATGTATGTTTTTAGATATGATTAGATGTAGAAGAAAGATTGTTGTGGGTTTATGTAGGATGTGATGTTTATGAGATAGATGATTTTACTGACAGTTTGGGATGTAGGATATGATTTTTATGATGATGTTGTTGATAGTTTATGGTGCAGGATATGTTGTTTATGATGAGATTTTGAAAAAGTGTGATTATGATGATGTTTATGATAACTAAGAAAATAATTGAAAAAAAAACCTAAGATATGGTGATGGATGTAATGTGTTTTGACTTCTAGTTTGGAAAAGATAAATGGAAATGAATGTGGTAAATAAATAAAATAAAAATAAAAACATGACCCAAGAAATGAATGTGAATTATGATGAAAAATAGGATAAAAGTGGATGCAAAAAATGAGGATGAACATGCTAAAAGAGACTTTGAAACTATAATAAAAGATGATAAACAAGAACACAGACTATAATAAAGTGAATGTGAGATTTATGATGATGGAACATAAGTAAAATGAATGCCAACTATGATGATAAAATGTGATAACTGAACTCAAAGCTATGATGATAATATATGATAAATGAACTAAAAGATTAGGATGAGGAAATATGATAAATGCACATAACATATGATGAATAAATTTAATCTATGATGCTGAAATATGATGAGATAAATCCAAACTATGATGGACATGATAAATGAATATAATCTATGATGATACAACATGGTAATTAAATAAATTTAACACTATGATGGTGGATATGACAAATAGACATAATCTATGATGGTAAAATATGATAAAGGAAAAACTATTATGCTAGGACATGATAAACAAACTCAATCTATGATGGTGAAGTAGGATAAGGAATGAACTTAAAAAATATGAGAAATTGAATTTTAAAATTATGATGATGGTAGATGATTTGAAAAAGAAGTCTAACCAGGATGATAAGAAATAGGGTTGATGAACCTTAAGTCTAAGATGGTGAACAATGATAAAAAAATGCAATTGATGATGGTGAAACCTTAGCCTAGGGATTATGATTTGTGAGAGTAGGGTAATGAAGATAAATGTAATATTGAGGATAAGGAAATTGAATCAAGATATTCTAATGATGGAGGGATCCAAAGGGTGCAAAAGATGGGTGAAATTTAAAGAAAGAATTAAGCCAAGGAAAGTGTGGAGGAAAAATAGGAGAAGGGATTTAATGGGATGTAGGGAAGATGAGCAATTACAATATGAAAGGTAAGTAGAGTGATAGGGAAACATATGTGGGGTGTAGGAGGATGGTGCAACATATCACTAATCGATCATGACCTTAGTGAGGAGGGAGGAACAATATGCATAACTTTTAAACACAACGTGTGTAAAAGACTTAGGGTGATGTGAGTGGGTAGGAGATTGGGATGATAGGGAAAGGTGAGAACATGGTAGATAAGAGTTTTGAGGGAGCGGGGGTAGAGAGGAAAGGTGTGATGTAGGAAGATAATGGATAGGAGGGGGCTTGTACAAATGTGTGTAAGGGTGGTATAAACAAGGAAATTTTTTATGCGACAAAATGGTAAGAGTGAGAGGATACATTGGAAGCTTGAGGGTGGGGTACTTCATAAACAAGTACCACCATGTAGTGTGATAACTTTATTTGATATTGGAATATTAGAGATATGCCAAGGTTACTAGGAATGTCAAGGCCTTCTCCCCAATATTACATAGGACTGACTCAACCAAGCATGCAAGGATTGCCCCAACATCACACATAAGTCCTAGAAAAATCAATGTGGAAATGATGTTGGGTGATCTACAAGAAAATGATATTTCCCAACTACATCATGTAATCATGAATGAAAACATGTTTGAAATATGCAAGGGTGATATCTAGCTGACCCATAAGTAGAAAAATAATTTGGTCAAAACCATGCTTTCGAGTTGCCCCAGTCAAAGCACATCATGATATAGAAGATCATGTTGATTGTGATGAAGGAACAACTAAATCACTTGGAAATGACCCACTTGAATAAAAATACACCAAAAACCCAATATTAGAAGAAAGAATAAAACCATGAAAAAGTAAGCTTTTGCCAAAGAGATCGAGATAACTAGATACTATTAGGCTAATGTTAGGTATGAGGAAGGATGCATTCTATAGGAACCTAGTGACAATATGTTTAGGATGATGAAAAAATTGGAAACTATAACTTCCTATAGAAACCTGGCTAATGACATGGGGTTTTGCTATAGGATTTGAAAATGTACAAGCATGACTATTTAATGGGTATGATACACAAAGAACTATTATTGTTACAAGGGTATGGTACATAAAATACTACTATTGTTACAAGGTTGTGATACATAGAATATTGATTTTGTTACAAGGATATGATACATGGACATGGTACAAAAGGATAAGACACACCTGATATAATAAATATGGTAGGGTACACGAGTGGGATAGATGTCCAAACTATGATAGAATACACAATCTAGGTGGATTTTTTCTCAACCAATGGATGCTGAAAATACGGTGTGAGGTTTTGGATAGCGAGGATGAAACTCTTGGAACATATTTGAAAATTGGAAGATGGGTGATGAGGTGTGAAGGGGTGATGGGAGATATGTAAGTCATTGGTAGATAATGGATAGACTAAGTACAACTAGTGCCTAATTGCTAGGTTTTCATCAAGGTACCTATCCAAGCACTTGAATTGACAAGTTTTCATCATTGGATGCTTATTTTTATTTACTATATATTTTATTTTCCTTTCTTTTCTCTTCCATTTTCTCTTTGATGGAGAAGGATACACGAAGGATGTTCTAGGCATAAAATTTCTTGAGCCGAATGATGTTGGTGGGATCATTCAAGACTTCAACTTCAAGTGTGGATAGCTAATATGCCCCTAAACCAAAAGAGGTTGTGACCACATAAGAACCAATCCATGTGAGCTTGAGCTTGCCTTTCTTTTCTCGGTCAACTTGGACCTTCATGTTTTCTTTGAGGACCATTTCTCCTTCTTAAAATTGGTGCAGATGGACATTCCTATTGAAGTTACACTTGAGGTAATTTTAGTATACCATAAGGTGGTCATAGGCCTGTTGTATTTTTTCATCGAGTAAATCTAGTTGGGTAAGCCTACGCACTCTATAATCCTCATCTAATATCTGACCTAGCAAAGTAATCTGTAGGGATGGGAGTTTGACCTCAATAGGTAATACTACTTCAGCACTATAAACTAGGGAGTAAGTGGTTGTGCATATGGATGTATGGAATGAGGTGTGATAGGCCCATAGGGTGGGGTTGATTTGCAAATGCCAATCATGGCCAGAATCATTAAAAAATTTCTTTATGATTTTGAGTAAGGTTTTATTAGTTTCTTCTACATGATCATTACCTTGTGGGAAGTATGGGCTATAAAAATGGTGATGGATATGAAGGGAAGTGCACAATTCTTCCATATTAAGATTTTCAAAATTACCTCCATGGTAAGTAAAAATGGCAGTTGGGATGCCAAAGTGACATATGATATGATAGAGGATAAATTTAGACACTTGAACACCTTTGGTAGTTGCAAGGGGACTAATTCTACCCATTTAGGGAAATAATCAGTGGTGGTGATTATCCACTTGTGTCCTTCTAAAGAGAGAGGTGCTATTATAATACCAACAAGGTCAAATCCCCAATATGCAAATGGCCATGGTGACACAATATGTTGTAGATCTTGAGCTAGGGTTAAAATTATATTAGCATGTTGTTGACAAGGTAGACACCTTTTTACAAAGTCACATGCATCATACTCTAGAGTAGGCCAATAATATCCAGCCTAAAGGATTTGCTTAGGTAGAACTGTTTTGCTGATGTGAGCACCAAATATTCTAGTGTATACCTCTTTGAGAGCCATTGTAGCCTCATTTTGGTCTAAACATTAAGAGAGTATCATGATAGCCATGATGATATAGGGTTTTAGATATGATAGTATAATGGGATGCTCTGCAAATAAGGTTCTAGCATTGGGTTCATGTGAGATGGGGAGATATGAAGATACAATACCGTTTATTAGGTAAGCATGAATTTTGTGGTGCACATATCAATTTTTCATAAGAATAATGACTATGCACATATCAATTTGCATTAGATCTCACATAGTATTGCTTCACATCACAACTCATAACATTGCACTCACTTGTTACTCTTATTTCACAAGATTGTATCAACTTCACTATCAGATTCCTTCACATTAACTTTGGAAATGAAGTTCCTTACTTATACCAAACATATTGGTAAATTCTTCCTTTAGTTGGCTCACATAACATCCTTAGAGTGAACTCAAAAAGAAATAATAATTAAAATAATTAATCAAGTCATTTAACATATTGTGTTGATATGCTCTATTCTACGATGTAACATCATTGCATCATTAATTCCTTCATAACTCGAGCTCAGTTGGTTATATGGACATGCACATTGGTATACATCATCAGTATGATGTCATGCATCTCTGGTTAACTATGAAAGATAATATTGCAAGGGAATATTCTACTATCATCAAATCTATCATATTAATGTAATGTTGTCTAATACTTAGACAATTTTCCTTCAAAAATAAACATGACTAATCTACAAAAAAAATATGTTGCCATAAGTGAAAATGATATTACTTACCTTATTTGGTTGATGACACATTTATTAAGGCTCAGCATGAGATGATATTTAGCCAGTTGATCAAACACTTCCTTGAGATGAGACATATTTGACTAGAATATCATCCATGTAATTCTCAAGAGTCTTATGGATTAGGTCATGGAAGATGACTATCATGGCACACTGATATGTTGCTTAGACATTCTTTAATCTGAATGGCATCATGTTATAACAAAATTCCCCAAAGGGGTGGTAAATGTTGTCTTATGTTGATCTGTCTTTGCTATCTAAATCTAATTATATATGAAGAAACCATCCATGAGTGATAAGAGCTCATGGCCTATAGTGAGATCAATGATCATGTCTATGTTTGGCAATGGGAAGTCATCCTTTGGGTAGGCTTTGTTGAGATCCTTGAAGTCTGTGCAAATCCAAATATCACTAGAAGGCTTTCTGATAGGTACCATGTTGGAGATCCATTCTAAATAGTCAATTGGGTGAATGATCTTTAACTCTAGCAATTTTTCTAACTCTACTTTAACTAGTAAAGCAACCTTGGGGTGTATTCTATAGAGTTTTTGCTTGACAGGTTTAGCCTTTGGATCCACGACCAAATGGTGTACTACTAGCTTGGGGTCCAACCCTAACATGTCTTGATAGGACCATGAAAAGTGACCAAAATTTTCATAAAGGACTTCAATGAGAAGTTTTTCCTATTTAGGTAATAGAGATGTTGTAATGTATGTGATCTATGGTACCTCGATTAGACTGATATTGACCGATCAAGTTTCCTCTATCAAGACTGATGATATGGTGGGCCTCTGATCTTGTGGGGAAAAGATGAAATACCCATCCTTGGGTGCCTCCAAGAGGTTTTCACCATCAGATGTGTCCTTTATTTTCTTTTCATTTTTTGAATCATTCAGTTGTGCTCAAGAGGAGATTTCACTAGAGGATGGTTTTTCTTTTCTTTTTTGCTATTTTGTTTCATTTTTTAGTTCAATTTTGCGATTGGAGATTTCCTCCTCCCTAACATAACTTACTAGATCTAGCTTGTAGATATATGTTAATGGTGGTGGTGGCCAATTATGTGGTGTTTCTACCCCCATGAATCTAAGGAGTGCATGCTTTGTAGAGAATTTGTCAACATGGACAACACTTGGTTGGTCCCAATCAATGAGTTTGAGGTGAGCAGGTGGTAAGTCTATAAGATTTAGGGATAATTGGTAGAGTACAAAATCTCCTAAGATAATTTCATCAAGGAAGATATCATTGTAGGCTTTCTTTTCTACTTCCTCAGGAATGTCTTCAACCTCAACAGGACTATTTTGGATGTGTGTGAAGTCATGGCCTTCTTTTGTGGTGCCCCTAGTTATGGGGAGTCTGTAGCCTAAGCCTTTCTTTTTCTTTTCTTTGTATTATTCCATAGGCTACTCAATGCCTGACTCCAGACAACCTAGACCACCTTCTTGATAATCCTATTTCTCAATAGAAAGACAATGTGACTGTGGGTTTTTTTGTTTAAGGTGGTCAAGAAGTTTTTCACTTTTTAGAGGTGGTTCTCTATATAGCCATGTACTAATTTCAGGATTGGTTTCCTCTCCATCGAGGATACCATTGGTAATAAATGTGATAGGGCTCAATTGTCTAGCTTGAGGGGTTGTATCTGGCCTTGACCCCTGATGTATCGAGCACCCTTGACTATGTGGATCAAGTGGTAAAGTGCAGACATCAAAAGCATCTATGAGACTATACTCTCTACAACCTTGGTAGTTGATCTTAAGTGTGGAAAGGGTGGAGGCTAAGATGGTATCTGGATTATGGTAGGTACCAAAGGAACTAGCGATGGTGTGGCCAATTTTAATTCTAGGACAATGGTTGGTGTATGAAGCTTCGATCACATTCCAATAAGAAAAGGGTTTAGGATCTACATGGATGGTTACCTTAGTGCCATTATGTAGAAACTTGATGCACTGATGATATGTGGATAGAATGGCCTTCATGGTGTGAATTCATGGTCAACCAAGGAGGATGTTATATGGAAGGTTAAGATTAACTACATGAAAAACTATTTGTTGAGTGGTTGGGCCAACCCTGAGAGGTAGCAAGATGGTTCCTTCAATGGTATGTTATAAGTTGTCATATGATTTGATGGTAATAACCTCATTAAGGATATCTGCCTCAGTGTATCCTGCTTGTTTGATGAACTTTAAACTACATAGATTTAGAGTTGATCCATTATCTATAATGACCTATTTGACTACAAAATTAGAAACCATGACAACTATATGAAGTGGAAGTATGTGATCAGGTTTAACTATTGGAATGTTGGAGGTTTTGAAGGATAGAGCACATTATGTAGAAAGGTGGTCAACAAAGTTGTAGAACTCAGTGGCATTTATGTTAGTGGTGATGTGGGTTTCATGGAGAGTAATGTTGAGGATCTTTTGATAAAGTGGGCTTATTTGCAAGAGATCTAGAATGAAATTCTAAGCTAGTCTATCTCTAAGATCTTCCAAGATATTATATTGTGGTCCAAATGGGGATGGTCCTGATGAAGGTGGTCTCGATGGTGTGGATATAGATGGGCCAGCTATATTGAGTCAAGTTTCTTGAGTGGTAACCACACATTGGGTGTTTGGGCCTTTGATGTTTATAACATTGATAGAAGGCTCAACTTGTGATATGCATTTGATGAGGTTTCCATAGTCCAAGTATGTTGAGGTATAATTTTCAGACTTATCTTGATTATCTCCTTGTTTATGTCCAAGTATTATTGGGTTTTTTATTAACAAGAGTGTTTGTAGGTGTCTTACCTATGTTTGTGTTATGGGGAGGGAAATAATTTTGGTATTTCAATAATCTTGCATTTGGTGAGGCTTGTGCCCCCACTGTGATCTCTTTTTGATCAACAAGATCTTGGACATAGTCCTTGAGTTGCATGCACTTGAGGGTAGTATGCCCTTTTGACATGATGAAATTTTCAAAACTCATTATCCTTATACCAAGATTCCCTAGATTGATTAGGTTCTAAGGGTTGTGTTTGTGGATGTTGAATAAGATTATCCTTGGCTAGTTTCTCAAAAACTACATCAAGGGGCTCCCCAATGGGGTGTATACATGAGGTTTTCTCTGAACATGTGGTTTAAGTCTGACCGAAAGTGTGATAGCATTAGTCTAATTTTGATGGTTGTGTCTTTAGATATTATATTGATTGTTTTGCATAGGCAACTTCTAGTAGATTGGTGGTTGTTGCTAGTAAGGTTGTTGTTGACAAAATGTGGTGGGAATGTTGGCTGCTACCCCAATGATATGAACATGTCAGGTGTCAGTGAGGCCATCAATAACTATGTTCTTATTCTTATTCCAATACCATGGTTTGCTGTTGTTTGGACCTTAGTCCCAGGTGTTTTCTTTGTAAATTTTGATGACTCGGTTCTTGATGAGCCCTTGCTTGAGTCCCATCCCTTTTTCCTTAATATCTTTATATGTTTGTAAACAATTCATAACCATCTTATGGGCAATACTAGGATGTGTGTTGTTAATAAGCATCTTAACAAGGTGATGTTTAGGGATGGTGCATGAGATCTGGGTTGTGAGAGTTTTCCAGATCTAGGTTGTGAGAGTTTTCCAACATTGTAAGTATTCTATGAGGCTTTCTCCCTCATTTTTTTACTATGAACTAGATCTACTATAGATAACTCAATCTTGACTAGATGGGCATATTGAGTCACAAAGGCTTTAGAAAGATTAGCAAAATTCTTAATGGTACTCTGGGGTATATGACAGAACCATTTGAGGGTAGGGCCTCCTAAGATTTTTAGAAAAAATTGCATGAGGAATGAATCATTATAGGTCATTTCTTGGAATTACATATAGAATTCCTTGACATATGTGACTGGGTCACTTTTCCCTCTAAATTTATCAAACTTTGGGATCTCAAAATGTTTAGGAAAAGGTGTCATCATAATGGTTTTGTTGAATGGATATATTGGACAATCATTTTCAAATTTGAAAGTTTTTAATTCTATTCCATCTTTGAGGGCCTTAAGAGCATTTTTCATCTCTTCCCATTCAGAGTTTATAGGAGGGCTAACGGGTGCCCCCAGTTTAGGTACCCCTGGTGTGGGGTATGTAGGAGATGTTAAAGGCTGATATGGAAAACTTTGACTACCATATAGTGATGGTTGTAAAATTGGTTGCACTACTATTTGGATGGATGCTATTGGTTTTTTGAATGTAGTTTAGGCATACTACTGCATCTTCTGGGTAGACTATTGATGGGGAACATAGGCATGAGGTTGTTTCTATACTAGATAATTTTGTAGGGGTGCCTAGGCATACTGTTGGTGTGATGATTGTGGTTAAAATGATCATAGTGTAGGAAATACCTAGGCCATTCTTTGGGACTATATACCTTGCCCAATTTATGTTGGTTGTGCTCTTGCTTGAGAAAACAACTAAGTATTAACAAGTGCTAGGTAATTTATGTGAGGAAGAGTGTTCACAACTAGGTATTGTGATGGGGAGGGTGATTTGGCTATTTCCCAAGGGCGGCATAGAAAAGTAGTTGGTAATGGATGGTAATGAATAGACTTGAGGAGGAAGGGATGAATGTGACTGAGGTATGGACATGGATGCAATGTTGAAGGGGATACTAGTGGTAGGCCCTTATGCCATACCAAAACTCTAATGTCCTAAAGGAAATGAGGCCAAAGTACTTTGGCTAGTGACAAATGGGTTGATAGTGATGTTGGTTGGGATGGAAGATGAAGTATCTGACCTTAATGGAGGCATTCCTGTAGTGTACTAGGATGTAGGCTAGATGTTTATAGTACTAGTGAATGCATTGGATGTGTTTTGAGATGGAAGGGAAAATGTCATGTTACTAAATGAAAAAGAAGTATAATGCAAAGCAGGGACATGGGTGGTGGAAGAAATTGCAAATGGTATACTTGTGGTTGGTTGGGATGTGTTATGAAGTAAGGATTGAGTAAGGATGGGTTGAGTGTTTTGTGGGATAGGACCATTGACCTATGTTGAAGGGATATTCGAGTCTACTGGTTCTACTTGTGTGGGTTTCTATAATGTCTCATTTTGAAAATACCTCATTCATTCCAATAATCAATCTAAGGTCTTATGAATAACTTCAATTATTTTCTCTACACTTGGAGATATATATATATATATATATATATATATATATATATATATATATATATATATATATATATATATATATATATATATATATATATATATATATATATATATATAATTTATTATTATCTTATTCCCTTTTAAATGTACTTCAAATGACACTTAATTTCTAATTTAAGGTCTTTCTAAATATATGGGGTTTGTATTTATCTTCAAGGGGATTCCAATCTTTTTAATAGTAAACACACACACACACACAAATATATATAATATATATTTGGATTAGGAGTCTTATCCTAATATAATAACTTATAAACTTATTACCAATTCCCTTTCTACCTATGGGTACTCTTTGTTACCTTGTCCTTTATCATTAATGGGTTTATTAACTCTCCATTTTGTGTGCATTTAGCAAAGGCTATGCTATGTATGGCATCCAATGGTTTGGACTTAAAGGTTGGTGGATTTCAATGCAACTGCACCCTCCCAATGTTTGTAGTGTTTGACTGATTTTGATGTAACTGCTCTTCTTCTATTGTTGATGTGGTAGAATTTGATTTGAATTTTTTTTATCTCCTCCTTAAATGTTCTTTAGGCACATTATTCTTGAATGACCTTCGATCCCTGTCTGCTTTGATCCTATATACATACACCTCCTATTGGTGAATTCAATGTTAGTAGATATTAATTATAATTAATATCTTTATTTGTTATAAATATTATATATCTTATAGATTATTATATATATTATCATTATATATTATATCAAAATATATGTACTAAATGATTTTATATTGTATATTTATCTATTTATATTAATCTCATAGTATTATTATCCAATTCTTATTTTCTGTTAAAATCTATTCTATAATTGGGCACATCACAATCCTCCCCTCTCGAATTTGCTTTTCCTCAAGAAAAATCATTTCATAAAAAAACCCCTTTATAGATACAAAAAAATATTTGCAGATAAAGACGTAAAAAATATTTGAGATATACATCTTTAATGAATGAAAACACAAAGCAACACAAGGTAGTCACATGAATGCATGAGGACATGAAGTATACACGATGTAGGTAGATGAAGACACAAAGCATACATGATGTAGAGACATCATACATTCTTTATTTATTCTCTATAATTTATTTTTTTACAATGAATTAGAGTAGAGAGAATAATTTATAAAATATACTACCCCAGTATGTATTTTGATTATGGATCCTACAAACACAAACAATTATTAGCATGTACATGTATATAATAGGTCCCAAAAAAAGTTGAGTCATGATAAATTAGTTCTAAACCAATATCTTTCCAAGCCCAAGAGTGAAACTTGGCACTAGTCATCCAATGAGGTGGTCTACTTGGAAAATTCTTAACTGAATTAAGTTGGCATGATGTCAAATATTTCTTTGGTTGACCAATCTAAGCCCAAGAGTGAAACTTTGGCCTTCCTAGCCTTGATGAAAATATTCTACCATTCCATCAAGGTGGCCCACTTAGATGTCAATCTTAACATTCTTTTCCCAATCTAAGCCCAAGAGAAAAACTTTGGCCCTCTTGGCCTTGATGACAACACTTTGGCATCCATCGAGGTGATTTACTTATATGAAAATTCTTTTCCTACTTAGATATCCTACCTAAGCCCAAGAGAAAAACTTTGGCTCTCTCAGCCTCGATGGAAACACTTGACATCCATCAAGGTGGTCTAATTAGGAGGTAGTTTGATTCACTAATTATTATAATCCTTTTCATTACAAATATATATATATATATATATATATATATATATATATATATATATATATATAATCACCACTAAAATTGTAGCTCATCTATTTCTTTTCAGTTCTTCACATCTTCATTACTTTCTTGATTATATTTAGGTCTCTTATTCATCTTTTCCTTTTCTTCTTCATCAAGTATGGCGTCCATTTTTCGAACTTGGCTTCTCTTTCTACATATGTGTCTGGTTCCCAACTCTCTTTGCAATGAAAGCATAATTTTTTCCTTTTTAGTTTGTCATGGTAGCTTTTGAGCTCTTTTCTACATTTATGGCCATGTTCCCATGGTTCCTTGCAATGGTAACATAACTCATTCTTCTAGAATTCCTTGGTGTCTTTTCTTTCTTTTTCATAATGTCTAGAATGTGTGCTCATCGCATGATTCCTGGACCTATCCTTGACTTGGTGTATATCAAATTTCAATGCCTTTTGGATAGAATCTTCTAATTTTTTGGTTCATGTTCTCCCACTGTGCTCTTGATTGATTCCTTCAATCCATCTATAAATAAATAGGTGAGTCTCTTTTGTGATATTTTAGGTACCATGGCTGATAATCTTTCAAATTCCCTAAAAAATTCCATCATGGATCCCTCTTGTCTAAGTTTAGATAATCTTTTGAAGTACCATTCTATGTCTATTTGATCAAATTGCTTTATGAGTTTTTGGGTAAATTCATCATAACTCTCAATTTGTTTATGTCCTTGGTTGTTAAGGCCATGTTGCCACCAATCTTTTGCTACTCCTCTTAAATGGAGGATAGGAAATTGAATATCACCTTTTTCTATCATAGGATTTAAGGAAATATATGTCTCCAATAGTACCCATGAGTGTCCTATAACTTTTTTCTAATCTGTCAAATCTGGGAGACTCACTTTATTTATCTCCTCTCTCAGTCCTTTCACTTGATGTATTTGTCTCTTCCTATTAGATAGTGACTTCATCTAAGCATAACAATAGTCTTTAAAAAAATATCTCCTTTCTAAGTTTAGGATCAATTGTAGAGTACTCATTTATAATGTTGTTTATATTATTTACTTCATTTATCCTGTCCTCATCCTCTTGTTCTTCTCCAAGTAGGAAGGAGGGTCTTGTGGGTCTATGCTCTGATTCTGGTGTATGAAGTTGATTATCATCTTCATATTGGTGAGAGTTTGTATCTCCCCCATTTTTCTTTATATTACAAAAGGCTTCTACGAGGAGTTGGTTCATTTCACTTTGCTCAATAATAGCTTGAGTGTTTCTTTCAGTTTGTTCCATGAGTACTTGAGTAGTTTGGTTTGTTCGTTCCATGAAAGCTTTTAATTCATTGCTTATATGATTGTTCATTTTCGTGGATTGTTTCCTTCCTTTTCTTTCTAATGCTCTCTGATCCCTTTGGTGTTTTTGCATTAACTACTTTCCATAGGCTAGCAAGAAAGATGCTCTAATACCACTTGTAATATCCCATTTTGAAAATACCTCAATTTGTTCCAATAATCAATCCAAGGTCTTATGAATAACTTCAATTTTTTCTCTACACTTGGAGATATGTGTGTGTGTGTGTGTGTGTATAATTTTTTATTATCTTATTCCCTTTTGAATGTACTTCAAATGGCTCTTAATTTTCAATTTAAGGTCTTTCTGAATATATGGGGTTTGTATTTATCTTCAAAGGGATTCCAATCTTTTGAATAGTAAACACACACACACACACATGGGGTGATAACTTGTATATAAAAATATAATATATATTTGGATGAGGAATCTCATCCTAATATATTAACTTATAAACTTATTACCAGTTCCCTTTCTACCTATGGGTACTCTTTGTTACCTTGTCCTTCATCATTAATGGTTTTCTTAACTCTCCATTTTGCGTGCATTTAGAAAAGCCTATGCTATGTACAAAATTTGATGGTTTGGACTTAAAGGTTGGTTGATTTCAACACAACTGTACCTTCCCAATGTTTGGAGTGTTTGACTGATTTTGACTTAACCACTCTTTCTCTATTGTTGATGTGTTGGAATTTGATTTGAAATTTTTTTATCTCTTCCTTAAATGTGCTTTAGCCACATGATTCTTGAATGACCTTCAATCCCTGTCTGCATTGATCTTGTATATGCATGCCTCCTATTGGTGAATTCGATGCCATTCCCTACCTTTATTGTGAGCCGAATACTCCAACATTGTATCCCTTTACTCGATCCTTTTTCAACTCTAAATACCACTAGCTCATGAGAAGATGTTTCTTTTGAGTGAGTAGATGTGTAATGTTTATTGATTTGTTTTATTAATATATTTTTTAATATACGTTGATTATATAAATATTGGTTAGGTTTACACTTTTGTATTGATTGTATAATTATATTAATAATAACATATATTATATTAATAATAATATTAGTAATATCATTATTCTTAATATTATTACATAGTATATTTGCTTTATATATTATTTATAATAATATTTACTTCTCATTTTTTTTAGTAATATAATATTTATTTCTATATTTATAATTATATTATAATATTATTCTTAAATATGTTTATTTCATAATTAACATTATAAAATTATTATTATTTGATATTATTTATAATTAATATCTTTATTTGTTATAATTATTATATATCCCATATATTATTATATATATTATCATTATATATATTATATCAAAATATATGTATTAAATGATTTTATATCATATATTTATCTATTTATATTAATCTCATATTATTATTATTTAGTTTTTATTTTCTATTAAACTTTATTCTATAACTGGGGACATCATAGTTGGTACCCACTATTTGGTGAAAAGAAAGGATCATGAGGGACAAATGACCCAGCAGATGGTGGTCGCCATCCAAACAGAGGATGTATAGGTTCTATAATGTTGGTAGGTGGTGGTCTTCCAAAATCAAAGGTGCCAACATTGTCTCTGAAGAAGTTTTCCATGATGGTTTCCCTAGTTCAATCTATGATGGCATTGACAATGGTTGTGTGTCCAGGTTGGTTCATGAAAGCATCAATATTGATTAAAGAACCTATTTCTTTGAGAATTTTTGGTGGTGGGTTTGGTGGTGCCATTGAAACTATGGGGTATGGTTGAGCCAGAGATGTGCTAATACTAAGACTAGGATCCATGTCTTTCTTTTTCTGTTTACTCTTACCTACATGTGTCATAGGTGGCATGAAATGATGACTTCCCTACAAATGGAATGCAAAAAGGATAATGACAAGTGTATATGAGGAGACGATTTGTCTAGATGTGACTAGGGTGGAGGGATTTCCTAAGATGTAAAGGAAAGTGTGTGAAAATGTTTTTAGTGATATCTAGGAAGCCTAAATGATGTGGTACTAAGTGGAGGAGATTGTGTTTCCCTTGAGTGTGAACTTGGAAAATGTGATGGTGATATCAAACCCTCAGGTAGCCTTGTGACCTTTCTGGAAGACAAATGGGGATCAAGTGTGTAGCCCAACCTTTTACTCAAGATGACATTGGACACAAGTGACAGTTTATCATAAATAATGCTTAGTTTAGGGATACCTATGATAGTGAAATGGATGGAGATTTCTTTTAGGGAAAAAAAACTTTAATGAAGTGATGCTATATGCTCTAAGTGATGAGTGAATAATGGAGGATACTAGGGCTTAATGATGCTTATTTTGGAGAATTCTTGAAAACCTAAGGGTAATGAAAAAAAAGGGAGGAGATGAGTCTACCAAATGCTTAAATGGGATGAGGAGCTATGTGAAAAACTAAGCCTATGAGGAGATAAGTGCATAAGTGCATGTGGAAAAAGGACCTAATCAAAGTAAGTAACACTAGAGTTGTTAATAAGGCTATGGTTGACACCTCGTCAGAGAGTTAAGTTTTGAATTTTGTAATCCCACTCAGTTTGTAGTGCAACATTTGTATTATTTTTCTTAATTTGATCTAGTTTAGTGATCCTTGGGTTGGTGATATGTTTCTTGTGTTCTACTTCTATTTCCTTGTAAATCGGTATTTGTCGAAGCTTAGCCTTTTTGAATTTGGTCTTGGTTTGGCTTGACATGAGATAACTCTATGAAATTTGATCACAACTATGGGTTTTTAGAGGTAGTGACTACGCTAAGTATACCTTTTACTTTTTGGTTGAAAACATAAATCAATTGAGGAGTAACTAGGTTTCAAGAACTAATGTGTTTGTGTAAAAGGGGAAAAGTGAGTTGGGTGTTTTTAGGATGTAAGTAGTAAAGTGGGACAAACTAGGCTTAGGATTGTTGTGAATAAACTTACCAAAAATACTTTTAAACAAAGGGAAGGATGGCTTTTGTTGAAGATGAATGAATATTTTGAAGGCTTACAAAGAAAGTTTTCAATCAAGGAAGATGGGTAGCAAGGATATTTTGGAAAAGATAAATTTGGACCAAGGAGAATAAGATTTTTTTGTAACTAGACGTAACCTATGACGATGTAGATTTTTCCTATTTGGATAGGGTATATATTCTCATCGTCTGCTCAAGCTTCCAATAGATGGGTGTTTTATCAAGCATGGGGATGGATAGAGGATCCAACAATGGAGGTGAAGATGGATTTTAGCATGGTAAACGTGTAAATCGGTATGTTGTAGTGATTAGTGAAGCATTATAAGTTTGCATGGGTAGATGATATGGATTGTGAGAGGAAAGGGCTTTATTTATAGGCCAAGGGGTAGTGAGATGGATGGTCAGGATGCTTTCATGGAAGAATGGTGAGGGAGGGCTAGGATGCATTGAAAGGGGAGTACATGGATTGTTCTTGTTGAAGGCTTTTGCCTTGTGACAAGTGTCACAAGGGGATTGGGTGGTCAAAATGGAGGTTCAAGGGGAGTAATGAGGGAGGATGAGTGTTTAAGAGGGATGTAAGAGGCATTAATGGTGTGTAAGAGCCATTAATGCTCTTGGATAGGGATGGAAGAGGACAAGGAAGACTTGTTGACTTTGGCTTAGATTAGCAAGTCTTAACCCTTGCTTAAAGTTGCACATAAGTTTAGGAGGGGGATTAGTCTTAGCTTAAGAAGGGGGTTAGGGGGCAAGTGGCTTAGCTTTGATGGGATGGGTTAGTTAGGAGGCTAAGTGAGGTTAGTATGGGTGGATGAGTTGGAATAGGGGCAAGGATAAGGTTTAGGGATGGTTTAGGGGTTTGAATGATTTATTAATAATTTATTTAATAAATGGGGGATGTGTGATTAAATTAAATATGTTTGGAGATTTATTTAATTTAATAGAGGAATATGGTTTTAATTGATAAATTCATTTTGGGTTATCCTTTGATTTTATCAATTGGACTATAGTTAATTTAATTAATTAATTGACTAGCATATGACAATTAATTAATTAATTAATTAATATTTAATCAAGAATGTCCTAGGAGATGACTAACTAAGATTACCCAATGGTGTAATCACATTTAGGTGTCTACATTTTTATGATGCATTCCTTAGTGAACCTGTAAAGGTGTCTAGTAGAGAAGTGTTGGATGAAAATAATGAGATCTTAACTGAATCTATTCCTCCTACATATTTCTATACATCTTTCATGACCAACCTTTACAATAGGGTTTTATCATGGCTTCCTTTGTGTGATACTATTTTCTATATTGAAACCATACGATATTCCCAACACCTCCCCACTCTTAAAGGATGTCTTCCTCAACAACCTATTATCACTCTTAGGGGAATTCCTTAGGATGATAAACCTCTTATAGTCCTTAAATGGAAACCTAATTACACTTAAGTTTCTCATGCTTATTGAATACATAATAATCTTCAACCTACTGTTTTAGTTACTTCTATAGCTTTACTTCCTTCTCAAGTGAAGCTTCCTTGAGCATCACAATTACCTAGTTTCCTTGGAAAGGGGTATAATTTAGTGGAGTTGTTACATACTACTTCTTCTAAGATATCCTTAATGGAACTTCTTCAATAATTTCCTACCTATCATGAATCTTTTAAAATGTCTTTATATACTCTTCTTGTACCCTCACGTAATTAAGACAAAATTATCTCTTTCTTAGAGTGTATGCACACTACTCTTGCTCCACTTCAAATTCTATTCACCAAAGATGATTTACCTCCTAAGGAAGTTCAAAACTAGTACAATAAATTTATGGATATAACTCTTGTTAGTGAGAATATCATTCAAAAAACTTTAATTGATAATGGATCAAGGATAATTGTTTGTAGTTTCAATATTTTGAGAGCTATTAATGATGATACGTCCAATATAAAACTACATAGTATTCTTATTTGTGGCTTTGAAAAAATTGCTAAGAATACTTTGGGAATGACAACCTTACCAATTAAAGTTGGTCCTATTGTATTGGATACTCCAATTCATGTAATGCATGGACCTCTCAACAATAACCTTCTTTTCGAAAGACTATAGTTGCATAATATGCATGTTGTTCCATTCACTCTTCATCACAAATTTAAGTTTTTCTAACACAATGTAATATATACTTTTTCTAAAACAATGTGATATATACTCTTCATGTAGATGATAGGCCTAACTATTGTTATAGTGCTAAATCTTCTAAGGTTTGGGACCTAGGGAGGAAAAACAAAGAGATAAATGTGAAATTAAAAATCAATCAAGTGAAGAACCTTCCTTCTCTTCTTCTTTATCTAAAGATGACTAGAGAGATTTAGACTTTAATCCTACATTCATCTAAGAATACAAGGTTTGTGATCCCTCTTTCATGAAAGAACCTGAATGATCTAAAGAAGAAAAAGTTTCTTCAACTCCTCTTTCTAGAGACTTAATTAATGACTTGATCACTTCTTAGTCTAATGAAACCATTAAAACTATTAAGCCTAAATATATAATGACACAATGACTTATGAAGCTCCTTTGACTAACTTTGATATGATTGATCATTATTGTCCTTGATACTATTTTCTTACTAAACTTGGGTTTAATGGTCAAGGTTGTATAAAATTTTAATAAGGAATACAATTTCTTATATCTAATGATGGTTGTGAATATAGTTATGGTTTGGGATGTAATCCTTATAAACAACTATCTTTCTTTCCAAATGTGAATCATATTTACAGTGGACATTTGAAGTGATTGCACCCACATCTTATCACATTTAATAAAACACTTTCTTTGGATATTTTATCCTTTCATGATGCTTTAGCTGATTTCTTGGGTGCATATGAGGATTTACCTTCTTTCAGAAAACCTTTTTTGTTTGGATTTTAATGGATAGTTTTGAGAGGAATTTGAATCAAACCCATATTTTGACCCTCTCCCTCCTATGGAAGAAACACAAAAGTGTAATATCTTGATCACTAAAATAATAGATGTGTTGGTTTATCTTGAAAATCCTAAAATTTTTATTAGTCTATTGGAAAATGTTTAGATGATGATGAACAAAATTAACTCGCTGAAGTTCAATTGGAATTTTCTGTTACCTTTCCTTGGAAATATTTGAATATGTTGAGCATTAATCATAAGATTGGTACTCACAATATAATTCTTACATATAATGCTAAGCTTGCTAAATAGGAGATTAGTAAAATGAACCCTAGTATTTTTATTCTTGTTAAGGCTGAAATATAGAAACTCTTGGGTGTTTGTTTTATACATCCTATAAATTATTCCCTTTGGATTTCTAATATTATGAACATATTTAAGAGTGAAAATAAAATAATGATGTGCACTGATTTTCATGATTTAAAAAATGATTCTTTAAAGATGATTTTCCTTACCTAAAACTGATATGATACTAGATTCAAGTGTTAGACATGTGCATTATTATCTTTTATGGATGTATTCTTTAGATATAATCATATTTTTATTTCTCCTTATGATCAATGTAAGACTACTTTTGTTACTCCTTGGAGAACCTTTTGTTGGATGATGATGCCTTTTGGATTGATAAATGTGGGTGCTACATATCAATGTTATATGACATTGATTTTTCATGATTACGTGCATAAGATCCTCGAATATTATGTGGATGATATCATAGCTAAATCAGTAAAATATGATGAACATGTTCCCACTCTTAGAAAAATCTTTGAGTAAATAAGGAAATATAATATGCATTTGAATCCATGAAAATATTCCTTTGGGTTAGTAAATGGGAAGCTCCTAGGGATCATTATATCTAGTAGAGGTATTGAGGTTGATAGAGAGAATATTGATGCTATTGTCAACATGCCTCCTCAAAATATCTCACAACTTCGTAGCTTACAAGGGAAGATACAAGCTATCCATAGACTTTTCTTCATTTTACATGTGTAAAAATACTGTGGGATTATATAAATTAAGAGATGAATGAAAACTTGGTTCTTAAATTAATTGAATGGAATTAAGGGAAAAAGTATATTTGAGACTCTTAACATTAAGGAGCTTGTTGGGAAAAACATTCTCAATATAAAATAATTTTGCAACAAAAGTTAATAAATTAGACCAAGTCCTTCTTGTTTATGCTTCTAGTGAGATTGTGTGCAAGTTAACCAACATCATCATTTCAGATCAAACTACATGGTCCATCATCAGGATGAGAAAAGTTTCAGATCGAACTACATGATCCATCATCAGGGATGGATCATGTAGTTTGATCCAAAATGTTGATGTTGATAAACTTGCACACAATCTCACCAAAGGCATAAAAAAGAATAGCATGGATTGTGGAAATCTGTTACAATAGGCCAAGTCCTATTAGGTTCCTTTTTGGAGCATTACATTTGATACTAGATCCCTAGATTGCTACACTTGGATCTCTAGGGCTTATTATGCTAGGAAAAAGTAAACTAGGGAAACATAGAAAAGAGAAAATTGATAACACTCCACCTTAACATTTACCTTGTAATCCTTAGAAAAAAAAGATACCTCCCAAGGTAAAAGGAGAAGTGAGGAGCATAGTATACAACTCACCCTTAGGTCTAAACACTTATGTTCTCAAGAAGATTGAGAAGAGAAAAATATAAATGACTGTAGCAAAAGTCAAGGAGATTGAAATGAAGCAGCCCAAATTAGGGGGTTAATGCATAAAATGATGCAAGGGATAATTCAAATTTAAAATAGGATGAATCAAGAAGATGTTAACCATTCTCACACAGGGGGTCATAGAGAATGGGAAAGAAGCTCTAGAAGAAGAGTGGTAGAAGACCATCAAAAACTCCATTGTCACTCACATAAAGGACCTATTTAGATTGAAAATACTTATGTTTTATGGAAATGAAGGAGGTTTAATAGCCAAAACTTGGATTTTTGACTTAGAAAGATGTCTCACCATGCACCCGTTTAGTAGTAATGTGAATGCAAGTTGTGTCATAAGGCACCTAAGGAAGAATGCATCCAATTGGTGGAATTAAGAAGAGAAGAGATTACAAATACGTACATAGATGACATTTCTTGGGAATTTTTTCAGAATTCTTAAAGGATAGATATCTCTTTGATCAATGGAGACAAGGCAAGGCTAAACAATTCCAACAACTCAAATAGAAGAATATGACAACAAAAGAATATGAGTGGAAGTTATATGAGCTTAAACCTCTCTTAGGGTACAAAGAAGACATACTCTGTAGTTAAAACATTTCATCATGGTTCTTAGTGATTGGATATTAGGAAAGTAGTGTTTTTTAATCTTAAAACTATGAGGGATGCAATAGATAACATATTTTTGGAGTAGGAGCATCCTGGGGAAGTTGGAAATATTACATGTTGGAGTTTTTTTGACATCAAAATTTGAAGACCTATTCATAGGAGGGCTAATGCTCAGTTTCTATTGATAAGTTATTAGTTGTAATGTTAGAAAAGGAGCTCAATATCTAAAGGAGCTCGACATACACTATTTTTCTCAACTTATTCTTTATTACTTGGCCTATAGTGTGTTTCTCAAATTATGTTGTGTTTATCATTTCTTGACATGTATTTCTACAAGACAATGCTTGGAGTTTTGTTGATGCTTGGTAATTTTGTGCGCTGATTGGTATTACTATAGGTTTTCTTTGCTAACTTTTTACATTTAATGTGGTTAATATGATTGGGATGTGTATCAATCGTAGGATTGTATGTAGACCTATTTGGGTCTTGGTGATCTTTCCTATGCACATATTTGATGATTGTTGTAAGTTGACTAAGGTAGTTTATGTTTATTATGTTCTAATTGCATCAAGCCAACTTCTAGATTAAGTGTTTATTCTATGTAAGGGTATATTTAATTTTTAACTTTCTAGGCTAACCATTGGCTTAGCTGGGTATAAGTAGGGGGTCTTATGGAGTCTTGAATAAATAATCACTAAACATGGAGAAGATGGAGTATCTAAGAAGGATAGAAGTTTAGAAGAGCTAGTAGCTAAGTGTGGGCTTGGGAAACAAAAAGATTTCTTGGTGTCTTGTCAGTACAAGTTGATACTTTTCTTAGAGTTCTCTACCAGATTGTGGGTCTAGGATAGCCAATGGTTGGATCTTGTGAGTTCTTGCAGAGTTGTTATTGTAATTACTAATGTATTTGGAAATAACTTAGAAGGCCTTGTAATTAGGCATGTTGAATGAAAAATTTATGATTCTATTGTGAGACTTCAAATTATCATAGATCTAAATATCTATGTTATTGTGTATATTATATTGTTTGGTTATTGGTAGGGTCTAGGGCATCTCCATTGGGGGTTCTCCTACCTTGTACTACATTAGGTGGTATCAGAGTAAATTTTGGATCTAGTTGACCTTATGGAATCATTACATTGGGTTTATGAAGGCCTTGGAAGATGTTGGACACTAGGGAAATTGATGATCTTTGTGATTTTGTAGAGACTAAAATTTCATAGAAGGATAAATAAGATTTTAGATCTAAGATAGATTTGATGAAGAATGAGATCATGAGAGCTATTGTTGGTGTACATAAGAATGTCAGTATTGAAGATATTTATGAGGAATTCGTTGAAGAATTTGAATTTTTAGGATCTAGTGGTGAAGACCAAATTGATTACATGGAGAGACTTATGTAAGATTGGGCTAGACTAATTGGATATATGTGAAGCTTAGTTAAGGTTGAATCATAAAATGGATGTTTCTAATTTCTCAAGTACTTTGAATCATGAAGACCTAATTGATGATGTTGCTGAATTAGAATACTACTTTGAGTTATAGGATATTAGAGATCCACTTAGAGTGGGTTTGGCATAAACTAAGTTGAAAGGAAATTCTTCTCTATGGTTGAAATAATTACAAAGAGATCAAGAAGAAGAAGGTCAAATGAAGATCACTAGGTGGAGGTTGATGGTGAAAAAATTAAAGGATAAGTTTATTCATGCTTATTAGGAACTAGAATTATTTAATACATTAAAAAATCTAAAACGTAAGGATATGTTTGTAAAGGATTATACCGAGGATTTTTACAAGTTGAGTATTGAGTCTGGACATAGAGAACTATCTAAGGAAAAGGTGACTCTATACATTAATAGTATGAGATTCAATAATCTAGATGAGTTTGGTATGATAAAGATTGATTTGGTTCAGCATACTTATAAGTATGCTCTAGAGGTTGAAGACAAGTTGAACAGGAGACATTGGGGTAGTTCCAAAGGGAAGAAGAAGCAAGATCACTCAACATAGAATAAAATGAGTGCAGAAGATGAACCAATAGCTATTGAGCCAATGAGGAGGATGGGTAAAGTTTCCTTTAAAGGTATTTTTTTCATTTTGGTGAGGAAGGGCATAAAGCTTATGAATGTTCCTAGAAGAATGGTGGTAGAAGAGTTTCTTTTGTGTATGAGGCTAAAGACTCACACAATGAACTTGAGAGGGAAGGACAGAACATGCTAGATCGATGAGTACTATTTGGTATAAGGGCATTGGAACCTTATCATAGAAGTGATCTATTTAGGATTCATTATAAATATACTAGTAAAAATTTTAATATGATTTTGGATGGTGGTAGTACTAATAACCTTATTGCTAAGGAGATGGTTTAGAAACTTAGTTTGAAGAGACTGAGACATCTTTTTTCTTATAGGATTGGTTGGTTACAAGATGAACATGCTTTGGAAGAAATGGAGCTGTGTCTTATTCATTTCAAGATTGGAAATATAAGAATCAAGTGTTTGGTGATATTATGGACATGAGTAGTTGTCATATATTTCATGGTAGACCTTGGTAGTATGATTGTAGAGTTGTGCATGATTGTGTGAAGAATATATTTATAGTTGAGAAAAGTGACATGAAGTTTTCACTAATTCCTTTTCAAAAAGAAGAACTTGGTATGAGGAACTTGAGCTTTGGAAGATGAGTTGGGATAAAGGATTTTGAGAGGGTTAGAGATCAATGCAAAAAAAAAACTTGTGCTAGACTAAGAAAGGATGTACAGAAGTAGAGAAACCATGTGACTATTGTTAGAAAGGATTGACATAAGTGGAATAAAGGGAAGAGTGTAGAAGTTGAAGACTTTGATGATATGCATGTGAAGAAGTAGCTCAATATTTATGTGATGAATCATGCAAGATTTTCTTCTAGCTTATAAAAATATATTTTTCCACCTAGGGTGTTTGTTATAGGAGCAGCCTAGGGATGTGGGCAATCTTGCATGGTGGATTTGTTTTACCCTAGTGCAAGAGCACCTAGGATAGGTCATTAGGAAGCAATACAAGTTTTTTTATGACCTAGGAGGAATAAAGAGGCCTTTTTCATAGGGTCCTCATAAATTTGAAGCACCAATGTAGTGAACGATAAACAACTAGATGTAATGCTGCATTTATTGTCACTTAGGGGTAAAAGTGAAAATAGTTGATTTTGAGGGACAAATAAGAATAGAAGGGTAGTCGGGAATGGAAATGGCCTAAACATGGCCTACATATCTTTCATTATTAATTTGGAGTCATAATGTATAGTCCTAATAAGTCTGAGGTGAAAAAATTGTCAATTTTGCAAAAAATGCACATTGACAATGTTGCAAAATTTGTAATTTTTCATGTAAAAGTTTCCAATGTGGTAAGAAGTCACAAAGTCATTATCGATGATCAAGAATTGGTTCTATTATAATAAACAAGGAAATCCATGATAGTTTGAATGAAAGGAAGTGATTTTTTTTGACATGTTATTAAATCTATGTTTTTGAATTGGAATCTAGTTTCTTCATTGTATTAACTTGTTTCTTGTTTTGGTTAGAAGTTTTTAGCAATCAGTTAGTGTTCACAATAAATGTTTTAGGAAACTATGTGTTGGCTAGCTAGTACTTAGGTAGACTTGAATGGTGTCTACTAACATTCCCCATGGTTTAAACTCTCTAAAACCTTGAGAAATTCTAGTAGACACCTTGTACATTTTATAGTAGGCGACGAGGCTAATTATTGTCTCTATTTCATGATAGTTTTTAAACACTTTGCCAATACTCTATTTCATTTTTATCAAGACATTTGTGGATCTATGTTACCTAAACCAATGATTAACCTATGAGTAGATAGTATATCATATTTTGCCAATATCATATATATGATGTAGTATTTCATATAATTATCAAAATATGTGTTCTTGCAATTGAATATAATTTGAAAATGCTTATTTGCAATTATCTCTGCATTATAAGTAACCTGTTAGTAGTGAATCTGAAAGATGATTGCAAGAATTTAAAGATGAAAGTGAAGATAGCCAATAGAATTCAAGGAGAAAAGAATGTTGAGGCATAGCCATGGTGGAGGGAAGTTATAACAATTCCAAAGGACATGGAAACGAGTATGGAGGAGCTATGAAGACTTACTACATTCTCTGCATTTATTCCTATGGCAAGTGAATTGTTAGACTTTATTATTCCTGCCTTAGCCCTTATCTCTTCTTCTTGCCTTGAATTGTTATTTTCCTTCTTTCTCTCCTCTGAATTTATTGGTAGGTTATTTACTTTTCTATTTTAGAATAAGCATCGATCTCTTATATATAGGAATTGGACCAAGTGTGTTAGTTTAGTTAGAAGAAAAGAGTTTATGAGAATGGATTGTTAACTTTTACAGTGAGTTGTGTTTTTATAGTTCTATGTGTTGTTCCCATGTAATGAATTTCTAAAATGTAATGAAATAGTTTTTGGTTTCTATCCTATGTTAGTAGTTTAGTTGAAGCCAACCAAGGGGGGCCACTTGGAAAGTGGATTAGATTAAGATAGTATAGATTTATTTCCAAGAATTTTAAGTATTGTAAGTAGAAGTTGTAAGTTCCTTCTTGTAGCATCACATTACATGAATGTTCCTACAACATATGTGAGAACAGTTATAGTGCATGAATTGAGTTGGAATATTTGTTAGCCTTTCATTGTATTTCTAGTATTTATAGAGTTAAGTATATTAGTTTCCTCCAGCAATAGTGTAAGTTCTTTTCCTTGCATTTTAATTTCCTTCAACATAAGCTTAGTGACTCATTAAGAGACCTAGTACACATACTATGCCAACCATTTCAAGTATATGTCCTTGGGTTGACCAGATTAAATGCACCTCATAGTGGGAAAAATAGTCCTTAGATTGAATACATTATTCCTAATCATGGCCCAAAGCATGACTATGATACATCTATTGTGAGGCAGACCATTTTTGGCACCATTGCCAGGGATGGTTTCAAGCTAGGAGCATTTTTGAGTCATAGTTCTTAGATAAAGTTTTTTTTTAAAGAAATTTCTAGTTTTGAAACTTCCTTCACCAGTGTGAAGAGTTTAATTGCATGCATAGAAGAGGAAGATGACAAGATGAATATGGTAGATTTCTTCCATAGGAGTCTATTAATTTGAACAAAGAAATTGAAGAAGAAGAAGTTGAGTTTCCTTTTGAAGATGCAAGCCCTATTTTTCCCACAACATCATCATCAAGAGCTAAAAAAATAGATACAAGTGGTCTTCAACCTTTTACTGAAGTTTTGGCCAATTTTCTTGATAATATTGTGTTGAATCCACCAGTTGTTAATCATCTAGTACCCAATGTCCCTTTTCAGTTGCTACCTCATAAATTAATACCTCCATTAATGGCACAACCTACTTTTCCATTTCCTCTCCCAAGCCTTATAAATACTACTAATCTAAAAAAATACCTACAACTGCCCTTCCAAAGTTCTATGGCCTTGCAACCAAAGACCTTGATACTTTCTTGTTTGAGTTTGACATACTTTTTCATAGTTTTAACTACAACACTGATGCCCATAAGCTCAAATTGTTTCCAACAACATTGAAAGAATTAGCTCTACGGTGGTTCATGGGCTTAGGAGCCAATGCAGTAGGAACTTGGGATGAAATGCAAACTCTATTTCTAGATAAGTACAAAGACTATTGTAAAGCATCTATTTCAAGAGGAGATGATGTCTTTAGGATATCATAGAAGGAGGAAGAAACATTGGAAGACTACGTTTCACATTTCTTATATATACTGCAGAAGAACCCTCAACATGTGTTGTTCAAGGATTCACAAAAACTAGTCTTTCTAAGAGTTGTGAATGATAACTATCTAGAAACACTAGACCTAATGGGTAGTGGTGATTTATACCAAGCTTCTTGGGAAGACCTCAAGAAGATCTATCAAAACTATTCAAGGTCAATCATGAAGAAAGGCTGAGGACCTTGTTCCACGGTCACTAAAGGAATTAGTCAAGGTATTTCAAAGCTTGAGATATCTAATCTATTGTCATATTTCAAACAAGACATCATCAATGATGTCATTACACATCTTGACACAATGACTACAAAAAAGAAGTATGCAGAAGCTAAGCTACAACTAGCTAAATACTACCCTCATTACAAGAAGCAAAACAAGAATTGCCAATGTAAACTGGTTGCAAGTATGGAGAACCAACATCTCCTAATTGAGTATGTCAAGATAGATGGAGATGATGAGCAAGTATTTTTTGTTGCTCAACGCCGATCATGGGCCCAACATCAAGGTACGCCTCAAGGTCATTTGAAAAATTCAAATTCATATGGTAATCAATGACAAAACCATAATCCCCAAGGTCCTCCACAATATTAACCTAATTGGAATAATGTTGGGCAAAACAACCCACAACAATCCCAATGGCCTCAGAATTCCCAACCACCCTAGCCTAACCAACAAAGTAACCATTAGCAAAACCAATAGAGCTACTAGGAAAACTAATAGAACCAATGGAAACCACCCCAAGGGAATTGGTGGTCGACAAACCAATGGAGGGGATATCAACAGTGGCCTAACCAAAATACTAGTACTCCACAATTACCACCTCCAGTTCAATAACCTACTCTAATGCCACCACCTACAAATTGTAGACCTCAAAAGTAGACACAGTTACCTAGATAACCTCAGCCAAACCCAAACAACCAATAGCCACAGTAGCCCATGTATAGTGTTGATGCTCAGCAATATCCTACTTACACTCTGAGTGTTGCAGATATACATCTGAGATCTGGTACAACTTTACCAGCATCTAAATCACCTCTTATAACTAAAATACTAGATCCTCTTGTAGCATTATAACCCTCAGTTGCTGAAATAGTTAACCCAACCAATGTCACCATGTCAACCCAAGTTCAACTAGCAGTGGAACCTCCTTTTCTAGAAAATTTTATACAAAGAAAACCTATACAAGCAGAGAAACAAGCTTTTGATATTGTTGATTAGTTGAAGAACATACATGTCCAAATAGCCCTATTCCAAGCCATTAAAAATGTTCCAGTCTATGGATAAGCCATTAGAGATGCTCACCTAAAGAAGCCTTGAAGGAAGAAAAAGGACCCCACCATAGTCCATGTTGTGGGACAATTAGCTGACATCATGTTAGAGAAATTGATCACAACAAAATATTCTGATCCAGGAAGTCCAGTAGTGAAGGTTAGTATAAATGGTCAATTTGTTAAAAATGCTTTAATAGATCTTGGCATTGCTATAAATGTCATGACCAAGGACACTATGAAAAAGTTGAAAATAGAAGGACTAAGGGCTATTCCAACAATTCTATAGCTTGCAAATAGTTCTGCTATCACCCCTGATGGGATGATAGAAAACATAGTTGCAACCTTAGATTCTCTAGAATATCCTACAGACTTCATGATTTTATCCCCTAAAGTTAATCTATCTAGTTACCCTGTCATCCTAGGTTGACCATGGTTAGCCACAACTTATGCAAATATAGGTTGTAGATCAAGGAATGTGACCATATCAAATGGCCAAGCAACAAAGTAATTTGATTTATATCCTCCAGCACAACCATTACCAGATTTGAGCACATTTGTTTGGAAAGATTTAGGGGATGAAGAAGAATAGTTAAATTCTATAGTACATCTCATGATGTTGCATAGACAATCCTTTCTAAAGCTACAAGAGGAAGATTCAGTACTTCAGAGTATCCTTACTAACAATTATGTGGTAGAAAAAGGTGTATCTAAAAGTTCTATGTTCGAATTAATCACATATGAAGACAGTGATAAGAATTGTACTTTGCTCAAAGAACCTGACATTCTTTATCCACTCTTACCATGTGAACTAGAAGCAAGTCCAATCTCTGAAGCTGCTATGATAGAGTCCACCACTACTATTGAACTGACTAAAGGTCATAATCTCTATGTTAATCCCAAATTAACATGCAGATAGATGGAATAGTTAAAAGAATTGCTTCAAAGGCATGAAAAGGCCTTTGCATGGGACTATAGTGATATGAAAGGGTTAAGTCCTACACTATGTACCCATAGGATATACATCAATGAAGACTTTCTACCACTCCATCAACCCCAGAGAAGGATAAATCCAAGCCTTAGAGAGATAGTTAAAACTAAATTGCAAAAATTGGTTGATGCTAGATTTATTTATCCTATATCTAATAGTAGATGGGTGTCACCCCTGGTCATAGTTCCCAAAAAGGGAGGACAATGGGAAATTTGTGTAGATTATAGAGAATTGAACAAGGCCACCAAAAAGGATCACTTTCCTTTACCATTTATAGGCCAAGTTCTAGACACTCAAGCTGGAAAGAAGTATTTCTCTTTTCTAGATGGGTATAATGGTTATAACTAAATCAATATTGCTCCTGAAGATCAAGACAAAACTACATTTACATGCCCATGGGGTACTTTTGCATACTATGTTTTACCATTTGGTCTATGTAATGCTCCTATTACATTCCAACAAGTTGTTATTAGCATCTTTGCTAATATATCACATGATTGTATGGAAATATATATAGATGATTTCACAACATTTGGAGTCACTTTTGAGGAAGCAATGATGAATCTTGGAAAGGTTTTGGTAAGTTGTCAAGAACATAATATGGCACTTAATAGTAAAAAGTGTTTCATGCTCATGCGGGAAGGTGTGGTACTTGGTCATTTCATATCAGCTGCAGGAATACAATTGGATCCAACTAAGATAGAGGTAATTCAAATATTGTCCATACCTACAAAATTGAAAGATGTAATATCTTTTCTAGGTCATCCTAGATATTACAGATGTTTTATAAGAGATTTTTGCAAAATAGCTAGTCCCTTGTATAAGTTACTCATAAAAGAAGTTGAATTCAGCTGGACATCTAAATGTGATGAAGCCTTCTTGCAGCTTAAGAAACTTCTGACTATAGCCCTAGTTTTACAAGGCCTTGATTGGAATTTACCTTTTCATACATATACAGATGCCTCTAATTATGCCATAGGTGTAGTTCTAGTAGAGCAATCCCAAAATATTGAAAATGTAATCTATTATATTAGCAAGAACCTTCATGGATCATAATTAAACTACACAATGACTAAAAAGGAATTGCTAGCAGTAGTTTATCCCCAAAATTTTTTTTGGCATTACATAACTAGCTATTCCATATTTTTTCATATTGATCATGCAACAATTAAATATCTTATGAATAAACCTACTATAATCAATAGATTAGCAAGATGGTTACTGTTGTTGCAAGAATTTGATATAACTATTGTTGATAAGCCTAAAAAAGCCAATGTTGTAGTTGATTATTTATCAAGAATCCATCATGATGATACTAAAACTACTTTGGTAGATGATGCATTTCTAGATGAGCATTTATTTCATACTATTGTTCAAACTCAATGATATTCAAACGTTGCTAATTACATTGCAGTTAACAAAATACCAGAACATTTTTCTTATAAGGAAAAGAAGTTGCTTGTAGAGAAAAGTTTCTATTTCTCTTGGATAGGTAATCTCTTGTTTTACACTAGACTTGATCAAGTTATGAGAAGATGTGTAAGGGAGGATGAGACATATGAAATTCTACATGCATGTCATAATGAACCATGTGGAGGAAACTTTGTAGCAAAAAGAACAGCCTTGAAAATCTTGACAACTGGTTATTATTGGTCTACACTTCACAAAGATGCAAGCAACTATACACGAAAGTGTGATAAGTGTCAAAGGATGGGCCAACCAACAAGAATAGATGAAATGCCTCTTAAACCTTAGATGGCATTAACACCATTTGACAAATGGGGCATGGACTTTATTGGTCCAATTGATCCTCCATCTAATGGGAATTCTATATTCTTGTGTGCATTGATTGCTTGACAAAATGGGTTGAAGTCAAAGCCATGAAGCATGCTCGTGATGAAAAAGTTGTAGAATTTCTATGTGAAGAAATTTTTACCTGCTATGGTGTAACCAAAGAGATAATCACTGACCAAGATGTGCAATTTACTTCAAATCTAATCTCAGAGTTGATGAAATAGTATAACATTAGGCACCAAAAATCTAGTCCTTATCACCCTCAAGCTAATGGACAAGTAGAGGTCACAAATCGTGAGTTGGAGAACATCCTAACAAAAATGGTTCATCTACATTGTAGGGATTGGACCAGTAGATTACAAGAAGTTGTTTGGGCTTACAAAAAAACATGGAAGACTATTGTAAGATTCACACCATTTGAGCTCCTGTATGGAAAGGTAGCAATGCTTGTAGTGCCTCTCCCATTTGACTTTTGTAAGTCATCCTGATGGATGAAACCTTGCTGATCTTTTGTTGTGATGGATCATGACTATGACCCTGAGTGGTCTACACTATTAAGGTGTTTAGATTTATGTTTCTGTATCAGTTTCTTTGATTATTCTTTTGACTGATCTTTGAGATTATGATGTGATTTTTGGTTCACTAAGGTTTGTGCCAGTGGTTACCAGGATCAATGTGGTATCATGAGGTTGTTCTGTGATTACCCTAAGATGTGTGCAGAGATTTCAATGTGTACTTTTTACCATGCTACACGGGACTAGGTTCCTGTAGCAGTGGTTAGTCATGTTTTGACTGTGTTTGCTTATGTGTTTTAAGTGCCTTATTAAATGCTTAAGTAATTAGAATGGATTGCTCTTGTTGGATTATTGGTTATGTGTTGTGGACATTTATCTTGTTACATTTTTTATTAGAGAGATATTTGTTACTCATGTTATGTTTACATTTGAGATGACCTGAGGGTTAGAGGCGACTCTTTGATTTTAGTATCATAGATATTAGACTACTATTCTATTCAGTTAATCATATTGCATGATGATTCCATTTTGAGATGACAGTGTGTTTTATGATGATATCTGGTTATCTAGTATTTGGACATACCTCTGATTTTGTTATGTGATGGATTTAATGCTATGGTTATTTACTTCATTCCTGCGTTGTTATGCTTTATACGAACATGAGTGATGTAAATAGATTATGTTAATATAATTAAATAAATAGTTAAATTAGGTGATTTAATGAATTTATTTCTTGGGCTATGTTATTATATGCAATTGCACTTCATCGTGTTGTTTAGTGTGCAAGATTTATATCCCTGGCAGTGGCACATGGAGTTTGTGATTCAACCGTTCATATGTTACCAACATCGCCTTTGTATGATCAACGTATCCTTAATTAAATGTTTAAATTAAACCTTTCAGTGATTATTAAATCCGAACTCATTTGCATTATGTGATTAGACAAGTAAGCGTGTCTGTGCATTTAGATTTTTGCTTTGTCGCGAAAGTTGTTCAGGAGATTTATGTGTTTTTTGGGTTTTCAAGCTTTTTAATTGATTTATTTTAATTTTTGGCAGCTTTTCCATAGATGAATTCCTATTTATAGGAATAGCCTTTTTTTTTTTGGGTCGATTCGGGGTTTAGCTGGATTGGCTGGTTAAATGCCCTAATTGATTATTCACCCAAAAAAATTGAATAAGTATCCAAAAGGAATTTAATTCCTCACTTCTCACTTTTGAATTGGAAATTTGGAGAGTAAAACCCAAAATCCTCTTCATGAGGATTTATTGTTTTATTCATTGTGGGAGCTACGGGTGTGGGATCGTTGCGAGGTTGGTCTCGTTGGATCCAGCTCGGGGAAACCTTGGATTGCCGTGATTTTTAGCTACTTCTGCGGGATATTTATTTTATGGTTCAGATTCTCATTTTTCCCTTTTGGCTGTGAGGTAGGGCTTTCCTATTTTATTGTTTTTGCTCCGTTTTTGCTTTTGTTTTTGGTAGCCATTTGTTTGGAGGCTGAGAACTAGTGTTCCCCTCCGTTTCTATATGCTAGTTCTACCTGGTTGGGCGGGTATGAACATTTCCCTATTTTTTAGGATGAGGGTTTGGAATTTTACGCCATTATACTGGCCATTTTTGCATACGGTGTCTGATTCCATTTATTTTTGGATTTTTGGGGTTTTTGAACCCAAAGGCCAAATGGGTTTTAATTTTGAAGTTTTCCAAATTTTTGGGGTTTTTACCTCATTTTGCATGCCGCCCTATTTTCTCGGGTTTTCTTGGCACAATGTGGGTCATGGACCTTGACGATCCATTTGGATATCAGTCATACCACTTTTGCACTTTTATGTTGCATTGGGATGCATGTTTCATCCGTATTCACGGCGTTGTGTTCGGTTGAGTGATTTTACACTTGTTATGGTTTTTTGTTGGACCTTTGCTTTTGTTTCATGAATGCTAGGATTCATGTAGAATCCATACTCTCGAATTGAGGCCGGTTGAGTGAGTTCATGATGTTTGGTGTTGTTACATCATTGGGATTTGTGTAGAATCCATACTCTCGGATTGAGGCTGGTTGAGTGATTTAATGATGTATGGTTTTATTGGCTTTGGGATTTGTGTAGAATCCATCCTTCCCATGTTGCTTTCAGTTGGGTTTTTTCTTTGCATTGTGTTCTCATTCTTGTCCTTGTGTTATGATCTTCGTGATGGTGGTGTGCCACACACGAGTACGTGCACATACATTTGTTGGGTGACTTACGAGGCCCGATCTTCCGTAGATTTTCTAGAAGTTATGATCATTGGGGTTGGGATGGGAGTATGCATGCCCATGGGCACTTGTCATAGGATGAGCATGGGTAGGGTAGGGTAGCATATGGAAGGGGTTTCTATCCTGTAACCTGGTGACTACTTCCCGATTAGCAGAGGAAGTTTTATATAAGTGATAATTAAATTAAAACTTTGGGTGGTAATAAATACAAGATAATTAAAATGTGTGGGTTGTGCGCCTTTCGTCGTGAAGAGTTGTTCCCTTAGGTTGTGCGCCTTCTGTTGAGAAGAGTAGTTGCCTTGGATTGTGCACCTTTTGTCGTGAAGAGTAGCTGCCCTAGGTTGTGCGCCTTCTGTTGAGAAGAGTAGCTGCCTATACTAGCTTGGGCTTGTCGATGCCAAGTGACTCTCCATGATGTTAGTCCCTACATAGTAGCCTATTGAGTGTCTGACCAGGACCTGTACTCCTTGCATTGTCTTAGGTTCTTGGTTGCAGCCATCATTCTGTCTGGCGTGAGTGTTAGAGATGGATGTTGTGTTTTGTGTGTGTTTGTGGTTGGATCATTTTCTCCATTAGCATGGTGGGTGTGGACCTATGGGTGCCATGTGGTTGGGAGGCATAGCTACCTTTGCCACTACTATGGATTGGTGTATAGAGATGATCTTTGTCCTAGTGCAACTATTCCTGGATGTCTTCACTTGGTACTTTGAGTTTTGGAGTATGCTTTCTTGTGATTTATGCTTTCATTGGGATGCTTGTATATCATTTTTAGATGATGTTATTTTTTTTGGCGCATTCCCTTATTATGATGTTTAGCATATGATTAGATGATGTTATTTTCTTTAGTAGTATATCTATTGCTTTCTGCTATTTAGCATGTGATAGATGTTATCTACTGTAGGATTATCTTATGCATTATCACTAGCATGTTAAATTTCCTTATGCTTATATTGTTACATGTTTTTAGTAGTGGCGTCCCTATTACAACAGTACCGACGATCTGGTCGGTGGCTTGGGATGTTAGGCGTGGGGGATGGCTAGGATCCACGATGGTCTTATGATGCTATTGATGGTTGGGAGGAACCACATACTTAGTTTGGTTGTTTTGTTCCTGAGATGTATTTATGTACATTGTGATGTTTCTTTTGTTCAACTCTTTATGATGTTGATTTCAGTGTGTTCTTTGATGTTGTAGTTTAGATGGATAGATGTTTTCCTTTCTGTGTTGTTCTTGCACTCGAGTGTTCATTCTTCGAGCCTTTGTGGATCCAGTACTCCTTGGTGTGGAGGTTCTTTGTTGTAATTTTGGTCCCTTTTGCTTCTGGGAGTGTTTTCGTGTTTCTATGGGCGACATTTGTTCAACATGGTGCGACACTTTAAAAAGTATCGCATGCCCATGCAAACTATGTCGTACGACACTGTAAAGTATCGCACGGCTTCTTGAGAAATGTCGTACGACACTAGAAGAGTATCGTACACCTTCTTGATAAATTTTGTACAATGCTAAAAAGTGTTGCATGCCTTCTTGAGAAATGTCGTACGACACTGGAAGAGTGTCGCACGCCTTAAGGACAAGTATCGCCCTCCCTTAGTAAAAGTGTCGCATAGTTTTTGTGAAAAAATTGCATGTGCCATCAGCGGGCACTTTTCTTCCTGATCCAATATTTTTGAGAGTGGTTTTGGATACCCTTTTGGGCGTTCTTCGACCCTATGCTGTTGCATTTTGAATTCTGTCGGTTTCTCTTGAAATCAATTTTTTGTGTTTCTTCCTTAGTCTCTTGGGGTTTAAAATATATCGTTTAATTTCTTATACTTTAGATATATTTTAATATATGCGACAAATCATTTGAGATAGGTTTCAGACCTCTCAGAGATAAGTTATGGATTCTAAGAAATTTCAGGGCTTCAGAAATCCAAACTTAGCCAATTTTTAGGGCTTCTGGATTTCAGGCTTAGCCAAATTTTGAGATTCTGCATTTTACCCCAGCTTGGTGTTTTGTTGATGAGTGGTCATTTCTTGTGCCCTCATCTTGTTGTGGTGATTTTTGGCTTTTTTTTGGGTGTGTCAGTTCGGTAGTGGCATTCGGAGATTCATTGGTTGCCGAGATTGTGTTGAAGTCTTCCGTTGCGATCTTTGTGATCCCTGTATGATGTTGTCTTGTGCATTCATACTTGTAAAAAAAAATATATCTTGGCTTGATTTGAATCCTTGTTTCCAAGGATCTTCAGGCGGGGCTTTACAATGCTCCTCATTGAATTTGAACATAAAACTTTGAGAACCACACTAGAGCTAGAAATTGAACCTCTTGTAGCAAAAAGAGAACATCTTTTACTTCTTAACTCTTTGGATGAAATGTGAAAAGCTTCTTTGGAACGTACTAAAATTATACAAAAATAAAGGAAACAATGGCATGACTCTCATATTATCAATAAACAATTTTAAGTTGGTGACTAGGCACTACTATGATTCCAGATTTATAGATATGCCAGGCAAGCTGCAGACAAGATGGTTGGGTCCATATGAAATTAGTCATGTCTTTCATAATGGAGTTGTTCAATTAACTACCATTGATCCAATACCTTTCAAATTATTAGTCAATGGTCACAAACTCAAATTATATAAACGACCCCAAACAAAAGAGGACTTCCTACAATAGTTCCAAAGGCCAAATTCAAATACAAACAAGGTAATTCTTCCTACAAGCGAAGGTGTCAACGTTCTCCCTGCAACTCTTCAACATTAATTTCTTTGTGCATGCTCATAATAAAAACTTAACACCTAGATAAAGTTCCAAATTTCTCCATTCACTTTCTCATTCCATCTCATCTCTTTACCTTCCACCCATCCACCTCATCTCATTTCTTTATCTTCCATCCACCCACTTTCCATGTCATCAATTTCTCATGATTTCAATAAACCTCGTGAGATGCTGATAGATGTTTTCACTACCAATATCACTTTTGCCACCTTTTGGTATGTAAAAAAATCAATTAATAGGTATAAGGTTTTCATATTATAATTCATTTATAGTCCACAGATTTCATCAATTATATTTAATACTGCATTCTTTATATTATGGCAACATTATGTTAGTTTTCTACCCCGTACTAAGTCTGACAAGTGTGGACACTTGTCCTTATTTCGTAGGGGGTAGGGAAGGTTACTAAAACCAAATGACTACATTTATTCATAAAGATTTTTCCAAATCCTCATATTTCCTAAGTACACAAGTGGCTAGGTGCTATACCCCTTATTTTTGAATGATTTTATTGTTAGGTTGTGATGTGACTTGTGTTTAAATTTTAAGTGATTTGAACCCCATTTTTGGACTATTTTCACACACTTCCATGATTTATTCTCATTAAAGCCATATTATTGCTCATAACGAATCATTATGGAATTAATTATCTATCAAATGAATGTGAAATGGTCTATAAAACAACAAAAGAAGCCTAAATTTGTAAGGGGGAAATACTGAAGTAGTTCAAACAGTGAAAGTGTTAAAGAAGAATGGGTGGACAATTGCAGAGGAGAGAACCGGTGGAGCATACCCTTTTTCTCTCAGATGTAGAAGCTATGAGGAGGTTTAATGCATGCGGCTAGTTAGGGTACTTTTTAAGTTTGACAACATATGATGAAGAAGCAGCCAAAGAATTCACAAGGACATTTGATGAAGGGAAGCTTCTATATGGGGCTTAAGAGTGGTTGCTACAAAGGAACATATAGCAGAAGTTATAGGGTTATTGGAAATAGGAGAACATTATCCCAACATTCATGATGCAAGATTGTCTAAAGCTCAATTTGTCATACCAATCAACACTCAAATGGATATTATCAAGCAAGGATGTAAGAGAATATCTCTTCTACCACCATACAATGAACTAGCCATACACATTATTAGGTACCTCACATACGAAGGAAAATTTTCATACTTACATGCACATCATTTTAAATTGCTCAGTTGTATAAGGCATAATCATCCACTTAATGTTCCCAATTTCTTGTACAATATGTTGTGTATTATTGTGGAAGAAACTCAAAAAGGAAAAGACAATTGTGTCACCCATCATGCCCTAATTAAATTACTTATAGAAAGGACACTTAGGGATGTTTCTCCCCTGTCATGGGCAAAATTTTTCCAAGCCAAAATCTTGCAACCCTAGGCTGCCCTTCATGAACAGCCTAGTGAGGACAATGTAGTTCCCATTAAGGAACTCGCTAAATAAAGCACCCAAGAGGCTGAAGGCAAAAATGTGCAAATCAATGTACAAGAAAACATACAAGAAAATGTACAAGAAAATGTGCAAGAGACAGTGCCTTCACCTATTCAAGAAACCAACCTAGAAATCTACCTCTAGCCAAAAAAAGAGAAAACAAAAAGAAATCTCTATTTCAGTAAAAGAAGAGGCTGACCCTAGAGTTGTGAGGCAAAAGAGAACAAAGAAGGGTCTTGCAGCAGAGACACCAAAAGGAAGAGGTAGGTAGAAGGCTCTAATATTAGAAGAAACCCCTATAAGAAGAAGTCTTAGAATGAGAGGAAAAATTTCCAAAGAATTCCCCTCATCCAAGCCATTTACTAAAGAATCCCTTATATAAATTATTCATGACCACTCTCCTACTCACCCTAAAATTGAAAAAATTCCTAAAAACCTTAACAAGGAGTGTAGGGTTGAGGTTAATGAAAATCCAAATGATACCCTAGCAGACCAACCAGGTACTTCAAGCTATAGGGATGAAATAGTTCCTGATCAAGTTTATCCAAACACTGCCCTAGTTCTTGATAAATCAACATGGTTTATTGATATTGTAGAACAATTATGGAGGGAACAAAGAAAGAGGAAAAGAAACCATGAGGAAGACAGTGGTTCCATTACCCTATAGAAACTCTTTTTTTAGTTGTTTGGTCAACATATGTTTTCTAAGGCCTTATGGGAAGAGAAGAGGAAAATAATGAACAAAGATATAGTGTCTCTAAATGCAAAAATTACAGATTTAAAAGACAATTGGCGAATCAAAAACAAAGGATGGATCATGCCTTCAAATTGGCTTATCAAGCACTTGCCTATAGACTACCACCACAAATTTATGCTCTATGTTTAAAAGAAAAATTTCTCTTATTCTAACTCATGCTAACCCTTAAGAATATAAATGCAGAGTTTAAATCAGCCTAGGAATTTTATGGTTTATATCAGACTCTACCATCCTAGCAGCAGAATTTTCTTTGTGAATTATATGTGCATAATTTTTTTATCCCTTCATTAACCCAATGGAACCCTTTACTTTATATAGGGGATATACATTTAAGAGCTTTGATGTCCTAGATGTCTAATAAAGAAAACTATGATAGGCAATTGAATAATTACAGAGATGAGGAAAGGACAGAACCCCTGTCGTTAAGAGCCAAAAGCAGCAAACTAGAAGAAGTTCTTAGGGACTAGTTTAGGTTAACTTATGGGGATAAGAACAAGGGAGTAAGGGATAGAATCTTTGCTGCCAGAGCCAACACTTATGTTGATTATGAGAACTTGCCCTACTTTTCTTTCTAGAGAGCTATGGCTGGTGCTAGAAGTAGATGGGCCAGATTACCTGAGTCACTTAAAAGGTCAGAGCCACATAGTCCCATCAACTTGGAAGATGCCCTTCACCAAGCTTTAATGTATCTAGAGCTAGGAAAATAGGCTAGACCCGAATTATGGTGCCCACTCACTATGCAACCTCCAATGCTCATGTGCCCTTTATATGACATTAATGTTGATAGACTTGACAAGTTGTAGGAGGACAATAGAAGGGAGGTTTGGGAAAGAACATGAAGATTCTATTACACCTTCAAGAGTTGTAGGAAAGGGAGGGAAAAAGTGGGGGAATTTAGGTCATTGACTAGGAAATTCCAAGCTTGAGGACAACTGTCCGTTTACCAAGGGGCAAATGATGAGGCTAATTATTGCCTCTATTTCATGATAGTATTTAAACACTTTGTTAATACTCTGTTTAATTTTCATCAAGACATTTGTGGATCTATGTTTACCTAAACCAATGATTAACCTATGGGTAGATAGTACATCATCTTTTTCCAAATCATATATATGATGCAGTATTTTATATACTTATCAAAATGTGTGTTCGTATAATTGAATTTAATTTGAAAATGCTTATTTTCAATTATCTCTGTATTATAACTAACTTGTTAGCAATCAAGCTAAAAGATGATTGGAAGAATTTAAAGATGAACATGAAGACAACCAATAGAATTCAAGGAGAAAAAAATGCTGAGGCATAGCCATGGTGGAGGGAAGTTATAATGGTTCCAAAGGACACGGCAGTGAGTATGGAGGAGTTATGAAGACTTACTACATTCTCTGCATTTATTCGTATTGTAAGTGGATGTTTAGACTTTATTATTCCTACCTTAAGCTATTATCTCTTCTTCTTGCCTTGAGTTGTTATTTTACTTCTTTCTCTTTTGTGGATTTATAGCTACGTTATTTACTTTTCTATTTCAGAATAAGTGTCAATCTCCTATATATAGGAATTAGACCAAGTGTGTTAGTCAATTTAGAAGAAACACGTTTATGAGAATAGATTGTTAACTTTTATAGTGAGTAGTTCTATGTGTTGTTCACATGTAATGAATTTCTAAAATGTAATGAAATAGTTTTTGGCTTCTATCCTGTGTTAGTAGTTTAGTTGAAGCTGACCAAGGGGGCCCACTTGGAAGGTGGATTAGATTAGGATAGTATAGATTTATTTCTAAGAATTTTTAGTATTGTAAGTAGAAGTTGTAAGTTCCTTCCTATAGCATCATACTACGTGAATGTTCCTATAGTGCATATGTGAGAATAGTTATAGTGGATGAACTGAGTTGGAATATTTGTTAGCCTTTCATTGTATTTATAGTATTCATAGAGTTAAGTGTGTTAGTTTCCTGTAACAATAGTGTAAGTTCTTTTCCTTGCATTTTACTTTCCTCTAGCTTAAGCTTAGATGCTCATTAAGAGACCTAGTGCACATACTGTGCATACCATTTCAAGTATATGTCCCTGGGTTGACAAGATTAAATGCACCTCATAGTGGGAAAAATGGTCCTTAGATTAAATACATTATTCCTAAGCATGGCCCAAAGCATGACTATGATACACCTATTGTGAGGCAGACCAGGAGGATGGATGGAGTAGGATGTAGATGGCCAAGCCATTTCCTTGGAAGTTCTAGGCAAGACAGAGTTGTACTCAACTAGAAATTGAGCCAACAAAAGAAGATTTATTGCAAGGATGAAGTGATTTGAATATGATGGGTGTTATGGAAGATTAGAGCATAGTGTGAAGACTCTCTAACTATACAAAGAAGTTTTGGGAGTTTCTAGAGAGTGAGAAAGAATGGGTTTTCTCTTGATTGGTCCAAATTGTTGTTAAACCCTAGCAAACCCTCAAAAATAGGATTAGGACATGTGGTAGATGTTGAGAACCTAAGACCTCAAGAATATCAAAGGCCTTTAAAAAGGGTGTCTCAATTTGAAGTTATTTTGGGACCCTCTAAAGGAAAGATTTTCTCAAATCCAAATTTAGTCACTTGGGAGGGCTAATTGAGGGCCAAAAGGCCTAATATGATTTTTTCATTGGTTTGAAGAGATTGTATTGAAATTTAATGGATGAATTGTGGGATGGATGGAAATAATTATAAGACACCTTAAGAAAATCCTCCTACCTTTTTAATAATAGATAAGTAATAACAGAGGCCTAAAATGAGGTTTCAAGATAGTAAGCAAGTTTGAATGGGTATGACAGTGAAACAGAGTTGTCCATAAGATCCACCATGGTGACAAATGCAAAGTTGGCTAAGAATTTTCTAGAGTAGGATGAGGAAAACCTAGATTTTAAGGCTAAGATAATAGCCTTGGAAAAAAAACTTGAAAGGGAATCTTTGATTGTAGCAGTGACCAATAAGGTCAACTAGTAGGAGGAACATAGCAGGCAGAAGCATCAGGCATCTGATGAAGAGGAGGCATCCACACCTGATCCTGTAATAGAAGAAGAACCATGTCTTAGAGTAATCAAGGAATTAAATTAGAAATCCTTGGAAGGAGTGCCACTTTCTAGTAGGAAGTTAGATACTAACCATGTCTTGGAATGGTTGGAAGGCATGAAAAACTATTTTGAAATTGAAAATGTCATTGAAGTCCAAAAGGTGAAAGTAGCAAAGACAAGGATGAGAGGAGCACTCTCACATGGTGGAAATTCACTCAAGATGAAAGAGTGAAGGAGGGAAAGAAACCCTATGACAATTTGAAGAGTATGGTGAGGAAAATTCAACAAACCTACCTTCCTAAAGACTCTAAAGTGCAGTTACATACGAAAAGATGGAATCTCAAACAAAAGGATAATGACATGGTTAGTTATACTGAGAAGTTTCAAAAACTTTACCAAAGATCAAATTTGCAAGAGGCTAAAAGAATTAAGATAGCTAGTTATATTAATGTCTTGAGGTGGAACATCCAATAGTAACTTCTATTGTAGATTCCTAATATAGTACAAAATTGTTACCAACTAGCACTTAAAGTGAGGGAGAAGTTGAAGAAGAAGCAAGACTTCAACAATATAAGTAGAGGCAAAGGTAGAGATAAGAGAAATCAAAGATGTAACTTTGGTGGTGGTAGAGGCCAAGAAAATAGACCCAAAGGGGATAGTAAACCAAGTGAACAAAGTGGTTCAAGTAATCCAAGAGGTTTATTTAACCAAAGAGGAAGAGGCAATGCTATCTTTAGGGGCAAAAATAGAAGTCAAGGCAGAGGTCCCTCATACTTTGATACCATGAAGTGTTACAACTATAACCAACTAGGGAGTCCCTCTTATAGGTTTCTAGAGAAGGCTTCTACCTCAAGAGAAACAAAGGTGGGTTATTCTCAAGAAGATGGTGGTAGCAAGAAGGTAGTTGATCTTCCACTTGATTTTGAAGAAGCTAAGAATTTGATGCTCAAAAGAACACTCATAAGGGAGCCCATGAAGGAGGATCCAAGCCAAAGGAGAGACCTATTTAGGGTCAAATGCAAGGAGTAGAATAAGGTATGTAAAGCTATCATTTACTCTGGGTCTATCGATAACATAATCTTAGAGGAAGCAGTAGTAAAGTTAAAACTTAAAATACTCCATAACAATCCTTTTAGAGTCACATAGCTAAATAAGGCTTAGCATGTTGAGGTAAAGGAATAAACGTGGGTTGAATTCAACATTGGTAGGTATAAGAACAAAGTTTTATGTGATATATTTCCACTGGATGCATGTCATCTCATTTTAAGGAGGCCATAGAAATAATATAGGGAAGCCCAATGTGATGGTAGGAAGAATGTTTACAAGTTAAGGAAAGGAGAAGAGTCTTATACCATTCAATCTTTGTTGGAAGGGGAAAAAAAAAAATTGGTGGTATCTAATGTCCTAATGGTAGGTGAGAAGGAATTTCTAAATCTCATGAAAGAAGGGGAAGGCACAGGGTAAGCCATAATTGTCAAACCTCAAAATACAAGTAGCATAGTCAAATCATAGTTGCACAAGGAAGTGCATAATTTGCTATATTAGTTTGAGGACATTGTAAGTGATGGGAAGCTTGAATTGACACCTAAGAGAGCTATCATCCACTAGATAGAATTCATCCATGAAGTATCTTTTCCTAATAAGGCATCATATAAGATGACACCTAGTCAGCATGAGGAGATATCCAAACAAGTCCAAGAATTGTTGGGCCATGGATTGATAAGGAAGAGTGTGAGCCCATGTGTAGTGCCAAATATTTTGGTGCTAAATAAGGGATGTACTTGGAGAATGTGTATAGATTCAAGGGAAATTAATAAGATAACCATTAGGTATAGGTTCCCAATCCCAAAAATTGAAGATCTTCTTGATTGTTTGGGTGATGCAAAGTACTTCATCAAAATTAACTTAAAGTGTGGATATCATCAACTAAGGATTAAGGAGGGAGATGAAAGTCAGACAAATTTTAAGACTACTAAAGGGTTGTACGAGTGGCTAGTGATGCCCTTCGGTTTATAAAATGTGCCCCCATGCCCCCACCCTCCCCCTCATATTCACGAGGCTCATGAATGAAGTTTTTGATGATTACTTGGGTAAGTTTTTTAACATTTACCTTGATAATATCTTGGTTTTAGTAGAACAAAAGAGGATCATTTTAGGCATTTGAGTTTTGT
This sequence comes from Cupressus sempervirens, assembly GCA_028749045.1. Classification (NCBI taxonomy): domain Eukaryota; kingdom Viridiplantae; phylum Streptophyta; class Pinopsida; order Cupressales; family Cupressaceae; genus Cupressus; species Cupressus sempervirens. The sequence continues at coordinate 640,943,864 of CM053789.1, read as the reverse complement.
GTTGAAAAGGTTCTCTAATGCTAAGCTCACCATAAATCTTGAGAAATGTGACTTTACGAAGGAAGAATTGGTCTACTTGGGTTTTGTCATCTCACAAGGATAGCTCAAGATGGATCCTAGCAAAGTGGAGGCTATACATATTTTTCTAATACCCAAGATTTCCTCATAGGTAAGGAGCTTCCATGTTTTAGTAAAATTTTATAGAAATCTCATTAAGTAGTTTAGCCATATTTGTGCACCTTTGTTGGAAACCATTAAAAGAGGGACTAGAGCTAAGTTCAAGTGGACTGATCAAGCCACTAGGAACTTTGAATTATTGAAACATTAGATTGCCACTCAACCAATTTTGGTTTTACCTAGTTTTGAGAAGTTGTTTACTCTTGAATGTGACACTAGTAACCTTGCCATTGGGACAGTCCTTAGCCAAGAGGGTAAGCTAGTTGCATTTCATAGTGAAAATTTAAATGAAGCCAAGAGAAAGTATTTTTCCTATGACCTTGAGGTGTATGCCTTGGTCCAAGTCTTGAGGAAATGGAGGCATTATATATTTCCTAAAGAGCATGTTGTATATTCAGATAATTGGGCCTTGAGCTCTCTAACTTCCCAAGATAAGTTGAATCACAAGCACATGAAGTGGGTGGAGTATATTCAAGCCCATACCTTCACCATCAAGCATAAAAAAGACATTGTAAACAAAATTGAAGATGCACTTACCCATAGCTTGTTGAATGTACAAGAAGTGAATATTAGGAGTGTGTGGATTAAGAACTTCAAGGAGTTCTACCCTGACGATCTAGAATTTTCTAAGCTCTACCAAGTGTGTACTAATTATACTAACCATTTTCATCATGGGTTTTTTGATTTGACCTTGCAAGAAGGCCTCTTGTTCAAAGGCAATCAAGTATGTGTCCCAAGGGGATCCATCAAAGAAAACCTGATTCAAGAGAAGCATAATGGAGCTTTGAGTGGGAATTTTGGAGTGCTTAAGATAATGGATTTGGTCCAAAGGTTCTACTACTATCCTCTCTTGATGAGGGATGTGAAGAGGCATGTAGAATGTTGCATGGTTTATCAGAAGGCCAAGGGAGTTTCCACCAATGCAGGACTCTACCAACTATTTCCTGTTCCTCTAAAACCTTGGGAATGTTTGAGCATGGACTTTGTGGTGGGGCTACCTAAAACCAAGCAAGGTTTTGACAATGTTTATATCATTGTGGATAGGTTCAGAAAAATGTCTTACTTTGTGCCATGTAAAACCACTCATGATGCATGTGCCATTGCCAATTTGTTCTTTAGGGAAGTTGTAAGAATCCATGGACTTCCTCTCAACATATTGTCTGATATGGGCACTAAGTTTATGATTCATTTTTGGAAGAATCTATGGCACAAGTTGGGTACAAAGCTTTAATTTGGATCTACCTACCATCTTCAAATGGATGGGCAAACAGAGATGGTTAATAGGAGCCTAGGAAATCTCTTAAGATGTTTGATCAAGGAGTATGGTCAGAGTTGGGACCACATTATTGCCTGAGTAGATTATGCCTACAATGACACTATCAATAGGTCTACTGGGAAGAGTCCTTTTGAAGTGGTATATGGAGTGCATTCTAGGTGCATTCTTGAACTAAGGGACATGAAATTTAGTGAAAAGGTTAGTGGAGTGGCTGAAGACTTTTCTCTTTCCATGAAAGAGGTTCATGATATGGTAAAAAACACCTTGGAGCAGAACACAAACAAAATGAAGTAATAGGAAAATGCAAGGAAGAGAGACATTTAATTTATAGTTGGGGACTATGTCATGGTACATATTAACAAGCATAGGTTGTCCAAAATGGAATCACACAAACTCTATATGAGGAAGGTGGGACCACGCAAGATTTTGGCCAAGTATGGAGCCAATGCTTAACAAGTTGATCTACTAGTAGATATGGGCATAACCACTACATTTAATGTTCAAGATTTGTATCCTAAAAGGATCCTACTCCATCTTCCACTACAGAAGATAATTTAGTCCTATAGGATATTGTAGCTACCTTGCCAAAGCCATCTACAAGTAGGTTACAAAATGAGAAAATTTTGAGTTACAAGGTGAACAAGGTGTCTAGAAACAAGACATACATGAAGCATCTTGTGAAATGGCATGGGAAACCATATAGTGAAACCACTTGGGTTGTAGAAGAATACTTCAAGAAAAAGGGCATTGGCCTTTATTTGATTCCCTCTTAAAGTCCTAGAAGGACTTTCAGCTCATTGGGGGAGTATGGTGCAGGAGCACCTAGGATAGGTCATTAGGAAGAAACACGAGTATTTTTAAGACCTATAAGGAATAAATAGGCCCTTGATATAGGGTCCAGATACATAGGGAACACCAATGTAGTGCATGATAGGCATCTATATGTAATGTTACATTTATTATCACTTGGGGAAAAAGTGTAAATAGTTTATTTAGATGGCTAAATAACCATAGAAGGGTAGTTAGGAATGTAAATGGACAAAACATGGTCTAAATACATTTCATGCTCAATTTGGAGTCAAAATGTATAGTCCTAACAAATCTAAGGTGTAAAAATGCAAAAATTGTCAATTTTGCAAAAATAGCACATTGACAATTTTGGAAAAATAGCACATTAAAATTTTGCAAAAATAACACATTGACAATTTTGCAAAAAAATGCAAATTTTCTTGTAAAAGTTTCCAATGTGGTTAGAAGTCACAAGGTGAGTACCAACAAGAAAGAGTTCATTGAGTTAGTTGGGAAATGACTTTTTAAAGCCCTCCAAGTCACTATTGTATAGTTGGAAGTTTTTGTGTAGTACAAATGCATACAATAGACAAGGAAATCCATGACAGTTTAAATGAAAGGAAGTGATTTTGTTTGACATGTGATTGACTCTATGTTTTTGCATTCAAATATGGTTTCTATATTTTATTCACTTGTTTCTTGTTTTTGTTAGAAGTTCATAGCAATTAGTTAGTGTTTACAATAAATATTTTAGGAACTACCTATTTGTTGGCCAGTACCAGGGGAGACTTGGAAAAATGGTGTCTACTAGCATTCCCCATGGTTGAAACACTCCAAAACCTTGAGAAATTCTAGTAGACACATTGTACATTTGCATAGTAGGATGTATGGAGCAGGAAAGAAAGGGCTAATCCATTTTCTTAGAAGCCCTAAGCGAGACAAAGTTATACTCAGCTAGAAATTGAGCCAAGGAAAGAAGATTTCTTTCAAGGGTGAAGTGATTTGAATAGGATGAGTGTTTTGGAAGGTTGGAGACTAGTGTGAAGACACTTTGACTATAGAGAAAGGTTTTGGAGGTCGCTAGAGATTGAGAAAGAGTAGATTTTCTCTTAACTAGACCAAATTGTTGTTAAACCCTAACAAACCCTTAAAGATAGGGTTAGGGCATGTGGTAGATGTTGAGAACTTGAGACCTCAAGAATCTCGAATGCCTTTGAAAAGGGTATTTCAATTTTAATTTTTGTTTGGATCTTCTTTAGTAAAAATTTGTTCAAATCCAAATTTAGTCCTCTATGAGGGCTAATTGAGGGCTAAAAGGCCTAATAGTAGTTTTTCATTGGTTTGAACAGGTCATATAGAAATTTAATGGATGGCTTATGGGATATGAATGGAAAGAAGTCTAAGAAACCTTAAGAAGAGCCTCCTACCCTTGAAAGAATAGATAAGTCATCAAGGAGGCCTAAAATGAGGTTTCAAGCTAGTGAGCAAGCTTGAATGGGTAGGTTAGTCTAAGGAAAATTTATCTCTAATTGATTAGGGTTAAATTTTTGTAAGTAGGGGATATCAAGGAGTGTATATCAAAAATCAAAAATTCCCTAGACTTTTCCTACCATAACCTTGGAGTTGGTTGACTCAGTTATATGAGGACTTATGATAAGTTAATATTGAGTAGTTCTTGGTTGTAGTGTTAGTTGAGGGGCTCAGTTTCTAAAGGAGCTCAATATACGCTATGTTGCTCAACTTATCATGTACTTCTCAACTTATACTATGTTGTTAAGATTATAATTTGTTTCACATTTCTCAACATGTATTTCTTCTTGGCAATGCTTGAAATTTTATTGATGCTCGACAATTTGACGTGATGATTGGTATTTGTATAGATTTTCTTGGCTAACTTGGTGTATTTAATGTGTGTATCATATGATTGTGATGTGGATTCATCATGGAGTTTTTTTTTGGACCTATTTGGGTCTTGGTGATCTTTCCTATATGTATTTAATAATTGTTGTAAGCCGACTAAGGTAGTTTATGTTTATTGTGTTCTAATTGCATTAGGTCAATTTGTGGCTAGAGTGTTTACTTAATGTAAGGGTTTATTTAATTTATAACTTGCTAAGGTGACCAATGGCTTAGTTGGGTATAATTAGGTGGTCTTCTATAGTCTTGAATCATTATGGAGAAGATGGAGTAGCTAAGAAGGAAAAAATTTTAGTAGAGCTAGTAGCTAAGTGTGAGCTTGGGGAAAAAGAAGATTGCTTGGTGACTTGCAAGCACAAGTCAAGATTTTTCTTGGAGTTCTCTACTAGATTCTGGGTCTGTGCTAGCTAGTGGTTGGATCTTGTGAGATGTTGTAGAGAAGTTATTGTAATTACTGATGTATTTGGTCATAACCCGTAAGGCCTTACAACTAGGCATATTAATGAAAATCTTATGATTTTATTGTGAGAGTTGGTATTATTTTGGATCTAAATCTTTGTGATACTATGAGAGTTGGCATTCATTATGGGTTTTAGATGGGAAATGACTTTGGAACTAGTATGTATACTTCAGTAGAGAACCCTACACCTCAGGGGTAACATTGCGGAGTAGATTAAGGTCTACTAGGACCCCAATGATGATTTATTTTGTACCAAAGAGCATGTCAGTAGGTATAGGGCATCTTATCCATATTTACTTTTTGGATTTCTAGAGGAATCCTAGTCCTAGGGAGGAGGATATAATGCCACCCTAGTGACATGTTTTACAAACACTAGATTCACTTCACATGTTTTATACTGGTTGTAGGAACCTAGATAACATTTCACATGATGAATTATATTTTATGTGGTATATCATATATTATTTTATTATCTATGATATAGACAATAATTATGATTATGGATTTCTAAAACTAATCCTATTAATCTACTCAAGTGCTTGATGTGTTTTATTATGACCATGATTATATTTGTATACATGAATATTGACTTGGTTGATGGTGCAAGTGTGTGTAGAATAGTTACCAAAAGCCTCTATATTATCTATTGATTTGGAGATGAAGCCATGGTCAATGTAGGCACCTTGAGCCTAGAGGTCCTAGTAGGGAATTAGTTATCCAAATTAGGGAATTGGAATTCTTTTAATCTTTTATTAGTTTAGTGATATTGTTATTTGTGATATTTATACAATTTTTAGTTTTATGATGATTGAATACTTAAATATATTTATTTGAGTACATATATGGGTGCATACATATATACCCAAATGTGTGTCTGTGCATGTGTGTGTCTACAATATTTCATGAATGTGATTTTAACTCTTGCATGTTTAGTTTACAAAAGTCTAATAATTAACTAATAAGTAAATAGGATGAAGAAAATAAAATATAAGCTAGGAGGAAATTAAACTAAAAGTACTTATGAGGTTTGAACCAGGAACCTACTACCCTTTGATTTCACCCTTAACCAATTCATTGACACAAATATTCATGAAATGTAAGTAAGAAAATGGATTACAACCCATGATCATATTTTAACAAGGGATAAAAGACCAAAGAAATTGAACCCTTTACCTTTTGGCTGAGATAGTGAAGACTTGGCCATTGATCCATAAGACATCCTTGAGCACAAACCCCAAGATCACATAGATAACAAGAAAATAGGGAAAAAATAGACAAAAAATTATTAAAAATAATTAGATAGATTGATTTAAATAATAAAATCCTAATAAGATGTCGATTACAACAAACAAAACTATTTACAATGACATCTTGATTCCTATAAAATGTGAAGTTTCCTAGGAATGAAAACATAAGAAAATCCAAGGCAAAAGATATAGTAAGAAAATACCATTGGGAAGTGTACACTCGAAAGTGTCCCACTCTAAACCATTCTATCCAAACGATTCCATGAGTTTGGAATGCTTGGATGCTAGCTTAGAGCTCCCTATCCATGGAGTGAAAGAGAGTGTATTTCAAGAATAAGAAGGTTCTCAGATGAGCCTTAGAGATACTCTTCTTGCTAGTAAACCATGCAATGGGAGGTTCCAAAGACAAGATGCAAGAATGCAAATGTCCCAAGGAGTTCCTCAAGAATGCAATGCAAATGAAGATTAAGCTAGAATGAGATGCAAAGTGGAGCTATGCTAAAACATGTATGAGAATGTTACAATACCATTATTAAGCTATGTGAGATTAAGCTACATGTAAAAATGAAAGCTAAGCATAGCTAGAATGCCATGATGCCATAGATGAGAGAATGTAGACAAGAAATAGAAGTTCTCCACAAAGCTCCAAAGAAACCTGTTAGAAAACCTGCAACATAACAATATTCAAAATGAGGATGGATTTAGGGTGAAAGCTCTCTCCCTTTTAAAGATGTATGGATGGTAGAGATCAAGATGAAGATGGTGGATGATCAACGGTTGAATTCAAAAAGAGGAGTGATCCATGTGCACACACAAGTCAACCAATAGAATATAAGTTGACTTTTCATATAAGACAAAACTCACAAAGCCTTTTCTTTTAATTGCAAAATAGAAAAAGGACTTTATGTGTGCACTTTAAGTGGGTTAGAAGAATGGGGTCTTTTATTTAATTAAAAGGGGACATGTTCTTTTAATCAAATAATGAACTTAGGATAGCATAGTCAAACTATAGGTTATAATCAAATAAATTGATTATTAGCAATTTGGCTTAGGTAAGTGATTAAATTAATTTAGCCAAAATGTTGAAAAGGGGGCTAATAGTCTAGATGGCCATTTTTAGGTGATTACATTTGCCCCTCTTTGACTAATGCGTGATCAATCTGGGAACACATTATGTCAAAGAAAATTGAAGCCAAGTAGGCGATGATAGATATAGATGTCTAATTTCGAAGAGTGAAATGCAAAAATAGATAGCAAGTCCTGAATGCATAGTTTGTTAGCAGTAGTACTGAACACTAGGAAGAGATGATGTCAAAATTCAAGAAGAATACTAACACTTAGAAAATCAGATAGAGTGAGAGCAAGTGAGAAGATCAAACAAATGCTCCTAAGCAGTGATAGAGTATTTCTGCCCCCTCGGGATCAAAATTGAAATGAGGTAAGGGGATGCAAAAATTGGCTAGAAATGAGAAAATTAGAATAGAACAATGTCCAAGATGACAGACAGATGATTAGAACCCAAGAATGACTATAAGAAACTGATAAAATGCCCCAGTTTGACTAGAGTTGACCTTAAAGGATATAGCATAAAAATTAGGTCAAAATGAGTAGAAAGGTGATTTTAGACATGAAATAGTGAATTGAAGTAGATATGAAGTATGGAAATGATGAAGACATGAAGAAATGAAGATGCCCCAGTGATGATTCAGAGATTAGACCTCAAAAGGTTAGCTAACTGCTTAGAAGAAAGTAGAATTTTAAAGGACAATTTTGACCATCAAGATTAACTCGAATTTGGATTTTGATCCCGAAAATGAATCCAAGACGTCAAAATTATTTAAGAGGTCAAACCTTTATATAATGTGATGACAAGATAGAAAAGAGATGAAGCGAAAGATTAAGAAGGTGAAAAGACATGAACAAGAAGAAAGTAAAGAAATATATGAAAGGAGTTAGCTGATATGTCCACAAAAGTATGAAGAAAGAGAGCTCTCCCCATATGCAAGAATGCAAGACTAAGCTAGAAAATGAACCTAAAATGCAAGCTAATATGCAAAGTGGTTTACTAGCAAGAAGCGCATAACATTTAGACTCTTAATTTCATCATTGAGAATTTATTAGGGACATCATGAGATCATACAACCATCACTAGTATAACTATGAGGATATGAATATGATCGATATTAGATAGGTATGTGGAAATCCAATCTAAGCATCAGAGACATGTAAGTCAAGATAACTACACGATTAGATTCCCTAAGTTTAATTTAGCAAGATTACACTTGTATCAAGGCATAAGCGCCAGGATAAACCCTGAGTGCAGTCTTGCAAAATAGTCAAGGATAATACATTTGTAAGTCAACGTGTTGAATAGGACTAGCATAAATGCTTACAACACTATAGACAAACAAAGTATACCCACAAGAAGAAATCAAGAAGACATGCCCCATGCCCCCAGTCTTCTAGTCAATGACATCCTCGAAAGACTATTAGGGAGAGAACACATGGCAAAGAAATCATCATAGACAACACACAAAGTAGATAAAGATCAGCATAGTTCAGTCATTTAAGTGTTAAAGTGCGTGTGTGCAAGTCACTTGGCCATTTCTTCAAGACTTGATTCTGATAGTGAGAAATATTGCAAAATTGGAGACTGTAGGTAAACTATCTGAAAAGTGTTGAAAAACACTTGATGTCAAGGTGGGGGAAGTGTTGAGAAACACTATTTTGTGAGTTGTCAAAGAAACCCTAATGCACAAGAATACCTCAATAGGCTAAGTAGCTATGCCCCCGAGATGAGGACAAGAAACAATTCCAAGATAGTAAATGTGTAGCAAAATAGGTGATTGAGACTGATAGATAGAGGTGCAAGGGTCTCAAGTAGCACCTATTTCCAAATTTTCACCACTTGATAGATTTTTTTATTTTTTTATTTGACATTTTTTTTTTTTTTGGGTGATACATCGAAGTGAGGTTTTCACTAAGATGATCATTTTTTCAAGACATTTTTTGATTTTTAGGATTTTTCAGGATCATATATGATTTTTTGGATTTTTTAGAAGGTTTTAGATATTACTAGTTCTCGAGCAAGATCACATCATTTTCTTCTAATGTCTAGCAAGGTATAGGACATGATGGAGCAGAAAGTTGGTAGATAAGCAGAGATGGATAAGAAAGGAGTATGAAGCAAGTAAAAGTAATCCTCAAGGACTGACTCCTCAGGAGTACCCAAGCTAGGGAAAGAGGTGAAATAGTCATATGAAGCATATTTTGGATAAGCAATGGAAGAAATGAGCAAGATAGCATGTAGGATAAGCAATGAAGCCAACAAGTGAGATAGCATGAAGTGTGTAGTCCAAAAGAGTAGCCATGTCAAGAGACCTATGAGAACCATTTTTCATTTATTATGATCAAGACCAAGGGGTCAACTAGATAATATAGCAATGGGATAGAGCAATAAGAATAAAGCTCAAGATAGAGGCTATGAGTGAATGGGAGAGTACAATAGAAAATCTAGTGGATAAGATAGCCAATATGCAAAGATAGCTCAACATTGTCAAGATCAAAGAGAGAAGAAAGGATAGATGGATGATGGAAGAATTACGCATGGTGCCTGTTTGCCAGGTTTTCATCATGGTACTTATCCAAGGTGCCACAAGAAGTAGTTTTCACCATAGGATAAATTTATTTCTCTTTACTTTTGCTACCAAGGTGCCACAAGAAGTGGTTTTTACCAAGGCACATTTTCATTTTTTCATTTTTTGAATTTTTTAAGTTTTTAAAAAGAGCTCAAGCTTTTTGAATGTAGATAGTGCGCCTATAGGAAAGATAAGTCATGATAAGCCAAGACCATAGAAATGTATGCTCAAAGATGTTGATAGGGTGATGAAAGAGAAATGGTAGTAGGAAGAATATAATTAGGATAAGAGTTCATGTATAGAAAGTAAGTGTAAGCTTTAGAGGATTTCATGATGGTAGCTGAAATATTGGACAAGATCAACATTGACACACACCTTGAAGGGTATTGGAACAATGGGGGAATCATGGATGAAATAGCTTGAGATTTAGATGTATGAGGTGGTAGAAAAGATTTGGGAAAAAGTGGAGTGGAAGGCTTTGGAATATTTTTAGGAAGATTTTTGGAAGAAGATGGAATGGAAGCCTTTGGAAGCTTGAATGTCAACTTTGAAGTATTTTCAATATTCAAGTCTTTTAAAAGAGACTTGGAAATCCACATAGCTTTAGATTTTCCTCGTTCTTTGGGTGCTTGAGAGTGCATTTCTATAATGATGGATTTAGGAACCCATATTTTCTTTGGTTTAGCTCTTTGAGTAGTGGACCTTTGTAGTCTCTTTTGTGCATTTTCCTTCTTAGCATTCACATGTCGATTAGATGGGACATAGTGATCTTCATTTTTCAATGGATTCTTATGTTTATTCTCACTTCCAAAGGAATTGGGATTTGTGGATGAATAAGGATGATATGACTGGTTTAGATGTATAGATGGGTGAAAAGTCATCAAGGATGAGTGTCTTTGTTGATCTTGAGGTAATATAGGAGAGCTAGTGAATGAGCTATGAGTGAACGTAGGAGATGGAGGAACATAAGGCCCCAATATGGATGGAAGGTTTGAATGCTTTAGCTTTGATGGATAAGGACCAAGGATAGACTTAGGAGATGCTAATGGATAGTGAAAAGGGACATCAACATATTTAGAGTGAGCAACATGGTCAAAGCCATCAATAGACTCATGAGTAGCTTTGACTGGAGCAACATTTTTAATAGGAGCACTTGAAGCTTGAGTAAAATTTTGAAGTGGATATGGAGAAGTAGAACACAAGGGGACACTTTGATCTTTACAAGTAGCTTTGGATAGCATAGGAAGAGAACTTTTCTCATAATTTTTGGTAAGCTCAAGGGAGATAGTGGAAGTGATATCTTCATCATACTTAGGAGGTGGAAAAGACATAGGATATGGAGGGGAAAAATCTTGAAAGAGATGAAAGGGTGCTTGATCTTGATCTTTCTTGACATTTATAGCTTTTTCTTTTTGAGAGTCCTCTTGACATTGAGCCACTTCTAAGGACAAGGGAGAATGAAGAGTGAGTGGAGTAGTGCTTGGATTAGGCATAGTAGTGCATGAAGGTTGAGGATGTTTAGGATTAGTAGCATGGAAAATTTTTGTAGCCAAGTGAAGGTTAGCTTGAGTTTCTTTTAGAGGTAGCCCTTGATAATACACATAGTCACTGTGGAAAGCATTAGGTTCTTTATTTGATTGAGGCATGTTGGAAAGCTTTGAAGTGTTGGGAGATGCATGAGTGTTGGAAGAAGTGGATGATGTAATGGAGCCACTACTAGAGATAGGTTCATCAACGTAATCTTGCTCAAGAGAAGTATCCTCAGCACATGGGTCACTAGAGGTTCCAATAATTCCATTATCCATAAGATCTTGGATTTTATGTTTTAGCTCAATGCAATCTGAAGTAGCATGGTCATTAGATTGATGATAGGCACAATAGGTATCCAAGAATGGATTTCCATAGGAGCTAGACTTAGGAAAAATGATGAGCTTGGTGCCAAGAACTTTTTTCAAAGTGTCATCATAAGAATTTTCCAAGGGAGAAAAAGTTCTATTAGAAACATGTATAGGATCTTCTTTTTGTTTCTCAAGTGAATATAATGCATTCACTTCTTCATCATTTTCTTAGTCAAAGATAGGTTTATCATGATATTTTGGCCTAGGCTCAAAGGAGGTATCACTTGCTTGTCCTCTAAAGAGGTCTTTAGATCTAGAAGATGAAGACATTTGATGTCTTGAAGTAGAGCATGTAGACCTAGAAGAAGAGGATGACCTCAAATAAGGTGACTCACATGCATGTAAAGACCTTAACGAAGATTCATGTAATGATGCAATCTTCTCTTCTAACCTTTTTTCAAGTTTAGACTTCATTTTCATCATGCGCTTAGAGAGACAAAGGTAAGAAAGATCATTTGTCTCTTCTAGTTCTTTGTATTGTGAATATAGATCTTGAAACTCTTTAGTGACATGGAGGATACCATGATCAGCTAGATTTGGCCAAGGTTTGATAGCACAAGGTTTAGATCCCATAGTTTTAGATGCAAAGCCAAGCATAAAAGAGCCTAGAAGATAGCTTGATGTTGAAACTATAGGAGGTAGAGTGTTCACTTGCCAAGATAGTAGAGAGAGATTAAAGCGACTTGTCAAACAATATGTCTAAGAGACTTACGACATGAATGACTCAAGTCAATAGCTAGGCAAGATGCCCAAATAGCCAAATAGATAGAGCAAGCGGGGTGACAAGTGAACAAATCTCCAACCCAAGAGTGTAGTCAAGAAATCAAGGCAACCATTTCAGCAAAAAGATAACTAGCAAGCATGCATAGACCATGAAGATAGGAAGACCATGAGCACTAAGACCAAAGAGTCACTTTAAGCATGTTCAAGCACTAGAGACATATCAAATCAAAGTCAAATGATGAGACTCCCCTTAGCAAGCAACACAAGAAAATGTTTGCACTTGTTGTTTTGACTTGGTTGAAAAAGTTTGACAATAGTTGATAGCATAGCAAGTTTGATGTTCAAAAGCAATTTCTTTCCAAGCAAGATAGTGACACATGGAGTAGTCTTCAAACAATCAAGCAAGGGACAAAACAAACTTGCATGATACAAGCATATGTGAGGTCTTAAAAGAAATCCTTAGAATTATCATCATGTGTATGTTCAAAAGATTTTCACAAGTATACCACATATGAGAACACATCAAGCAATATCTACCTAAAGGACATGGTTCATTACTCAACAACTTAGCCCACGCTTGATGATCCTTTGCCTCACACCAAGTGGTTTCCATAAGAGATATTGGCTTTTTCATAGAAATGTCATAAGCATAACCAAGGGAACACAGATGGTGAGTATAAAATCTTGGGGTGATCAGGGTAGTCCACTAGGATCGATCCTTGCACCAAGAAGTTGAGCTACTAAAAAGGGTAGTTACTAACTTAGGGTGTTTAGATAGGGCTTCCGTTCATAGTGTTCTTCTTGCTCCCAATTACGGGACACCTCACCTTGCGATGAGTAACCGATCTCGTGACCACAAGAGTACCTTAAGCATTCTTGCCTAGTGATCTCCCTATAGTCGAAATCCCATAAGCGATCACACTAGGCGAAGACAAACACTATGTCTACCAAAGTTTTGTGTCCTTGGTAGCCTTGAGTTTATAGTGGGTTGGAAGAGCCGGGTAATCTGCTTGTCCCCACTTGGGTCGTTCCTCTCAGGTTGTTCGAGAGCAGACCCTCTAAAGGATTCTAAACTACACAAACAGTGGATCAACTTTTGGAAGTCAAGATTTCTGATTCACCACAAGGGTGAAGAGTATACTCTCCTATTCCAATAATTTTCTCCCAAACATAGCAAGAAGATTCAGTTTCCCCTTGCTTTTGAAACCAAATGGTAAGTCAAAATTTCTGATTCACCACGAGGGTGAAGAGCATACTCTCCTATTACCAAAAGACTCCAATCACAAGTTTTATGTGCCTATAAAAATGAACAATTATTCAATGCCGCACATGAAAACAAAAAAGAAAGAAAGTTTGGATTTTTATGCTTTGGGCAGCCCTGCAAACAATGCTAGTAGCCCTTGCGCATTTGAAGCTTTGACATGCGTTCTTTTTATGCAATGTTTCAATTTTTTTTCTTCATAAGGATGACAACCTGTAATCACAACTTGTTAGCACCAAAAGTTAGTATTAAATAACATAGAAATCTGCAATAAAAAGTGGTGAGTTACCTCAAAAATCCAATTTATCTTCCAACCAAGTGCATGCAAAGAAAGTGCAAGTTAATCACAAATGCTCTCATTTTTACTCTTTGGTTTTGACCTAGTCAACAAGATTGGACTTTTTTACTATGATTTTTTATCCAAAAATAAAAATGTAAAGAAGAGACCCCTATTAAAAATTAGAGAGCTTTCCAAAAATGCAAGAAATTTTAAAAAATCTCTTCATTTGCGCTCTAGAGATCAATTTTGTCAAAACAGGCCAATTTATCAAATCGAGTTTTTGATCTTTAATAAAACCTCAAAATTCAAAACACAAAGAAAGAACCCCCATTAGAATTGAAAACCATTTCTGAAAATGTAAGTTTTCTTAACAAATTCGCTGATTTGCGATCAGAAACGACTTTTTATGAAAAACAAAGAAAAACTCCTAACTCCCTAAAATCATGTCAAAATTCTCTAAAAATTGGACTGAGACATTTTGAGCATATACCCAACCTAAAAGAAAACTTTTAGAACCAAACTCCAAGTGGTTTAAAAGATATGATCAAATCTTTAAACCAACTAAGTTTTTGGCCTTCAAACCAATTTATTTATGGGTTGGCCTTAAAACCAAAGTGATAATTCTACAAAAGCATTTGATTAGATCCAATATACTGCTATAAAAAACTAGAGATGAAAAATAAAATCAAATGGAGCTAGAAACTTGATTCAAGCCCCACGATGGGCGCCAAAAATGTACACTTGAAAGTGTCCCACTCTAAACCATTCTATCCAAACGATTCCATGAGTTTGGAATGCTTGGATGCCAGCTTAGAGCTCCCTATCCATGGAGTGCAAGAGAGTGTATTTCAAGAATAAGAAGGATCTTAGATGAGCCTTAGAGATACTCTTCTTGCTAGTAAACCATGCAATGGGAGGTTCTAAAGACAAGATGCAAGAATGCAAATGTCCCAAGGAGTTCCTCAAGAATGCAATGAAAATGAAGATTAAGCTAGAATGAGATGCAAAGTGGAGCTATGCTAAAATATGTATGAGAATGTTACAATACCATTATTAAGCTATGTGATATTAAGCGACATGTAAAAATGAAAGCTAAGCGTAGCTAGAATGCCATGATGCCATAGATGAGAGAATGTAGACAAGAAATAGAAGTTCTCCACAAAGCTCCAAAGAAACCTGTTAGAAAACCTGCAACATAACAATATTCAAAATGAGGATGGATTGAGGGGGAAAGCTCTCTCCCTTTTAAAGATGTATGGATGGTAGAGATGAAGATGAAGATGGTGGATGATCAACGGTGGAATTCAAAAAGAGGAGTGATCCATGTGCACACACAAGTCAACCAATAGAATATAAGTTGACTTGTATATAAGACAAAAGTCACAAAGCCTTTTCTTTTAATTGCAAAATAGAAAAAGGACTTTATGTGTGCACTTTAAGTGGGTTAGAAGAATAGGGTCTTTTATTTAATTAAAAGGGGACATGTTCTTTTAATCAAATAAAGAACTTAGGATAGCATAGTCAAACTATAGGTTATAATCAAATAAATTGATTATTAGAAATTTGGCTTAGGTAAGTGATTAAATTAATTTAGCCAAAATGTTGAAAAGGGGGCTAATAGTCTAGATGACCATTTTTAGGTGATTACAGGAAGAAAGCCTATAGAAAGGGAATCTTAGTGAGTCTATGAAGAAGGAGAAATCAAGGGAAGCATGAATCCATAAGAGTTCTATGTGCAAGAGACTAGGAAAACTTGGAATCACATATACACATTACCTACAACTCATTCAAGGAAAACAAGTAGGCCCAAACTTCACTTCTTGTCCAAGGAAGCTTAATGGAAATGGTAGGAAATGAATTTACTATTTTTGAGTGTCTAATTTCTTTCTTAAGTTGGCATGTAACTTTTGAATGTCTCATCATATATTTTAGTTTTCATTTTAGGTTAAGGAATGATTTTCTTTAAGTTCAACTTTTGTAAGAATAGGTTTTGTTAGAGGTTCCAACTTAGGGTCTAGCCCAAGAACATGTTTGGAAACAACCCTCTATCCAAAAATAATCTAGAATTTCCATTAATGCATTCCTTATATTTTTTTCATCCTTCTAGAACAAATCTGCATGTATAAGTTGCACATATGCGTAGTTAAACTACACATATTCTAAAGATACATTGAAGACATTATAAAATTGATAATTATTAGATGTATTCTATGTGTTGTAAAATTATATACCCTAAAAAGGGAATTTATTTTTATATTCAAAGAAAGGAAATGTAAAAGGGGGGTAGTGATAGTCCTCATTTTCACTGGGTAAAAGCATGAACCTATGTCACCCTTTTACAAAGGAAAAGGCAAACAAAAGTATAGTTGTTCACATTCATGACATAAAACTCGTATTATTATTTAAAATTTTAAAATGAAGTAAACTAATGAAATATGTAGAAATGGATGAGTTTTAGGATAATAATTATTAATAATTATTTGGAATAAGGAATTATATATTTTCCCATTTTTTAAAGATAAATTTTAGTTGCTGAAAAATGTTGGAAATTAGGGGTCTATTTCCCACCACAAAACAATATGGAAATAAACTTATTACCCTGTGATCTTAGATTATGTTATTGATTATATAGGTAGCTAGAACAATCAAAAATAAAAATGGGCTTTAGACCTATATTTTCTCTTTTATAATGATTCAAATTTCAACTTATTCAAATTAATAGTTTTCATCTCCCACCACATTTTTCAAAATAATTCTATTCCAACAAAAATAAAAAGTATAGATTCTAGAAGAGGACTCTCTCCTCTAGAACATCATATATTTTTAATATTTTTGATATTATTTAATATTTTTTCCTTTTCAAAATTAACATCTTCTTGAGTGTTAAAATATGTACTCGTAGAATTTTTTAATTACAATATACTATATCTAATTAAAATGCTATGAACTTTATATGAGAATATTCTTGACTTTGAGCTCTATAAAATGGTGTTTATATGTTATTAAAAAAAATCATTATAAATAGCAAGAGTTATTGAAATGTCAGTTTTCTGAAATAATTGTACTTTTTTAGTAATTGGATACTAAATAGTACAAAACATGCATTTAATAGACATTTCCAATTAGAAAAGTGTGAAACCATATATAACTTAGCTGGAATAATTTTATCAAGATCATATGTTTGAAAAAAAATGCGTTTTAGATAGAAATACTCAAATTTAGTCATTTTGATAAGTCAACCTAAAAGGTGACACAACTTTGTACTTTTACTATACTATGCCTCAAATCTAAAAATTTTAGTGTTGAAATGTCTTGAATTGTGTTGTGTAGTTAAAGTTTGTTACATTTTTTTTTAATCTATCCTCTGGTGAAAACCCTAATCTGATAAGTTTTCCCATTTCCTTAAAATTCAGAAAACAGAAAACCCTTGGTTTTAGTGCGTGCCCTTTTTGAACCTTTTTGAAAATTCAATAATCAATTGGTCCAATCTTTGTTTTAACATACTCATGCATTTTAAATGTGAGATCATAAAGTTTTAAAGTGTGCGACCATGCTACCAAGTTCATCACATGGTTGAGGCCCTTCATTAGACTATAGCAATCATATGGTGTGACCTAGCAAAGTGGATAATTTTCCTTTGATCAAGGGGCCATGGTAGTTAAGAACTTAGATATTTCTTGTAATGCAACTAAGTGAAGCAGTCAGTCTAGCCTTAGTCACAGAGTCGCCTAAGTGGAAATGATGCTATAATTTTTAACAGAGACTGTGAAATTTTGTGTTCGCACGATCGAGGACCTAAAGACTAAAGAGTTTGAGATGACCATGATGGGGCAAAAGTGTTTAGAAGCACTTAGAGAAACCTTTGATCTCATGGTCACAAGAGTAAGCATATAATCAAGAATTTTGACTGTGAAGTAGTGATAGGGTTAAAACATTCAAAGTTACCTTCAGTTATGTGGTCAAGGCAATTAGGTCATAACAAGAAAGAGAAGTCGTAACCTTATGAAAACAAGTTGCAAGATGCATGAATCTATTTGTTCACTTGGTTGCTCTATTAAAGAGGTTAAGAGTTGTAAAGTTAGTGATGGCAAAGCAATCACTTTGAAGGAAGAATTTATGTGATCGCACTGTCACAATGTTAAGAGGAAAATAATTAAATCATGTTGTGATATAATGAAATTGAATAATGATGCTTGTTCACATGTTCATGCACTTAAGGATTGTAAGAAGTGTTTCAACCGCGACCATGCGATGTAGCTAGAAAGGAAGTAGAATATAGTAAGTCATGCAATCATGTTGTTAAAGAAATGTCCATAAGGATGAGCCTTGAAGTAGTGATTGGGCTAGGAGTGCATGAAGAATCCTTTGCTCACATGATCACAAAGAAAATTTGATATTAGTTAAGATAAGTCACGACCCTATGAAGTCTTAAATTAAACCTCAATTTATAGAAGCTTTGATCGCAAGGTTTGAAGTTTGTATATTGTTAGTGTTGTGTTGTCTTATAGTTGGTCTAGCTAGTCTTTGTGTCAATGTTTATGGTGTATTCATTTTTTAGTCTGAGAATATAAATGAATCTTGAATAATAGTTTTGTCATATCTTGAGTTATTCTTGAGTTTATATCAGTAATGTATTATTTTTAAGAAGATTAATATAAAGAAAGGTTCTGCAAATATCTATGTCTCTGAGTTTTGTCTCCTTTTTCATATATCTGTAATTTTGGGAATGAATGAACAAGGTTCTTTCATTTTAATGCAACTTGAATGGGTTGTATATATTTTCATTGATTTCTTTTAATTCAAGGAATTAAGAAAATGCGTTCCTGAATTGATAGGGTTTCTAGGTATTTGGGAGGGGTATCATAAGAATAAAATTTAGGGTTAATTGCTGATAAAATTAGTTGTAAGGCAATTAATTAGGTCAAGTTTTGTTGGTTAGATTTTGTATAGCAATGGATAAGGCATTGATCATATATTTAGATGTGAATTGATAAGTTCATGTGTTTGCACAAAGCACATTTAAAATCAAATCAACTTTTATTTTTTTGTGATGAAAAATCAAACTATTGCTCATCACTTATTTGTAATAGTATCTCTAAGTTATAATTAGTTGTTGTATTCGGGGATTTATTGCAAATCTAAGAAGAATTGTTGACCATTTTCTACTATAGGGGATAGACCTCAAAGAAGAATATTAGTGAGCACATTTTGAAGAGAGAGTCATAAGATCAGTCTTTTCCATCCCTAAGGTGCATTTTCCTTAGCCCTACAGAGCCTAAAGTGTACAGAGAGTCCTTTTACTCTATTGAAGTTGGTTCAAATCTAAAGAAAATCCTATTGAATATGGGATCTAGCTAGTCCTTAAGCTTGTTCTTGTCTTCTACATCATGGTATTAGATCTTTTGCAACTTGGTAGTTTTCAAACACCAACAAAATGGCAACTCTACTAAGGAGCCTATATAAGAAATTAACTCTAAAGTTCTAGAATCACTGTTGTGAATCGCATATCTACAGTCATATTTTTGTTATCTTGTAAACTTGTGCTTTGGTATTGGTTCCTTTTGAGCAACAAACCTTGAGAATTTATAAATATCCCAATACCACAAGAGTCATATGATGTGTAATGTGCTTGCAAGTGCCGAAATACCTAATTGTCTAAATGATTACCACTATTCTCATGTGATTTTGGATGTCTTATATATAGGTAATTCTAGTTTTTAGATATACAAATAATCTATTACAAATTTAACTGGCATTAACTTATTAGATTGGATTTATCCAGTTTTGGGCAGCTAAGGTGATAAGTGTTATAGGTGTTCCTTTGAGAATTGCTCAATAGCTATTGTATTGCTCTTACAAAAAGAAGAGTAAATCGAATTTGGAGGATGCAGAGGGAGGAATAAAAAATGGAGAGACCATCTTCAATAGAGAGAAGACAAAGATGGAAGTGGTGGTGGATGAAGGTGCATTATCACAAAAGGATAACCATGATAACAATCAACCAATTTCAATATCAGTTAGCATATGTAATGTTATAACCTCATTCTTTATTTAATTGGGTGTTATTCATGTTTCTATCATTGTTCATAATAAAGAAAATCAAAAGCACAATACACTATTTCATATATATCTACAAGTCTTCTTGTAGTGCTTAGATATTGACATAATAAATTCTATTTTGAACAATCTTTGTGCTGTGAGGATTTCTATTGTTTCATTTAGAAGCTTTTTCTTTCAATATGAATTTTTAAATTAATTATTTCTTTATGGTCTCATTGGTTTTTAATTGCTCCCTTTTCTTTCATCTTCTAATTTGATATTTATGTTTTTGACCCTCCCAATCTACTTAATTAGAACAATAAGAAATCCACAAGCAGTTGGTGAATCCATTTCCCTAGTTTTATTATTAATTTATTAACCCCTCTCACAAAGAATTTCTCAATTCATAATGTCTCCCCGTAAACTAGCAGAGTAAGACTAATATTTGAGTGGGTTTAACATGGATGCCACTGTAGGTAATTGTAATTAATTTGGAAATTTATCTTCTTTCCATCGGACACTAGTAATAAAGTCTCTTTGATTTGACAGGAGAGCACGCAGTACAGAGGAATAAATATGTTACAAAAAATAAAAGCGATGAATATTCGTAATGAAACATCTCAGCTTGAACGCCACAGAATTGGCTCCATACAAAAGCTGTAGCGTAAATGAGATTTTAAAGATTTTGTTTATGTAAGATGGTATTGGTTTACAACGGCATTCGGAATCAGATTTAGAATTCGTGCACTGATTTATCAATCAAAGACTTTACTGTCTTGAATATGACGCTAATCGAATATATATATGCCTGACATTAGGGATAAATGGAACGGGCCATTGTCTAGCACGCAATTTTAGGTTTTTTGTAATAGAAAATATTCTTTAGCACGATCTTAGTTAAGGCAGAAAATTTATATACTAGCACTTGCACAAGAAAGAGGTGCAAGGGCAACGGCTACCCAGACAGTTATTTCAACTGGCGTGTTTATTCCCTCCGTCTCTTTCCTTCTGCGTCTTCCCATGCACGGACCCCGCAGCACCCTTTTTCGTACCGGCATGGAATTTGTATTGAAAAGAAAAATCACTCGAACCAAGAGCTCTGAATCTCAGTCGCAAGGAGCTCTTTGTTCATTAGTATAGCTTTGTCTAATCTAGTTGGTCTGAGAATTAACACATTAAATATTAGTTAATACTCCGAGCTCATAATAATTGATGCATTACTTGTATAAATGAGCATTTTCACGTTTACACATTTTAAATGAACACTTTAACACATTTTAAAGGCATATGTTTCTACCTATGTTAACTATAGATCTTTATTTTTCTTTATATTCTATTAGTATTTGAAAAGTTCAAAAAAAAGCTTATGTTAGAATATATGTTTTTTCCTTATTTATTCATCAAAATTATGATATTTATTTATTTATTAGTATGTTCATATCACATAATTTTGATGAATAAATAAGGAAAAAACATATATTCTAACATAAGCTTTTTTTTGAACTTTTCAAATACTAATAGAATATAAAGAAAAATAAAGATCTATAGTTAACATAGGTAGAAACATATGCCTTTAAAATGTGTTAAAGTGTTCATTTAAAATGTGTAAACGTGAAAATGCTCATTTATACAAGTAATGCATCAATTATTATGAGCTCGGAGTATTAACTAATATTTAATGTGTTAATTCTCAGACCAACTAGATTAGACAAAGCTATACTAATGAACAAAGAGCTCCTTGCCACTGAGATTCAGAGCTCTTGGTTCGAGTGATTTTTCTTTTCAATACAAATTCCATGCCGGTACGGAAAAGGGTGCTGCGGGGTCCGTGCATGGGAAGACCGCTACCGTTAGGGAAACGAATACGTGAGCAACATGACATATCAAGGAAAGGCGGAGGATTGGGTAAAGACAAATGTGCAGGCATACTTATCGGCCACGAAGATCACGAGCATCGCAGTGGGAAATGAAGTTTTTATGGGCAACGACATGGATCTCATGAAGAATCTGGCGCAGGTGATGCAGAATATCCATTCATTGCTGGTGAGCCTAGGCTTGGACTCCTCCATTAATGTCTCCACTGCGCACTCTAGCTATATACTTTTCGTCTCTTACCCTCCATCCACTGGCATTTTCAATCCTCAATTGACCGCTTTGCTCACACCGCTTCTCGAGTTCTTTACGCAGGCTCATTCATCGTTCCTCATAAACACCTACCCTTTCTTTGCCTACAAGGTTGATCTGAACCAAATCCCGCTAGATTATGTACTATTTCAACCAAACAATGACATGATTGAGAATAATATGCTTTACGCCCAAATTGATTCGATTTACGGAGCTCTGGCTCTTCTTAATCTCAATGTCCATAACTTCAATGGCAATTCCTTTTCGCCATTAGAAAACTGAGTTTCTTGCTTGATTTTATAAAGCTAGGAAATGGTGAGCTTAAGATGGCTAAATGCAACGTACTTGTTTTACTGACACAAATCATAATGGACAAGATTTTCATTAGATTTTTCTCAGATTTTTTCATATCAAATCATAATGGACAAGATTTCTTGAAGATTTTCCTCATTATGTGAGAATCAAAAACTAACAACTCAGATTTCTTGAAGATTTTCCTCATTATACAAGAATCATAAACTGAATCTCAAGTCATAACATCAAGTGATTTTAAATCAAGAGATAAGAAGGTGAAGTATTCTATACTATATATTTTTGTCCGTGATGAAAAAACTACTGAGTGAAGATGGTATACCTTCCAACGAGTGAAGATGGTTTGTAGGTGTGATACAATTTCCGATTGCAGGCAATCCCAATGGGAAAGCCTATCGGCTAATAAATTTGGTACAAAAAACAAAGAAGTTAAGTTAGATTTAAATAAATCAACCAAACTATATCATATAGTAAAATAATATATCAAATATATATCATAAAGAGAAGAGTCCTAGTACTGTCCATCAAATATGATCTAACAATGTAGCCATAACAATGTAACCATATTAAGAGGTAATCACCATTTTCAACAATATCCTAAGAAAACATTTAATCAGAGCTCCGTTTGGCTAACCCTAGCAACCAACAATGGAAAGCATCCATTAATTTTTATTTGAATTAAGATGTCTATGCAAAACTGAAATATGCATAATATTATATTCTACAATCTTATCAGTAACATTAGATAAAGACATTTCTTTCAATTTTATGTAAAATATAGATCTTTTAAGCACAATATTTACTTGGGTTTTATGTATAATGTTTTATGTATTAGGTATCTATATAACATTTAGATACCTTTTATGCATAATGTTACTCTTTGATGTTACGCATAATGTTTCAAGTAGTAAATGACACTCTGGATAAAAGAGTAACACTAATACACGCCCTACTGCCCCATAAAATTGGTCTCTGCTCATGTTATATGTAAAATGTAAAGCTTGAGAAAGTGAACCAATTTCATTCTAGTAGGGAAAATATCAATATCACATACCCAACATAGTTGAGCCAAAAAAGAAATATTAAAAACTGATCCAAATGCAAATTAAGAGAGTACTATTACAAAGCTCTTTAATGAAGGCTCCAAAATGGATCCCCTAATACATCACTTAAAATTTTAGAGCCACATAATCTCTATTATCAGTGTCTAATATCATGTAATAGCCATGATATGATTAGAGGCAATATATATTCTTTGAAATGGTCTTGATGCTATCAGATCCATATGAAATCTAATGTCCATACTTCTGAAACTCCCATTCGTTGTTATCTACATACATTAGATAATACACGAATCATATATATGAGTATGTGCATACATTAGATAATACAAGCAATATTTGTAACATCAACAGAAGGAAAATAGATTGAAATTCACACCTCAAGGACAGACTTGATGTGTCTTCAGCCACCTACTTATGCAGTGAAAGTGGAAGGCATGGTTGCATACTCCTATTTAAAAAATAAAAAGCACGTCAGTGTCAAAGCGTGTAGAATCAATCTAATGAAAAATATCATAAAAGCTAATAAAATAAGCTCACTCAACAACAACGTTGGCACAGAGAATGGAAAATGCATAACAAACTTAAAAGAGGATAACAAGTTCCTTAAAAATAAAATTCACTTCAAACATGAATTTATAGTATCACACAATGTCATCAATAAAGTAGATCAAAATCCTAACATTTTAACAGGCAGCTTGTACAAGGCTATAACATATTTAATGTTCTTGATCACTTTACCAGGTTATTCGGCATGTGTTCCAGCATATTCTTTAGGATGCAAATTAATTCGCTGCCTCTCGTCCATTGAAGGTGCAGCTTTAAAGTCGTTCAACTTGTGTTAAATGCGTGATTACTATTTGACAAAGTACACATGCCTTTTGTATGTGGAAAATAGAATATTGACAAGATTGAGATCCTTGTCCACACCTCTCGTCAAATGATTCTGAGGACCAATTACCATGTGAGAGAAATTGATCTAAAACCATTTATCAGCTAAAACTTTATGGCGTGAGACAAAATCTGATTGGAGTGAACTCCAATGGGAAAGCTTATCAGCTAACATGACTACATAATTCATTTTAAAATTCTAACTGGGATAAATTTATTAATTAGTGTTTTAACATTCATTTCAGCAATCAAATAATAAATTTATATTCTCATATGTCAAAATCTTCCACATATGGTAAGGTGTACAAAGGCATGGCTCCTCCATTTAGAATAAAGAATTGAGCATGTGAAATGAACTTTTATACAATTCATATTTTCATAGGGTCTCCCTATGTTTGAAGGGTATTCTCTATATTATTTTCTATTCAACTTAGTATAGCTACATTCAAATTAGGATGTTATATTCTTGATAGCTGAACAATATTGTTTGCTTTATCAATTGTATACATTAAATATTACAATGGTTATTTGTTTGCTTAAAAATTTATTTTGATATTTCATAATATACATTTTTTTTGATGAATAGTCTCTCTTCTATTAGTAAAATATTAAATTTACATATTCACAAAAAGGCACTGGAGGATACAAGATCACCGTGCGAGAGTTCAAATGGGCAAGTCGGAAACACTAACAACTATTCATAAAAAAAAGCATAAAAGAACCCCTCAGGTAGCTAAAGTAGTGCTAACCAAGGGAAGAGGATCATGTTGATCATGAAAACCTCATGCATAAGTGGGGTTAGAGGGTGGCTCAAGAGGAGCCCACCCATCACCAACAACAACAACAAATTGATCTTTTTCGTCACCCTCTGCCGTAGGTGGCAAAATTGCCAAGTCCATGTGAGGGATTGACCACTTGGGGTCAACAGCAGTTGTAAGCCAACCAGTAATAGCAAGAGTAGTAGGAGGAGCGTCTAACAACTACCCTAAGCCACACCATGAATAAGTAGAGCATGGTGTCAAACATCCCAACCACTAGAAGAGCGATGAGGGGCCTGGGAATGCAACATCTGGGAGCAGCAGGCAGAGGAGCTACACCCCCAGTGGTGACCACTTGGTAGAGTCTAGTCCATCGAAGTAGAATCTGACAATACCCAAGAAAGCATACATGACACATTGCCCTAATGATTGAGAAGCTCCTGAAAGTGGGCCACCTTAAGAGCCACTTTGTTAGCATGTATTTGAATTTGAAGCATTTCATTATTAGACATGCAATACTTAGTATACATAGAGACATTTGTATCTCAAAAATTCTGAGAAAAAATAACAACATTTCTATCTTTCCAAAGAGTAAAAAGAATCTCCAACCTGAAAGCATGCCACATATGAGAGAGTTTAAACTGGATTTTGGTAGAGTCCTTGAGCAGAACCATATGACAAGAAAATGGTTCCGACCTAAAAGGCCTAGAAAAATCATGGATACAAAGCAAGTGATTTTGAGCTCTATAACAAAACCAAAAATTTTGCAAGAATGTCTTAGGTTGCCCACAAAAAGGATAGCATGGGTAAGGATTACCCAAATGCTTGAGACAAGGACCTGGAAGCAAACCCTAGAAGAGAACACACCAAGAAAAATATGCAATCTTTGGCTTGGTAATGGCATTTTAGATAATGTTAAACATGTATCTCCAATTCTACTATGTGGACTGAAGGTGCCAGTGCTAGTTGAGAGACTCAACCATAGGCAAATGAGGAACTAGATACATATGTCACATTTTTGGCTTATATTTAACAAGAGTATATAGATACCACTTCCAGTCCTTCCACCAAGGCTTGGTAGGTTGAATGCCTATCTTATGAAACAAGTGTAGAGGTAGAGTAGAGACTAGAAGGTCAAAAGTCTGCCAATCTAGATTAGCAAGGCAACACTGGGCTTGCATATCTTCCCGAGATCTTAGGTTTATGGAGACTTTGGAAAACAAATCTTTAGGCATCTTGATGTTGCATTTAAGAAAATGCAACACATACTCATACAAAATCTTTGCAAGTGGCACACCCTCAATAGAAAAAAAAGGTAACGACCAAAAATTGTGTTGATTTAGTGAAAGCCCCTCTTTGAAACCATTACCAATCCACTGAATCCATGGCTTGACATCCTCCCAAGCTCTCCAAATGTTCTTAATAACAAAGCAACCTTAGATATGAACAAACTTGGAGGTGATGATAATGGTATGAAACCCAATCCCCTTCCAAGCTGACCCAATGACAAGAAAACTAGAAGAAATGCAATGTCTAAGAAGGATCTTCCAAGCCTCATTTCCAAAAAGAGCACAGATGACCTAATTAATACACAAGGAAATACCTTGTTTTTGAGTCAAGATAAGGCCAAGTCCACCAGATTCCTTGGGCAAGAAAAAATATGCCCAAGCAACTTTGTGGAAGCCATGATGCTCAAAATTTAAAGCCTAGAGGAAATCTTTGAGAAGCTTCTCCAATTTAGAATAAGAGGCTTTAGAAGGATCCCAACAGGAGGAATAATACACATGGATAATATCCAAGATCTTGGAGAAAATTTAGAATTTACTAACCAAAGAGAGAGGCTTGGTAATCCAATAGTCCAACTTGTTGGAAATCTTACTGAGCACATTAATCCAAAGGTACACTATAGAAGCTTGAAAAGGAAAAGGGATACCCAAGAGTTTTACTTTTTTACCATGTTGGATCCATTTATATTGGTATTGAGTAAGCCAAGATTGTCCAAGAAGGAATGACTTCCTATAACAGAGTGTCTTGTGTCATTGAATGGATGACCTAGATGCCAGACATAAAATATCAAGGCATTTGAGTGCATTGGAAATGTTGTCCTCATCATAATGAGAGTGAGGAAGGAATTATCAACAAAGGTTCCATTTACAAGTTGAATGGGAGACTCAGGAGGAGCAATGCCCTAAACATGACCAAAGGAGACAACATGGGCTAACAAGTAACAAAATCCTTTAGCAACCATGACATACAAAGCAGAAGCCAAATGAAAACCTTGGTGAATAGATTTGAAAAGGCCAAAGGCCTTAGACTAATTGCCATTAATGGTGATGTAAGAAGAAGCATCACTAAAAATATCTTGATAGACTAAAGAAAGATAGGTCCAAATCCTAAAGCTTTTAGCATAGCAAGAATGAGGGCCATTCAATGTGATCATAAGCTTTGACACAATTAATTTTGAGAAAGAGAGCTTGCTTCTTAGACCAACGAATCCATTCCATGCCTTCCTATATGGCAATGATGTTGTCCAAGATATAACGAGATTTGATAACCTTTTATGAATCTCCTATAGTCACCAACATGACCTAGGAAGCTTCTAATATTATTTTTCTTTGTAGGTGTAGGCAAAGTGCTAATCACTTCTATCTTTTGAGGATCCACTTGAATGCCACTTGAAGAAATATAGTTACCTAATACAACTCCTTCATCCATCATCATATAACATTTCTCACTATTCAATGTAAGGCTATGTTCTTGAAATCTTTTCAAAACTTTATCCAAATTGGATTTAGGAGCATGAAAAGTAGAGTCATGAATAATGAAATCAACCATATAGATTGCCATATAGTCAGTGGGCATATCAACAAAAATACTTATTATTGCTTGCTAGAAGGTAGAAGGAGCATTAAACAATCCAAAGGGTAATATTGAATAAGAAAATGTGCCCCAGAGATAGGTGAAAGTTGTCTTGTGCTGATCTCCTAGTTCTATTTTTATCTCATTATACCCACTGAATCCATCCAAGAAAGAGAAATACTTTTTCCTAGCCAAATTGTCAAGAACTTGATTAATAAAAGGTAACCTAGAAATGGATCCTTTCTAGTTGTTGTATTAAGCTCTCTATAATGCAAACATACTCATCATTTAACCTCATTTTTAGGGATAATTAAAAAAGGTGAGACCATTAACTATCAAACAAGGATAGATGAATCCAACATTTAGAAGTTTTTGTAGTTTCATTTTTACAATATTATGTAATGTAGCATTGAATCTTCATTGGGATTGTCTAAGAGGATTACATTCAAGTGTAATGTAAATTCTCTGAGTACAGAGCTTTGGATCTAGTCCTTTCATGTCTATGTAATCCTAGGAAAATGCTTTCTAGTTTTCTTATAGTATCTTAAGTGTGTTTTTCAAATTTTCAAGAATAAGATTCTTACTAATATTGAGCTTCTTCCCTAGACTAACTTTAACTCTAGTAACTTTATCAACCATGGCTAACTCATTTAAGTTATAAGATTTAATTTCATGAGGTAAAAAGGTATGAAGGTAACTAGTGGTTGTAGGAAAGTTAGGTGTATCTTTAGGAGGAAGAATTATCTATAATGAACAATTCTGGTCAATACACAAAGTAGAATCTTCACCATATTCTTTGAAAAAGATGGTTGCAAGGATCTCATCATCATTCTAAGAAATTATAAAGGATTTTATTTCAATCATCGCAAGTTGGCTTAATGAGTTTACCTAAGGTTCATCATCTCCTAAATTAGGCCACACAAATTGGTCATCTTGGAAGAGTGGTTTAGCGAGAGATTAGATGGACAACTTCTTAATGGTGGATCCATTAGATATGGTCATTTTTCCCAATCAAATAGAAATATAAGAATTTATTGTGGATAACCAAGGCCATCCTAGGATAATATGATAACCTCCTAAAGTTTCTTTAGTTGATAAAATGATAAAATCCAATAGATAATCCCAAGAATCCAAAGTAACTATATCATCCTTTATCACATCATCAAGTTTAACTACAGAACAATCAGCAAGCTAAAGTATGCTAGGGATTTCTCTAATACCAATGATATTAGGGTACAAAAATGCTTCCCTAGTCATGACATTAATATATTCATACAAAGAAAGAGCCAAATGACAACCTTGGTGAATAGATTTGAAAAGGCCAAAGGCCTCAGACTAATTGCCATTAATGGTGATGTCAGAAGAAGCATCACTAAAAATATCTTGATATATTGAAGAAAGATAGGTCCAAATCCTAAAGCTTTTAGCATAGCAAGAATGAGGGCCATTCAATGTGATCATAAGCTTTGGCAAAATTAATTTTGAGAAAGAGAGCTTGCTTCTTAGACCAACAAATCCATTCCATGCATTCCTATATAGAAATGATGTTGTGCAAGATATAACAAGATTTGATAACCTTTTATGAATCTCCTATAGTCACCAACATGACCTAGGAAGCTTCTAATATTATTTTTCTTTGCAGGTGTAGGCAAAGTGCTAATCGTTTCTATCTTCTGAGGATCCACTTGAATGCCACTTGAAGAAATATAGTTACCTAATACAACTCCTTCATCCATCATCATATAAATTTTTTCTCACTATTCAATGTAAGGCTATGTTCTTGAAATCTTTTCAAAACTGTATCCAAATTGAATTTAGTAGCATGAAAAGTAGAGTCATAAATAATGAAATCAACCATATAGATTGCCATATAGTCAGTGGGCATATCAACAAAAATACTTATTATTGCTTGCTAGAAGGTAGAAGGAGAATTACACAATCCAAAGGGTAATATTGAATAAGAAAATGTGCCCCAAAGATAGGTGAAAGTTGTCTTGTCCTGATCTCCTAGTTCTATTTTTATCTCATTATACCCACTGAATCCATCCAAGAAAGAGAAATGTTTTTTCCTACCCAAATTGTCAAGAACTTGATCAATAAAAGGTAACCTAGAAATGGATCCCTTCTAGTTGTATTAAGTTCTCTATAATGCAAACATACTCATCATTTAACCTCATTTTTAGGGATAATTAACAAAGGTGAGACCATTAACTATCAAACAAGGATAGATGAATCCAACATTTATAAGTTTTTGTAGTTCCATTTTTACAATATTATGTAATGTAGCATTGACTCTCATTGGAACTGTCTAAGAGGATTACATTAAGGTGTAATGTAAATTCTATGAGTATAGAGCTTTGGATCTAGTCCTTTCATGTCTATGTAAGCCTAGGAAAATGCTTTCTAGTTTTCCTATAGTATCTTAAGTGTATTTTTCAATTTTTTAAGAATAAGATTCTTACTAATATTGAGCTTCTTCCTTAGACTAACTTTAACTCTAGTAACCTTATCAACCATGGCTAGCTCATTTAAGTTAGAAGATTTAATTTCATGAGGTAAAAAGGTATGAAGGTAACTAGTGGTTGTAGGAAAGTTAGGTGTATCTTTAGAGGGAAGAATTATCTATAATGAACGATTCTGGTCAATACACAAAGTAGAATCTTCACCATATTCTTTGAATAGGATGGTTGCAAGGATCTCATCATCATTCTAAGGAATTATAAAGGAGTTTATTTCAATCATCACAAGTTGACTTAATGAGTTTACCTAAGGTTCATCATCTCCTAAATTAGGCCACACAACTTGGTCATCTTGGAAGAGTGGTTTAGATATGGTCAACTTCTTAATAGTGGATCCATTAGATATGGTCATTTTTCCCAATCAAATAGAAATATAAGAATCTATTGTGGATAACCAAGGCCATCCTAGGATAATATGATAACCTCCTAAAGTTTCTTTAGTTGATAAATGATAAAATCCAATAGATAATCCCAAGAATCCAAAGTAACTATATCATCCTTTATCACATCATTAGGTTTAACTGTAGAACTATCAGCAAGCTAAAGTATGGTAGGATTTCTCTAATACCAATGATATTAGGGTACAAAAATACCTCCCTAGTCATGAAATTTATATATGCACTTAAGTCTATCAAAGCATTCTTCACTTGTACTCCATTGATATGTAATGTGACAACTGGGCTCCCTGGATTAGAATATTTTGGGATTATTAATTTATTCAACATAAGGTCAGATAACTAACCCATGACATGGATAGTTTGAGGGTCCTTACCCTTTCTACCAGGTTTTTTTATAAATGATTCTTTTATAGCTTTAGTATATGTTGAAATTTCCTTGATGGAATCTAACAATGGTATTTTAATTGTCATTTATTTCAATTGAGTGAACAATTATCGTATAGTAGGATTTTCATGAGGAATTGATGATTGAGAAAGTCTTTGCAAAAATGGTGGTGACTTAGCTGTTGGATATAATTGTTAATTTTGTATTATTTTTGATGTTACACAAATGTCATATCAGTCACCGGACAGAGTCTACCAAGCTTAGATGATCAACAAAGCAATTTACAGTGTCTACTGAATATTCTTGAACATTACTCAGTAAAGTTAGTTCTTACCGAGCCCACTCGAGCATCAAAGGATTTTGTAACAGAAAGTTAGTATTAACTAAGCTCCCAAGGTTAATAAAGAAAAGTTAATATTCACCGAGCTCACTTAGGCATCAAAGGATTTTGTAATAGAAAGTTAGTATTAACCGAGCTCCCAAGGTTAACAAAGAAAAGTTAATGTTTACCGAGCTCACTCGGGCATCAAAGGATTTTGTAACAAAAAGTTAGTGTTAACCGAGCTCCCAAGGTTAAGAAAGAAAAGTTAGTGTTAATCGAGCTCCCAAGGTTAACAAAGAAAAGTTAACATCTGCTGAGCTCACTCAGTTATCAAAGGAAATGTGGCAGAGAGTTAGCTTCTACCGAGCTCACAAGGTCAGCAAAGGAAGGTCAGTGCTAACCGAGTTCACTCGATCTCCAAAGGATTTTTGCAGGGTTTCCAGTGTTTACCGAGCCTCACTTGGTTAATACTAGAAAACTATTCTAGAGCAGTGGTCATCGAGCTGGGTCGGCCAACAAAGGATTTTATTGTTTTAATATTAAGTTCAATTGTTTCATGCAGTCGACTGATGTAATGATTTTTTTTCGATTTTTTGAGCTGACTTGATAATCTGAAAGGTATATATTTAGATGTTCAAGTTGTGAATTAAAGTGAGTGTGAAATATATGGATGAGGAAGGAATAAGCGAATATTGAGAGAATTCTGATGAAGGATTAGATATACTGGAGGAGCTTCAAAGTTATATTCGACTAGTAAGGATCCAGTGAAGTCGAACAGAGATCTGTAATCAACAAAAGATAAGTTGCATATCATTCAAGTCACCTAATTGTTGCTTTCTATTCATTATAACAGTGAATCTAGAATCTCTTAACAGAGTTGGTTTAATAACCATTTTGTAAATCCTCTAACAAGGTGATAGTTCAGTTGAATTTCTCTAAAGACCTCTAACCAGGCCACTCCTAACAGGGTGATTAAATCCTCTAACAAGGTCACACCTAACAGTGTGCATTGTAACCTTTAACAGGGTTGGCTCCTAATAGGGCTCACTTCAGAAGAGTGAAAATTGGTGACTCGTCACTTGGTGGTTTTTCTCATATTGGGTTTCCACATTAAATCTAGTGTCTTTTGTGTTCATTTATTTTAACCTTTGCAAGAATAATAATAACTATGAATGCTAGATAATCAGTAATTAGTTAATCTATCGAGTTACAGTATTCTTGGACTATTTACCGAGTATCAGCAGTAAGTAAATATTATAGACATCTAAGAGATTTTTGGAACTGTTTTTGTGGTAACTGATTCACCCCTCCCCTCTCAGTTACTTCATCTATATTTCCAACATTAGCTACAAGAGATTGTGATAGAATGTGAAGGGATTCTTCATTCAAGACTTCCTTAGAAGTAACCTCTTTTCTTATTGGTCCTTTAGGATTTGAAATAGTGGCTCCATACCTAAGGTGTATATCATTGATTGAATAAGTTTTTTGTTGGGTTTCATTGCAAAAATATAATTTCTTTTGAGATGTAACATTATTTGGGTTTTGTATTGGCTAAACAGGTAACTAAGTTTGTTTGGGTGGATGGTTATTGGTTGTAGGAGGAGGTGGCATTAAAGATTATTACCGAGGTTGTTGCAATGCATTATAATGTTGATTAGGCTGTCACTAAGATGATTTTTGTTGGTTATTCTATGGGGCATGTCATTGATTAGACTGTAGCTACCAATTTTGATTAGGCTATTACCAAGTTTTATGTTGTGGAGGGGCTTCGTATTTTGATTATTGTCATTAGTCAAGTGGCATCTATTGACAATATTGGTTATTCCACATAGGTTGAGACTAAGGAGGCTAAGAAAAATTGTAGTGATTTGGGCTTGAAAAATTAGGATTCTGCCATTGATTATTAAAATTCCTAAAATTTTGAAGAGGTTCTTAAGGCATACCTTGTCTCTGAGCCCATGGTCTCCTTTGAGTGATGTACAATATATCTCCATTGCCATCAATTTATTTTAACTCCATTAGCATCTATTGTGGTTGAGTCTCTAAATTAGGAACTATATTACAATTGTAATTCCTCTTCTTCTCTCGATAGTGAGAGGAGAACTCAGCTAATATATCTCATCATCTTATTCATGTTTCCTTTTGGCTTGCATTGTATCCAACTTAGTTTCAACATTATTAATAATTTCTTTCTTGAAATTAGATAACAATTTTGAAAGATCCATTTTTAATACACTAGCTTCACCAGTCTTCAATGAATTAGAAAAAATTCCTCATCCTTTTTTATATAGTAGCCCTTGAGTAATTCTTGTAGTGTCCTTTTATATCCTCCCATTTACTTTGTGTAATATCTCCTCCAACCATGAGTTCTATGGCTTGCACACAAGTTTCCTCTACACCCCTTAAGAAAAGATAATTCAAAGATGACTCGTTCAACCGATGTTCAATATTCCTTTGTAAATTATAAAGGAATTTTGAAACATAATCATTTAGAGTCTTATATCCCTTATGTTGCATCTCAAATACATCATCTCCTCCCATACTCCCTCTATAATAATCTTTATATTTGGAAAGAAACAAGTTCTTCATTCGATCCCAGTTGACTGATATATTAGCTCTTAAATCTATGAACCATCGTAGGGTTTTCTCTTGCAGAATAGAGGGAAACAATTTTAGCTGACAAGCATCAGTTTTATAGTCATACCCTCTACAAAGAATCTCATATTCAAAGATAAAGGTTTATGAGTTTTCAACAATTAAGCCAAAGAACTTGGTAAGCACATATGCAAGAATATTTTTTAGATTATTGTTATCCTAGAGGTCAGGTATGGGAAGTGGAAATGTAGGTTGAGTCATTTTGGGTGGTGGTGATGGGAGTCCCTATTGATAAATGATAATGACTAAAGGCTTATGCTGATATATAGATAAGTGAAGATATTATTGAAGCCTAATGATTTGTCAAATGTTGATGAGGGGAGGTTTACATTATAGGATGCAAAAGGATTTTTAAATGTTGGCTCCTCTACAATAGCTTGGTTTTATTCAAGGGGTTGATCTTGTTTAGGGTGTTGGTATTCTTGCGTAGGATATATAATTTTTTCTATTTAGAATGGGTCATTTTGAGGAAGAAATATCTTGATCAGATGGTTTCTTCACCTATGCATGCAAATAAAGCAATACTAAGTTGAACTTTGAACAACTAATTATGCAAACAAACTCCTAAAAATGATCCTCGAAAAAGGTTTAAATTGACACCATCCACAACAATGACACCAAAATTATTGGTAACATGACTGAACTAAAGACCTAGGTTTGTGCATATGGATTTTACACCCAATATAGCATCCATAACTATTCATTAGACCCATTTTCATGATTGACCAGGGAAGTAAACTTGAAATGATGTCCACAAAGTATATGCTTTAAAATTCTTTAACTCAACATCATTTGTATCCTATAGAACTAAGAACAAAGACACTTAATCTATATGAAAGTGTAAGAAACTTTTAGCTAATTGAACAAAATGAAATACAAACAAAATTCTACACTATTTTCCTTTGGTGTAGGAACAACTATTGGTTATGTTACCAATATTTGTAGGAATAACAAAGTTCTTACTTAATCCTATCATAAGGAAAGCTAATTCTACCAACTAGGTTCACTCACCAAGTGCTCCCCCTTGGATAAGTGAATAGCTATAGATGTAAACTTCAAATACTAAAACACGAAAATTATAACTTTTATTGATATTAGCTCATAGAATAGTATAAACTAAAAATGATAGTCTACATTTGAAAAATGCTATTGTAATTAAAAAATTTGCTAAACTATTTCAAAGGTCTTATTCAACAACTTTATTTAAAGCAACTACAAAAGCTAACTTCCTAAGTTCTAACTTCAACAACATGAAATTAGCAACGCAATGAATTACTGCATCATGGTACACATTGTTAGAGTAAAGTATTAATTTAATTTAATTTATTAAATAACCTTTACTCTCTTCTTAAGATTTTACTTTATGCACTTTTCATTTTTCATTTAATACTTAATTGGTAATTACTAAATGTTGTTTACCTCTTAGGGTTTCCCTTTTAGGTTTTCAATCTCCTTTTATAAGGATTGATCTTTTTCAATTATCTCTTATTCTATTCATTTTTGATAATATAGTTTGCATATTCTATGACAAAAATCCTTGCCTCTTCTTTTCTTTTTCTTCTCTATGATAGGTTCTTGCATGCAAGTACTCTTCAAACTTTGTGGATTTGTATTGCTCAAATACTTTATGGTATCAGAGTGAGATCTATTATAACTTGTTCAATTTTTGGAGAAAAAGAAGAATGAGGGTTTGATAGAATAGATATGGTATTTTTCAAGTATTTTATATGAAAATAGGGAGTTCTCTAATTTTTGGAGCACTTTTAGCCCAAACTGACCTCACGGTTGGATTTAGAAGGCGTCAAAACCCTTGTTTTCATATAAAGTATGTTGATTTTGGACAACATTGACTTGGGAGACTAATATGATTTTGCATACTAGGTGTTGGCACTAAAAATTGCATGGTCAATTTTGAGCACCATTGAAGAAATTGAGCCCTATAAATGCTTTTTCAATGCCCATGTATGCGACTGTACCTTTGAGTCCCATAAGGTGTTTAGTGTTTCTAACACCATGCGTTCAACCTATCTAAGTGTTCTATGAAGAAAAATTGCCATTCCGAGCTATTTGGTAAAGTCTTGTTTTGAGCTAGTTCCAAATTTGCATTTTCACCTAAGTGTCAAACAACGATAGGAGGTTGTGTTTGCCATTGAATATCTTGC
Organism: Cupressus sempervirens; assembly: GCA_028749045.1. Taxonomy (NCBI): domain Eukaryota; kingdom Viridiplantae; phylum Streptophyta; class Pinopsida; order Cupressales; family Cupressaceae; genus Cupressus; species Cupressus sempervirens. Next base: position 640,907,713 of record CM053789.1, on the reverse strand, counting down.
ACCCAAAAATGTTTTATGACTCGCCACATTGGGAATGTTTAACATCCATACCTGAGAACCTATGTTTCAGATTTCAAGCTGTTTTGAGTTCGTTTGACTAAGTTTTGAATCCCTCAAAGTTGGTTAGTTACTATTTTTAGGCATTTGCACTTTACACATAATTCTGGGAAGCCTTGTTTGACGAGTTATAACTTTTGACCAAGTGACCAAAATATTGAAATTCCTTTTGCATTACATCGTAGACATCAGAGACTTGTTATGTTTCAAGTTTTAGCTTATGACGAATCCGTTTGATCAGTTTTCAAATGCGATTCCAAATGGAATTTCTATCTTTTTACTAGTGTCAGTATTTGTAGATTGATCAGTAGCCCTATTTGTGATGTTATATCTCCTGATCTGTGATAGGTCAAGTCAAATGGATTGTACCACTATATTTTCCTTTGAAAATACTCCAAGTGTGTCAACTTTTAAGCCTTGATGAATCTATTTGCACACTTTTCCAGGCTAATTCCATTTGCAAAAAATGCTTTCGGTCAGTGTTTGTAGTTTGCAAAATCCAAGTAGCCCACTTTGACTGATTTCCATTTGTGTCCTATTATTCATCATAAGCCCAAATCATGGATTTATACTCTCCTCGTGACAGAGAACCAATTCCCCAGTTTTTGTCTTCCCAAGTACCCATCTGCCCAATTTTTGAAGCCAATTCTAAACCCAATTTACTACCTTCTGACATGTTTATCTGCATGTGTTTTTAAGTGGTCAACTTTGAAGGAGAATATCTTTTGACTAGGAATTCATCATAAGACAAGATTTGACATGGTAGAAGCGTGTAAAGCAAAGAATCAGTGTGCCAATTTTTAGAGCTCGATTAGGTGTTTTGGTCTATTTTTAAGGCTAGTCAACGAACCTATTGGCACAAATTTGATAGGTGGTAGAAAGTGATAAAATGAGTTTTTAATGGTCATTCGGTGATCAAATTTGATTCTAATCAGTTTGAGATGGTTAACGGATCAATTTGCCAGTCTAGTCATTCGAAAATAAATTTTTTTTTAGCCAGACCCACTTTGGAGCCCAGCTAAATTCATCAAAGGCAAGAGATCATCTAAATGTTGATTAAGACAAGTTCGACATTCAAGCCTTCCACAGACTCTAGACCTTTCAAGCTTTATAAAACTATGCCTCCATTTCAATAACATATGTGCTCCTCTAGCTTATCAAAGTCATGCTAAATGGTGATAATTTTATGAAATTTGGTATCAAGAGTTGTGAGTTTTCTATTTTCAATAGAGAAATGCAATGGTGCATTGAGAACTTTTCATTCAATACAAAGAGGTAGTGGGAATCAGCCTTGCATTGTGGGCATTTGCTATGGTCTTTTTGTTTCTTAATGTGAAGGGGTGGTATGCTTACTTCTGGCTCTCTTTCCTACCCTTATGTATAGTTTTATTAGTTGGAACAAAACTAAAAGTTATTATAACAGAGATGGTCTTGGAAATTCATGAGAGACATGTTGTTGTCCATGGAATACCAGTAGTGTAGCCTAGTGATAAGCGCTTCTGGTTCAATTGCCCAAAGTTGATTCTCTTTCTGATACATTTCACTCTCTTCTAGAATGCTTTCCATCTTGTTTACTTTTTATGGATATGGTATAAGTTTAGGTGGAGGTCCTGTTTCCATTCAAATTTCACATCTATCATGATCAGAGTTGGAATGGGGATCGGTGTGTAGTTTTTGTGTAGCTATATTACACTTCCTCTATATGCACTTGTGACACAGATGGGGTCTCACATGAAGAAGGCAATGTTGATGCAGAAGGCTGCAGTCCATGGCCTCCAATGAGATAGGGGGGCAACTTTGATTCCATAGTCCATGCCAAACAGTGAGGAAGCTCACCTATGCGATGTAGTAACCCAGTGCACAAAAGAAGAGGCAACAATTTAAAAGACCATCCACGCTAGTAAAACAAGAAAGCAGTGCCATGTTAGAAGGTGGAGCAAAACATACCATGCAGGCAGAGGAAAGGGGGACATCAGAGTTCATAGAAGAATCCACACCCAAACCAAAACCAATCAGCGCATAATAACAAGGAAGTTTGCATCCAAAACAAGAGGAGTCCATGTTGAGCAGCAACCATTAAAACAAGTGCACACATTCAGAAATAGATGCCTGTCAAAGAAAAATGAAACCCAACGCAGTGGAAAGAAAGGTAGTCAAAATGTTTTATCCCACATTGGGTGGGCAAGGAAATGTATTATAGTTTAAATACTATTGTACAAGGTAGAGTTAGTGTCCATAAGTCATATGGCTTTTGGAAGCCATGATGCGCGTGGGTCCCAGCCAATTGTATGATGATGTCAGTTGTAGGTAGCTAAAAGGAAAAATTTTGACTGAAGAAACGTGTGAGCTGATGTGGTAATGGTGCATCGAGATCGCACCACATGGCAGATCATGTGGCCATTGCTAAGTCACTATGCAGAAGATGCAAGGAAGTTAACATCGCAAGATAGCAACGATGATGTGGTAGTGGGTCTTGGGATGGTGACATGGCACTCAAGAGCAAGGTGATGACATGGAGTTCCTGATGAATCACAAGGTACCACATGGCACAAATTTCAAGGCAAGTTGTGATGTGGCGAGCAGGTCTAGAGATGCACCAGATCATGCCATGTGGCAGATCTAAGGACTCTCGTTAACTCACTATAAGAAAGATGTAGGGAAGATAACATAGCGAGTTAGCAAGAAGATGACACGTGTCACTGACACAATGATAGGATGGATGAATCTCTTGTTGATATGTGTCATAGGCTCAATCAAACCTTGTTTGATTCAGATAAAAAAATGAAAGGAAAATTGAGAATTTTCAATTTTTAATATTTTATTATTATTTTTCCTAAAATCCATGTGCAAGTCTTTTAAATAAAGTCTGAAACTTTATTTAGTTTAAACTTTGATGAAAGTTTAATTTTTGCAAAAAAATAATGGCAAACTTGTGAGTAGAAGTTTGAACTTCAAGTAGCCATTTCTAGGGTATTTTTTCACCAAAATGGACCGTCCAATATACTATCGGAACTAGGAGGAGCTGAATTTTCCATTTTTGGAGTCAGATTATGCACAGGTCTTCACCAATTTGAGATACAGGTCAGTTTGTGAAATCAAGGGCATTGGCGATAGAACGTGCTAAGTTCTTCATTGATGATTAGAATTGGTTAGAGGATAGTTTTAAAGGTCTGTAGAAATATGAGAGTGAAGAAAATCAACTTGAGGTTGTTTTCTTGTCTTCTTAAGATCATACTGTAACTAATTTGTTACTTTTACTGAGCATTTCAGAACAAAAATCAGTTACAGCCTTTCATCATCAGATTTCTAAGATATTTTGATGCCTTTGAAGGGTAAAATGATGGGGATTTGATTTTCAGTTAGAAGGAAAAGATAACAAAGATGGTTTTAACCTGCTGAGAAGGATTTTTGGGTGGACAAGTGTCATGTTCAGATTCAATCTGGGAAATTGCTTCTTTCCTATATCTTCCATTCTTCTTCTCATTTGTAGGGGTTGTTGGCAATTTGCTCTGGGTAATACCAGCAAGGTTCCAGTTCTACTACTGAAACTAGGATTGTAGATGGTTTTACTTCCTAACTATGAGCTGAGCTCTAGCAGTGAAGGCCACACATCTGCCCTATATAGATTTTCATTTCATGTTATGCATTGTTATTTTGAAGTACTGGATATTGATGCTAGATTATGTGAATCATCTAGAGTTTAATTTTGTGTTACCAGTTACTGTATTTAGTCTTTCCAAGGATAAATACAAAGGGGGATTTACAGGAATTATCTGAGTTTTCTAATTCTATCTCCTAATTCTTCATGTGTCATTAGCTTTGTAATTGAATGGATAATGTTCATTTGGTTTAAGACGTTTTGGATGAAGTGTGTATCAAATCTTTGTTGCTTTTGACTCAAGGAGACAAGTAAATGCTTCATAGTTCTGGTAGGGTTTCTGGGTGCATGAAGGGGATATTGCATAAGTATGGGATTGGGGAATTTTAGTTGATAAACTTGATTGCAAGGCAAGCAAGTTAGGTCATCCTATTGGTAATGACTCTATGTTTCAATGGATAAGGCACTAATCACTAAATCAGATGCAAGCTGATATGAATGACATTTGCACAAATCTTTTATTCAAATAAATTCAATTGTTCATGTTTGAAGTGGGCATAAAAATTGAACCCTCACTCAGCTCCTGGGATCCATAGATTTGCACCTAGCTACTGTAGGTCCATGTCATTTCATGAGTCTTTAGGAGAAATAAGTGGTTAAAATCTACTTAATAGATTCAGGGATATGTTTTTGCACTGGTATGGTATCATTTGAATTTGAGGTCCACCCACCTAGGTTTAGTAGAGCCTGAAGTAGAAGAAGGGTCATGCCTTATAGTTGACCTGTTGTTAGAAATGGCATGTTGAAAATGGGAGTTAGCTACCCCTAGATGTGTCACTTTCTCAGTGGGATAATTGAAAACCCTCCAGCATTTTCAAAAACCAACACTAGGGTCATACAACCTCTAGCATGCAAATCAAAAATTAAATAAAAAGTATTAAAAAATGCATGCAGTGAAAAAAATCACTACATTGTTGCTAAAGTGGAGTGGCCACCCGCGCTCCATTGGAGCCCTACCTCAGCTAGTAGCGTTGTTGTTTCTCCTCCCCTGATCGATCACTGCCTATTCAACCACTTTGTCAATTGCTTTGTCAATTTCATGTGCTCATAGGCCACACTTCTTATGGCTTCCTCACTAGTTTGGTTCAGCACTACCACACCCAGTCCACCAAAATGTGGAGGGGTGAGGACCTTTTCTTTAGCCCCGAAAACTTTTTTAAGGGCTTTACAATTTTTTTATCATTCAGAGGGCCCTACCGTTTGTTTGGTGATATTTTGAGCATATGGGGGTCCTTTTTCGATCTGAGTGAAGCACAAGAAAGCTAACTCAAAGACAGAGACAACATTGTAGGTTTTTTTTTGTATTTTTTTTTCCATTTTGGTACCTATTTTTGTGCTTTAATTCCATTGATGTATTCTATCTTCTAGGGGGTGTAACATCATCTTTATAGCTCCATTTTTCAATGCAAAAAAAGTTCATAAAGATCTTCTTGAAAACTTTTAAAATTCTCTTTCATTTCACTAGTATTTTATATGAGGTATTTGCAATTCATATTTGAATTGTTTTCTTCTCTTTTCTCATTTACACATTCCTTCTATAAGTTGGGATTCAATTTTTTGCATTATGGGGGGTGTTTTTATATTCCTTTCTATTATAACATTAGCATATCAAAACAATTCAAAACCCTTTCTTAAACGATGGCCAAGATCCCTTCTTGTCTAGTAATTCTAAACCCACACAACTATCATACATGAAAATCCCATATGCAGTGGCTTCTCTATTCAAAGGGTTTGTGGGCTTGTCTAGATATAGTACAACTAGTTTTTTAGAGTCAATACCATAATTTGTAGCATAGGAATAAGATGGATGAAGTCATGGGTTTGATTTATTTGAGTGTTTTAGACAACTTACACTTTTATCTTAATGAGTGTTCCACTCCTCAAGAAATGTGGGACAAGTTTAGTGACTTTTTTGGCACCACCAATGAGTTCAAAGCACTTCAAACTGAGGTAGATCCTACTTCTCTTGTACTTGATTATTTCCCCTCCACTGAGGGCTTTCTTATGAGATTCCAATAGAAAAGGACTTTGTTACATGGATGTGAGAAAGAGAAGTTAGATAAGGAGTGCATCTACCTAATTCTCTCCAAGCTTTGAGGATACTTTCATATTTTCTATTCTACCTTCCATTTCACTATGGATGTCTTGGTCCCAGATTTGTTATGTCCACTTTTGAGGTCTTTTGTGATTGCTTGACTAGAGACAATTCTAGGTTTACATAGCTGGATACTATAACTAGTTCAAAGACAAATGCATTAGTTGCTCAAACATCTACAAGGAAGCTAAAGAAAAAACTGAAGCACAAGTCAGATTCAATAGGCACTAAGAGTTTCTCCAAGCCTACTCCTAAATTAGATACCCAGAAACCCTCACTGAAGGGTAAATATTCTAAGTTTAGTGAGTCTTCCTCCAAGAATGAGAAGTACATAGGTGATCCTTGTAGTTTTTATGGTAAGGAAGGACATCTAGTTTCTAGGTGTTGGAAACATCTTGAGGCTATAGAGGAAGCCATGCAACAACACAATATTGCTTCTCTTAAGCCACCACCTCCTCCTTTAGGGAAAGGACATGCTCATTCTACATGATCATTATCTTCTACAACTTCTTGGATTCTTGATTCTGGATCTTCACACCATATGAAAGACTCACCTTCTTTTGTTACCTCACTTTCTCAGAGTGTTATTACACAAATTATAGTTGGTGATTCTACACATCTTTCAGGCATAGGTTCAAGAACTATCTCTTTAGAAGGTGGTTCACTATAGGACATTCTCTTGGTTCCTTCCATTTCTACAAACCTCATTTCTATCTTTCAGATTTGTCACTCTGGCTCTAGAAAGATAGTTGAGTTCTCACCACATGATGTGGTTATTCGAGACCTCCATGATTTTGACTTGGTTATTGCTAAAGGGAGTGTAGATCTTTAGTCTCACTTATATTAGTTTGATGGATTTGAGAGTTCTAATTATACTATTGTTTCTCTCATTGCTCATTTTCATATAGTGAGAAAGCTTTGGCATGAGCATTTTGGCCATGTCAATTGTAGATATATACAACATATGAGTACATAAGAGCTAGTGATTGGGCTACCTTGGATCTCTTGTATTGATGGTGTGTGTCAACATTGTGCACTTGGAAAACATCACAAAGATCCATTTCCAATAGGTAAATCCATACATGCTAAAGCACCATTGGATTTGATACAGAGTGATCTTATGTCATTTCCCACTCCATCTTTTTTAGGTGCTAGATATGTGCTCACTCTTATAGATGTCTTCTCTTGATGCACATGGGTGTACTTTTTGAAGTACAAATATGATATCTTTGATTCATTTTGAATCTTTAAGACATTTGTGGAGATGTAGCCTGGTCTTTCCGTTAGGCATATATACACTAAAAATTGGGGGGAATATGTGAATCATTCTTTCATATATTTTTGCACTAAGCATCGTTTACAACATCAGTTCATAGTTCCCCATACCCCTTAGTAGAATGGGATTGTAGAAGGAAATAATAGGACATTATGAGAGATGGCCAAATGTATGATACAATCTCACGTTGTGAGTTCTTCATTTGGGATGAGGCTATCAATTATGCTAATTATATTCAAAATTAGATGGCTCATAAGGTATTGTGACACTTGACTATTAAGGAGGCTTGGACTCATGTCAAACCCAATGTTTCTACTTTGTGCATTTATTCTAAATGCTTAGTAGAAAGCCATGGAGAAGAAGATTTGATAACTCATCTTTGTTGGCTACTGTGAGGATGTGAAGGAGTATAGGTTGTTTGATCCTTATTCTAGAGATGTCTTATTTTTGTGAGATGTTCAGTTTCATGAGCATTATCCTCAGATGGAGACATGATCACCACCTTCTTCCTCACTCCCTAGTACTTCATCTACTCCACAAGATTATGCATCCTCTATGGAAGAACTTGATTTTGACCCCATTTCACCACCTCCACTAGTTGTTTAGAGAGTTCCCAAGTGGAGTTTTGATATTGTTGATGCAACCAAAACCATAGAAGGTGATCATATCGGTGCTTATCACACTCATACTTAGATTGTAGGTACAAGCCTCTTTAGACATGCCATTTTAGATGATCCATAGATTTTTCATAGGTGACATAGGGCTATGGTTGAGGATTACACTTCTTTGATGAAGAACCACACATGGGATCTTTTTCCTCTTCCAAAAGGAAGAAAGTAGGTTTGATATTGGTGGGTGTACCATATCAAATATGTTGCAGATGGTTCTATTGATAGGTACAAAGCATGTCTTGTTGCAAAGGTTTTTTTATAGGTTTAGGGTATTGATTACTCTAAGACTTTTTCCCTTGTTGCCAAGATGAATTCTATTTTCCTTGTCCTCTCTCTTGCAGCTTCATAGTGGTTGACAGTTTTAGGGATGGATGTGAAGAGTGGCTTTTTGCATGTAGACCTTCATGAGGAGATTTATATGGAGTAGCCTCATAGTTTTGTACAGGACTCTTCATTAGCATGCAAGCTTTAAAGGTCATCATATGGTATAAAAATAGCCCCTCTGGCTTGGTATTAGAAGATAGATTCCTTCTTGCTTGCTTCATAGTTTACTTAGTGACATTCTGATCCTATAGTTTATATTCAACATCATGGGGATGACATATTGATACTTCTTGTTTATGTAGATAATCTTATCATTATAGGTAGCTCACCCTCCATGATGCAGAGTTTTCAATGAGCATTAAGAAAAAAGTTTGAGATGATAGACCTTAGACTTCTACACTATTTTTTGGGCCTACAAGTTTAGTCTTTGGATGAGATAACCATAGACCAATCGAAGTATACTGTTGTTATGCTTCAATGATTCAACATACTTGATTGCAATCCTACTCCCACACTTTTTCATTTGGGTGTTGTTTTATCTACCGCATGAAATACTTCTATAGTGCATTCCATTTTATACAAACAACCTGTGGGTAGTTTTTTGTACTTAACACACACATGTCTTCAAATTTCCTTTGTGGTTGGTCTTGTCTCTTGATTCTCCCATGATCCACATGAGATTCATTGGAAAGCTTCCAAATGTATCTTGAGGTACATTTAGGGTACTACATGTTACAACATTCACTATACAAAAGGGGATCCTCACATTGTTGGTTACACAAACTCAGATTAGGCTTGTGATATTGATGATCACAAGTTCACTTCTAGATTTTTCTTTTATCTTAGTTCTAGTCCTATCACATGGTCTTGCAAGAAGCAAAATGATCGCACATTATCATCTATAGAGGTAGAGTATAGGGCATATATATTGTCTTGTTAGGAGGTTTTATGTCTTTGTTAGGTGGTGATAGAGTTTGGATTTCCACCTGATAGTCCCACCTTTTTGTGGTGTGCCAATCAAAATGCTATATGTATTTCTTGCAACCCAATTGAGCATCAACAGACCAAGAACTTTGAGCTTCACATGGACTTCAACAAGCATCTGATTTAGGATTGCACTTTGCACTTGGAGTACATTCTCACTAGTAAGAAAGTTGCAGACATGTTCACCATACCTTTCGCATCCCCATGGTATCTTCAACTACATTCTATGCTTATGGTGAAGGAAGTTGTCCTTGTGGGGTCTCAGTGATGAGTCTTTCCCTCCTTCTTTTCTTGCGATTTCTTTTTGAAGTAGAGTGTTTCCCACAAGGTTTTCTCTATTTCTCCATTTCATATAGATTTGGTTGTGATTGGGTACTCCATCAGGCCTTGTTGCCATGACCCAAGTTTTCTTTCAACATTGCATTATAGTTTTCTTTCTTTTTATGCATTGTTTATGCTAGCTATATTGTTTCTCATCTTAAGGGGGGGTGTTAGAGTAAAGTGTTAATTTAATTTACTTTATTAAATAACCTTTACTCCATTCTTAAGATTTTACTTTATGCACTTTCTATTTCCATTTTATAATTAATTAGTAATTATTAGAATGTCATTTACCTCTTAGGGTTTCACTTTTAGTTTTTTGATCTCCTTCCATAAGGATTTATCTTTTGTAATTATCTCTTATTCTATTCATTTCTAATAATATAGTTTGCATATTGATGCAATGGAGCCTAATGGGATTGATCAATGAATGATCAACTAGTCCCAAAACCCTCTTTACTGAAGTCCTTCAACCAGATATTTTGGTAAGGTGATAAAAATGTGCTAGCACCAATCACAAGTGCTTCTAGGATGATATTAGGTTATCACAACCCTGCATCCAATCTAGGAAACCCAAATAACTAGGGAACCCTATGTGTTGGAAATATAAGAGGAGTAACTAAGAGGGCAGGGGTAAATTAGTTACTACAAAAATAAATCCAAAATCCCTTAGATATCAATACAAAATAATTCTATCAAAACTTTATTCTATTGATGCTCAGCAAACAAAGAAATACTATAACTTAGTAAATACTGAGAATGCTTGATAACTACTTTACATGCAAATCTTAAGATGTTATCTATGATTATTATTACTTTAACTTATTTGCAAGCACTGAAAAGAAATAGCATGAACACATTTGACACCAAGATTTAATGTGGAAACCCAATTTGGGAAAAATCACCAATTGCAGGGTATGTGCAGGATCATGGTCAACAAAACTATGGCCTTAAGTGGCAGTGAAAAACTAGCAAATTAGGGTTATGTCAACTTGACACATAAGTTTAAAGTGCTTCTATACTTTCTATAAAAAAAATTGTAAGAGAATAATCTATATGAAATTGAACATAGTATCTAAACTACTAGGCCTTATCTAGAGAAAAAAAATTTGATTCGTCAAAACTTTGGATTTTAATGCAGTACTATAAATTTTTTAGGGAAAACATAAAAAGTAGGTGTATGTCTGACCACCTTAATCAAAATTAAATGATAATATTTTTAAGTATAATTATAGATATAAAAAATAGACTCATGCCTGGATGTGATGCATATTTTTGGGTATTTTTATTCTACATAAATAATTAAATATGAATTTTCTACTAAAACTTTTTTGGAAAAAAAAACTCTTGTGTCTGACCACCCTAACTAATAGAAAACTTTACCAAATTAATTTAAATTTTTTTTTCTTATACTAGGTGAAGCATAGAATGTGACACATCTTTTGGATTTAAAAAATGTTATACCATTTGAAAGTTATAGATATTTTTCAATTAGTATGTCAATCAACACTTTACAATCATCTTCATTAAAAATAAACTAATAAATACTTATTGAACTCAAAATTTGATAGCAATTATATTGATGGAATCTTGAGAGTGTTATAAAAAAACCCTTTTTGTTTCATTCAATTTCGATGAAAATAACATTGTCAAAAGGCTACCCGAAGTCTGAGTGCTAGTGAAACCCTTCTCAAACATGTTTTTTGGGTGGACCAAATAGGCTTGGTAAATACCAAACCTAATCAGATACTCGAAATCAAATCGAGTATCCGATATGAAATCGGGTATCTGATCAGGTACGTGATTTTTCAATTGAAATTTTGGAGGGAAATTTGAGAGGAAAGATTTTTCAATTGCAATTTTGGAGGGAGGGAAATTTGAGAGGAAATCAGATACCCGATATAGAATCGGGTATCCGATCAGGTACGTGATTTTTCAATTGAAATTTTGTAGGAAAATTTGAGAGGAAAGATTTTCCAATTGCAATTTTGGAGGGAGGGAAATTTAAGAGGAAATACATTTGAAAGGAAAACTTTAGAGTGTTTTAGAGGGAAATTTATTTGGGGGAAGTGTGGACATTGATATTATTATTACATATTATTATGATTATTATTATTAAATATAATATAGTTATAAATATTATTATTATTATTATAACAAAATATAATATAGTAATATATATGATAAATATTATTATTAAATATATATAGTAATATTATATGACTATTATTATATATAATAATATATATGGTTATTATTATTGTTATATAATCTAATAATATATTATTATTATATTAAAATATATAGTATTATATTATTATTAAATATAATATTATCATAAAATGCATCAAAAGGGGTCTTTCGACGCATTCCCAATGATGTCATGAAATGTGTCGAGAGGGGTCATAGGTCAACTTATGACCCCTCTCGACAGATTTCATGACAACGTATGTCTGTAGGGGCCCTAGGACCCCTAGGGACACATGTGATTGGTTCTAATGCATCAAAAGGCATCATAGGTTAACTTCTAACCCCTCTCGATGCAATTCATGAAAACCTATCTCCCTAGGGGCTCTAAGACCCCTAGGAATGCATGTGGTTGGTTATAATGCATCGAGAGGGGTCATAGGTTGACCTATGATCCCTATCGACGCATTTCATGACAACCTATGTCCTTAGGGGTTGACACATTTCATGACAACCTATGTCCCTAAGGGTCAATGCATTTCATGACAAGCTATGACCCTAGGGGTCCTAGGGCCCCTAAGGACACATTTGGTTGGTTCTTGACATCTCTTGACACATTAGAACCAACCACATGTGTCCCTAGGGGTCCTAAGGCCCCTAGAGACATATGTTGTCATAAAATGTGTCAAGAGGGGTCATAGATAAACCTATGACCCCTCTCGATGCATTATAACAAACCAAATGTATCTGTAGGGCTCTTGGGGCCCTTAGGGACATACCCTATCATGAAATGCATTGATCATGGTCATAGGTTAACCTATCACCCCTCTTGATGCATTGAAACCAACCAAATGCATCCCTAGGGGCCCTAGAATCCCTAGGGACATAAGTTGTCATGAAATGTTTTGAGAGGGGTCATAGGTTAACCTATGACACCTCTCGATACATTAGAACCAACCACATGCATCCCTAGGGGTCTTAGGGCCTCTAGAGACATACATTGTCATGAAATTTTTTGAGAGCTCTCGATGCATTATAACCAACCAAATGTGTGACCCCTAGGGGTCCTAGGGCCCTTAGGGACATAACTTGTCATGAAATGCATTAGGAGGGGTCATAGGTTAACCTATGAGCCCTCTTAATGCATTGGAACCAACCAAATCCATCCCTAGGGGTCCTAGTTCCCCTAGGGACACATGTTGTCATGAAATACATTAAGAGGGGTCATAGGTTGCATTATAACCAACCAAATGCGTCCCTAGGGGTATTGGGGCCCTTAGGGACATACATTGTCATGAAATGCATTGATCGGGGTCATAGGTTAACCTATGACCCCTCTTGACGCACTAGAACCAAAAAAATGCATCCCTAAGGGCCCTATGACCCCTAGGGACATAGGTTGTCATAAAATGTGTCAAGAGGGGTCATAGGTTAACCTATGACACCTCTTGATAGACTGGAACCAACCACATGCATCCCTAGGGACATATGTTGTCATTAAATGCATCAAGAGGGGTCATAGGTTAACCTATAACCCCTCTCGATGCATTGGAACCAACCAAATGCATCCCTAGGGACCCTAGGACCCTAGGGACATAGGTTTTCATGAAATGCGTCGAACCCATCTCGACGCATTAGAACCAACCAAATGCATCCCTAGGGGCCTTAGGACCCCTAGGGACATAGATTGTCATGAAATGCTTCAAGAGGGGTCATAGGTTAACCTATGATGCCTCTCAATGCATTAGAATCAACCACATGCATCCCTAGGGGCCCTAGGACCCAGAGGGACATAAGTTGTCATGAAATGCATCGATCAGGGTCATAGGTTAACCTATGACCCCTCTTGACACATTGAAACAAACCAAATGCATCCCTAGGGGCCCTAGCAGCCCTAGGGACATAGGTTGTAATTAAATGCATCAAGAGGGGTCATAGGTTAACCTATGATGCCTCTCGATGCATTAGAACCAACAACATGCGTCGATAGGGGCTCTAGGACCCACAGGGACATAAGTTGTCATGAAATGCATCGAGAGGGGTCATAGGTTAATAGGTTAACCTATGACACCTCTCAATGTATTAGAACCAACCACATGCATCCCTAGGGGTCTTAGGGCCCCTAGGGACATACGTTGTCATGAAATGCATTGAGAGGGTTCATAGGTTAACCTATGACCCGTCTCAATGCATTATAACCAAACAAATGCATTCCTAGGGGCCCTAGGGCCCTTAGAGACATACATTGTCATGAAATGTGTTGATCAGGGTCATAGGTTAACCTATGACCCCTCTTGACATATTGAAACCAACCAAATGTGTCCTTAGGGGCTCTAGGACCCCTAGAGACATAGGCTGTTATGAAATGCATTGAGAGGGGTCATAGGTTAATCTATGATGCCTCTCAACATATTAGAACCAACCACATGCATCCCTAGGGGTCCTAGGGCCCCTAGGGATATATGTTGTCATGAAATGCATCATTAACCTATGACCCCTCTTGATGCATTAGAATTAAACAAATGCGTCCCTATGGGCCCTAGGACCCCTAGGGACATAGATTATTATGAAATGTATCAATCATCTCCAGGCATTGAAACCAACTAAATGCATCCCTAGGGGCCCCAGGACACCTAGGGACATAAGTTGTCATGAAATGCATCGAGTGGGGTCATAAGTTAATCTATGATGCCTCTCGATGCATTAGAACCAACCACATGCATCCCTAGGGACCCTAAGACTCATAGGAATATAGGTTGTCATGAAATGTGTCGAGAGGGGTCATAGGTTAACCTATGATGCCTCTCAATGCATTAGAACCAACCACTTGTGTCCCTAGGGGTCATAGGGCCCCTAGGGACATAGGTTGTCATGAAATGCATTGGGAGGGGTCATAGTTTAATCTATGATGCCTCTCAATGCATTAGAGCCAACCACATGCATCCCTAGGGGTCTTAGGGCCTTTAGGGACATACATTGTCATGAAATGCATCGAGAGGGGTCATAGGTTAACCTATGACCCCTCTCGATGCATTAGAACCAACAAAATGAATCCCTAGGAGCCCTAAAACCCCTAAAGACATAAGTTGTCATGAAATGCATTGAGAGGGGTCATAGGCTAACCTATGATGCCTCTCAATGCATTATAACTGGCCAAATGCGTCCCTAGGGGTCATAGGGCCCCTAGGGACATACATTGTCATGAAATGCGTCGATCGATGTCATAAGTTAACCTATGACCCCTCTCGATGCATTTTAGAACCAACCAAATGGATCATAGGTCACAATAATAATAATAATAACAATAATATTATATGTTGTTATATTAATAATATATATTAATAAAATTTATAATATATTACATTATTATAAATAATAATAATATAGTAAAAATAATAATAATATAATATAATAATCATATATACATATACATATATATATATATATACATATATATATATATTTATATATATATAAATATATATATATATATGAATATATATATTATATTTATAGATAATAATAATAACATATATTATGTTATTATATTTGATAATAATAGTAAAAATAATAATATAATATAGTAATTTCATATTTGTATTATTATATATTATATATTTATAAATTATAATAATAATAACATATATTATTATATTTAATAATAATATAATATAATATACTCATAACTCATTAATCATTATAATCTTAATCATAATTCTTATTTCCCTCAAAAATTTTGGCCTCAATATTGGATATCCAGTCTTAGATCATATACTTGATTTTACTAGCATGATTTTTCCAAAATATTCCCTATGACTGTAGACCTGACAACATCGCTTTTTGTGCGCCATTTTCAAAGGTTTTGGGAAAAGTCACGTTTTGGGGCCCAAACAATCGAAAAAACTTTGGTAATATATCATTAGGTGTTTGATATTGTCATCTAAATGGAGAGTAGTAGTTGTCGAAAGACTAAACACAAAAGGAAGGTATCCAATGAAGAAATTGCAACATATAGGAAAAGGGACAAAGTAAATCACTGAAGGAAAAGACAAGGTATGTTAAATGTGAGTCAAGTTGATTATGAATTAGTTGAAGGTGAAATCATAGAGTCAGATAATGAATATGTGTAGTTGGGGAATGAAAATTTACCAATTGAAAATGATAATGTCGGGATTGAAAATTTAGAGAATGAAAATATGGAGGATGAAATGCTACCAAGTCAAAATATAAATTGCATGATTGACCATGTCGAACATGACAATGCACAGGAACCTTACATATCTACTAATTATAATCAACATGAAGGTTCTAGAACAACAAAATGGATAATTGAAATTGATGAAACAATTAATACCAATTTGGAAGGGAAAAAATTAGAAAGAACCATTCAGTTATGGGCTTCAAGACTATATAAGATTTTTTTCGGCAACAAGATAGTGGTGGAGCAATGTCAGCTTTTTATGCACTTATTAAAGATGCAAAAGATGGGACCTATACTTTCCAAATTGAAGATTCGTGTATATAAAAAAATTGGAAAGAAATGCCATTATTGTGAAGAATCTTTTCAGTGCTCTCAATAGCATTGAGAAAAATAGCAGGGAGAAGGATAAGAGAGTTTCTCAAAGGGTTATTACAACCTCTCTGGTAAGTCATAATTTGAGAAAGGGCAGATATATGAAACAAACTTGTATTTACTTGAACCTAAATCATACTACTTTGAGAAGAGCACTTAGTAGACGAGAGAGAATTGACGATCCTCTTCAAAATGAAACATGAGCTTTTGGTGGGAGACTTCCACATTTTGATAAGAAGCTATTTGATAATGTGAAGGAAGAAATTACACAATTTTGGCACTCTAGCTCATGAGTATCACCCAATGCTAAAAACATGTTAACGTTGAGAATTGACATCAGAGACTGCATGCCACATCCTAAACACTATTTGGAGGTAAGTCAAACTATGTTCAAACAATTTAGAGAGAGTCATCTAAGTCTTCATATATCACACTGGGATTTTGAATCTTTGAAGCCGTTTTATTGTGTGTCACTTAAAATTTGAAATACATGTTGTTGCAAATATCATGTTGAGTTTTCTATGCACCATGAACTATTATGCTCCATCCATTCTACTTTGCATAATAAATAAATGTTGGAGAATTTTGGTGCTAGTGGGATTCCAAAATCATCAAGAGACTTGCTAGATCAATTTTTATGTCGTAGAGTTGATGCTTGTTTCTTTTATAGAAATGCTTGCTTAAATGAGGTGTTTAGAATCTGGTGGCTTATCAAAGTTTGACATAGGTTTCCATGAGGGGTACGAACAAGATCTTGAAAAGATAATAGTAAAAAAAAAAGGTGTATGAAATGGTGAAATACACATTGAAGAGTGGGGATGAGGGCTCTAGAGATGAATTGGTGTAAAAAGAAATAAGTATGGCTAGTTTTATTTCAGATTTCAAGGAAAATCTTTTCTACATGTATGCAAGACATAGGCATAGGTTTCAGTGGTTGGATCAACAATTTAGAATGTGTAAGGATACTTTTCCCATTGGCACTATTATATTAGATGTTGACTTTGTTGAGAACTAAACATTGCAACCTCAAAATGAGACACAATCTCAATATTACAACTCCATTCAAATTGCTATTTTCATCCACATAACATATAGACATGTCCCCAATAGTGTGAAAGATAATCGAAAGATTATTAGAGAGTATCATTTCTATATGAGTGATGATAGATCTCACTCTCACAAGTTTGTGCAGCATTTTTTTGAGAATTATTTTGATAATTTCTTATAGGAGCATGCAATTGCTATAGATAGACATATCATTTGGTTAGATAACTATACAGGTCAATTCAAGAATGCTCGCATGTTTTATTGGTTGTGTAGGATGAACATAGAGAGGAGGGTGCCTCATATTTGGAGTTTTTTTGAGTTAGGCCATGGGAAAGGGGAACATGACGGAGGAGGTGCATGTGTGAAGAAAGCTCTAGTTAAGGAGCAATTGAAGATTTTAGTAGTAGAGCTTCTTGATGCTCATAGCATTGCTGATTGGTATAGTTTAGCATTATCATAGGGGGGGACTCTTGATTCAGTGGTATGCATGTTCTTTTGGTTCGTTGAGGAAGGGTCCATAGGTGATAGATCAAATTGTGCCACAGTGAGAGACTCATCAAAAATGCATTCATTTCAGAGCTCTGATTCTAGTACATGGACCATTTGGACACGAAAACTAGCTTACTTTTGTCCTAGTTATTTTCAGTTTGATTGGGATCACTGTGAGTCAAGTGAGTGGGTGGACACATGGGCTCTACATTATCTTACTCCATTGTCTATCATACCCTCTATCAAAAATGATGACATGGAAAGTTCACTTGAGCATAACCATCTATCAGATCTTCTTTAGCTAGGACATGTCTTTGCATTGTTTACACCATTAGGGAATGATGAGAAATTTGATTACTAGTTAGCATGTTGTGTAAGAGGTAAAAAAAATCTTGCACAACCAATCACAGATGATGATGGATTCACATATCCTACTGGTTTAGTGGTTGTCATTGGAACATGGTTGCAGACGTACATGCTTAGAAGGAAAGGAATTCCTACATTCCAAGACTATCAGAAGCACAAAATAATTCTCATATATTCACATCTTAATTATAGAAAAAAATGTAAAGTTGTTGAAGGATCAAGGAAGACCAAAAGTAAAATAACTTTTTACTATTACTAATGCTGATCATGAAGCCATGTTGGAGACCCTAAAACAAAGAGAGGACCTTACTGGAACATTGAGCTAGGTATATTTACTTCTTATGTTATTTTCTTCATAATGATTTAGTGAACCGATGATTATCTTGTTTAATACAATACTTTAAGTTACTATTATTTTTTATGATATTGGAATGTAGGTACATCATGAAGAGTTGGGTGGGGGGGGGGTGTTGGGGAGAGCTCCTAAGATTTATGATGTATTATGATGTAAAATGTGAAGTTTTTTTATATAATTTTTGTAATTATGAAAAAGATAGGTTAAATTAATTACATATCCTAATTTTTATTTTGGTAGGTTCTTTGTAAGGAATTATAAGAGGATGATATAAAAATTAGATAAATAGTAGATGCAGATCCTTAGAGAAATATATTGAACAAGTTCTTGCAAATCATATTTTCATGTGATACAAGGCTATAAAGACAATTTTAAGAGCATTTATAGCTATATGAGTATTGAAGCAAGGAGACAATCAAAGATAATTTCTTGTGGATCATATCTTATTACAACTTTGGATTTTTTCTTATTTGAAATAGAGCTAACATTATGATTATTAAAACCATTTTTATCAAACTAATCAAATAAGACAAATCTAGAGAATATGGATGAACAATTAGAATTAATACATATAACTATTGAGGGAGAAAATTTGAGTTGAGAATATGTATACTTGATTCCTTAAAAAAAAATTTGGGGAAGGTGTCAGTAAGTTTGAATACTCATTTGCAATGAGGCATTGAAATAAGAAGTGATTTTATGATGCTAATATTGTGTAAGCCTTTTACTACAAGTCTTATCAATGCATTTTGTTTCTTTTATGGTGTGAGGTTTTCATCTCTAGGTTATTATCAAGAAAGACTCGTGGTGCAAGAAGAGTGATGGGTGGAAGAAATAGTTGATTTGGATAATGTTTTTCTATATCTTGGAAATGCTAGGGTGGTTCTATTCCACTTTATTAAAGTTGGTTGTTATAGTTCAAGTCAAATTTTGGGTTCTATATATTATATAGGCTCTAATTTTGTGACAACAATCATTTAAACTAATTGAAACACTTGTATAAACTCAAAGTATTGTTGTCCATATATATCCTAGTTTATTTTATTTTATTTTTAAAGAAACAATTTTTAACATTTAAATCAAAGCCATTATATCAAAATAATATTATATTAAAATAAGAAAAACTAAATAAAACAATTAATTTTCATTTATTATTTTCTTATTTTGTTGTTGTCATTTTCAACATTTGACATACCTCTTTTCATTTTCATATAGAGAGAAAGGAATGAAACGTTTATAATCTAGAATAATTTTATTAAATTTGAACTTATGACCTCTTATTCAAAAACCAAATTCTCCACCTTTTGAAAAACTTAACATATGAAACTTTCAAAAGATTAGAGATAATCCATCATTCATTAATTCCTTATGAAACTCTCAAAGCCTATTACAACCCAATTTTTAAATTCAAAATGATGCCTCATATCTAAGAATGCAATTTCTTGAAAGTTTTTAAAGCATACTTAACAAGTTCCATTCATGCACATCTTACAATCTTTGATTCGTTAGATAAAATCTGCTTGAGAAGGTCTATGATGAAAAAGTAGGGCTCTTTCTTTGGGATATTTATGTCTAAACATGTGAAACTAAGCTCTATATGGGCTGATCAAGTGTAAGACTAGCCATTTAGCACAATACTAGTGCTTCCATGCACACAAAAACCTACTACAAATGTGTTTTCTTGATAACTGAACATCCAAAGATCCCCAAATTAATAATCATGGGTTCTTAAGCCCCCCAAAACTCAATCCAATTAGGAATTTAAATCTAATTATTATATAAGTCAAATAATTGAGCAACATGGTATTAAAATAGAGGATCAATTTTATAGCATAACTTTGAAATTACTGATGTTGGCATCAAGTCATCAGTGCCATTAGCTCTAGATGGGCAGGTGAACCCTAGTAACACCCTTTTTCTAGCCATGGAGACCTTCCATCATCCGCGACAACCCCATACTAAGTAGTCTCCAAGGTGCTCTAAGTGCATTTTGAGGTCGATCTTCCAAGGGTCATAACTTAGAGCTCATGAGGGCTATCATTAAAATGTCAAATTCTACAAAATGATGATGCTGAGGCCTAAAATAACCTATCTCATTTTTGAGAGATCACATTCCATTTGTATTTGACACAACGAACTCACTTGATGCCAAAACTCCCAGAGTGCCTCAGTTCATAGGTGCACCACAATGTAACTTTGAAACCACTAATCTTGGCATCGAATAGTCAATTCCATTAGCTTTGGATGGACAAGTGAACCCTAGTGACACCCTTGTTCTGGCCATGGACTCTCCATCATTCACGACCACTCGTACCGAGTAGTCTCCAAGGTGCTCTAAGTGCATTTGAAGGTCAATCTTTTGAGGGTCCTAACTCAAAGCTCGTAAGGGCTATCAATAAAATGTCAAATTCTACAGGATGATGATGTTGAAGCCTATAATAACCTATCTCATTTTTGAGAGATCATATTCTATTTGGATTTGGCAAAATGATCTTTCTTGATGCCAAAACTCTCAATGTGCCTCAGTTCATAGGTGCACCACAACGTAACTTTGAAACTTCTAAAGTTGGCACTAAATTGTCAGCACCATTAGCTCTAGATGGGCGAGTGAACTCTAGTGACACCCTTGTTCTAACCACAGAGACCATCCATCATCCACGACCACCCCATACCAAGTAGTCTCTAAGATGCTCTAAGTGCATTTTGAGATCGATCTTTCGAGGGTCGTAACTCGAAGCTCGTGAGGGCTATCAATGAAACATCAAATTCTATAGGACAGTGATGCTAATGCCTATAATAACCTATCTCATTTTTGAGAGATCATATTCCTTTTCAATTTGGCATAGTGATCTAGCTTGATGCCAAAACTCGCAATGTGCCTCAGTTCATAGGTGCACCACAACATAACTTTGAAACCACTAATCTTGGCATCAAATCATTAGCACCATTAGTTCTATATGGGTAGGTGAACCCTAGTGACAACCTTTTTCTAGCCATAAAGACTATCCATCATCCATGGCCACCTCGTATTGAGTAGTCTCTAAGGAGCTATAAGTGCATTTCGAGGTCAATCTTTCGAGGGTCATAACTCGAAGATTGTGAGGGCTATCAAGGAAACATTAAATTTTGTAGGATGGTGATGTTGGGGTCTAAAATAACCTATCTCATTTTTGAGAGATCACATTCCTTTTGTATTCAGCACAATGATCTCGCTCAATGCCTAAACTCACACTGTGCCTCAGTTCATAGGTGCACCACAACATAACTTTGAAACCGCTAATCTTGGGATCAAATTGCTAGTTCCATTAGATCTAGATAGGCGAGTGAACCCTAGTGAAACCATTTTTTTGACCAAAAAGACTCTCCATCATCTATGGCCACCCCATACCGAGTAGTCTCCAAGGTGCTCTAACTACATTTTGAATTCGATCTTTTGAGGGTCGTAACTCGAAGCTCATGAGAGCTATCAATGAAATGTCAAATTATATAGGATAGTTATGTTGAAGCCTATAATAACCTATCTCATTTTCAAGAGATCACATTCTATTTGGATTCGACACAGTGATCTCGCTTGATGCCAAAATTCGTAGTGTGCCTTAGTTCATAGGTGCACCACAATGTAACTCTGAAACCATTGATCTTGGCATTGAACTCTCAATGCCATTAGCTTTGGATAGGTGGGTGAACCCTAGTGATACCCTTGTTTCAACCACAAAGACCATCCATCATCTGTGGCCACCCCGTATTGAGTAGTCTCCAAGGTGCTTTAAGTGCATTTCGAGGTCGATCTTTCAAGGGTTGTAACTTGTAGCTTGTGAGGGCTATTGATGAAATGTCAAATTTTATAGGATGGTGATGTCGAGGCCTAAAATAACTTATGTCATTTTTGAGAGATCATATTCCTTTTGGATTTAGCACAACAATATCGCTCGATGCCAAAACTCATAATGTGCCTTAGTTCATAGGTTCACCATAGCATAACTTTGAAACCACTGATCTTGGCATCAAATAATTAGCACCATTAGCTCTAGATGGGCAGATGAACCCTAGTGACACCCTTGTTCTGGCCACAGAGACCATTCATCATCCATGGCCACCCCGTACTGAGGAGACTCCAAGGTGCTCTAAGTGTGTTTCGAGGTCAATCTTCTGAGGGTCATAACTTAGAGCTCATGAGGGCTATTGATAACCCCTTACCAATTTTTGTAAGCTTGTCTAATTAAGAATTTAAAGTTATAACAAAAATTGCTCAAAATTGCAAAAGTTGGAAAATTGCAATTTTGCAACTTTTCTTGCAAAGTGAAAATGAGTGCAAAGAGTTAGTTAGGGTTTTCAGCATGACCATACAAGGTTGGAAACACCTATATAAGGTGTGAAATGATAGCATGCATTAATGAAGCTAGTTTTATGAGGTGGATTAGTATGGGTTCTGTGAACCTTGTGTAGGAGCTTAACAAGTGTGTTTATGTCATGATAACACTTCAAATTAAATATTGCATCCAAATTTAATAATAAAGGTTGTTAAAATATTATTCCAAAATTAATGCATTGAATCAAATATAACAAACATGATCAAAATTAACGATATTCCATAAACATAAACAATACACATGATCCACGATAAATTGAACAATACTAGATACTAAATTAATATGTATATCATTGTGCACATAAATGACAAAAATATATATCAAAATACATGTATCCATAGACAAATTACACAAATATATATCAAAGATCATGTATCCATAAACAAAGTACACAAATATATATCAAAATACATAGATCCATATACAAAATGTGGCTGATCATGCCATCAAAATGTGTATAATATCAATATTTCTATAAACAATGTGGCATATGCCATCTCAAAATGTCTCATGATGCATCCTATGACAACTATACTATCCTAGGGTGCTTGTGGATGATCAAAATATAGCCTCTTCCCTGCACTAGGTGGATCAGATGCCTCCTACATAAACAAAAAAGGAAAACCCAAAGTTAGACTACTAAATTTATATGATTCTTTGTATCTAACATTGAATTACTCAAATGCATAATGATCTTTTTTTTTAATGAAGATTTATACTATTAACCTTTCATAATAAATACCTCTCTCATTGACCTCCTACGCTGGTCATGAGTCCTCTCGTATGCCCTCAACAATGCTTGTACCTCACTAATTATGGCCTATGTATGTTCAAATATGTTTGTTAGATGAATCTAAAACTTAAACTATAACATTATAATTCATAGCATACTAAACTTATAACATATTTAATCAAGAATTCAAACTACAACTTACTAGTGTAGGCTCCTCCTCAAGATATTGTGGTTGCATCATCAAAAATACAAAACTCTCTCGTCGAACCTCGTCTGTAGTAGGAATTTCCTATGAGATACAAAATAATAGTTGTTAATATCATGGAAATCAGTTTTGAATTTATTTATGAAGACAAGGAAAATAAAAAATAAATGATACTTATACATACAATGGGGCTCTCAGTGCGAATGGAAATTCCTGAGCATCTACGACATAGAATCTATATGGGCTCATTGCCAGTAGCCACACCCTATATAAAATAAAGAATGTAATTAAATTTCATTACCACAAACATTTTACAAGAATGCATCAATATTTAATCAAATAGAAAGAACCTAATTGCCTTTCCTTTGTCAATGGGTGTTGGCTCATCCCCCACACTTTGTCCCCCAGGGACAGGTGGTACTTGCAAGATAAAAGAAAGATTAAAAGCCATATATGCTACAATATCAAATAGAAAAAACAATGAGAACACAACATAATGTACCGTAGATGTCTCAGGGCCAAATGAAATAGCCAAGAGTGTGGCATCATCAACCTATCTTAGATCCTCCTTGGTCATCAACTAAACATGAATGAAGATCACATACATGTATAAGTCAGTATGGATTAAAAATTAATATTACTCTATTATAAAAATTAACTTTAAATCACATATGTCATAACAAGAAAATGTATACACGTACCAACACAGAAGGAGTCCATGCCTCTACATTCCCATTCTCTCTTGCATCAAGCTATGTAGCCTTTACATATGCATCTGGTGTATCCTCATCCAATACAAAATGATACTCAAGAAGATCACCTATGTGTCATGCCCTAAAATTTACTAGCTTAAAACACAACCATATTTAAAAAAAATAAATTAATTATTATTATTATTATATATTTAAAAGATGCATTAAAGATGATATGTATAGCTCTATATTTAATTAGAATCGAGGATGTAGTTGCTAGTGTACGTATCCCAAGATGGGGTCATGAACATGCATCATGATTCACTTTTTACTCTATTCTTCCTCAATTTTGGGCGGGGGGTGGGGGGGGGTGGGGGGGGGTGGCTATTAACAAGTTTCCTGAGGCAACCATGGTTTAGTTAGCTAGGGTTAAAGTTATGGCATGTTCGGTAGATACCTTGATCTAACTCTAATTTCCTAGAACCATTTTATTTAATCTGACAAAATTGTAGTACTTACCTAGTTTTCTCCTTGCCCTGTTCCACCCTAGCATAATATTTCAAAGTTATGGTCATTGGCCAAGGTTATGAGATCAGTACAACATTGAGCTTGTAATGAAGTTTCATGTAGGTAGCTCAAATTGTTAATGTGTAGGGTCTCCATATGATTGTATAAACTTGAACATGTAATAAGATGGTGTGATGTGTTGATTTGCCATTTAGAATGATAATTTCTACAAACACTTTGATCCACTTTAACTATCTTTCTATTATTTTATCCTTGTATCAAGATAAGTATATACTAATCAATTTTCCATTCCTATCTCATATTCTAAATTACTTTATTGGTTATGTTGGCACTTTCAAGTATGCCAACATGCCAATTTACTGAATTAGCAAATTGAATTATATGACAAAATTAAATGATCATCTTAATCCTACATTTATCTAAGACATTGCAACTATTATCCAACACCACTTTCCCCACCCTACTAACATGACTCTAAATAGTAATATGAACCCTAAAATTTACTAATTATCCCCTTTAATTTGATAATCTACTCCTATATCATTAGCGCACGTCATGTAAAGAACATTATAAGAAATAAGAATTATTCTATAAGTATCAAAATCTAATAATTTTTACATCATTAGTATGGGATGACCACTAGCTTTCTTTTCATTCCTATTCAATTTCATTGACTTTCGAGTTTATTACACATTCTAGAAAACTTCCTACTAACTTGCTAATGGAAGAACAACTTGAGTTTTATAATAGGAGAATATTGTATATGCTAAAAGTATAGAGTTTTAATTTTTTTGTCAAGAATGTTTACGTATAGAATCAATAGAATATAATATTTATTACATTTATGTATCTTATGAACATATAATAACTTTATTACTAAACATATAGTTACAATAGCTAACAATTCCTTAATATATATAGTCGAGATTGAAGTATAAATTTATTTATATCTAATAACTAACTTACCCAATAATTCTAATTTCCTACGGGATCTCTATTTAACCACTACCCAAACATACTAAAGGACTTTAGAACCACTAGACAATGAATATTACTATTTCATCCATATCTTAACTATGCTCCTAACCCCTAATTTGACTCTACCCAACATTCCCATGTCTACTAAACTCTAGATGTGCTTCCCTTTGAATTTTCCCCAAGCAGCATAGGGTCACGTGAGCTTCCTTTATTCTGTCAATAGGATTTTGAAATGTTTTTCCCCATTGCAAAAGTTTGAAAAGAAATATTGAGACAAGACTAACTTAGAGCAAGGTGACCTCACTTTTTAGGAAGGCATTATTATGAGCAGCTATGACATGTGGGTGCTTTTCAAGGCATCACATCTGCACTCCCAAGGTACAAGGTGGTTGGATGGAGAAACCCAAAAGCTTCTACTCTTTTTTCCCTGGTGCTTAGTGATAGTTGTTTGACTTATGTCAGTTAATTTCATCACTATTGGCTACTACCTCAAACAAAGTGAGGCTAAAGTAAGGGTTGCATTGTGGGGCCACCACCCACTTTTAGTCATTTCAAAAAAATGTTATTTTTTCTCCCCACTTAGCTTATATCACGTTATCACTATTTAGTTATTATTATATATATTATATTTTATATTATTATTATTATTATTTATTTATTTTTGTTTAATTTAACTATCAAATTGCAGAGCCTAGTCCGATCTAGGGACCTGTAGATTATGAGACACCATGCTAGGTTAGTATTAGTGCCAAGCTAATATTTTATAGGTTTATCATGTCCATGTCTTTTTTTCTTGAAATTAGATTTTATGCTTGGGGTCACAGGATTAATATTTGTTTCTCACAAGAATTTGAAAGAGTAATATATTATATTACTTTGGTCTTCATCTAGTACACCTGAATTATTTATTTATTAATTAATGTATATATATATATATATATATATATATATATATATATATATATATATATATATATATATATATATATATATATATATATACATACTTCTCTTAAATAAAATAATCCTTTGTAATCTAGGAGGGGATTTTATTTTCTCCCCATACATTTTCCAAAGAACAAAATGTGAGTCTACAGCAAGTCCATTTTGGATTTGATCTAAGTATTACTTTTCTCAACTGACCTTTCTTTATTTTGAGTTGGTTTATTCTATCATAAAAATCCTAAATGGATATCTTTGTAATACGATAGTATTGTCTACTTGGAAAATTTATTGGATCTTCAAAAAAATCATATGAATAAATGATTAAACTTATACAATGAACTATCAAGCAAGATGATTTTCTTTCAAGTTATAAAATGCTCAACCTACAAATTTACCATGCAACACATATACATTTTGAATCTTACCAACTGTGAGGCCTCGCCCCGACCCATCGTAGCATAGTGATACATTACTACTATTTTTTTTGTTATCCGTGACTCGAGATGTCGAGACATTATCTGATGCTTAGAACATATTTTATTATTTCATGTTGTGTGATGTTATTTCCAGATATATTTGATGATTTTCATTTAATGATCATGTATATGTATGTTGACGAAATCAGTAAAATTGAGATTTGATTCAAGATATTTCAATGGTTAAGAATTATGTAGGATGAAGAAACTCTTATTTGATGCATGTTTTAATTTATGAAAATTTTTGATACATATACATTTATATACATGTGATTTTCAGGACTACTGATGTGTGCAATGAGTGTGCAGATATTTAGCCGAGAAACCGTACAGAGGAACAAAACTGATCTCCATGTGCTAAAATTTGGAAACCCTATTGTTCGTAATTATGTTCTTTCAGTGTCGCTTGACACTCGTAAAATGTTATGTGCTTTGGTATGCTGGTTAGGGTTAATTGTTTAACCTTTGGTTTCAAGTTAGTGTCAATTTTTTTTCTATTAGATTCTTATTGAGGGTTAGTCATCCCTAATTCGATTTAGGGCTAGATTGCAAGTTAGAGTTGTTAGATAGACCTATTTTATCTCTTGATTTTTATTTGACTCTAACCTCTTCCCTAAGGCTTTAAAACATGTTTTTATTCTAACCTAAGGGTATGGGTATGGGTTAGGGGTCTTTTCCAACCCCTAAGACCCTAGCTTTGACTTTTGAGGGCACTCAAAAAGTCCCTTTTTGCCTTTGTGCGAAAATTGCAAATGGTTGTCATGAGTTGTCTTACCCCACCTCCTTTTTGAGTTTAACCAAGGTGTAGGTTGAGTTAGGAGTTTCTAGTGTGGCTAGTGGGTGGAAATAGTTATTGCTCCTTTTGGGTGGTTGAGTTGGAGGATTATTTAGAGGCCTTCCTTGGTCTAGTGGGGGTTACCCAATCTCTACATTTAGAGAAGATTTCTTGAAGCTTGAAGGAAGGAGGGATACTCTACTCAAATTTGTTCATTGCCATCACCTCTTTGAGAAGGTAGGAAACTCCCATCTTCATTAATTAGTTTTTGTGTTTTGTTTCATGTTCTTGTTACCTTGTTGTTGTTTTACTGTTGTATGGTTGTGGGTATGTTGGGAAGATTTGCAAACTTTGTTTCTTTTGGTTGTTTTCCTTTCTTGTTTATGTTTGCAATTTTGAGTTTCCTTGCATGGGTGTTTTGGTATTACTCACCCTAGGAGAGGGTAGAAGTGACCAATTTTGGGAGAGGTCTACTTAGTTGGACTCCAACCTGTGTAGAGTCTCTTCTCAGGATGAGAAGAGGGATAAAGGGTAGGGTGTTATGGGCCCCTACCCATCAGCACAAACTTGGTATGAGTATGGCAAGTTTAAATGGAAGAACAAAAGTTCTTGGTTATTGGCCCCGATTGGGCATCTAAATTGGTGTTGTGCCTGACTTCTCCAGTTGGAAGAATCCACCTCTCCCTAGCCTTGATTCACTGTGAATCTTATTGTGTAAACCATGTATGACTATGCATGCTTGATGTTCTTTTGGTTCTACTTGGTTGTCACCCGATCAGTTATTGGTTTCCTCCACGGTTCTTGAAATGAGTTTTAGAAGACATTACAAACTCCTTGATTTGGATCATGAAGAAAATTTGATGAAATTATTGAAAATTGGGATTGAGATCCTATTGTAAATTGTATTTTTTTTAAACCTTATTATATATGGCAACGAAGCCGGGTTTTCTTCCTGATTCTTTCCCGGCTGAGCCTTGAATCAGGTTGATAATAAGATAAGTGATTGAGTAAATTTACTTCTCTTAAAATTTTCGTATTCTATGTTGTCATATGAATGTGTATCAAAGATAGGATGCAACAATGATGTTCAAATTATGTATGATTAAATTTGTGATGTATGGTGATGCCTCTATTCATATGGACGGTAGTGAGAGATATTACTAATCCATGTAAATGTATGATGTCTTTATCAAGTGTGAAATGATTTAGTTCATGGTTGATCGTGTTGAAAATAAATTTGCAAGAGCATGTAGGAAGAATTATGTCCAGATATCCAAGCTACAATTGAAAACATGATAGAGAAATAACTTTGTGTATTTGGATACTCCTTTCAAAAGGAATGGAGCATTATCATTTTGATCTCTCTTATTGTCTCAAATGCCTTAAGACTAGTTTAGTCATTATGTTGATCCATCAGCTTATTAGATAGTTAAATGAATACGTAGATGGTTATTTCATGTAATATGGTATTATTGAAATGCTTGGCCATTTGAGGTTCATGGAAATAACGAATTAGAAATTCATAGGAGAATGCATACACCTATCGTGGTAATATAATTGCAAAAGAAAAATATACATTGAGTTTCAAGAGAGAGTAGAGAAATTATCAAATAACCCACCTACAGGATTTTGGAATTTGTATGGCAAACACATATTTAGTTGATTCTATTACAGGCTAATAAAATAATAGATTCCTCAATGAAATAATAATTAAAAAAAAAAAAAAACAATGCTTAAATATATATATATATATATATATATATATATATTTATATCTAAGCTACTAAAGTCTTTTCTCACCATATAATCTTTATGCATTAAGTCCTCCACCCGCTTGAAGCCAGCTCGTAGGAGGGTCATGATGACCCTTTTGTATTGGTGAGGACGTCAATCTCAGGTGACATCACCCTGTACTTGTGCAGGGGTCGACTTCCTTTTTGGAAAGCGTAGAGATTTTAAAACAACCATAGCATTTATGCTGAAGATATCCTTAGGGTCGATTGGTGGGAGTAACTATGTTCTAGGCGTTGTTGGAGTAGTGTCATCCTATGTGATGACGTCACCTACCATGCTTCCCTTTTATGGGTGCCAGTTTGGGTTGCGTGAAGGTGTGTTTAAAGGTTAGACTATGTGTTTCATCCACCTTCCTCACCAATCACTTTCTTAGGGACCTTTTGGTCAGGTCCACTTGGGTCTGCGTGTTGCAGACCCTCAGGTTGCGTGGGTACGCTTGGGATTCGCCCAAGCCCTTCTTGGGTGAGAGGTGTGTAGGGAGGAGAGTAGGGTTTAGGGAAAAATAAAAGGGTAGTATAGAAAGTTAGCAATAAGTGTTAGGGGTTAGTAGGTTAGGGTTAACTTGTTAGGTGTAGGTTAGTAGGTTTTTAATTATTTATTTATTTTAGTTTGAGTTTTATTCAATGTTGTAAACTTTTGTTAGAATGTTAAGGGGTTAGGATAGTTCTAATTAGATTAGGTTAGATTTGTGTTAGTTTATGAGATGTTAATCTAATTTGCTAAAGTTCTAAGTTAGTCATAAATTGATAGAAGGATTAGATAGTTTTTTCATTATGTTAAGTTAGTTGTATTGCTTAAATTTGTAATTTTTAGATGTATATATTTCAGTTTAGCTTTTAAATTAGTTTAGTTAGTTTTTATATAATTAAATATAGATTAAATTGGATTTAGTTAATATTATCTAGTAGTTCTAGCTAGTAAGTAGTTATTTCCGATGAGTAAGGTTTCACTACCTAATTATAAGTAATCATGTTAGTTTAATCGAGACTTGGTTAGCAATTGTTAAAATTTGTTTTTTAATTAAAACATTTTAAATTAAGTAAAATGGATATTTATTTTGGAAAGTTTCCAATTTCGTAATGTAATTAGTAAACTTAATTTTGGTTAGAAAGTTTTAAATAGTGGAAGATAGTGTCATTTTAAATAATTGTTTCTTATTATTAAAAGTTAATGTAATAACATAAGTTTATTGATATAAATCTGATAACTAAAGTTTCAAATCTTAAATTTTAATAACCATCCCTTTGTTTATAATCTTCAGGCGTAATGTAGAGAACCTATACTAAAACTTCTACCTCAATCATATCAAACTTAGAGCATGTTTAATTATTAGTTTATTATTAATTCAAAAAAAATTTGTGTCTATTTTTGCCCTCTTAGTTGGGCATGACACCAACTATATTCATAACATTATTCTTCATGTCACTTGTAAAATATATCTTTAGCATATCCCAGATAAGAATTTTCTACCACCTTTCTTCATTACACAAGAAATTTAACATAGAGAAATTTCATTACAAACAAAATATTAGCATACCACCTTTCAATCTTCCTTCCACAAAATTTTCAAATGGTAACAATGATACCATTACATTCTATAGCTCATACTAATGTTTCATAATCATAAAAATTCAAATGAACATTCTTTACAAGGAGACATATATGTGCAACATTCTCAAATTACTCTCTCTACCTCCTCACATGGTAACAATAACACAATCCCTCTACATCACATTCAAATTCAGTTTACACATTTACCTTAATAAAAATAGGATGTGAATTCCTCTCATAATACATGAAAACTACAATGGAGATTTTTCCATCATAACTTGTTACAAACTAACATGAAGTAAGGATTGATACATACATATTGGCATATCTTACATTACAACAATGCCTAATGACAAGTTTTAACTTTAAGAAACATTTCAAGATGATCCTTCCAAGCTTTTCTATTGCTCCTTTGAAAACCAAGCTTGCATTTAAATCACAACAAAACAAAAAGGACCATGGGTGCTTTCCACCCAACCATAGGCCTCAAAGAGACCACCCCCACGCTAGGGGAAACAAGGCTCACACTAGGATTCACATACACACTTGTAAGACAATATTTACATCACATATGAAAACTTCAACAATCCCATCCCAAGGATATTTCACAAAGGTTCACCATTGGAACCTTGAACATAGGGTGAAGGTGGGCACACAAGGAGGTTTTCCATATCATATCATATCTACCATAAAAAAACATTCATGCCCTCTCGGGGCTTCATATTTCATCAAATATCATGCCCATTCAGGGCTTCATAATTCAAAAAATATCATGCCCTCTCAGGGCTTTATAAACATCCTCCACCACACACAACCAACACAACATCCTCCACCACACACAACCAATAACTCTAGCTTCCTTCAAACCCATACTTCATTTACTTCCTTTCTTCACCATTTTTCCCTTATCACTCCCAAGGCAAAATATGAATGAAAATGGCATATAATGGATCCCATGCTCCAAGGTCCTCAATCATGCAAGCCAACTACTCCCTATTCACCCCAAACTTCTCTTCCCTTCTCAAAGGGTGAGTGAAGTCCCATGCCCATAACAACACTCATGCACAAACATGGAAGATCAAAAACAACAAAACAAGGTAAATCCAAACTTCATGCTCAACACCACACAACACAACACAACACAACTAGTTACAATATGCTAACACACATTTACTTCACAATGTCATACTCACTACCTACAATCTCATGAATGAAATCTCAAGATTCAACTTCAAAATGAAAGAAAAATAACTACATGGAAGAGCACCATTCAAACATTCATGTGAACACTAGATCACAATACATTTCCATGAATTCTACTCACACCCCTACATGCTCATGAATGCAATACCATTATGTAAATTTGAGGAACAAAATATTACATGGACAAGAAGAAACTAACCTTCAATCTCTTGCAAAATGGTAATGACTATTGTAGAAGAGCTCCTCCTCCTAAGCTTTCAAACCCTAATAGTCTCTAAAATTAGAGAGTGGGTAGATAACCCCACTAGTTTGTCCAAGAACCTCTAATAAGGCCTTCCCACTAACTTATTTTAGCAAAAACACTAAGCCAAGCCCCCTTACAAAATTTTCTCCTCTGATTTTTCTATATTTGGTTTAGTGGAAACATGAAAGAGAACACATGTGACAAGTCCATTTTCGAATTGGTGGAAGAATGCATGGATAAAGGGGCCCTCTAGGCTGTCTAGTCACTATCATGGTCAAAATTAGGTCCCTAACATGCTATACTATCACATGGAAACCTTATTTTCACATAAAAGATACTTTGGGACCACCTAATGACCCCTCAAAATCCTAGCCAAGTCCAAATTCGAATTTCCTTTGATTGAGAATCTTCATGGCATTTTTCAGTGTGAGGTTAACTTAGGTTACTTCTTGTCAAACCCTTAATGACATGGCATCTCCACATGAACAATACAATTGCAAAGTGACACACACAAAACAACACATTACATTTAAAAATGACTTGTCTATAATAATACATGAACTAGGCTACTACACACACATACAATTCACGTATACAATGCAAAACACATTAGAATGAGGTTTGAATCTTTTCCACTAATTCAACCTTGGCTATGCCATTTTTATAGTCATTCGAGCCTTAATTCCCCGCTAAACCCATGGTCAAATTCTTGCACACTAAACTCAAGCATCAGTAGTCCAAGAAAATCATGTAAACAATAAGTACATAAGTGAAATAATCATTATCTCATTCAACATTAGACTTGCATTTATTTCATCATCTCAAATTAACTTTCTCTTTCTTAATCATTTCAAATATAGCATTCAAAATATTAAAATATCAAAACTTGCATATCACATTCAACATTTGGGTTACATACTTCATTCTTTCCAATTCTCACGTAAAATGTTTAGAACACTATAATATCAAACTCTGCTTATCAGAATAGCATGTCAATTTAATATTCTGAATAACTTCATAATCTATTTTTATCATTGAGACAAGATGTTGAATCGACAACTATTAAATCCTAGGTATGTGGGTTAGATCTCAATGCATAACACAATCTATCCTTTAACTCAAATTTCCACTTAAACATTACATTCTTACACTACAAGCATTTTCACCATTCAATTTCTATTAAAGCAATATAAATTTTTTTATAACATGATACAGAATCATTAAATACATCTATTAGGTCATAATATGTATAAGTAGATGCAGATAATCAAAATTTAGATATTAGAATGACATAACCCTATAGTCTCAAAAGTGTATCAAAACACATAATTAAAATCATCGTAATGCAATTAACTCACCTATACTATGACGGTTCGGGTGGTGCCTCACACTATGGGACCTAGGAAAATATTCTTGCACATAATGCAAGTGTGAGGTACACAAATGTGTGATGATCTAGCTGATGATGAACTAGTGCCAACATCATCAACACTAGGAGGCAGGACTAACCTAGTCTTAGATATCAACAAGCTACTCAGTCTATGAATGACTCTAATGGTCTAAGAGCTAGCCTTTGTGATAATATCAAGATGTTGCACTCAAGGAGGGGGGGAAACATCAATAGGGGGACAAAAGTGCTAGGTTTCCTTTGCCAGGAAGAGAGTCTATTCTGAGGAGCTCCTCCTCCTACACCCATGTTGGGCTTCATGCTCCGATAGTTCACCCTTAGGCCCAACACAAATTCTGCATACAATTTTCTAAGAAAATAAAATGGAACCTCTAAATTGATATGTGGAGAGATATCAAAAACCATCCACAAAAAATCCTAAAAGTTTGCATGTATGGCATCATTTGTGCACCATTAAATCGATAGTTTGGGTTTTTTGTGGTCAACTAGTCAACTAATTTTTTGGGTTCACAAAAAGGCTAGCCAAATCATATTTGGCTATATTTAGGGCCACAATCTCATCATAGTCCAAGCCATCATCAAACATCTCAATAATTTTGTGACACCAAAAAAGAGTGGCATTTTTTTTGTTGGTAAGGGTTTCAATGTTATCCACTATGGTGTTTAACATGGATAACATAGGAGCCAATGCAGGTACATTATTATATGTTGTTCACAAAGCTCTCAATTCAGTAAGATTTTCAATTATCAAATCCTTGATTTGAGGAGCATTTTGAGGGGGTAAAGGATCATTTAGTGGAAAATTTTGTGGGGGCACTAGATCATTTGGTGGGGGGTTACAAGGAACAATATTCTTTGCCTCAATGTCATTATTTTGATCAGCCATTCCTATTAATTTTCAAAACATAATTTATATTTAAAAAAACCTAAATTTTAACAATTTCTATCAAAAAAACCCTAAATTCTAACAAATTCAACTAAAACTAATAAATTTATAATAAAATTTATTAAATTTATACTAAAATTTATTAAATTTATACAAAAATTTATTAAAAACAAAAAAAAAACCTTTAATCGTGTATCCAATTGAAAAACAAATATGTGCACAACAAACGTGATGTATGACTATGAAAACACAACCTATGGGTTGTGTTTTTTTTAAAATAGCATTGATAGTTATTGGGTATCCGATATAATATCAGAGACTTGATATTATCGAATATCCAATATAATATTAGGTATCCGATAATATCGGGTATTCGATATGAAATCAGATACCCGATAAGGGTTGGGCCTTACTTTCCAGGTTTGGTATAAGGATGGGTGATAAAAAGTCAGAGCAGATTTTGAAACACTTTTAGACATTTTCAAACTCTATTTTTTTAACATCACCACTTTTTGGCACACCATGATCTTGCATATACCCTACAACTAGTTACTATTTTCACTCTTTTGAAGTGAGTCCTATTAGGAGCCAACCCTGTCAAAGGTTACAAAACACACTATTAGGTGTGACCCTATTAGAGGATTTAATCACCCTATTAGGAGTAGCCTTATCAAAGGTCTTTAAACAATTCAATAGAACTATCACCTTGTTAGATGATTTACAAATGGTTGTTAAGCCATATCTGTTAAAAGATTTAGATCACTGTTGTACAATGGTTAGATAGTAACAATGAGATGACCTAAATTTTGATGCAATTGAATTGTTGATTAGAGATCTCAATTTTGTCTTGTACTTGATCCTTCCTGATCAAATATATCTTTTTAGCTCCACAAGGATATTTTTCTTATTGTTTTGGTTCGCTTCCTCTTAGCATCATCAAATCACACATTCACTTCTCACTTTCTCAACTCTTCAAATTTTCAACTTGACCTTTTTTTTATATCTTTTCATTTTGTCAAGTCAGCTCATATACAACTTAGAATAATTAATATTCATATTCTTAGCCATCTAGAACCAATAGATAAATCAATTGAACTCAATACATATGTCAAAATAAGAAAATCCTTCATTAGCTAACCTTTCTCGGTAGACACTAACTCGGAAATGATTTTCCTATGTTAACCAAGTGAACTCAGTTAACACTACATACTTGCATAGATCCTCTGGTAACCAAGTGAACTTTGTAGACACTGGTTCCATCCAACTTTCCTTTATTAATCAAGTGAGCTTAGTGAACACTCATATTCTATAGACTTTCCTTTGGTGCCTAAGTGAACTTAGTAGACACTTCCTTTGAACTAGGAAAACTCTAGATTGCTTAGTAGCCATAGAAAACTATCTTCAATGCTTGAGTGAGCTCAACACCCACTAATTGACAATGATATGAAATTTTTTGTAACATAAAAGACAATATACAATTGATCAATTGTATTCAACAATCTCCCTCTTTGGCATTGATGGCGACGACACATGTCATAATATAATGAAATTTTTTTTGGACAAGAATAAAATAAGGAACATATCCTTAGTTTCATTCTAATTCTTATCCATGAGAACTCCCTTTGTCAGTGTGAACTCTTTCTACCTTTAGTTTCTCCCTCTATTAGGAAACTTCTATCTATAGAAACTTCTTCTAATAGAAAACTTCTCCCTCTTACAAAAAACTTCTCCATTTTAATTTTTTTTCTATGAGACATGATAGTAAACTTCTCCCTCTTTGACAACACATGCCAAAGAAAATATTTGGTGAATGCCAATGTACCTTAAGTATTGATTCATTTGTAACATGCCCTTGTTAATACTACACCAACTAATTAATATTCAACATGCTTTGGTTGATGCATCACTAAACTTCATTCAGTGAGCTTCAGATAGGGGAATGACCTCTAGATTACCTCTTAGCTATAGAAATGCATCCTTAGGTAATGGCTTGGTGAATATTTCTACAATTCATTCTTTTGTGTTCACATATTCCAATTTGACTTCTTTATCTTACACCAATTCTCTAGAGAAGTGATATTTTATGGCAATATGCTTTGCTTTGGTGTGCATCACTTAATTCTTTGATATATTGATTACACTGGTGTTATCACACTATATGACTACTAGATCCTTGATCTTTATCTTCATTCCTTCCAACAATTATTTGAACCAAACAATGTTAGAATAATTAACTGCTATTGCCACATATTCTACCTCTACCATGGACTGAGAGAGATAACCTTGTTTCTTGCTTCTCCAAGACACTAGTCTTTCACCAAGAAGGAATGTTCCACCACTAGTGCTTTTTCTATCATCAAGACTGGTGTAGGAGAACCCTCACCAAATATAAGTGATTAAAAGGTCTCCTAGG
This sequence comes from Cupressus sempervirens, assembly GCA_028749045.1. NCBI lineage: Eukaryota > Viridiplantae > Streptophyta > Pinopsida > Cupressales > Cupressaceae > Cupressus > Cupressus sempervirens. The sequence goes on along the minus strand of CM053789.1, from coordinate 640,870,109 downwards.
CCTTTAAACCTTTTGATTCTAGCATATTTGATTATTAGGCTCTTTCTTTCTATGTTGATCCTATTTGTGTGATCCTTGAACAATTTTGGTGCTTGTATAAACCAGTTGTATCATGAGGTCACAAGGATTTATTAGTCTTCTAGGATCATGTTTAAAGGTCCTGGGGTGTGTTAGAGGCATTTAGGGTCATGTTAGAATCATAGGATCAAGTTAAGATGAATAAATCTTGTAATGATGTAATATTCACATTACATAACTAAACTTTTGTTTGGTAATAATTCCCCCCAATGGTCACAACCTTCAAATTTTGGTTGGATTAGTTGGGGAAAGGTCTTCATAAGCCCTTTCAAGTAGGTGGAAGATAGATCATATGTAAGATTGGCTTTTGAATCAATAAAATCAACTGTTTTACTAAAAAATCTCTATTTCTTCTACTTTTCATATAGGTTGTATAGACATGATCAATTGAAGGGTTAGACATTGGTGATGCTAAGGAGTTCTCTTTCATTTGAGCTCTACTCTAAGCCCTTGAAGTGGTAGGAGACAAAAATTGTAAGCTTTTTTGTAAAATATGTCTATAAACCCTAACTACCTATGGTTTCAAATTTAAATGGCAATATCTCCCATTCCCTTTATGCAAAAATATGATTCTCACGAAAATGAGAGATATGTGGATGTATTATAAGATTTTGGTGGTTTGGTACCAGAGGCAGTTGGTAGCCATATGCAAAAAGTAGATTGGGGTTGGCATGTCCATGTGACAACTCTGTTGATGACTGCAATATTCAAAAATGCACTCCTTATGTGACTACTGCAATATTCAAAAATGCACTCCTTATGCGTTGATCCTATCCATGAAATTTTGGAATTCCTTCATTCCTATCCCAACTTGACTATCGCTTACATTGTCTTTGACCTACACTCTCTATTCCTAGTACTTCCTTTGTAAATTAGACCTAATAAGGGCAATTAAGCCTATTATGTACTATTATTTTGGAAGGCTAGAATGTGTTGCTAGAACTTTCCCTCTTAGGATCATGTAAAACTCAATAAAGGATATTGAAAACTGCAACTAGTTCTTGGGGTCCTTTGGGAGTTTTCACATTAAGGTGCACAATTGTTTTGAGAGGGCTACCAGGCCTTATTTTGGGATAGAATTTGAGAGGTTGGTCTGATTTTTTGTGAGAACATTGTTGGGTATTGGATACTAAATCTTTTGATTAGGAGTTCAACCCCTATCACATTGGTAAACTAAAAAATTGTGAATACATCATTTGCAATGAAAAAACCAAGTTTTGTCAACCTTGAGTTACATGAATTAGTAATGGTCTTTTGATTATATCTGCATACAAGGGTGCCAAGTTTGGGTGTTATGCCATTCCAAGTTAGCTTAGTGATCAAAACAACCTAGGATTTCCTCAAAGGTTAGATATTGTCAACACCCACCTCTGCATGAAGTGGTATCAAAGCCTTAAGGTCTCTAAGGCTTTAAATTCTTTTTTCCATCATGTCTAAGCAAGAAGGAGATGGATTTTCATCAAGGATGACAAATGCTATGATTGTAAGGTACTTGAGGGAGAAAAAACAAAAGGAATCTGAGAAGAGAAATAGGGATGATCTTAGGAACACTGAGATGAGGTGGATGAGGGATGAGATAACCAGACTTAAAGCAGAGCTTGGAAAGAGCAATGGGAACTCTGGTGTTTGTGAACAAGGGAGTGATGATGAACCCCTTTTGGAGGGGGAAGAAGAAGAATGCCCTCCAGATCAGAGGCTACCTGTAAAGACTCTAAAATCCATGGAAATGAGATCCTTGGATGCTAAGTTTGATTTGCCCACCTATGATGGGAAGATGGACCTTGACACTACTATGGATTGGGTGAATGCCATAACTAGTTTTTTTTATTGTGAAGCTATCCCTAAAAATCAAAAGGCTAAGATAGCGAAGTCAAGGCTAAGAGGATCTGCCTTAATATGGTGGAACTTTATCCAATATGATAGGATAAAGAAAGGAAAAAATTAGGTCTCCACATGGAAGAAGATGGCGGCCTTGCTCTGAGAAGCCTATGTACCTGCAGATTATGAGATACAACTTGACAAAAGGAGGACACAATTGAGACAAAAGGACATGGATGTCTCAACCTACATTGAAGAATTTCAAAATCTTGTGATGAAATCTAGCATTGTAGAACTAGAGAACTTGAAACATGCAAGGTACTTGCAAGGACTTAAATTGTTAATTCAAGATGAATTGAGCCTAGCCACAATAACTACTATCAAAAAATGTTTCATGTTGGCCTCCAAAGTAGAAGACAAGTTCAAAAGGAGGAGTGAACAAGGTGGAAGAGGTAGAGGAAGGAATGACAAAGCAGGAACCAATTCTTGGAAAAAGTAGAAATCAGATAAATTAGACAAGTCCCTTGATTAAGAGACCAAGGAACATGGAGAATCCAGTTCAAGAGGATATGCAAGAGGTAGAAGACCCTTTGGTAGGGATAGAAGTAGATTAGATAGACCTAAAAAATGTTATAACTACAACCAAATGGGACACTACTCCAACAAATGCTCTACGAAAGAAAATAAGAATGAAGGTGAAAGGAGAGCACAACTTGTCAGTGAGGAAAGAGACCTTGAAGCAAAAGAGGGAACAATATTGATGATGAAGCAAGCATTTTTGGAAGTACCACACACTTAGGAACCCCCACAAAGGAATATCTTGTTCATAACAAGGTTCAAATGCCAAGGGAAGGTATGTAACTTGTTAATAGATTCTAGTTCAATAGAAAATCTAGTTTCTAAAGAAATGGTACAAAAATTAGAATTAACTAAGACTTCACATCCTTTCCCCTATCATGTTTCATGGCTTACTAAAGGCCAATAGACCCTTGTGACTGAGAAAAAAATGGTATAATCCTCCTTGGGTGACTTCAAGGAAACTATTTTTTGTCACATAGTAAAGATGGATGCTTGCCATCTACTACTTGGTAGTCCCTAGTGATATGATATGGATGCAACATACAATTGTAGGAAAAACACATACACCATAATTAGGGATGGTAAAACTTACACCATGAAGCCTTTACCTAATCAAAAGCAAGAAAAAGAACCTTTGGTCATTGTTGTGAGTGAAAAAGAGATGTTAGAAACAATCAAGGTAGAAAATGAGGGATATCTTCTGATACATAAACCAAAAGAGGAAGTGAAGTTTGGAAAAGACAAACCAATTCCCAAAGAGGTGTAGAAACTTCTTGAGGAATATCATGGGATAGTGGCAATTGATTTACCCTCATCCCTACCACCCATTAGGGATATAAATCACCAAATTGACTTTATACCTAGTGCTCCTCTACCTAATAAGGCCCCATACAAAATGACACCTACACAAAATGTTGAAATTACCAAACAAGTCAGTGAACTGCTAGATAAAGGTCTGATTTAGAAAATTCTTAGTCCCTGTGCTGTGCCAATAGTTTTGGCTCCAAAAATAGATGGAAAATGGAGGTTGTGCACTAACAATAGGGTAGTCAACAAGATAACCATTAAATATAGATTTCTAATTCCAAGAATAGAGGATTTGCTTGATCAATTGGGTAGTGCTTCCTATTTCTCAAAAATTGACTTAAAATTAGGCAATCATCAAATAAGGATAAAACCAGGTGATGAATGGAAAAAAACATTCAAAATAATAGGAGGTTTGTATGAATGGCTTGTTATTCCATTTGGATTGAGCAATGCATCTTCAACCTTCATGAGGTTAATGAATGAGATCTTCCAAGACTATAATGGAAATTTTTTGGTTATATATCTTGATGATATATTAATATTTAGTTACAATTTAGAAGAACATCTCAAACACCTAGGCTTGATATTCAAAAGGGTGCAGGAACACAAGTTGATAGTCAATCTTGAAAAGTGCACCCTTTTGCAAAAAGAACTCACATTCTTGGGATTTGTGATCTCTTAAGGCACCTTGAAGATGGATCCCTCAAAATTTTAGGCAATAGTCAACTGGCCTACTCCCAAGAACCAAGGTGATGTGAAAAGTTTTCATGGGTTAGAAACATTTTATAGGGAATTTGTGAAAAAGTTTAGTCATGTGTGTGCTCCAATACTAGACACCATCAAGGGTGGAAGGAAATTTAAGTTTGTATGGAAAAAATGGGCCAATGATGCCTTTGAATATCTTAAATCTGGAGTTTCACAATATCCTATACTAACCCTTCCTAATTTCAACAAAGTTTTCATAGTGGAGATAGTTGCCAACAACCTAGCTATTGGTGCAGTCCTAAGCCAAGATGGCAAACCAGTTGCATTCTTCTCAAAGAAATTGAATGATGCCAAAAGGAAGTACTCCACTTATGACCTAAAGATTTATGCTATGGTCCAAACTCTCAGAAAATGGAGGCATTACCTCTTGCCTAAGCAATTTTTAGTTTTCACTGATAATCATGCCTTAATCTATCTAAATTCACAAGATAAGTTGAATGTCAGATATATCAAATGGATGGAACAGTTGTACACATATTCCTTTAGCATTAAGCACAAGAAGGGTTAAACCAACAAGGTGGCTAGTGCATTGACCAAGAGGATCACTTTGGTGTAGTAGATACAACTCCAAAGCATTGGGATAAGTGATCCCAAAGACCTCTACATAGGTGACCCTAATTTTGGTGACATTTATCAGGTATGCACTACTCTATTAGATAGATATAATATTGATTTTTTTGAGTATCTCATTCAAGATGGTCTACTTTTTAAAGGACATCAATTATGTATCCCTAGATGCTCAATGAGGGATAACATTATTAAGGAAAAACACTGTGGAGGAATGAGTAGCCATTTTGGTTTAGACAAGACATTAGAAATTTTGTTGAAACTTGTGTCATATGCCAATAAGCCAAAGGTACATCAACCAATCAAGGGCTTTATCAACCCCTTCTCATACTCTCTCAACCATGGAAAGCTATTTCAATGGATTTTGTTATGGGACTTCCAAGAACAAAATAGGGTTATGAAAACATTTTTGTGGTGGTTGACCATTTTAGAAAAATGGCACAATTTATACCATGCACAAGAACTAATGATACATCACACATTGCACAACTATTCTTTAAAGAAATTATTAGAATTCATGGTTTACCTAAGTCCATTGTGTTAGACAGGCATTCCAAGTTTCAAGGCCAATTTTGGAGAACCTTGCATAAAAAGTTGGGTACAATCTTGCAATTTAGTTTTGCCTACCATCCACAAATGGATGGGCATACATAAGTCATAAACAGATCACTTGGCAATCTCCTCAGATGCCTAAAAAAATAGTACACACAAAGTTGGGACCTCCTATTACCTCAGGCAGAGTTTGCTTTTACTGACTCCTTAAACAGATCTATAAGTAAGACACCTTTCCAAATAATCTATGGCATGCATCCTAAAGGACCCATGGAGCTTACAAAACTTCCTATTAATTTTAAAGTTAGTGCTAAGGGGGAAGAATTGGTAGAAATGATAAAATAGGTACAAGAATAGGTCAAGGAAAGTTTGGAATAGTCATCTCAGAAGTATAAGGAATTGATAGATAAGAGGAGAAGGGAAGTTCACTTCAAGTTGGGTGACAAAGTGCGGGCTTATCTAAGAAAGGAAAGGCTTCCTAAGGACCAACACACCAAGCTACAAATGAAGAAAATAGGAACATGCACAATCTTGCATAAGTTTTGTGAAAATGCATATGAAATCACTCTCCCACCATGCCTTTCCATTTCTCCTATTTTTAATATTTCTGGTCTCACACCTTTTAAAGGAAATGCAGATATGGCAAGTACCATGGATGTTGAGGAGTCACATGCTAATTGGTTGCAAGAACTTCCTCCAAGCCAACACCTTCAATTGGAGATAATTCTTGAAACAAAAGTCTACAAAAAGACCAGGCATAAAACTTATTTGTATTACCTTGTCAAGTGGCAAGGTCTTCCTGACATTGATGGCACTTGGATGACTGAGTAGGACATCATCAAGCATGGTTATAATTTGGATCAATTAGCCTCAAGTGGGAACTTGAGTTTTAAACAACCTTGATAGCATGGTGTAGGAGTAGCCTCACCAAATCTAAGTGATTAAAAGGTCTCCAAGGACTTCAAACCTTTTGATTCTAGCATATTTGATTATTAGGCTATTTCTTTCTATGTTGATCCTGTTTGTGTGATCCTTGAACAATTTTGGTGCTTGTATAAACCAATTATATTATGAGGTCACAAGGATCTATTAGTCTTCTAGGGTCATGTTCAAAGGTCCTAGGGTGTGTTAGAGGCATTTAAGGTCATGTTATAATCATAGGATCAAGTTAAGTTGAATAAATCTTGTAATGATGCAATATGCACATTACATAAAAAAACTTTTGTTTGGCAAAAATTCCCCCCAATAGTCACAACCTTCAAAATTTTAGTTGGATTAGTTGGGGGAAGGTCTTCATAAGCCCTTTCAAGCAGGTGGAAGATAGATCAGATGTAATATTGGCTTTTGAAACAATAAAAGCAATTATTTTTCTAAAAAATCTCTATTTCTTTTACTTTTTGTACGGGTTGTACAAACATGATCAATTGAAGGGTTAGAAATTGGTGATGTTGAAGGAGTTATCTTCATTTGAGCCTACTCTGAGCCCTTGAAGTGGTAGGAGACAAAAGTTATAAGCATTTTTGTAAAATCTGTTTGTAAACCCTAACTACCGAGGGTTTTAGATTTAAATGGAAATATCTCCCATTCCCTCCCATGGAAAAATCTAATTCTCAGGGAAATGATAGATATGTGGATGTATTATAAGATTTTGGTGGTTTGGTACTAGGGCCAATTGGTAGCCATACACAACAAGTAGATTTGTGTTGGCAACTCCATGTGATAACTCTGCTGATGAGTGCAATATTAAAAAATGCACACCTTAGGGGTTGAATGTGTCCATGAAACTTTGCAATCCCTTCATTCTTATCCCAACTTGACTATCCCTTGCATTATCTTTTCCCTGCACTCTTTATTCCTAGTACTTCCTTTGTAAATTGGACCTAAGAGGGGTAATTAGGCCTATTATGCACTGCTCTTTAGGAAGGCTAGAATGTGGTGCTAGAACCTGCCCTCTTAGGATCATGTAAAACTCAATAAAGGGTATTGAAAACTGGAACTAGTTCTTGGGGTCCTTTGGGACTTTTTGCATTAAGGGTACAAAATTGTTTTGAGAGGGCTACTAGGCCTTGTGGCAATTTTTTGGGATGGAATTTGAGAGGTTGGTTTGATGTTTTGTGAGAACAATGTTGGGCATTGGATCCTAAATCTTTTGATTAGGAATTAAACAAAAGTTGTGAATACATCATTTGCAATGAAAAAACCAAGTTTTGTCAAACTTGAGTTACATGAATTAGTAATGGTCTTTTGATCATATCTACTTACAAGGTGTAGAGTTTTGGTGTTATGCCATTCCAAGTTGGCTTAGTGATCAACAAAACCTAGGACTTCCTCAAAGGTTAGATATTGTCAACCCCCACCTCTGCATCAAAGAATTCCTTCCCTATTAGTATCAATGAATACCTTCAAGTCCAAATTTCCTCCACATTTGTACCATAAGCCATATTCTTTAGTACCTTTTAGATATCTAATGATATTCTTAATTTCCGTTCTGTGATTTTCTTTGAGATTTGCTAAGAATCTTGCCACCATACCAACTACTAATGCAATATCGAGCCTTGCATGCACTACATACTACAATTTTCCAATCATTGATTTGTATGTGGTCTAATCTACCTCTTTGGAATCATCATTTTTGGAAAGCTTATGTCTAGTTGACATACAGATTCCAAATGGTCTTGAATCTTCCATTCCAAATTTCTTTAGTATCTCCTTGATATACTTAGATTGAATAGTGTAGATACCAAATTTCTTCTACTAAATTTGTAATCCAACAAAGAATTTTATTGCTCCAAATATAGGCATCTCAAATTCTTTACTCCTTTCTTTTGAAAATTCTTTGTGCAAGTCATCATTTCTTATGAATAAGATATGATCAACAAATATTTCTGTTAACACAATCTTCTTGTCTAGTCCTTCTTTGATATACATACTACTGTTATCATTTGTTCTTTGTGTTGGAAATGATTGAAATGATCATAAGAAAAGCTGTTGGAGTGATATATCAAACTGGTAAAGAATGTTCTCAATCATTGTTTTGTCATTGATGTCAAACTTGCTACTTGCAGGAATGACAATTGCTTTAGTGATCCAAATACTATCAATTAGTTGATTGTCAAGGAGGAGGCAATCAATAAGATGTAATTGGAACACCTAGAGAAAGGTTGAAGTTATGATGTTGTAATAAAGGGCAAGGATCAACTAAGTCATTGATGAAAAATTGTATTTGATGACATACTATAAGATATGGAGAATGGGCACACTGAAACATATCAAAGATGTAAGTTTTTAGCTAAGACATTTGTAAAGCTCAACTAAGTTCATTAGAGAGAAGGAGTTGAGCAAGCTAGTATTTGCTGAGCAAATTCCTAGTAAGTGCCGAGTAAACTTCAAGTGCCGAGCAAGTTCAAGTGTCGAGTAAACTTCAAGTGCTGAACAAGTTCAAGTGCCGAGTAAACTTCAAGTGCCGAGCAAGTTCAAGTGCCGAGTGATATTGAGTGCCGAGTAGAGATAGGTGTTGAGTAACACAGAGATGTCGAGCACTAGTAAAACTTATAGGTGCCGAGTAACACAGAGATGCCGAGCACCAATAAAATTGATAGGTGCCGAGTAACACAGAGATGCCGAGCACTAGTAAAACCAATAGTGCCGAGTAACACATAGATGCCAAGCACCAGTAAATCAATAATGTCGAGTTGCTGCATTATTTTGGAAATCAAAGATTCACTAGATCTAAACTGACAAGGTTGTTATCTAGAAGTTTGTGAATTAAAATGAAAGATAAGAATGATGAGTTGGTGGCACAGAAAACCATGTAAAATGTTTTAAGGATACAACTGACGAAGTTTGAAGATAAAAAAAGATACGAGGTAGATACATTGTATCCTACCTAATCCATTCGAAACCCTAAAATTGGAGAGGGAGAAATGAGTGGCAAAGGAAAATTAGATTTCTATTTAAGGAGTCATAAGTTAATGAAAGGAGAGAGAGAGAGGAAGTCAAGCATGAAAGCATGAAATGCTGAAGGAGGTGCTAAGGAGATAAGAGAGCATAGTGACTCTATTTTAGTAAGAAGACCCCTGATATGGATGCATTGGTACAATGAGTTAGAAGACTCAAGGAGACAAAGCTTGAGAAGAAGTCAAGCAGTCAGAGCTGAAGTGATTGAAGCCAAGCATTAGGATTGAATTGAAAGTGTGATCTAAAATCTGCAAAGTATGTTGTAAGTTATATCAGATCAAAATACCATTATCATTACTTTCTAGAAATTGTAATAGTAAAGTTTAAATCCTACGGACTTAGGTTGGTTTAATAGCCATGAGATAAATCCTTTAATAGGGTGAGATTCCAAGTGAATGTTCTAAAGTCCTTTAACCAGGCCCATTCCTAACAGTTTGGTGAAATCCTCTAACAAGGTCACATTTAACAGTGTGTTGTAAGCCTTTAACAGTGCAAGCTTTTAACATGGCATCACTTTAGAAGAGTGAGAATCAAGTAGCATGTTACTGGTGGTTTTTCCCAAATTGGGTTTCTACATAAATCATTGTGTCATGTGTTGATCTTGCATGTTGATTTATTGTTACTTGTTAATATGATGGATGAAAAGTGTATGGATTCATTAAAAGTAGTGAAAAAGTATTAATAGGGAATTTGAACCTTGGATAACTAATTCACCCCCCCCCCCCCCTCTCAGTTATTCTAAAGAATTCTAACAATTGGTATTAGAGCCTTATTGGTGACTCAGTTTAAAGGAACTATAAGCAGAAAAGATCAAAATGCCTAAGAGAGAAGTTCCCAAGCTCAATAAAGACAAATTTGTTGCATGGAAAAGCTTGATGAATATACATCTTGGATCCATAGGAGATTATGACCAAAATTCAATTGTCACTGAACATGTAGATCCAACAGGTGCTCTTACTGTAGAAGATATGAAAAACAAGGAAGACCACAATCATACAATGCTGAAAATTGCCTCTACACTTAGCTATGCTGAATTTGATGACATCAAAGGATGTGATACTACATTCAAAATGTGGAAAGCCCTATCAGAAATCTATGGAGGAGATCAAAATGTACAAAGAGGAAAAAGAGAAAGTCTAAGAGGAAAGTTTGATGACATAAAAATGGAAGAAAATGAGAACACTGCTCAGTATGGTGCAAGAATAAAGGAAGTGGTAAGTGCAATAAGATGCTTGAGTGGTCAATTGGATGAAGATACTATTAATAGTAAGTTCTTAAGAACCTTGCTTCCTATCTATGCTATTAGATTATCAGCAATACAAGAGCTAAGATGTATACCAGGAAATAATTTAAGTTTTGAAGGTATTATAGGTAGACTCACTGCATTTGAGTTATCTAATTTTGCAAACTACAGACCAGAGAATGTTGAATCTACCTTTAAGGCCAAGTTATCATTGAAAGATGTTGAATAGGTGAAATCAAAGAAAGGAAGAAAAATGAAGTATGTATCCAGTGATAGAAGCACTGATGAGGAAGATGTGGAACAATTGGAAGCATTGCTTGCTAGAAGATTTCACAGAGGTAAAGGAAAATTCAAAGGTAAGATGCCTATCATTTGTTTCAATTGCAATAAGTAGGTCAAATTGCAGCCAGGTGTCCACAGAAAAAGGATTACAAGGAAGGCAACAAAAAAAAATTTAGAAGAGATGATGACAAAAGAGATTACAAAGAAAAAGGTAAGAAGTGTTACATTGTTGAAGAAAATTTTGATGAAAATGATGATGAAGTTGTTTATGTAGCCATGAAGGATCAATCTGATGAAGAAGAACTCACAACATTGGTAACATGTATAAACAAGAATGACAGGTGGATCATAGATAGTAGATGCTTACATCACATGACAGGAGATAAAAGTAAGTTTGTTAACTTTACTCAGTATGATGGAAATAGTGTTAGATTTGGTAATGATGCTCCATGTCAAATCAAAGGAAAAGGTTCCATTAAGCTCACAGAATAAATTTCATGTGATAATGCATACTATGTTGAAGGATTAAACTAAAATTTACTAAGTGTCTCATAGTTAGGCAATATAGGATGCAAAGTGGAATTTGGAAACAAAACTGCAAAAATCTATGATACTAATGGTAAACTAATAGGAAAAGGAGATCAAACAAAGAGTAATTTGTTTTACCTTGATATGGATGATGTTTCTTGTTTTATTAAAAAATTTGATGATGAGTGGTTATGGCATAGAAGATTATGTTATGTCAACTTTGACAATCTGGTCAACATCAGTAAAATGAAGAAAGTCAAAGGTTTACCAAAATTGAAGAAGCCTGATATTATCATGTGCAAACAATGTCAGCTAGGAAAGATGACTAAGTCAAGTTTCAAGAGCAAAAATTATACATCTAAAGAAGTACTTGAATTAGTTCATACTGACTTATGTGGTACAATGGAAGTACAAAGCTATAGAGGAGATAAATACACAATGATGTTTGTTGATGACTATTCCAGGATGATGACTGTTATGTTCTTAAAAAAAAATTTTGATGCTTTTCAAATGTTTAAGTGGTATGTGGCTAGAGTTGAAAAGGAAATAGGAAAAATATTGAAATGCCTAAGATCAGACAGAGGTGGTGAATTCACATCAAATGAATTCAAGATATTTTGTAATGATAAAGAAATCAAAAGACAAACGTTAGCTCCTAGAACTCCCCCATAGAATGGAATTGCTGAAAGAAGAAATAGATATGTGATTGACTATGCCAGAACACTAATGATGGAAAAGACTGTTGCTCTAAAATACTGGAGAGAAGCTGTAAGTGTAGCTGTTCATACACTGAACTGAGTACAAGTCAAGAAAGGTACAAATACAACACCTTTTGAATTATGGTATGGTCACTCACCCAATGTAAAACATTTCAAAGTTTTTGATTGAAAATGTTTTATCCTTAAAGATGCTAGAAATGGAAAATTTGATTCAAAAAGTGATGAAGGTATATTTCTTGGTTACTCCACTAGAAGTAAGGCATATAAGTGTTTGAATATTAGCACTAACAAAATTGTGGAAAGTGCAAATGTAAATTTTGATGAGCACACAGAAGTCCAAGATAAAGTACCAAAGAAAATGGAAGAGTACAAAACCTTTGTGTATTCTTATGAAGGAATGAATATTGATGAGGATGATGTCAATCAAATTGAAAATCAACAACAAGTATCAGTTTCAACCGAGTCACAACTAGTGAATGTCAAGTTGCATTTAGAAGCCGAGTTGCAGAATGAAGAAAATGCACAATCTGATTCTGAAGATAGTACAGATGATGAAGAACAACCTGACAATGAAGTGCATAGTGATCCTAAATCTAAAAGATCAAACATGGAAATAACGATAGAGCCAAGATTATCCAAATATGTAAAAAAGACATCACCTTGCTGAACAAATAATTGGTGACAAAGATGCAAGACCAATGACAAGGAACGGACTAAGACATGAATCATGTTTAATCAACAATCTGAACCTAAGACAATATATGGTGCATTACAAGATGATGACTGGTATAAAGCTATGGAAGAAGAGATTGATCAAATAAAGAAGAACAAAACTTGGAGTCTAGTTCCCAGACCAGTTGATAAGAATGTGATTGGCACCAAGTGGGCATTCAGAAACAAGCTAGATGAGAATGGTGAGATTACCAAAAACAAAGCTAGACTAGTATGCAAGGGTTATGCTCAAGAAGAAGGAATATACTATGGGGAAACATTTGCCCCTATTGCTAGAATGGAAGGAGTAAGAAATTTACTTGCATTTACTGCCTACAAAGATTTTAAAGTCTATCAGATGGATGTAAAATCTGCTTTCTTAAATGGTATACTAGAAGAAGAATTCTACATTGAACAACTAGAAGGATTTGTTGATGAAAACAACAAGGATATGGTGTGTAAGCTACATAAAGCACTCTATGGTTTAAAACAAGCACCTAGAGCATGGTATGAGAGATTCACAAGTATCTAGTGCAAATTGGATTTGAAAGAACTGATGGTAACAACAACATGTACATCAAAGCAGAAGAAGATAAAGACATTATTGTATCTGAAATCTTTGTGGATGACATAGTGTTTGGTGGAAAGGAAGTGCTTTGCAAAGGCTTTGCTGAAAAAATGAAACATGAATTTGAGATGTCTATGTTTAGATAAATCAAATTCTTTGTTGGATTGCAAGTACATCAACTCAAACATGGTATATTTGGGACACAATCAAAGTACATCAAAGAGATTCTTAAAACATTTGGATTGGAGGAATCCAAACCAGTCAGCACACCAATGGCAATAGAAAATAAGCTGTCCAAAAATGATGAATCTGCTGAAGTCAATCAAACAATGTACAGATCCATGATTGGAAAACTATAATATGTTTACATAGTAGACCAGATATAGCATTAGCAGTTGGAATAGTAGCTAGATTCTCTGCTAATCCCAAAGAAAATCATCTCATAGTAGTAAAAAGAATAATGAGATATCTTAAAGGAACTGATAACTTTGGTCTATACTAAAAAAAGAATGAAAACTTTGAGCTCAATGCATATACAGATGCAGACTGGGGAGGCAACATTGATGATAGAAAAAGCACAAGTGGAGGTGCATTATTTCTAGGAAAAAGGCTAGTGTAGACACCTAAAATTGTCCAAATCATGTATCTTGACCAATTAAATAAATATTTATTATTTATTTAATTCCCTTACCTTTAATTAAATAAATTTTACATTTATTTAATTATGTTCACCTTTTCTTGATTTAAACAAACTAAGGTTTATTTAAATCCTAACCAATTCCCACTTGCATCTAACCCCTTTCACTTTAATTATGTCATTTACTTAATTAATTCCCTCCTAATCCCACTAGGAATTAAATATTACATTTAATCCTATTTGAGCACATGGCTCCTACATTTAACCCTCACCTAAATTCACTTCCCTAACCTAACCCATCCTTCTTACCTAGGTCAATCTACTTATCCACTAATTAAACCTAGTTTCCCATCTAATCACATCATTAATCATTTGCACAATCCTAATCAAAGGATTAGCAAACCCTAGTCACATGTGACATGTGACTCTTACACACTTACAACCTTGTCCCCCTTCACATGTGAACCAAGGTGTCTCACACATGTGTGAGAAACTTTGAGCCTCCAATCCTCTTACACATGTCATTGACCCATCACTTTCAAAGGTGTCTCACACATGTGTGAAGAAACATGATCTTGCACACCGCTTACACCTGTCATTGACATGTCACATCAAAGGTTGCTCACACATGTGTGAGCATCTTTCCCCCTTTGAATGGTCAAAACCCTAATCCACACGGAGTCTACTTGGCCTCCACCTCATGGACACCTCATTGATCCTGAGAGATCCTAGCCATCCATCTTGCATTCAATCTTAGCCATCCATTGCATCCATTTTCTTATAAAAGGAGAGCCCTCTCCTCATTTTTCATGAAGCACTATCTACCTTATTGTTATGCTGCTGGCCTTGTGAGCAATCACATCCCACAATAATGTGAAATCATCAATCACTTGATGGTTTCATTGGGTTTGCATAGTGATATTTTGAATGCTTTTATGCTGTCTTTTTTTGTTTCATGTTTCTTATTTACATGTCTTCTTTCATATTTTGAGGTTTTGGATGATAATGTAGGAATGTGCATTAGTTTCTTGATGTTATTTCTTTATTTATATTTTTATGCAACACAACTAGTTACCTGGACTAGCAAGAAACAAACATGTACATCCTAGTCCACTGCAGAGTCAAAATATGTAGCAGCTGCAATCAATTACACAAACATTGTATGGCTTACACATCTATTGCAAGGAATGAAAGAAGAGGTAACAAAACCCATGATATTATATTCTAATAATACAAGTGCTATAAACATATCCA
This sequence comes from Cupressus sempervirens, assembly GCA_028749045.1. NCBI lineage: Eukaryota > Viridiplantae > Streptophyta > Pinopsida > Cupressales > Cupressaceae > Cupressus > Cupressus sempervirens. The sequence goes on along the minus strand of CM053789.1, from coordinate 640,855,044 downwards.
AAAATCCAGTGATGCATGCAAAAACCAAGCATATCGCAATCAAGTATCATTATGTCAGAGAATTGGTAGAAGACAAACAAGTGAAGTTGGAATACATTCACACAAAGGAACAAACTGCAGATATCTTCACCAAACCATTGCCCAAGGATGCTTATGAATATCTTAGAGGAAAGTTAGGGGTAATACCCCTAACTCAAGCAGTTTAAACCAACAAGGATGCTGCCCTGCATCAATAGAAACAAATCATTGAAATATCAAAAGAGTGATGTAGAGGATGACAACAGGAGTAGAAACTCCAAATCAGTCACAAGCATAGTGACAGAGGGAGAAAACAACAAGAAGCCAAAGCTCATATTCAGCATGATAAAGATGCTACATTGTTGGCATTTATGTCAAAGAGGGAGAAATGTGTAGAAACTTGATCAATATATAGGAAAGAGGGAGATATATGAGATTAGTAGTAAAATATGCAACAACAAAGAAATATAGCAGACAACGTATACAATCTTGGTGGTAACTAAGTTGATCAATTGATCAGTTTGGTTTTCCATCAATGCCAAAGAGGGATATTGTTGGAAATGATTAAAATGATCATAAGAAAAGCCGTTGAAATGATATATCAAACTGGTAAAGAATGTTCTCAATTATTGTTTTGTCATTGATGCCAAACTTGCTACTTACAGGAATGACAATTGCTTTAGTAATCCAATTACTATCAATTAGTTGATTGTCAAGGAGGAGGCAATCAATAAGATGTAACTAGAACAGCTAGAGAAAGGTTGAAGTTATGATGTTGTAATGAAGTACAAGGATCAACGAAGCCATTGATGAAAAAGTTTATTTGATGACATACTATAAGATACAGAGAATGGGCACACTGAAACATATCAAAGATGTAAGGTTTTAGCTAAGACATTTGTAAAGCTCAACTAAGTTCATTAGAGAGAAGGAGCCGAGCAAGCTAGTATGTGCCCAACAAATTCCTAGTAAGTGCTGAGTAAACTTCAAGTACCGAGCAAGTTCAAGTGTCGAGTAAACTTCAAGTACTGAGCAAGCTCAAATGCCGAGTAAACTTCAAGTGTCGAGCAAGTTCAAGTGCCGAGTGATATTGAGTGTCGAGTAGAGATAGGTGTCGAGTAACACAGAGATGCCGAGCACCAGTAAAATCGATAGGTGCCGAGTAACACAGAGATGCCGAGAACCAGTAAAACTAATAGGTTTCGAGCAACATTGAGATGTCGAGCACTAGTAAAACCAATAGTGTCGAGTAACATAGAGATGCCAAGCACCAATAAATCAATAATGCTGAGTTGCTGCATTATTTTGAAAATTGAAGATTTGCTAGATCTAAGCTGACAAAGTTGTTATCTAGAAGTTTGTTGAATTATAATGGAAGATAAGAATGATGAGCTGGTGGCACAGAACACCATCTAAAACATTTTAAGGATACAACTGATGAAGTTTGAAGATAAAACAAGATATGAGGTAGATACATTGTATCTTACCTAATCTATTTGAAACCCTAAAATTGGAGAGAGAGAAATGAGCAACAAAGGCAAATAAGATTTCTATTTAAGGAGTCATAAGTTAATGAAAAAAAAGAGAGGAAGGCAGTCAAGCATGAAAGCATGAAATGCTAAAGGAGGTGCTAAGGAGATAAGAGAGCATAGTGACTCTATTTCAGTAAGAAGACCCCTGATATGGATGCATTGGTACAATGAGTTAAAAGACTCAAGGAGACGAACCTTGAGAAGAAGTCAAGCAGTCAGAGCTAAAGTGATTGAAGCCAAGCATTAGGATTGAACTGAAAGTGTGATCTAAAATCTGCAACATATGTTGTAAGTTATATTAGATCAAAAGACCATTATCGTTACTTTCTAGCAATTGTAACAGTAAAGTTTAAATCCTATGGACTTAGGTTAGTTTAATAGCCATGAGATAAATCCTTTAATAGGGTGACATTCCAAGTGAATGTTCTAAAGTCCTTTAACCAGGCCCATTCCTAATAGTTTGGTGAAATCCTCTAACAAGGTCACATTTAATAGTGTGTTGTAAGCCTTTAATAGGGCAGGCTTTTAACAGGGCATCACTTCAGAAGAGTGAGAATCAAGTAGCATGTTACTGGTGGTTTTTTCCAAATTAGGTTTCCACATAAATTATTGTGTCATTTGTTGATCTTGCATGTTGATTTACTGTAACTTGTTAATATGATGGATGAAAAGTGTATGGATTCATTAAAAGTAGTGAAAAAGTATTAATAGGGCATTTGGACCTTGGATAACTGATTTACCCCCCCCCCCCCCCCCTCTCAGTTATTCTAAAGAATTCTAACACTTTGATAGCTAATTTGTGTCAAGTAATTATGAAGTCTTTCATACCAAGATCTAGGAGCTTGCTTGAGGCCATATAATGCATTGTGTAATAGACAATATCCCTTTTGTTAGGATCTAAATAGTTTTCTAGCTATTTATCATAGAATTCCTTGTCAAGAATTCTATTCAAGAATGAAGATTTTACATCCATTTGATATACTTTATATTCTTTGTGTGATACATATGCTAGTAGAGTTATAAGACCTTCTAATCTTGCAATAGGAGCATAATTTTTACCATAATCAATACCTTCTTCTTGAGAGTAACCTTTACATACCAACCTTGCTTTGTTTCTAGATACTTTTCCATCTTCATTTAGCTTGTTTCTAAACACCCACTTTGTGTCAATTACATGTTTATCCTCGGGTCTAGGAACAAGAGTCCTAGTTTTGTTCTTGTCTATTTGTTCTATTTCTTCATTCATTGCTTCAACCCAACTTTCATTATCCTTTCTATGTTCAAATTCAGCAAGAAAACATGTACTTATAAATTTTCTTCTTATCATTGTTCCATCTGATTTGTCTCTAATGATTTAATCGGGTGCATGGTGCCTTTAGACATATCTTGCTAACACAAGTTCTTTGAATTTGGAATGAGTTTCACTAATTTCATCATGAGCTTCAATATCAAGCTTGAGTCTCATGGTCTGTGACCTGGGTCCATCAGACTTGGTTTGCTCTTGAAGTAGCTCAGTAGCCTCTAACTATGACTTGGGTCCTTTAGACTATGACTCAAGTTGCATTATCTAGAACCTAGTAACTGTTGGATATTTTATAGACTATGGAGGTGATTCCTCCTTTCTTTTAGATAGATTTGGTAGGGTATCAGGTCCATAGTAAAAAAATCTTTTGTAATCCTCTAGCTCTTTGCTGCTTTCTTCTTGACTCTTTTCTACAAACTCATAAATTCTCACATGTGCACTTTCTATGATTTTATGAGTAGATAGATTCAAACATTTGTATGCTTTACTTCTGCAAGAGTATCTTAGAAATATGCCTTCATCACCTTTGACATCAAATTTTCCTTTTCTATATTCTTTCAAGATATAACGTTTGCTATCAAATACTTTCAAATAGCTTACATTAGGTTTACAGCCATACCATAGTTCATGAGGAGTTTGATTTCAATCTTTCTTTAGCTATACTATATTCAAGGTATGAGATGCAATGCTGATAGCTTCCTTCTAGTATTTGATTGCAACATTCTTTTCTATCACCAATGTTCTTTCACAATCCATGATGGATTTGTCCCTTCTTTCAGCTATACCATTCTACTAAGGTGTACTAGGAGCTAATACTTGTCTTTTAATCCCTCTTTCATTGTAGAACTCATTGAATTCATTTGAGATGAATTAACCACCTCTATTTGATCTTAAGTGATTTAACTTCTTTCCTATTTCTTTCTCTACTCTTTCCAAGTACCACTTGAATTTTTGAAAAGTTTCAAAATTTTCTTTTAGATACATTAAAGTCATCATTCTATAATAATCATCCACAAAAAGAATGAAAAACTTATCTCCACTATAACTCTCTACTCCAATAGTTCCACATAAGTCTATGAGCAGAAGCTCTAAGACTTCTTCTAAATGATCTTTATTGCTTTTAAAAGTAGTCTTTCCCATCTTACCAATTTGGCAATTTTTACATAGACCCATACTAGGTTTCTTCAAACTAGGAATACCTCTTACTCTTTTGTGTTTTCTTATTTTAACTAGATTATCAAAGTTTACATGGCACAATATTTTGTGCCATAGGAAACTTTCTTCTATTTGAGCAATAAAACATGAATTTTCACTGAGATCAAGATAAAATATATTATCTTTTTCTTTATTTGCCAAATCCAACAAAATATCCTTGACCATCTAGTTGTTTGGCTTTTCCATCCATTAAATCTACCTTGAATCCAATGTTATTCAATTGTGCCACACTTAGTATATTATTCTTTAATCCTTCAACCCAATAAGCATTATCACATACAATTTCATTGGTTAAAGAGATATGACCTTTTCCTTTTGTGCAATAAGGTTCATTTTTTCCAAATCTTACACTACCTCCATCATAATATTCCATGTGTTCAAATTTTTTTTTATCTCCAATAATATGATGTGAAAAACCATTATCAATGATCCATGTATCATTTTTTCTAACATGAGAGATAAGTGCCATCTTATCTCCTTTATCATTAGATTCATCATTTACAACAATATATACCATTTCATCTTCACTGTTAGCATAATTTTTAGCCATAAAACAAGATTTCTTACGTTTGTCATTGTAGTTCTTGTAATTTTTGAATTCCTTCTTGCCTTTGTACTTATTACTTTTCTTCTCATCCTTATTTTCTCTGTTTGGACACCTAACAACAATATGACCAACTTCTTCACAAGAAAAGTATATTAGAAGAATCTTGCCTTTGTACTTTCCTCTGCCTTTTGAGTATTTCATTGCAAGTAGGGCTTCAAAAATTTCAAGATCACTGCTAGAACTTTCTTCTATTTCTTCTTCACTTCCTAATTAATTGGCCTTTGATTTATTGTTCTTTTCTTTGAGTAAGAGTTTGGCTTCAAATGTAGACTCAACATTTTTGGAACTAGGAACATAGTTATCATGGTTATCCAACTCAAAATCTGTTAATCTTCCATCTAAAGCATCCAAAGTTATTTTATTATTTGGATCACATCTCATCTCTTAAATATAAGACACTCTAATTGCATAAATAGGAAGAAGTGTTCTAAGTACCTTACTTAGAACTTTTTTGTCATCAATGTCTCCTCTAGATGCTTTGATTACACTCACACTTTCTTTGATTCTTTCCACATATTATACAATGTTTTCATCTTCTCTCATTTTTATCTAATAAAAATGACCTTTGAGACTTTATGCTTTGGCTCTTCTTAGATTTTCATCTCCATAGATGTCTTTTAGTTTGGTCCACCTTTCATGCACTATTTTTCAATCTTTACTTCATCAAATTCAACATAACTAAGAGCAGATGTAATATCAATCATTGTGATTCTTTGTTTCAGCAATGTATTCAACTAATAATGTTCTAGTGGGAGTCTTTCATTTAGTGTCAAGATATTTACAACTTGAATCATTGATGGTAGCCAAATGTAACCTCATAATTCATTGCCATGTTGCAAAATTGTCTTTGTTCAACTTTGGAATCTATCTTCTGTAAGACATCCTGATCTTCAGCTTAGTCCTTGAAACCTTCTCTAAAAGCACTAAGAGATCTAATACCAATTGTTGGAAATATAAGAGGAGTAAGTGAGAGGGGAGGGGTGAATTAGTTACTACATAAATAAATACTAGATCCCTTAGATTTCAGTACAAAATAATTCTGTCAAAAGTTAATTCTTTTGATGTTTGACAAAGAAAGAAATATTGTAGCTTGGTAAATATTAAGAATGCTAAGTAACTACTTAACATGAAAATATTAAGATGTTATCTATGATTATCATTACTTTAACTTAGTTGCAAGCATTGAAAAGAAATAGCATGAACACATTTGACACCAAGATTTAACTTAGAAACCCAATTTGGGAAAAACTGCCAATTGCAACTCGTTACTATTTTCACTCTTTTGAAGTGATCCCTGTTAGGAAGCAACCCTGTTAAATATTACAAAACACACTCTTAGATGTGACTCTATTAGAAGATTTAATCACCCTAATAGGAGTGGTTTTTTTAGAGGTCTTTAAACAATTCAATAGAATAGTCACCTTGTTAGAGGATTTACAAATGACTATGAAACCAACTTTGTTAAGAGATTTAGATCACTATTACAATGGTTAGGGATTAACAATGAGATGACCTAAATTCTAATGCAACTAAATTTATCATTATAGATCTCAATTCTAACTTGTACTTGATCCTTCCTCATCAAATATATCTTTTTAGATCCACAAGGATATTCTACTTATCCTTCTGATTCACTTCCTCTTAGCATTGTCAAATCACACATTCACTTCTCACTTTCTCAAATCTTCAAATTTTCAACTTGACCTTTTATTTGTATCTTTTAATTTTGACAAGTTGGCTCATATACAACTTAGAATAATTAATATTCATCTTTTGATTCAGCTAGAACCAATAGATAAATCAATTGAACTCAACATGCAAAAATTAGAAAATCCTTTGTTAGCTTACCCTACTTGGTAGACACTCACTCAAAAATAAATTTCCCATGTTAATCAAGTGATCTCGGTTAACACTATATACTTGCAAAGATTCTTTGATAATTGAGTGAGGTCAATAGACACTAGTTCCATCCAACGTTCCTTCATTAATTGAGTGAGCTCGGTTAACACTCATCTTCTACAAACTTTCCTTTGGCGCCCAAGTGAACTCAGAAGACACTCCCTTTTGAACTAGGCAAACTCTAGATTGCTCGATAGCCATAGAAAAACTATCTTCAATGCCCGAGTGAGCTTGGAACCCACTAAATGATAATAATATGAAATTTTGTTTAATATCAAAGGCAATACACAATTAATCAATTGTACTCAACACTATGAACAAGACAATTTATCACATGTTGCCCACAATACACAAATTGACAAAATTTGGTAAAATAACCCTAAAATTCGTGAAATGACTAGGGGAGACTCATACTCATGGAAATGTTTTATTTAGGTCAATAATGAAATGATCCAATGGTTAAAATTCAACAATGAAACTTATTGCATATGGTTGCTTTGCTAAATCACTCAAAATGCCAATAGCTCTTTTTTACGAAAGTCTAACTTAGATGGAAATACCTTCACACAACCTAGGGAAAAAATTACTATTTTTTGCACCCTTTTGGGATTTACAAAATTTAATAAGGCACCAAGGTTTGATAGCACAAACAAATGGGTTGTTGTTCACTTTCTCGCTTAGAAAATTAAGGCAATTAGGCCTCCATTTACAAAGGATGTACATGTTCTAGGACTCCAACCTAAAAACCAATGATGTGAAAATGTGTTAGAAACCCTAGAAAAGTTGAAAACTTAATTTCAAGCCTTGATGCCAAGTCTAGTTGAAGTTGTGGGAGATGTTGCATCATTTTCCTAACATGCACATGGGTCTTGCATGCCTACGGTATCAAATTTTTATGGGTTCAAGCAAGTACATTCCTAAGACCACTTGAATCTTATAGTACATTGAAAATTCTAGGATTTCACCAATGGCCATTAGATTTTTATGGTGAAATCCTTATCTATGTTTGAAAATCCTTCAAAACCCTAGGTTAGCGAGAAATTTTGAACTACTTGTGCAAAAATGACAATAATTTTAGTTTGGAGATAGATGGAAGCTTAAAATGAAATTAATTGGAAATATACTTCATATACCAATCCAAAAATGTAATTTTGAACACTAGATGAATCTGTACAAATCTGTACAACATAGGACAATAGGTAGAATTGCAGTAAAATAAGGTATTTTATTGATTTAAAGTTGAAAAGTGAATTCTATCCTATCACCTTCCAAAAAGTGCTTATTATAGGCCTTCCAATGGTCATAAGAACATTCAAATTTTTTATGGCCATTGGGTTTTTTTTTTTGGCATTATTTTGCAAAAGGTTGCTAAATTGCTTGACAACATTTTAGCAATTTGTGCAATTTGTGAAATTTTTGTAAACTTGCAACTAGATATAAAGAAACTTAGACCAAATAACCCAAATAGGTTCTAAACATTATTAAAAAAAAAATGAAATAAAACCCTTAGATTCTAGGTCCTTTGACTGTGTTTGAGCATAGTTGACCAAGGGCTTATAACATTGCCAATCTTGGTACTAGGTCTTACAATTTGGTCTAGATGCCCATTTGATTTATCTAACATAATCTAGGTGTTCTTAGAAACTTGGTGGTTCATCATTCATTGTGGGTGGTCTTGCACCACATATTCTCAGAGAAAAAACCTTACCTCTTCTTTTCTTTTTCTTCTCTATGACACATTCTTGCATGCAAGCATTCTTCAGACTTTGTGGATTTGTATTGATCAAATCCTTCAAACATCTCAATGGAATGAGTCTTTAGAAAATACAAGACATAGTGGCTTCTAAATTTTTGCACTAGTTGGTAGTTAAGCTAGCTTAATCAATAACAATTCACAAATATCAAGTGGCAGCATAACTATACTATTAATTCCTTGGTATGCACTCCTTGTTCATGATAGACATTTAATGTGTTCGCTCTTGATTTAACAAAATTCCAATAACCCAATGATAGGAACAAATACATCTAGGGGAATCTAAGTCCCATGTTCAAAATACCTATACAGAACTGGGGAAAGCTTTAAGGATATACTCCTTCTTCTTCTTCAGGCTTTGCAAGACCTAAATAGGTGAACTTCAGATTATTTTATATGGTACCAATTTCAAAAGCATACAATCTGAGGTTCACCTATCTAGGTCTTGCAGAGCCTAAAGAAGAAGAAGGAATATAACCTTATAGTGGGCCCTGGTGTCTAAATAGGTATGTTGAACATGGGAATTAGTTGCCCCTAGATGTATTTTTACCTATCATTGGGTTATTGAAAAGCTATTAAATTAGGAGCCAAAAAAATGGTTACTCTGTTGGGGATGCATTGAATCTATATCTAGTAGACAAACCTTGAGAATTTGAAAAGAGATTCAATATGGTTGGAAGAAATACATGTGAAGAATTTGCTAAAGCAACAAGGTAGTGAAGTGTTTCCCATTTCTTTGCTAAAACTTCATGTCTCCCAGTGGTTACCTTACTCAGGATAGAAGTAGCTTTGAAAGTTGAATGTAAATTTCATTATTACTAGTGATTTCATCTTCAAACAATTTAGCTAGGTATTATTTCAAAGTGTTTTTGTAAACACTACAACATTTGGGGTCAAATTGTGATGGTGGTGTAATTTGTGGTCATTTTCATGTATTTTTTGGTAATTGTCCTTGATGATATTGCAATACCAACATTGGCATCATAATTGTGATGCCCTCATAACCATAAAACAAAAAAAGAAACAAGACAATCATTTTCCATTTGTTTTGATTTTGGAGAGAGTTGGGCATGAAAGAGGTGGATAGGTGTGAACATTGTTGTGGTGCCCTTGTGATTAGTGCATTTGGTTGGTGTGCCCTTATAATCTCTGTATTTTATTTCCATGTCCTTTTTCTATGATTTCATTATCATGATGTGCCCTAGCTTTGTGATTTCATTATCGTGTCATGCCCTTATGATCTACGTGCCCTATCTCTATGATTTTCTTCAAGGGCGAGAAGGGGTATGTATGTAAATTTTGTTTTCTTTTCCTTGTAAACATGTATGTCTTTATATTTCCTTCTAAACATGTATCTCTTTATATATTCAAAGAGATATTTTTCAAGGTGCTTATTACATATATGATCCAACTAGATACATATTCTAGAATCCAAATCATAAAACAGTAAAACTCACTCAACCCGTGCTTTGTGACTTACCTCAAGGTTTTTGCACAAAAATAATGAAAACCATGAAAAATGGGCCAAGTTCACAAGAAATTTTAGATAAGCATATCATAGAAAATATTTTTGGAAAGAAACAAGCCACAACCAGTTAAATGGATCCAGTTGCTCATTACTTGGATTGATATATACGTATATTTAACTGGGTAATGGCATCTACAAGGGAATGAGCCTCATTATTATGCATATGTGTTTGGTGCATTTATTTCACGTGATATATCTCTACATTTTGTTTTTGTGCCCTTGCTCTGTGATTTGGTTATCATGCCCTTGTGATCTCTATGTTTCATTTTTGTGCCCTTGCTCTATGATTTTAGTGCCATGCCCTTGCTCTGAGATTTTGTTACCATGCCATGCTCTTGCTCTACAATTTCATTTCTGTGTTGTGCCCTTGCTCTATGATTTTGTTTCCATTCCCTACCTCTACGATTTTCTGCAAGGGTATGTAAATGTTGGTTTGTTTTCCTTCTAAACAAATTATCTCTTTGCATCTCCTTTTGAGCATGTATATCTAGAGATATTTTTTAAGGCACTTATTACATATTAGCTACAGAGAAAAAAAATTTGATCCAAGTGCATACATATTCCATAATCTTAAAAAAAATTAAAAAATCACTCAACACATGCTAAGTGACTTACCTCAAGATCCTCCACAAAAATAATGTAGACCAAGAAAAATGGGCATAGTTCACAAGAAATTTTACAATAACATATTATACTGGATATTTTTAGAAAGAAACTAGCCATAATCACAAGGCTCATTCCCTTGTAGAAGCCCTTTCCATAATGACATTACCTCTAAATCTTGAAATGGATGTTGAAGTGGTTCCCAACCTTAAAACACTCTTATAAGCATTTGATACTTGGGATCATTGTAAGAGAGATTGTGCCAATACTTGAAACACTCTTATAAGCATTTGATATTTGGATTGTAAATTTTCAAAGACACCTCATCTTGAAGGTATTCTACACTTATCTTGGTGGGAAGAGTGCTAACCCATTGCCCCTAGTGAGAAATAGATAAACATAACTTGAAACTGACATAAATGTGCTAAAGAATCATGAAAAAAAATCATATCACAAAATGAAATATGTAATCAGGTTGAGTCGTTCAAATGATACCAAGATATTGAAAATTGGGGCACACTTGGGGAGGTTATCACTGACACACAAAGATAAAATAAAAAAAAGACCTTATGAACAAGTAATCATTCAGTCTACAGTTCTTGCCATGAACTTTATTTAGATGGTGAATCTATAAAACCTATGTAGGAAGGATGCATCCTTTAAGGTGGATTTTGTTTGTTTGATTGAATTGTACTAAAATGTTTTTGATTCTTCACTAGAAATTGTGTGAAAGGAACAAGGTTCTCAAATCATTTAGTCTCAATGTAAATTTGTGTAAGTTTGTTTGCAATCACTATTTTGATAAGCTCAGTTTGATGTGTTGAAGCTCAACATCATGAGATTAGATGATGAATATAATAATTTGGACAAGATGTGATCAGATGACGGAAGAGCTTGATTGAATGAGATGAAAAATGTGTTCTCTTTAGGACACTCAAGAGTGTATTTTAGCATTCGTTCCAATGAAAAACATGTAGGTTTTAATCCATGGTATTCAAGATTGAGTTTAGTGCATTCATTCCAATGATAGATCACAAATTCCCTTAAGGCATTCAAGATTGAATTTTTGGATTATTTTACATTCAAGATATCTAAGAGTGTGTTTGATTTATCCAATTAAGTGCAACACAAATTCAAATACAAGTGTTTAATCGTTGAAGTTCATTTCCCAAAAACAACAAAACTTTAAGAAAAATTGCAAGAAAACATGTTTAGGTGTTTCTAGAAGGCTCCCTTCTTAATGCTACAATAAGCAACTTGATTAGCTTCAAACTAAATGCTCAAAACTGAAAGCTTAACTATGGGAGAATTTAGTTATTTTTTTTGTAATTTTTTATACATGTAAATCAACTTAGAATAGCACATATCCTATGAAACCACAAAAAATAACTTATAAAACTGCAAATAAAAAGTATCACAGATGACAAAACAAAAATGATAGAACACAATTGAGAATATTATACCTAATACTTGCTCTGGTCCATCGTAGATGACAATAATAGAGTAGAGATGTCAAATCATGCAGACAACATAACTTGTAGTTGCCAAAAAAATCATAGACAAAAAAACTAGGAGTCATCAACAAATTGCAAACATCAAAATAATGGGTGGTTGGAAAATTGTAGAAAATAGTCTAGATGTGGATACGCTAGTTCAAAGGTAGGGATGACAGTCAAGTGAAACTGCTAATTTTTAGCCACCCACAACATAGATGAAAAAACATTAAACTGCGAAGACAACACTTAAGTATGCAGAGACATCCAAACATTAGAGATGACAAAATACAAAAATAATTTTGGCAATTTTTTTGTGGGTTATTTAGTTTTTTGTTGGCACAGACACCAAATCATGGAGACAATAATTTGTGTAGTCGATGGAGCATCTTTGTAGATGACACTGTGTCCTAACAAAGATGACAGTGCACTATTTTCTATAGAAAATGTCAAGTTTTTGATTGAGTTTGAGTATGGAAAAGGGACATGGGTCCCACCAGGTGAGCCAAAATGTATGCAAGAAAATCTAACCTGTTAGGAGCACATATAAATAATAAAATTTTAGTTGTACATTTTCATATTAAAGATCCAAAACAAATCAAAATACAACTAATGTTAGACTTGAGTTTTAAAACTATGCAACCAAAAAATTAGAATCCTCATGCAACCTCAAAGAAGGTCAACAAGGGCACCTATAAGAGGTCTTTTTGGTTTGCTCAAGAATAAGGGATGTGAATGTGCTCTCCCCAAACACAACTATGATGAATACCAAAGTGATTGAAATGAAAATGCAATATGAAATATGAATCTAAACTAAGATGAGTGTAGAATACCTTCAAGAAACAGATATGAGTAAGCCAATGTCAAAGGATTCTAAAGATGTGAATATGGAAATGAAATAAACTAAAAATAATAAGCTATCATGAAATATGAAAACATAATGCAAGAAATCTAACATCTACAAAAGTGTTAGTAACAATGTATGAAAATCTCTAAAACCTCTAGAAAGCTTGAAACATAAACTAGCATGACAGCAATGCATATGGAGGAGATGAGAGATGCTTGGGACAAGGGCTCTATTTATAAATGTAAGAGAGGCCTTGGCGAGGTGGCATCTATGTGACATCCCCATAGGTGCCACATGGGCTAAGGGGATAAGTCATGCAAAGGTCAACATAAGCCTTTTTCTTGAAAGAAATGGCTCAAGGTTTTCTCACACGTGTGAGAAAGCTTGGAGAAAGGAAAGGGGGACAAGAGTGTAAGAATTTTTGGATAAAAGAATAAAAAAGAGGCTTTCTTGGATCTTGAGTTTCTCACACATGTGTGAGAAAACACTTAGGGACTAAAAAGTGCTTAGAAAGGTGTTTAGGGTTAATTAAGTGGGATTAACTAATGGGTAGGCTTAGAAGGATGTGAGTGATAGATGTAGACTAGGTTTTAGGGTGGGATTAAAATTAAATTAAATATGATTTAACTTAATCATAGGATTATAGAATTAAATAAAGTTGAGGGAATTAAATAAATTAGAATTTATTTAAAAGGGGATTTTATGGAGCATTATGTATTAAATAAATTTAACGCATTGCAGGGGAAGTATTAAAATTAAATTTAAATACATTAGGGGAGTGAACCTATTTAATTAAATTATTTGAAGAATATGACAAATATAATTGATTATTGAATATTTAGTTATAGTGTCAAGGGAGATATTAAATCAATTAACATAGTGTTTAGGACAATTTTAAGTCTCTATACCTATGTATTTATGTTTTTTTCTTTTCTTTCTAAAACATGTATCTATTGTTCATATATGATAACTTTGGTTAGATTCAAGGATGACTGATTATGATGATTGTATGCATATGTGCATGTATGTATGTAAATCAGTTCACTGTGTGAACTTCCTTACATACATACATACACAATTGCATGATACTTGTGCTAAATTAAATTAATCATTCATGTCTCGGATTCACACAAGAAATTATCCTTGCATTCAATCAAATTTATTCATGCCAAACAAAGTATCTATAAATATGTACTTACAAATTATATTATCTCTTGGTAATTCAATAAAGATCTCATGCATAAGATCATTTAGGTAATAATCAAATGCATTCACATTAAGTCATAATAGGATTGCCCATATGATCCATTTATGTTACTTCATACTTGTTTTATTGAACATTTTGTTTAACATAACTCGTAATACTAGAATTATACAGCTTCAACTAGTACTCTTGTTTATTTTATTTAATCATATATGTTTAAGAGTATTATTTTTCTTAAAATTATATTTTATATTTGTAATCACTAAAACACAAATATAGATCTCTAATAGTTATCTGTTTTAATTTGAAGATCTTCATATTTAACATGAAGAGTTTCCACTACTAGATAGTGGAATAGCTACAATATGGAGCCATGTAGCTCATGGCTTTTTCCACCAAATTATATTTTTATTATATTTTTGTCCTTCAAAAATATTATAAGTGAATTTTCTTCTAATTTTTCATATATTTAATAATTTATCAATTGTTGTTTGAGATAATTTTCTATTATGAGATAGAGACATCTATCATAAGCATGGACATGGCAATTTTGATCATCCTGCTTTCAAAGCTGACTCCCTTATCTAATTAATGAAACTACTTGCAACTAACACCCTGATTTTCTCCAACTTGCGCAATCAACCATTTAGACAAATGAATCATCCCATATCCATAAACAACATCTAATATTTTTTAAGTCTCTCTCCTCTATAGACCACATATATGGAGACATTATCATCATGAGTAAACTTACTCTCCTCAGACAAATTCAATCAAAACTATTCATACCAAACCAAGTATGCAAAAATCTATACTTACAAATTATATTATCTCTTCGTGATTGAGTAAAGATCAAATGCAGTTTTCCAAGGTGATAAAATTGCATACATAGATGTACATCTATGTATTTATGTATGTATATGAATATATATATATATATATATATATATATATATATATATATATATATATATATATATATATATATATATATATATATATATATATATATATATATATATATATATATATATATAAGTATATGTATATATACTTGCATACACATACATATATATAAAGAGAAGCTTTTCTAATCACCTACTCTAGGAAATATAAAGACATACATGCTTAGAAGGAAAAGAAAAGAACATTTACATAGGTACCTCTTCTCCCCTTAAATAAAATCATAGAGAAAGCACTACTACATTTTGACTGAACACCACAAATCACACCACCATTGCACATTGCCATCATAATTTGACCCCAAATGTTGTAGTACTTCAAAGGGCATAGAGATCAAAAGGGAACAACATGGCAATTAAATTGCAAAGAAAGAGCATAGAGATCACAAGGGGACAACAATGAAATGTAGAGATTATAACGATGATGCAACAAAATCCTAGATGTCCACTGATCTCCACCAAGGGCAAAAAAATGATATGCTGAGATCATAAGGGCACAAAAATGAAATGAAATGATCACAAGGGTGCACCAATGAAATCTCCACCAATATTTGGAGCTCTTCATGCTTGTTCAAAGCTCTCCACCCTCTTTCGCACGCAGCTCTCCATAATCAAAACAAATGGGGAATGATTTATGTCATTTTATATATAGATATATATATATATATATATATATATATATATATATATAAAATAAACTTCACATTGTGTTCTAACTCTTCCATAGGTATGTGATCCTTGATAGCCAATGATAAAACAAAACCCATATTCCAAAATTCAAATAATAAAACAATAAGACTCACTCAACCTATGATAACTAACTTAGCTCAAGATCCTACACAAAAATAATGTAGACCACAAAAAAGGGGCAAGAAATTTTAGAAAAATATATCATAGCATATATTTTTAGAAAAAAACAAGCCATAACCTAGTTAAATTCTAGTTGCTGATTAGTTGGGTTGAATACAAATTCTTCTAGAATTGTCATCAAATTAGATAAAATAAAATAAATAACTAGTTGTTCTTAGCTAGTAGGATCAAATATAGTTTTCCAAAGTGATAAAATTACATACACAGATGTGTGTGTGTGTGTGTGTGTGTGTGTGTGTGTGTGTGTGTGTGTGTGTAGAGATATCTTGTAGATTGTGGAGATCTACGATTTTGTTGCCCTACCCTTGTGATATCTATATGTCTGTATGTATGTATCTAGATATATACATACATACATATGTATGTATTTATGTATATTTATATGTATATATGTATACAAACAGAGAGATCTTGGCACAACAAAATAATAATAAAACTCACTCAACAAGTATCATGGCCATGGGTATTGTCACAAGCTTTTAACCATAACTATATAAGGAGTGAGTTCGGACATGTATAGGTTAACTTTACATTAACTATAAACAAAGACACTAAGGTTGCACCAAGCTATTATAGTATTTTAATTATAGAAAAACACCTGATTCACATGAGTAGATGTATGATTGTGAAGAGTTGTATTAGGTAAGTAAAGCTTAGTAGTGATTATAGGAATACAACTACATCAAAACAATTAGAAACTAGAACTACATAGACGTTAGAGTGAGTAGTTCAAGGGTATTGATCCCATGGATATAGGTATGTAGGCAAAGTGTGCCTCTAATGTGTAGATGCCTTGGACATAGTTTGGTAATACTTAACCATGTATGTATGTATGTATGTAACTATTCTTTACTTAATAGTGCCATCTACATGTAGGATGTTGGGGGGGGGAGATGGATCCTTTGAGCTTGCACTTTCTACAATACTTCATTTCCATCATTTATGCTCTCTAAATCAAAGGTATATAAATTTATCACTTGTGACTATAATTTTCAAATAGTACAAACCACAATAGTTTCTTATAATTCTATGGTTCTCTTTGTAAGTTTGTAAAATTGAAGTTTAAAAATTAATTGCATTTATGTATATCTTTTTCAAGTTTCATATTTCTCTTTTTCCTAACTCACAGTGCAAGAATAATTTTTCAAAACACATACTGATCAGTTGGAGATTGAGTAAAAAAATTAGAAGAACGATTGTGCCAAAAGAGCCAACAAAATGATTGTGCATAATAAACATCTTTTTATGTTTTTTTTGGCATAGTGTTTCTTACATTTTATGATTTTTGGTGAGAACACAATTCCAAACTATTCAAGTAGGTGATAAGACCTGTGTCTTGTGATAAGACCTATTTCTTTATTTAATAGGAATTCTAGAATATATCTAATTGAGTTGATTTTTATTTGGTTTTGGCTAATACAAACTTTTATTTCAAATCTATGTTTTTTTTATCAAGTGCCATGATTTCTAATGAGAAAATCTAGCTAAAATATCATATAGAATCCTAGAATATATCTAGTTTTGTTAAGGGAAAATTTGTTCATCTTTTTAAAGAGTGTAAGTATTTAATCATTATTTCTTTTGTAATGGGGTTTGAAATATGTTTACTTGTCTATGCCTCTTAATTATAACTATGTTTTCTATGTGCTCAAGAAACAAAAGTTTTTGAAATTCCAATTTGAATTCAATTAGATTAAGGAAACTTAGCTAAGACATGGTATTAACAATGTAGGAACATGTTGGGAAACTTAGTGGACTATGTTACTATTTGTTCTATGTTTGCCAATAAATTTAACTAGAATTTCTCGATCTAGCAGACTTTGTATTTTATGCCTATCTTATTAAAAGTTTAAAAAAATTATAGATAAATAACTTGATTTAAATTCTACTAGTTTTTTATTATATTGGCATGGTCTCCTTGCAAGGATCCCAAGTATCTACTACTACTGTTAAATTGGTCTAGTTTCTAATTAGTTGGGTTGATTATGAATTCCTATTGAATTGTAATTAGATTAGGTACAATAAAAGGAAAAATCAACATTATTTTTTTGTAGTATCTCAAGCTAAGTTACTTCACATGGGTTGAGTGAGTTTAATTGTTTTATTATTCGTATTGTGAAATATGTATGCAACTAGATCAATATTTTTGTTGTGTAGCTAATATGTAACAAGTTTTGGAAATATAAGAGTAACTAAGAGGGGAGGGTGAATTAATTACTACAAAAAAAATTCTCAAATCGCTTAGATGTCAATACAAATCAAAACTTTGATTATACTAAACTTTGTTGTAACTCGGCAAACACACATACACTTGGTTTACACTAGCAAACGTTGTAACTTAGTAAACACTAAAAATCAACTTTAACTTGCTAATAACTAAATATATTGTTCTTGACTAACCTTAATTTTAACTTAGTTGCATACACATGAAATAAAATAGCATGAACACAAGTGACACCAAGATTTAACATTGAAACTCAATTTGAGAAAAACCACCAATTGCATCTAGTTACTATTTTTTACTCTTTTGAAGTGAGCCCTATTAGGAGCCAACCCTGTTAAAGGTTACAAAACACACTATTAGGTCTGACCCTGTTAGAGGATTTAATCACCCTTTTAGGAGTGGCCTTGTTGGCCTTTAGACACTTCAATAGAAATGCCACCTTGTTAGAGGATTTACAAACAGCTGTTAAGTCAACTCTATTAAGTGATTTAGATCACTCCTACAATAGTTCGAAGGTGAAAATGAGATAACCTGATTTCTAATGCAACTAAATTGCTGATCACAAATCTCATTTCTAGCTTGTATACTTGGTCCTTCCAGATGGAATGCATCTTTGCAACCCACCAAGGATATTATGGTTATCCTTCTAATTCACTTCCTCTAAACATCATCAAAATCTTCAATTATGTTCCACACATTCAATCCTCAACTTGACCTTCTATTTATACTTTATACATTGTCAAGTTGGCTTTAATACTATTTAGAATAATTAATATTCATCTTCTTAGTTGGCTAGAACCAACAAACAATTCAATTAAACTCAATATGCCAAAACAAGAAAATCCTTTGTTAGCTGACCATGCTTGGTAGATACTAACTCAAAGAAATTTTTGTGTATTAACCTAGTGAACTTAGTTAATGCTACATATTCAAAAAGTTCCTTTCATAATTGAGTGAGTTTGGTTAACACTATTTACATCCAACATTTCTTTCATTCATTGAGTGAGCTTAGTTAACACTCAACTTCTAAAAACTTTCCTTTGTTGCCTGAGTGAGCTCGGTAGACACTATCTTTTGAATTAGGAAAACTCTGGAATTCTTGGTAAACACAAGAAACTATTTGCAATGCATGAGTGAGATTGACATACACTGACTATCAATGATATGACATTCTATGTAACATAAAAGAAAATACATAATTAATCAATTATTTCCAACAATATCCCTCTTTGACATAGATGGAAACACAACATGTCATAATACAATGAAATTTTAGAGAGAGAATAAAATAAGGAACATATCCTTAGTTTCATTCAAATTCTCATCCATGAGAAATCCCTCTATCAATTTGAACTCCCTTTGCTTTCAGTTTCTCCCTATATCAGCAAAATTTTGTCTTTCAAACTCTGTCTTTGATATCAGACCAAGTTCATTCTCCCTTTTTTACATCTCTTTTTTTGATGTATGACTAATCTTTCCCTTTTAAGAAAATTTCTTTAATGTGACAATAAAATTCTCCCTCTTTGACATCTCATGCCAAAGACAATATTTAATGAATATAAATGTACCTTAAGTACTAATTCATTTACAATGTGCCCTTGTCAATACTACATCAACTGACTGGTCTTCAACATGCACTGGCTGATGCATCACTAAACTTCATTTAGCAAGCTTTAGATAGGGGAATGACCCCTAATTTACCTCTTAGATACAAAAATGCATCCTTAGATAATGTCTTAGTGAGCATTTCTATAATTTTCTTTTTAGTATTCACATATTCCAATCTTACCTCTTTATCTTGTACCATTTCTCTCAGAAAATGATATTTATAGCAATGTGTTTTGTTTTGGTATGCATCACATAATTCTTGAAAATATATTAATTGCATTGGTGTTATCATAGAAGATAACTACTGGATCCTTGATTTCTATCTTCATACCTGCCAAAAGTTGCTTGAACTAAACAACATTTGAACAATTAACTATTGTTGCCACATATTCTACCTCTACCGTGGACTGAGAAATACAATCATGTTTCCTGCTTGTCAAAGACACTAGTCTTTTACTAAGAAAGAATGATCCACCACTAGTGCTCTTTTTGCCATCAACACTTCCTACCTAATCAACATCTATGAATGCTTTTAAATCCAAATTGCCTCCTTTTTTATACCATAATCCATAGTCTTTAGTACCTTTTAGATATCTCATGATTCTTTTGATTGTCATCATTAGACTTTGTTTGGGATTTGCTAAGAGTCTTGCCACCATACCAACTACTAATGCAATATCAGCCCTTATGTGCACTACATACTACAATTTTCTAATCATTGATCTGTATGTGGTCTGATATACGTCCTTGGAATCATCATTTTTGGAAAGCTTACATGTAGTAGACATAAGAGTTCCCACTACTCTTGAATCTTCCATTCCAAACTTCTTTAGTATCTCCTAATATATTTCATTTGAGTAATGTAGATACCATCTTTCTTTTGTTGGATCTACAATCCAACAAAGAATTTTATGTCTCTAAACATGGACATCTCAAATTCTTTACTCATTTCTTCTAAAAATGCTTTTCACAAGTCATTATTTCCTGTAAATAAAGTGTCATCCACAAATATTTCTACCAACACAATCTTCTTGTCTTTTCCTTCTTTGATATACAGATAGCTATTATCAATTTTTCTTTGAAAACCAATCTTTATCAAGTAGTTAGGAAGTCTTTCATACTAACCTTTGAGAGCTTGATTGAGACCATATAATGCTTTGTGTAATTTTTAGACCATATCTCTTTTTCTAGGATCTACAAAACCTTTAGGTTGTTATATGTAGACTTCTTCATCAATGATTCCATTCAAGAATGCAAATTTTAGATTGATTTGATAAACTTTAAATCCTTTATACATTGCATATATAACACCTTCTAATCATGCAATATGATAAAAAATTAACCATAATCAATACCTTCTTGTTGAGAATAACCTTTACAAATTAACCTATCTTTGTTTCTTGAAACTTCTTCATCATCATTTAGTTTATTTCTGAAAATCCACTTTATGCCAATTCCATTTTTATCCTTGGGTCTACAAGTCTTATTCTTCCCTATATGTTCTATTTTCTCATTCATAGCTTCAATCCAACTTTCATTATCCAAAGCATCTTTACCATTTCTAGGTTCAAATTCAACAACCAAACATGTACCTTTCAATTTGTTTCTTATCATTGTTTCATCTAACTTGTCTCCAATGATTTGATTAGGTGATGATGCCTTCTAACATATCTTGCTAACACACGTACTTTAGATTTGGAGTTTTTTCAATTGAGCTCTTCATGATCTTCTATATTAAGTTTGGGTCCCACTGCTATGACTTGGGTCCATTAGACTCAATTTAATCTAGCAATAGCTTGGTAACTTCTGACTATGACTTGGGTCCTTTAGAATTTGACTCAAGTTACACTGGTTACAACTCAAATATCTCTGGAGATTTTTCCCAGGGACTCAGGAGATGAAGCTTCCTAACTTCCAAATAGATTTTGCAATGTATCAGCTTCATAATACACAAATCTTATGTTGTTGCTTTCCTCTTCACTCTTTTCTACAAACTCATCAATTCTCACATGTGCACTTTCTATAATTTATGAGTAGAAAAATTCAAGCATTTGTATGCTTTACTTCTGCAGGAGTATCCTAGGAATATGCCTTCATCACCTTTGACATCAAATTTACCTTTCCTAGGTTCCTTCAAGATATAACATTTGCTACGAAATACTTTCAAGTAACTTACATTAGGTTTGTATCCATACCATATTTTATATGTAGCTTCATTTGAGTCTTTCTTCAACTATATTATGTTCAAGGTATCCACTATAGTACTAATTTCTTCCTTCTAGTATTTGATTGCAACATTCTTTTCTATCATCAATATTCTTGCATAATCCATGATGGATTTGTTCTTTCTTTCAGCAATACTATTTTATTGAGGTGTACCAGGGGTTGATACTTGTCTCTTAATTCTTTTTTCAATGCATAATTCATTAAACTCATTGGAAATGAATTCACCACCTCTATCTAATCTCAAACATTTGAGCTTCTTTCTAGTTTCTTTCTCTGCTCTTGCCAAATACCACTTAAATTTTTGAAATTCCCTAGAATTTTCTTTTAGATACATTATAGTCATCATTCTAGAATAAAAATCAACAAAAGGAATGAAAAACTTATCTCCACTATAACTCTTTATTCCAGTAGGTCCACATAAGTCTATATGTACAAGCTCTATGAATTCTTTAGAATGATAGTTCTTGCTTTTGAAACTAATTTTTCCCATCTTACCAATTTGACAATTTTTGCATAGACCCATATCAGGTTCCCTCAAGCTAGAAATACCTCTTACTCTCTTTTTTTTTTCTTATCTTGACTAGATTTTCAAAGTTCACATGACATAATCTTTTGTGCCATAACCAAGTTTCTTCTACTTGCATAATAAAAACATGAACATTCACTGAGATCTAGGTAGAATAGATTACCTTTTGTTTGTTCTCCAGACCCAACTAGATTACCTTTCCCATCTAGTAGTTTGGATTTCCCATTCTTGAATTCTACCTTGAATCCAATGTTATTCAACTATGCTACACTCAATACATTATGCTTTTGTCCTTTAACCCAATAAACATTGTCACATATAAGCTCATTGGTTTATAAGATACAACATTTTTCCTTTATGCAACAAGGTTCATTATTTTCAAATCTCACACTACCACCATCATAATGTTCCATGTGTTCAAACTTTGTTTTATCACAAGTCATATGATGTGAGTAGCCACTATCTATAATCCATGTATCATTTTTACTAACATGAGAGATAAGTGTCATTTTATCTCCTTCATCATTAGATTCATTTTTTACAACAATATATACCATTTCATCTTCACCGTTATCAAAATCTTTAGCCATAAAACTAGATTTCTTACCTTTATCCTTGTAGTCCTTATAGTTCTTCAATTAATTATTGCCTTTGAACTTATTGTGTTTCTTTTCATCATTGCCTTCTTTGTTGGGACATTTTGTGGTGATGTGACCAACTTCTTCACAAGAAAAATAGATTAGAGGTATCTTACCTTTGTATTTCCCTCTACCTTTTGAATATTTCCTTGCAAGTAGGGCTTCAACAACTTCAAGATCACTATCTAAACTTTCTTCCTCTTATTCACTTTCTGATTGATTGGCTTTTTATTTCTTACCCTTTTTCTTGAGTGAAAGATTGGCTTCAATTGAACACTTAATACCTTTGGAACTAGGGACATAGTTATCATAGTTATCCAACTCAAAAGCTAACAATCTTCCAACTAGAGCATCCAAAGTTATATTTATGTTTAGATTGAATCTCATCTCTTGAATAGTAGACAATCTAATTACATAGATAGGAAGAAGGGTTTTGAGTACCTTGCTTACAACTTTTTTGTCATCAATGTCTCCTCCAAATGCTTTGATTGGGCTCACACTTTCTTTAATTCGCTCAACATATTTTGCAATGTTTTCATGTTCTCTCATGTTCATGTGATCAAATTATCCTCTGAGACTTTTGGCTTTAGCTCTTCTTACAATAGCATCTTCACCATAGATGGCTTTCAGTTGGGTCCACATTTCATAAGCTCTAGTGCAACTTCTAACTTCATAAAATTCAGTATAATTAAGAGCAGAAGCATGGTCATGGGCATTGTCACAAGCTTTTAAATAGGTAGCATGGACATGGGTATTATCACAAGCTTTTAAACATAAAGAGTGAGTGTATGATTGCGAAGAGCTGTATTAGGTGAGTAAAGCTCACTAGTGGTTATAGGAGTACAACTACATTAAAACAATTATAAACTAGAACTATATATTTATTAGAGTAAGTAGTTCAAGGGTCCTGATCTTGTGGATACGAGTATGTAGGCAGCTTGGTAGGTGAAGTATGCCTCTAGTGTGCAGATGCCTTGGACATACTTAGGTAGCCTTAGACATAGTTAAGTAGCACTTAGCTATGCCTGTATGTGTAATACCCCAACATTGGATCATTGCTATTAAACCAATTCTGGTCTATTCTGATCAATCCTAAGACCTATTCTAATAGGCAATTCTTATTATGCTACTTGCTACTTGACTTAATTGTCAAATTCTTAAAACCCTAATTTTCATTAATCAGACTCTTTATTTAATTCCTATAGTATTGACTCATAGTAGTCACATTAAACCTATTGATTAAGATTTAATTTAATTATTAAGTATTTCTACTTTAATTAAATTAAATCATCACCTAAGGCTAATTTACTAAGGAATTAAAAATATTTAATTTAATAATTATGCTCAATTTAATTAATTGAATGTGATTATTCAATTAAATGAAAAAGGCATTTATGAGATCATATCTCGCTTTATTAAATTAAATAATATCTAAAAAATCTTCTCTTCAGTTCCAAAATGGAAACTCTGAGTGAACTATCTCTCAAAAATGAATTAAATTAGTTAACTCCTTATTCCACTCATGAAAAACTCAGATAAATCTCCTTTCTTATGGAAGTTTCCATTTTAACTGAATCTTGCTTCAATCCTAACCATTGATTGAAATCGATCTCAACTGTTGATAGATTCCAGGAATTCTATTTAAGAGACTCCTAATTCCTTATAAAAAAATGCTTGGATTTTTATGCTATCAAATCTCTGCTGAATTATTGACTCACTTTGTTCAAGCTTTCATTGCATTCTAGCTTTCTTTAATGTCATCTAGATTAATACTATGCATACATGTAGATTAAATGTTATTTGCTAATTTATAGATTAAATTGCATATTCATATAGATTAATCTACATTTCATCTTAATTGCATTTAAATCCTTCATTCTTAGAGGGTATGGTTTCCTACACCTCAAATCTGAGGATATTAATTAGGCAAAATCCTTCCAGAGAGAAGGCGATAGGTCGCTCTGTCAGACCTCTTGGATAAACAATTCAATGTTCATTCCAAAGTAATTCTGCAGAGGATGATTACATCATTGAACTTGCATTTTAAATCAATTTTAATCTTCATCGCTTGGGACATCTTGTTCCTATCTTATGTCCTTGTCACTTGGGGCATCTCATCACTCACGGAATCCCATCTCCCTTGTATCTGGCATCTTCACTATCTATCTTATCTTTTCATCAACTGATCAATCTTATAAAAACTCTTCTTAGATTTTGATGGATAGGTATTGGGACAATCTAAACCCTGATTCCTAAGAATCAAGCCTCATTCTGGGGATGATTCTATGTCTCATAATTCAATTTTGTTATCTACTTTTGATCTCAGGTATATAGGTGTTCTATCTGGATCCTTAAAGGTTAAGCTCCATTTTGGAGATAATCTTTTAAATGCTTTCAATCTTAGGTATCTAGGTGTTCTATCTAGATCCTCAAAAGTTAAGCTCCGTTCTATAGATAATCTTTTAAATGCTTATCACTCTTAGGTATCTAGGTGTTCTATCTAGATCCTTAAAGGTTAAACTCCATTCTGGAGATAATATTTTAAATGCTTTCAATCTCAAGTATCTAGGTGTTCTATCTAGATCCTTAAAGATTAAGCTCTATTCTAGAGATAGTTTTTTAAATGCTTATCAATCTTATGTATCTAGACATTCTCTTTGGATCCTTAAAGGTTAAGTTTTGTTCTGGAGATAATCTTTTAAATTCTTTCAATCTCAGGTATCTAGGTGTTCTATCTGGATCCTTAAAAGACAAGCTCTATTCTGGAGATAATCTTTTACATGCTTTCAATCTCAGGTATCTAGGTGTTCTATCTGGATCCTTAAAGGTTAAGCTCTATTCTAGAGATAATCTTTTAAATGCTTTCAATCTCAGGTATCTAGGTGTTCTATCTGGATCCTTAAAGGTCAAACTTCATTCTAAATAAATCTTTTAAATGCCTATCAATTTTAGGTATCTAGGTATTCTCGTTGGATTCCTTGGGATTAAGCTATGTTCTAGAGATGGTCCATAAATGCTTATCAATTAGTCTTTGTATCATCAATTTTGAAACCAATCTCATTTCTTGATCCTCACACCATGCTTTTTGATTTTTTTTGAATTGAATGTGCTGCTCGCACATTCATTCATAGAGGGGCAAAATGTAATAACCCAAAATTGGCTCATTGCTATTAAACCAATTCTAGTCTATTTTGATCAATCCTAACACCTATTCTAATAGGCAGTTCTTATTCTACTACTCACTACTTGACTTAATTGTCAAATGCTTTAAACCCTAATTTGCATTAATCAGACTCTTTATTTAATTCCTATAGTATTGACTCATATTAGTCAAGTTAAACCTATTGATTAAGATTTAATTTAATTATTAGGTATTTATACTTTAACTAAATTGAATCATCACCTAAGGCTAATGTACTAAGGAATTAAAAATATTTAATTTAACAATTATGCTCACTTTAATTAATTGAATGTGATTATTCAATTAAATGAAAAAGGCATTTATGTGTCCATATCTCACTTTATTAAATTAAATAATATCTTAAAAATATTCTCTTCAGTTCCAAAATGGAAACACTGAGTGAACTATCTCTTAAAAAGGAATTAAATTAGTTAACTCCTTATTCCACTCATGAAAAGCTCAGATAAATCTCCTTTGTTAAGGAAGTTTCTATTTTAACTAAATCTTGCTTCAATCCTAACCGTTGATTGAAATCGATCTTAATCGTTGATGGATTCCAGGAATTCTATTTAAGAGGCTCCTAATTCCTTATAAAAAAAGGTTGAATTTTTATGCTATCGAATCTTTGCTGAATTACTCACTCACTTTGTTCAAGCTTTCATTGCATTCTAGCTTTCTTTAATATCATCTAGATTAATACTATGCATACATGTAGATTAAACATTATCTGCTAATTTATAGATTAAATTACATATCCATATAGATTAAATTGCATTTCATCTTAAATGCATTTAAATCATTCTTAGGGGGTCTAGTTGCCTGCACCTCAAATCTAGGGACATTAATTGGGAAAAATCCTTCTAGATAGAAGATGATAGGTCGCTCAGTCAAACCTCTTGGATAAAAAAATCAATTTTTATTCTAGGATAATTTTGTAGAGGATGATTACATCATTGAACTTGTATTTCAAATCAATTTGAATCTTCATCACTTGGGGCATCTTGTTCCTATCTTATGTCATTGTCACTTGGGGCATCTCATCACTCAGGGCATCCCATCCGCCTTCTATCTAGCATCTTTGTTATCTATCTTATCTTTTCATCAACTGATCAATCTTATAACAACTCTTCTTAGAGTTCGATGGACAAGTATTGGGACATTCTAAACCCTGATTCCTGAGGATCAAGCCTCATTCTGGAGATGATTCTATGTCTCATAATTCAATTTTGTTATTTGCTATTGATCTTAAGTATCTGGGTGTTCTATCTAGATCCCTAAAGGTTAAGCTCTGTTTTGGAGATAATCTTTTAAATGATTTCAATCTTAGGTATCTAGGTGTTCTATCTAGATCCTTAAAGGTTAAGCTCCATTCTTGAGATAATCTTTTAAATGTTTTCAATCTCAAGTATCTAGGTGTTCTATCTAGATCCTTTAAGATTAAGCTCCGTTCTCGAGATAGTGTTTTAAATGTGGATCAATCTTAGGTATCTAGACATTCTATTTAGACCCTTAAAGGTTAAGCTTCATTTTGGAGATAATCTTTTAAATGCTTGCAATCTTAGGTATCTAGGTGTTCTATCTAGAACCTTAAAGGTTAAGCTCTGTTCTAGAGATAATCTTTTAAATGCTTTCAATATTAGGTATCTAGGTGTTCTATCTAGATTCTTAAAGGTTAAGCTCCATTCTAGAGATAATCTTTCAAATGCTTTCAATCTTGGGTATCTAGGTGTTCTATCTAGATCCTTAAAGGTCAAACTTCGTTCTGAAGAAACATTTTAAATGCTTATCAATTTTAGGTATCTAAGTATTCTACTTGGATTCCTTGGGATTAAGCTCTATTTTAGAGATGGTCCTTAAAAGCTTATCAATTGGTCTTCATATCATCAATTTTAGAACCAATCTCATTTCTTGATCCTCACACCATGCTTTCTGATTTTCTTTGAATTGAACATGTAGCTCGCACATTCATTCAAAGAGGGGCAAAATGTAATACACCAAAATTGGTTCATTGCTATTAAACTAATTTTGGTGTATTCTGATAAATCCTAAGACCTATTCTAATAGGCAATTCTTGTTCTGCTACTCACTACTTGACTTAATTGTCAAATGACTAAAACCCTAATTTGCATTAATCAAATTCTTTATTTAATTCCTATGGTATTGACACATATTAGTCATATTAAACCTATTGATTAAGATTTAATTTAATTATTAAGTATTTATACTTTAAATAAATTCAATGTGATTATTCAATTAAATGAATTCAATGTGATTATTCAATTAAATGAAAAAGGCATTTATGAGGTCATATCTCACTTTATTAAATTAAATAATATCTTCAAAATCTTCTCTTCAGCTCCAAAATGGAAACTCTGAGTGAACTTGTATGCACCCTAAAATGGTCACCTAGACTATGGACCCCCATTATTCAATTTATCAATTTATTAAATTTCCTGAATCAATGGTTTGCAATATGTTATTAAATCAATTCAAATCAATTTCTTTGATCAAATTCAATTATTCTATTTTTCTAAGGTCGATCATTTTATCCTAAGTCTTAATTAAAAGAAAATCTCCTCTTTTAATTAAATAAAATAAGTCCCCATTTAATTAAAAGAAAACCTCTCTTTTAATTAAATAATTCATCTACATTTAATTAATTAAGAGAAAAACTCCTCTTTTAATTTAATTAAATATTTGCTATTTAATTAAAAGAACTTGGTCCATTTTAATTAAATGAAAATCCCACTTAAATATCTCTTTTTGATTAAAAAAGAAATAAAATAAATTCTTTTATTTAATTTCTCTATTCTTAAATGCACATATTTCTAAGTGGGACTTATCTTTCCACTTTCTTCTCAACCACTCCTATTTTCTCATTGGTGGATCCTTATTTCACATGGATCATTATTTCTCCACCCTTGATTAAATCTTTTTTCTCTCAATCTAGATAATCCAATCTTCTTTATAAGGGAGAGTCCTCTCCTCATTTTGGATACCCGTGATTATGCTATTGTTATGCTGCAAGATTGGAGAGCAAATTTTGAAGGAGTTTTGAATGCTAAAGCTTTTGTGAAGAACTTCTATCTTCTTGTCTCATTCTCTCTTGCACCCATGGCTTTCATCATGGGCTTTTATCATTGCATTTGCATATTAATTTAGAGTCATATTTGCTTTCATAGATTAGATCTTGCTTTCATAGATTAGATAGTGCTTTGTTTTGCATTCTTATCATTTATATTAGCTTGCATCTTCATTTTCATAAATATTTGATGATCATGGAGACTATCACTCTTGCTTTTCCTCTTTGAATCTCTCATTTCATGGTGTACTTGCATGGGCATGAACTAGGTCAAACTGAGGGCCTCCATTGCAAACCCTTGCACTCCATGAATAGAGAGCTATCAGTCACCATTTGAGACCTCACTTTTGAGAAATCTTGGATATAATGACCCATAGTAGTGTGCCCACAGTTTATGCATACATTTTTGGCACCCACCATGTGGCAACCCACCTTTGCTTGCTGGTTTTTATGCAGATCTATTTGTAGACTCAAAGAAACCCTAGATTTGAAGATTTGATCATATCTTTCAAGTAGCTATGTATTTTGATTTGAAATTTATTTTGCAAGGTGGTGATATATCTGAAAGGCTTTGGTCCAATTTTCAGATTTTTTTGAATTTTTGTTTATTTTTTATGATTTTTCCTTGGTTTTTCATAAAAAGTCATTTTTGGGAGTAAATCAGCACATTTTTTGGAAAAATTTATAGTTTCGAAAAGCTCTCTAAATTTTAAATAGAGTTGGTTCTTTGTGTTTTGATTTTAGAGGTCATATTAGGGGTCAATAATTTGATTTATAAAAATTGGTCTATTTTGATAAAATGACTCCCTAGGGCGCAAATTAAAAGATCTTTTCAAAATTATTGTATTTTTGAAAAGCTCTTTGATTTTTGATAGGGGTTACTTTTCTATATTTTGAGTTTTGGATCTAAATTCATATCATGTAGATCCAATCTTTATGACTAGGTCAAAAATCAATTGAAAAAAAATGGAATTTAATGAATAGATTGCATTTCATTTTTACAATGAATCAATGCATAATGTGGGCTTTCATTTGGGTTACTTACTGATTATTATCAGTTTTAAAATTTAAATTTTTAGAGATAACCCTAGTTTTGAATGAGTTGGACATATATTGCATATCTTGTGTTTGTGGCTTTGTTCATTGCAAGTGAGCGTTCAAGCATAAGAAAAAGGTACAACAAAGAAAAGACACATTGCAAGGATTACCAAGTATTTTATTTTGAACTCTAAAATATTTATATTTGGAACTAAAATGAACATCTCATGTGTTTGGCTTGAGTGTTTTTACATGCTTTCATAGATTCACACTTCAATCAGGGCTTTAAAATTGAATCTAGATTTGCTTTCACGCATTTGTGTTGCACCTAGTAATTAGGCCCTATGAACACTATTTGGGAGATCTTGAGATACTGAGCTTTATTCACTTGCTTTGCATGTGAAGCTCCCCTTGACAACAGATCCCCTTGTAGGTAGGGAATGATATTTGTTATTATTTCACTATTTTGCTTGGATTTTTCAAATAGTTGGTGAGGTAATTTAAAATTAGCATGTCAAAAAATCTTGTTTGCTATGTTTGGGTAAGGTGAAGAGGCTAGAGGAGTATGCTCTGTTCTCTTTTGGACACATTGGAAACTTGGAACTCTTGAATCCAAACCAAGTCCCCATGTGGTACAACTTTTTGAGTCTACCTTGATTAGAGAGGGTTAAACCAGAGTGGACATTCCCTTTATTGGGTCAACCATGTTGATGGTACCTCAAGCGGTAATAGCCATTTTTGACGTAGTAGTAGCAACCACTATATAAATATCCTTGTAGGGGAAATCCTCATGGGTGTAGTCTTTTGTTGGGCTATTAGATCTCCTTAGTATCTCTGATTGATTAAATTCTTGAAATATATCAAAACCTTGGTGCGCTGGGATTGGATTTCGTACACTCTAGATTGCAAAAGCTACAGATTTGAACATGACTAAGAACCATAGTGCTATCAAATTTTCTTTTCTAGGACTATGTGCATGATTGAAAAACATTTTGAAAACATACATGGTAGTGATTTTAGGGATTAGATTAATACTATGACACTATTCTTGTTCATGTGCAAGGTTTCTTTGTCCCTTGCTCATTGTTTGTAGACCTTTTCTTGAAATCTCTGATTGTTGTCTTGCGTGCTTGGTTCATTATTAAAAATATATTGATACATCTAGTTGGACATTTAAAATGAACAAAATCTGAGTTCCTGAGTCAAGAATTTATGATC
Organism: Cupressus sempervirens; assembly: GCA_028749045.1. NCBI lineage: Eukaryota > Viridiplantae > Streptophyta > Pinopsida > Cupressales > Cupressaceae > Cupressus > Cupressus sempervirens. Next base: position 640,823,469 of record CM053789.1, on the reverse strand, counting down.
TAACTACTTTATTGTCCTATTATTTTCAATCTGCTTAGGTTGATCCTATTTGGATTAGGCTACTTTCCCCATTGTTAGAAGCCTTTTTGCACCTTATGTTATTGTGCTTTGACCTCTTGAATTAGTAGTAATTGATTTCACAAGAGACCTTGTTTGGGGTTCGTGATTTAGAAATCATCTTTGTTGAGAAAGATATACCTTTGGATCCTTTGATATTACACTTGGAGAGTCTTAGTAATCTCTTGTCCATCCACTTTCATCAAAATTAAATTTTAATTAATTAAAATTTGGGTAAATCATCCTCCTAGTCCATATGTGCTAGGGTATTCACCCAAAGTTGTGAGCACCTCTGTGGCAGTGTTGGTTTACACCTATTGCAAAAATTATATCTTATCACATCTCTTTTGGACAAGTTAGTGCTTTCACTATCCTAGTTTGGTACCAAAATTTCTTAGGGTTATCCTATCAACTAGTACCTTTTCTTTCATGTTGATGACAAGTGCTATTACATGTTACTCAACATTCAAATGATCTCAAATGGTATCAAATTTCTCAAAATGACTCTTGGTCTTCTTTCTTCTTCATCTTCCATGTCTTTCTAATCTCTCATTTCCATTCTTCCTATTCTTCATGTCTTCTTGATTATTTTCCTCCTATTTGTTGAGATAATGAGTGTTGCACACATTGCATAATATTGTTATATTTTATTATTTTATTTTATTATGTAATGTTGTGTCTAGATGGACATGCAACATGTAAAGATTATCATGGAATATTTTTGATGAGTTGTATTGTAATATTGTGAAAATATTTCATATAATTATTTAATATTTGAGAAAAGAATTAAATGCCCAATATTAAATGTGGGGTCAGTGGGTTAGGTAGCACATGATTTTAGCACATGATTTATGTAATACCACTTAGTAGTTTTGTAGGACTTGCTACTATATAAGTAGCCACAAGGGTAGTTGTTGTAGAGTAAGAGTGAGAAAGACAAGGGTCGAGTGGGACAAGGCTTGATAGGTTAGTCAAGGGAGCATTTGTGAAGGTTGAAAGCATGGCATGGGATGTGTGAATTCATGCTTGTTCACATAGTTTTCTCAGTTGTGGCTATGACTATGAAGGCTTCTATGGTTGTATGGCAATGATGTTTTTTCTGAATAATACATGGTGATGGATGCTTTTGGAGGTTGAGTTTTTCCCTCAATGAGGGTTTCCCAGGGTATATCTTGTGTCACAATTTTGTGGGTATGTTGTCTATTCTCTTGCATGTGGATTTTAATTCTGTATTTATTTCAGATCTATTATGGGTTATGTGGAAAAAATTATATTTCTTTCTTACCAAGTGTCCTTACAAGTGGTATCAAATCTATGGTTTTATTATTGTAACCCTAGATTGAATCCATGGGAATGCATGAGAGGATAAAAGAAAAGGACAAGATATATGAATGATTTATTGCAGATCTAAGGGCTTTGAATTTGCTGTTATGATGGGATGTTAAAAGATTTGGGCATGTAAAATTGTTGGAGAAAAAGTTTTTTTAGATGTTTCATTTAAATAAGGGTTTTGAGGGGGAGCTTGCAGAAACGACCTCTTGGGTAAAAACAGACCTCACCATTGGATCCGGGTCAATATTTTCATAAATTTTGTTATTTAATATGCCCTAGTTTGGCCATGTTCAGAGGAAATGAAAGAGTTTTTTGGTTTTAGCCCATGATAGCTGTCAAATTTAATCTCATCAAAAATTTTATTATAGAAAAAAAAAAATTTAAAAAGAAAAAGAAAAATCGCACTGAAAATGATAAAAAGACTATCTTAGTAAAACGACCATAACTTTCTCTCAGAATATCAAATTTTAGAGTTCTTATAAGCTTTGGAAAGCTAATTCAAAGCACTACAACATGGTATATGTTTGGTTCTATGATTTTGATAACTTTTTTAGGTTTTAAGAGCCCTAAATGTAGATGTTATTTATTTTAAGCATGGATTAGGGCATAAATTGGGCATACAGAGTCAGATTTTGGACTTTGAGTAGTCAACAGGAAGCTCTTGGAGAGCTCTATAGATTGGCTTAGATTTAGTATAGGTTTGACATGGTTTATTTGTTGATATATTGATCTAAATAATTTATGGTAATATTGTGAGTTTATGGCATTAGAGATTTAAGATTTGATGTCATTGTATACTCAATTCATATTTCAGATTGGTCTCATGATGATATGGTTATTAGTGTTTGGTTTGGATATGTATGATGACTTGTTGGATCTACAAGTTGTGCAGTGTTGTAAGCAGTCTATACTTACAGGTTGCATTTATAACTTGGTTATGGGTTGTCTTTGCCCATTGATCTTTCATTATTGATGCATATTCATATTGGTGGCTTGGATTTGGGTTTTTTATGCCCTAAGTCATATGATTTCCTAATTTTATTCTTCATGTAGAAGAGATGAGATGTTGTTACCAAGTATAGTGATGGTGGAGGATTATAGTTGACTATTTTATGCTGTCAGGTTAGACATATTGAGAGATAGATTCTTAGTTCATGGATGTGATCATGGTGCCAAAGATTTTGGCATGACATGATTGGCTATATAGGTACATCCTTAATGTTCATTAGCTTGGATTTTTTGATTTAGTTATGGTGGTATATCTTCTTGGTTGAGGATCATGGTTATTTGGTTTCTTTTGAAGAGCTCATGATGTGCATTTTGAGTTCTTTGATGATTTCATGCCTTGGTTGATTCTCATGGTTAGAGGATGATTTTTTCATCATGATGTCATGGATAGCTTGGATACATGATTTAGTGGGAGCTTGTGACAGTGATGGAGTGACAATGGAGGATTAGTTCCTGGTTTGGTTTGGATCTTCATGTAGGAGATGAATTTTATGATGCCATTGGTGACTTGGTACCATAGTTGAGTGGGAGTTGTTGGCATTGATATATGTATTGAGTGTTTGCAAATGTTGGAGGTTTGTCTTAGATCCAGTTGCTGTAGAAGCGTCTTTGAAATTTGCATGGTGCACTTGTTATCTTCATGGTGTGTGAAGATGGTTAGATCTTGAGGACTCATGGAGTTCTTGGTAATCTTCATGGTGTGTGGAGATGATTCTTCATGGTGTGTGGAGATGGTTCTTCATAGTATGTGGAGATGGTTTTATTCATGGTCTGTGGAGATGGTTGCATCTTGAAGACTCAGGGTTCTTGGTAAAGGTGTGGTTTATGCTTTTATTTGGCATGTTATCCTTGGTATGAGGATGGTTTCATTATTATGTCATGGCATACTCTTGATACATATTTAGAGTTGTGACATGTTATAGTATGTTCATGTGGAGCATGTTATCTCTTTGGTTGAGATGGTTAGATCATGTTGTCATGTTTATGTTCCTGAGGCCATGGTTGGAACTTTGACATAGATCTTGGTTTAGTTTCTTGGTATTGAGTACAGTGGTCATAAGCTGGATACTTCATGATATTGCTATGTTGCATTTGAAGTTGGCATGGATTGATTGGTTATAGGTGCTCATGGATACTTAGAGACGGTGGTGATGCTGATTTTTCTTTGATTAGAGAAGTATTTGTTGGGACAGTTGATGGTTTCAATAGGAAGTCTGAGGGGTAGTCACCTGATATGGACTTAAGAGGAGATTGTTCTTAGATGAGTCTTTGTTGGAGACTTGGGTATCTTGATGAGCATTCTCATTCCCCACTCTTGGTCTACTTGGTAGTTTGCTACTTGAGAGGTATAGCCCATTGTTTCTCTCAATTGCATTATATTTATGCTTGTCTTTGATGGATATGAATCTTGAGCTATGGTACATGAGTTAGTTCTGGAGGGTTCATTTGAGAGATGGTTTAGCATTGGTTATCCCCATGAGCATATTTTGTTATGCTGTTTGAGTTTGAGAGATGGTTTTATATTGGGCTTTTTTCTTGGATTAGGAATGGATTTTCCTTGGTTTAGGAATGGGTTTATGAGTTTGACCTTCTTATGAGAGGCTTACATCTATGATTAGTTATATGGAATGGTTTGGGTTTTTTTTTGTGGCTTCTTGTTGAGGTTTTATGGAGGAGATCATACTTGCATAGTTTACATCTAGAGGTGTGTGTATAAGGACATGATACAGGTTTGATTTGCATGGTTTATCTAATCTTGAGTTTCCTTACATTATATTTGAGATTGGTTAGAGATTGTGATCACTGGTTTGTGCTCATTTATGTCATGTGAGAGATGACATGGTTATTACTTTATCTCTTTTCTCTATTGGTTGTGGAGAACTTGAGAGAGCATTGGAGACTTGTTGTGGGAGTTGTTCTTGTGGGATATCAGTTTACATATTGTGGATGTCCTTAATACTACATGGATTCATTTCCTTGAGATGTTGTGAGTGGATTGGTTACAAATTTGACATTATCTTTTGTAGTGGGAGCTTCTTGGTATATATGTGGCAAGTATTGCTCTTGAGGCTTGTGATTGTAGGTTGCAAATTGGAAATATTGATGATTTGAGATTCACTTGGTATACCTTTTTGGAGGTATGGATAGTTGGATGGGTTTGACACTTTTTGTGGGTGCTATTTCAGCTATGGATATTTTGACAACTATAGATACATGTGATTACTTTTGGATCAGGTTATTTGTGCTTGGAATTTCAGTTGTTACAGGATATTATGATTGTCTAATACGAGAGGTTTGGTGGCTTTCTCTTTGGATGGCTTCTATGTATGTCCAATGGCAATGACATAATAGGAGGTGAGATCATTCATGTTTGAGATGCTAGATACTCTGATTTTGTTGTAGGTACCAGGATGGAGCACTTGGTGTACTTTGATCCATGATGGTGGATTTGCTAGGAGGGATTGTTCCCTTGTTCATTTGTGTGGCTATAGATTGACCCTATGCAATGTATAGAACAAGTGGGAGATTGTTGAGAGAATGGGTGTTGCACACATTGCATAATATTGTTATATTTTATTATTTTATTTTATTATGTAATGTTGTGCCTAGATGGACGTGCAACATGTAAAGATTCTCATGGAATATTCTTGATGAGTTGTATTGTAACATTGTGAAAATATTTCATGTAATTATTTAATATTAGGGAAAAGAATTAAATGTCTAATATTAAATGTGGGGTCAGTGGTTTAGGTAGCACATGGTTTATGTAATACCACTTAGTGGTTTTGTGGGACTTGCTACTATATAAGCAGCCACAAGGGTAGTTGTTGTAGAGTACGAGTGAGAAAGGCAAGAGTCAAGCAAGACAAGGCTTGACAGGTTAGCCAAGGGAGCATTTGTGAAGGTTGAAAGCATGGCATAGGATGTGTGGATTCATGCTTGTTCACATAGTTTGCTCAGTTGTGGCTATGGCCAGGAAGGCTTCCATGGTTGTATGGTAATGGTATTTTTGTTGAATAATACATGGTTATGGATGCTTTTGGAGGCTGGGTTTTTCCCTCAATGAGGGTTTCCAGGGTATATCTTGTGTGACAATTTTGTGGGTATGTTGTCTATTCTCTTGCATGTGGATTTTAATTCCATATTTATTTTAGATCTATTATGGGTTATGTGGAAACAGTTATATTTCTTTCTTGCCAAGTTTCCTTACACTATTATCATATAGTCTACCTTCTTCTATTCATCCTTTCTCTTCTTCCATGCTTGATTCTTCTTCTTCTGGAACTATGGATCTCAACTTTCTTGCTAGGGATCCTCATTTGAGCTTAGATGAAATCCACCTCCTTGCTAAATTTGAAAATTGTTATCGCTCCAATAGATATATGGATTCTAACATTGCAACAAAAATGATTTTAAAAATGGATAAATCATACACCTTTGTTAGGATCATGTGCAAGATTAGATCAAAATATCCTTCTTCCAAATATTCCTTATCTTCCAAGTCTCACTATGATTATCCTAAATATTGTTCAAATTCTTCATCTTCTAAGGTTTATCATGATTCTTCTAAATATCGTTCACATTCTTTATCTTCTAAGTCTTATGATGATTCTTCTAATTATCATTCACATTCTTCATATTCCAAGTCTTACCATGATTCTTCTAAATATAATTCATGTAGGTCTTCACCTACCTCTTCTTCACAATATCATTCTTTTTCTACTTCTACCAAGAGTCTTATTCCTCTCATTGAGATAGACCATAATGAACAACATGAAAAGTCTTGTGATATGCCTATCTATAATGCCTATAGTGACAATGATTATGATTATGATGACTATTGTATTCCTACGCAACCTAAAAGTCCTTCCAGTCCTATGCTTATGCTTAAAGGGGATGAGTCATAGAAAGATACTGATGGGAATCCATGTAACTCAAATATTGAAAACAACATTGATAAAATTTGTGAACAATACCTAAATGATAAATCTGCATTTTTTGATGAAGAGAAAGCATTTTTTTGTGCTGAAATACAACATCAATGGGATAAGAGTTCCTCTTCTAAGAACCCTCATGTTGAAAATAAAGATTACACTCTTGAGCAAGATCATGTTAATGTTGAACCTTTGTCTCATGATGGTTCTCTTTCATCTTCTACTTCCTCCACTATCCATACATCCCCTAAAGATTCTAAGTCTCTCAAATCTTCTACCAATCCTTCATCCAACAAAAGTCTTAATGCTTTTCATGCAGTTCCCTATAGTTATCCTCAAGGGCTACCTCTTAAAGAAACTCAAGCTAACCTTCACTTGGCTACAAATACTTCCAATAATTCTAAACCTAAATAGCCTAAGCCTTCATGCACTATAATGCTTACTTCAGCTAGTCCATCATCTATTCCAAAGTCTTCCATACAATTCCAACATGCTTCCTTCTCCTTAGGAGTGACTTCATGTCAAGATGACTCTAAAAATGATAAAGAATAGAATATTAAAAAAGATCAAGATCAAGAACCTTCCATGTCATCCAATCCTTTTCATGATATCTCTGATACATTTCATGGTTCTTTTGATCTCTTACGCTCTTTCTCATTCTGTTGACCATGTCTTAAGTCTTCTCCTAAGCAAGATCAAGATATTGCTTGCACCACTGAGCTTATTGACAATAAAAATGACCTTAGTACACTTGCTCCTTCCAAAGATGATACTTCCATTAAGGTTATTAAAAATGATGTTGTCACTTCCAATGCTCAGCCTATTGAAAATCAAGAGAATAATTCTATGCTTATGTTATCCAAAGATCCTTGTCAAGATCAAATTCTTCCATCTTCTTGTTCTACCACACCATGTTTACGTCCACTTTCTACTCTTCCTAAGTCTTCTCAAGCTTCAAGTACTCCTATAAAAGAAGTTGCTCCTATTCAAGATGTTCATGATCCTAATGGAAATCCTAATGCTCACTCTAAAGATGCTAATGTCCTTGATTGTCATATAGATGTTAATGAACTTATTGATTACCCTTTTGCATCTTTCACATCCATCCTTGGACCTCCCCCACCAATATTAAGTGCTTCACATCTTCCTTCCATCTTGAGTCCTTATGTCCCTTCATTTTCCCCTCCCAACTCTCCTAATTCATCATCCATCTTGGGTCCTTACATCTGTCCCTCACCTATCTTTCCTCAAGATCAACGTAGATGCATATCCTTGAATCCTTTTCATCCACCCACTCACCTAAACCAGTCATATCATCCTTCTTCTTCCACAAGTCCCAAATCTTTTGGAAGTAACCTAAATGTTCAATACAAGAAAAAAAAAATTCAAAAAAAGAAGTAAACAATTGAAAAACAAAAAAGAAAGAAAAGAATGAAAATTTTGAAAATGTGCCTTGGTGAAAACCTGGTAATCAGGCACCTTGGTAGAAAAAGTAAACAGAAATAAATTCATCCTATGTTGAAAACCACTTTCTTGTGGCACTTTGGATAAGTACCATGATGAAAACCTGACAATCAGGCATCATGCATAGTTCTTCTACATCTTTCATTCATTTTGTCTTCTCTCTTTGATCTTGACAATGTTAACCTATACGCAAACATTTGGCTATCTTGTGAGCTATCTTATGATGACCTTGTTTTCATTCCTTTCATGTTTAGCCTTCATATCTATTTTCCTCCATTCATTCTAGTCTTTCGCTATCCTTTTCCCATTTACCCCTTTGGTCTTGATCTAATAAAAAAAATAGAAAAATAAGATGCTATGAAGTCCCTTGACATGTCTACTCCTTTGGATTGCATCTTTCCCACTTTTACATTATACTTTATTGGATTATCCTCTACTGGCCTTTCGTTTCTTGTCCAAGTGTTCTTTACATGACAATTTTTCCCTAGCTTGGGTACTCTTGAGGAGTCAGTCCTTGAAGATCACTTTCACTTGCTTCATACACTCCTTCCTTATCCATCATGTCCTCTACCTTGCTAAACATTGGGACTGCACAATGTGATCACGCTTGAGAGTTTGGTCCTTGTTTTTGTTTGGAGGCATTGTATATTATTTGTACATATTTATTGATCCTAAAAAAATACAAAAACAAAATGATATATTTCAAAAAATACAAAAATGATATATTCAAAAAATCCAAAAAAATGATATATTGTAAAAATTCAAAAAATTGAAAAATGTCCTAAAAAAATACAAAAAAATATATATTCCAAAAATACAAAAAATTGAAAAATTCAAAAAAAAAGAAAAAAGAAAAAGTGCCTTGGTGAAAACTTGGAAACAGGTGCCTTGGTAGCAAAAAATACAAATTTTTTTATAAAAAGTCCTGAAAAAATAAAAAATAAAAAAATCCAAGTGGTGAAAACCTAGAAACGGGCGCTACTTGAGGCCTTTGTACCTCTATTTCTTAGCGCATGTCCTCGACACTTAGCCTTTCTCCATCATGCCTTGTCCTTATTGCCTTGGTTTGAAATTGGTCTTTGTCTAGGGGACATAACTATGTTAGCTTTGGTCTCTTGGATGTGTTAGTGTTTAGGACACCTTGCAAACGGTGTTTTTCAACACCACCCCAATTGTATTTTTCTATACAACTGTTGACATCGAGTGTTTTTCAACACTTATTGGTTTGGTCTTACCCAATATCATCATGTGATCTTCCCTTCCTGCAAGCATTTGATCCTTATCCTCGGAACTCAGTATCAGTTAACACACTTAAATTTTAAATGCAACGCTTAATGCTTGACTTATGTCATAATTTTTTCTTTGTGTGCTAACTATTATTGATTTTTGTTGAGTGTCCTTGTTTGATAAGTCTCTCCATGATGCATCGCTAGAGGACTTGGGGCATGGGACATGTTTTTATTTATTTTTTGCTTGCGGGTTTGGTCTTGAAACTCTAGAGTGTCTCTTGTTGTCCCTTTGAAACACTTAAGAGATTTGAGGCATCATCCTTGATTGTTTTTGCACAACCATTCTTATGGTCATCTTGGCATCTATGCCTTGATGTGAGCATGGTTTTGCTACACTAAATTGGGTAAGCTAACATAGAAGTCATCTTGACCTTTATGTCTTTGATGCTTATGCTAGAATCTTTCCACATTCCAATCCGATATAAATTACATTCATATCTTCATAGTTGCACTTGTGACTAGTGATGATTGTGTGATTTTTCGATGTCCATTAATAATGGCCCAATGATAAAAATAAGTTCTTTTACATTCTCTAATAAATGATGAACACAAAAATCATATGTTACAGTTACTCTTTTGCAAGCACTCCTTTGCATTTTCATGTAGCTTGCATTATTAGACTTCATGTTAGTTTGCATTTTTAGGCTGTATTATGAGTTTGAGAGGATTCCCCCTTCATCTTTATTGTGGACTTTTAATCAAATGTGGTAATATTTTTATCTTCATTTCCTTATCTTCTTTCATGATCTCAATTGAAATTTCTATCTTAAACAGTTGATTGATTTGTGGCCATTTTCTTTTCTTCTTTCTATTTCTTTCTATATCTTTCAAAATTCTATCTTCCATTTTCGTTTTCCCCACTTCTTTTTATTAAATCACCTTTAGGGCATAATATTTCATGCTTTTTGATCTACCTTGGTTCTATGATTCTTATATTTTTCATCTTACATCAAAAACTTTATCTTTTGTTAAATTTGATCAAATTTATCAATTTGTTGTTTCTCCTCTATCTCATTTTGATTTTGATCACAAGGGGGCAGTAATTATCAAATTCAATCTTTGATTCAGTTTTATCAATTTAATCCTTGACTTTTTCCAGTCAAAATTTATTTGTATTCTTTGTCCTGATGTGTTCCCGATTTGAATCTGGGTTGTTTTGTGATCCCAAATCGACCTCACACTTCAAGTTTTTACTTTGACTACATGTGTTCCCAAATCAATCACACATTAGTCAAAGAGGGGCAAATGTATTCACCCTAAAATGGTCACCTAGCCTATGGGCTCCCATTATTCAATTTATCAATTTATCAAATTTCCTAAATCAATGGTTTGCAATATTTTATTAAATCAATTCAAATGAATTTCTTTGATCAAATTCAATTATTGTATTTTTCTAAGGTTGATCATTTTATCCTAAGTCTTATTTAATTAGAAGAAAATATCCTCTTTTAATTAAATAAAATAAGTCCTCATTTAATTAAAAGAAAACCTCTCTTTTAATTAAATAATTCATCCACATTTAATTAACTAAGAGAAAAACCCCTCTTTTAATTTAATTAAATATCTCCTATTTAATTAAAAGAACTTGCTTTCTTTTAATTAAATGAAAATCTCACTTAAATATCTCTTTTTGATGAAAAAAGAAATAAAATAAATTCTTTTATTTAATTTCTCTACACTTCAATGCACATATTTCTAAGTGGGACATATCTTTCCACTTTCTTCTCAACCACTCCTCTTTTCTCATTGGTGGATCCTTATTTCACATGGATCATTATTTCTCTAGCCTTGATTAAATCTTTTTCCTCTCAATCTAGATCGTCCAATCTTCTTTATAAGGGAGAGTCCTCTCCTCATTTTGGATACCTATGACTATGCTATTGTTATGCTATAAGATTGGAGAGAAAATTTTGAAGAAGGAGTTTTGAATGCTAAAGTTTTTGTGGAGAACTTCTATCTTCTTGTCTCATTCTCACTTCCACCCATGGCTTTCATCATGGGATTTTATCATTGCATTTCCATATTAGTTTAGAGTCATATTTGCTTTCATAGATTAGATTTTCCTTTCATAGATTAGATAGTGCTTTGTTTTGTATTGTTATCATTTATATTAGCTTGCATCTTCATTTTCATAAATATTTGATGATCATGGAGACTAGCACTCTTTCTTTTCCTCTTTGAATCTCTTATTTCATGGTGTACTTGCATAGGCATGAATTAGGTCAAACTGAGGGTCTCCATTGCAAACCCTTGCACTCCATGAATAAAGAGCTATGAGTCACCATTCAAGACCTCACTTTTGAGAAATCTTGGATATAATGACCCATAGTAGTGCGCCCACATTTTAGGCATAAAAAACTATCTCTCAAAAAGGAATTAAATTAGTTAATCTTAAAGAAGTTTCCATTTTAACTGAATCTTGCTTCAATCCTAACCGTTGATTGAAATCGATCTCAGCTGTTGATGGATTTCAGGAATTCTATTTAAGAGACTCCTAATTCCTTATCAAAAAGGGTTAAATTTTTACGCTATCAAATCTATGTTGAATTACACACTCACTTTGTTAAAGCTTTCATTGCATTCTAGGTTTCTTTAATATCATCTAGATTAATACTATGCATACATGTAGATTAAATGTTATTTGCTAATTTATAGATTAAATTACATATTCATATAGATTAAACTACATTTCATCTTAATTGCATTTAAATCCTTCATTCTTAGAGGGTTTGGTTGCCTACACCTCAAATCAAAGGACATTAATTAGGTAAAATCCTTATAGATAGAAGGTGACAGGTCACTCTGTCAGACCTCTTGGATAAACAATTCAATGTTTATTCGAGGATAATTCCGCAGAGGATGATTACATCATTGAACTTGCATTTCAAATCAATTTGAATCTTCATTGCTTGGGGCTTCTTGTTCCTATCTTATGTCCTTGTCACTTGGGGCATCTCATCACTCAGTGCATCCCATCCCCCTTCTATCTGGCATCTTTACTATCTATCTTATCTTTTCATCAACTGATCAATATTATAACAACTCTTCTTAGAGTTCGATGGATAGGTATTGGGATAGTCTAAACCCTAATTCTTGAGGATCAAGACTCATTCTAGAGATGATTCTATGTCTCATAATTTGATTTTTTTATCTGCTATTGATCTCAAGTATCTAGGTGTTCTATCTGGATCCTTAAAGATTAAGCTCTATTTTGGATATAATCTTTTAAATGATTAAATTCTTAGGTATCTAGGCATTCTATCTGGATCCTTAAAGGTTAAGCTCCATTTTGAATATAATCTTTTAAATGCTTATCAATCTTAGGTATCTAGGTGTTCTATCTGCATCCTTAAAGGTTAAGCTCCATTCTGGAGATAATCTTTTAAATGCTTTCAATCTCAGGTATCTAGGTGTTCTATCTAGATCCTTAAAGATTAAGCTCCATTCTAGAGATAGTCATTTAAATGCTTATCAATCTCAAGTATCTAGACATTCTATTTGGATCCTTAAAGGTTAAGCTCCGTTCTGGAGATAATTTTTTAAATTCTTTCAATCTCAAGTATCTAGGTGTTCTATCTAGATCCTTAAAGGTTAAGCTTAGTTCTGGAGATAATCTTTTAAATTCTTTCAATCTCAGGTATGTAGATGTTCTATCTAGATCCTTAAACATTAAGCTCTATTCTAGAGATTATCTTTTAAATGCTTTCAATCTCGGGTATCTAGGTGTTCTATTTGGATCCTTAAAGGAAAACTTCATTCTAAAGAAACCTTTTAAATGGTTATCAATTTTAGGTATCTAGGTATTCTACTTGGATTCCTTGGGATTAAGTTCTATTCTAGAGATGGTCCTTAAAAGCTTATCAATTGGTCTTCATATCATAAATTTCGAAACCAATATCATTTCTTGATCCTCACACTGTGCCTTCTAATTTTCTTTGAAATGAACATAGTGCTCACACAATCATTCAAAGAGGGGAAAAATGTAATACCCCAAAAATGGCTCATTACTATTAAACCAATTCTGGTCTATTCTAATCAATCCAAAGACCTATTCTAATAGGCAATTCTTATTCTATTACTCACTACTTGACTTAATTGTCAAATGCTTAAAAACCTAATTTGCATTAATCGGCCTCTTTATTTAATTCCTATAGTATTGACTCATATTACTCACATTAAACCTATTGATTAAGATTTAATTTAATTATTAAGTATTTATACTTTAATTCAATTAAATTGTCACCTAAGGCTAATGTACTAAGGAATTAAAAAAAATTAATTTAATAATTATGCTCACTTTAATTAATTGAATGTGATTACTTAATTAAATGGAAAAGGCATTTATGAGGTCATATCTCACTTTATTAAATTAAATAATATCTTCAAAATCTTCTCTTTAGTTCCAAAATGGAAACTCTGAGTGAACTATCTCTCGAAAAGGAATTAAATCAGGTAACTCCTTATTCCACTCATGAAAAGTGCAAATAAATCTCCTTTCTTAAGGAATTTTCCATTTTAACTAAATCTTGCTTCAATCCTAACTGTTGATTGAAATCGATCTCAATCGTTGATGGATTCCAAGAATTCTATTTAAGAGACTCCTAATTCTTTATCAAAAAAGCTTGAATTTTTATGCTATCGAATCTCTGCTAAATTACTTACTCACTTTGTTCAAGCTTTCATTGCATTCTAACTTTCTTTAAGATCATCTAGATTAATACTATGCATACATGTAGATTAAACGTTATTTGCTAATTTATAGATCAAATTGCATATTCACATAGATGAAACTACATTTCATCTTAATTGCATTTAAATGCTTCATTCTTAGAGGGTCTAGTTTCCTACACCTCAAATCTGAGGAGATTAATTAGGGGAAAACCTTCGAGATAGAAGACAACAAGTCACTCTGTCAGACCTCTTGGATAAACAATTCAATGTTTATTCCAAAATAATTCTACAGAGGATGATTACATCATTGAGCTTGCATTTCAAATCAATTTGAATCTTCATCGCTTGGAGCATCTTGTTCCTATCTTATGTCCTTGTCACTTGGGGCATCTCATCACTCAGGGCATCCCATCCCCCTTCTATCTGGCATCTTTTCTATATATCTTATCTTTTCATCAACTGATCAATCTTATAACAACTCTTCTTAGAGTTTGATGGACAGGTATTGGGATAGTCTAAACCTTGATTCCTAAGGATCAAGCCTCATTCTGGGGATGATTCTATGTCCCATAACTTGATTTTGTTATCTTCTATTGATCTCAAGTATCTAGGTGTTCTATCTAGATCCTTAAAGGTTAAGCTCCATTCTGGAGATAATCTTTTAAATCCTTTCAATCTTAGGTATCTAGGTGTTCTATCTAGATCCTTAAAGGTTAAGATCTGTTCTAGAGATAATCTTTTAAATGCTGATCACTCTTAGGTATCTAGGTGTTCTATCTGGATCCATAAAGGTTAAGCTCCATTTTGGAGATAATCTTTTAAATGCTTTCAATCTCAGGTATCTAGGTGTTCTATCTAGATCCTTAAAGATTATGCTCCATTCTAGAGATAGTCTTTTAAATGCTTATCAATCTCAGGTATCTAGACATTCTATTTAGATCCTTAAAGGTTAAGCTCCATTCTGGAGATAATCTTTTAAATGCTTTCAATCTCATGTATCTAGGTGTCGTATCTAGATCCTTAAAGGTTAAGCTCTGTTTTGGAGATAATCTTTTAAATGCTTTCAATCTCAAGTATCTAGGTGTTCTATCTAAATCCTTAAAGGTTAAGCTCTGTTCTGGAGATAATCTTGTAAATGCTTTCAATCTCAAGTATCTAGGTGTTCTATCTAAATCCTTAAATGTCAAACTTCATTTTTAAGAAACCTTTTAAATTCTTATAATTTTAGGTATCTAGGTATTCTACTTGGATTTCTTGGGATTAAGCTCTATTCTAGAGATGGTCCTTAAAAGCTTATCAATTGGTCTTCGTATCATTGATTTTGGAACCAATCTCATTTCTTGATCCTCGCACCATCTTTTCTAATTTTCTTTGAATTGAATGTGCTACTCGCACATTCATTCAAAGAGGGGCAAAATGTAATACCTCAAAATTGGCTCATTGCTATTAAACCAATTCTAGTCTATTTTTATCAATCCTAAGACCTATTCTAATAGGAAATTCTTATTCTACTACTCACTACTTGTCTTAATTGTCAAATTCTTAAAACCCTAATTTGCATTAATCAGCCTCTTTATTTAATTCCTATAGTATTGATTTATATTAGTCATATTAAACCAATTGATTAAGATTTAATTTAAATATTAAGTATTTATACTTTAATTCAATTAAATCGTCACCTAAGGCTAATGTACTAAGGAATTAAAATATTTAATTTAATAATTATTTTCACTTTAATTAATTCAATGTGATTATTCAATTAAATGAAAAAGGCATTTATGAGGTCAAATCTCACTTTATTAAATTAAATAATATCTTCAAAATATTCTCTTCAATTCCAAAATGGAAACTCTGAGTGAACTATCTCTTGAAAAGGAATTAAATTAGTTAACTCCTTATTCTACTCATTAAAAGCTCAGACAAATTTCCTTTCTTAAGGAAGTTTCTATTTTAACTGAATCTACTTCAATCCTAACCGTTCATTGAAATCGATCTCAACCGTTGATGGATTCCAGGAATTCTTTTCAAGAGACTCCTAATTCCTTATCAAAAGAGGTTGAATTTTTACGATATCAAATCTCTTCTGAATTACTGACTCACTTTGTTCAAGCTTTCATTGCATTCTAGCTTTCTTTAGTATCATCTAGATTAATACTATGCATACATGTAGATTAAACATTATTTTCTAATTTATAGATTAAATTTCATATTCATATAGATTAAACTTCATTTCATCTTAATTGCATTTAAATCTTTCATTCTTAGAGGTTCTGGTTGCCTACACCTCAAATCTAAGGACATTAATTATGCAAAATCCTTCTAGATAGAAGGCGACAGGTCGCTCTATCGGACCTCGTGGATAAGCAATTCAATGTTTATTCTAGGATAATTCTACAAAGGATTATTAAATCATTGAACTTGCATTTAGAATCAATTTTAATCTTCATCACTTGGGGAATCTTGTCCCTATCTTATGACTTGGTCACTTGGGGCATCTCATCACTCAGGGCATCCCATACACCTTCTATCTGGCATCTTTTCTATCTATGTTATCTTTTCATCAACTGATCAATCTTATAACAACTCTTCTTAAAGTTTGATGGACATGTATTGGGATAGTCTAAACCTTTATTCCTGAGGATCAAGCCTCATTCTAGGGATGATTCTATGTCTTATAATTTGACTTTGTTATCTGCTATTGATCTCAGGTATCTAGGTGTTCTATCCGGATCCTTAAAGGTTAAGCTCCATTCTAGAGATAATCTTTTAAATGCTTTCAATCTTAGGTATCTTGATGTTCTATCTAGATCTTTTAAGGTTAAGCTATGTTCTGGAGACAATCTTTTAAATGCTTTCAATCTTAGGTATCTATGTGTTCTATCTGGATCCTTAAAGATTAAGCTCCATTTTGGAGATAGTCTTTTAAATGCTTATCAATCTCAAGTATCTAGACATTCTCTTTGGATCCTTAAAGGTTAAGCTCCATTCTGGAGATAATCTTTTAAATGGTTTCAATCTCAGGTATCTAGGTGTTCTATCTAGATCCTTAAAGGTTAAGCTCCATTCTAGAGATAATCTTTTAAATGCTTTCAATCTTAGGTATTTAGGTGTTCTATCTTTATCGTTAATGGTTAAGCTCCATTCTAGAGATAATCTTTTAAATGCTTTCAATCTCAGGTATCTAGGTGTTCTATCTAGATCTTTAAAGGTCAAACTTCATTCTGAAGAAACATTTTAAATGCATATCAATTTTAGGTATCTAGGTATTCTACTTGGATTCCTTGGGATTAAGCTCTATTCTAGAGATGGTCCTTAAAAGCTTATCAATTGGTCTTCATATCATCAATTTTGGAACCAATCTCATTTCTTGATCCTCACACCATGCTTTCTAATTTTCTTTGAATTGAATGTTTTACTCGCACATTCATTCAAAGAGGGGCAAAATGTAATACCCCAAAATTGGCTCATTGCTATTAAACCAATTCTGGTCTATTCTGATCAATCTTAAGACCTATTCTAATAGGCAATTCTTATTTTGCTACTCGCTACTTGACTTAATTGTCAAATGCTTAAAACCCTAATTTGCATTAATTAGACTCTTTATTTAATTCCTATAGTATGGACTCACATTAGTCACATTAAACCTATTGATTAAGATTTCATTTAATTATTAAGTATTTATACTTTAATTAAATTAAATCGTCACCTAAGGCTAACATACTAAGGAATTAAAAATATTTAATTTAATAATTATGCTCACCTTAATTAATTGAATGTTATTATTCAATTAAATGAAAAAGGCATTTATGAGGTCATATCTCACTTTATTAAATTAAATAATATCTTCAAAATCTTCTCTTAAGTTCCAAAATGGAAACTCTAAGTGAACTATCTCTCAAAAAGGAATTAAATCAGGTAACTCTTTATTCCAATTATGTAAAGCTAAGATAAATCTCCTTTCTTAAGGAAGTTTCCATTTTAATTGAATCTTGCTTCAATTCTAACCGTTGATTGAAATCAATCTCAATCGTTGATGGATTCCAAGAATTCTATTTAAGAGACTCCTAATTCCTTATGAAAAAAGGTTGAATTTTTACGCTATCAAATCTCTGCTGAATTACTCACTCACTTTGTTAAAGATTTCATTGCATTCTAGCTTTCTTTAATATCATCTAGATTAATACTATGCATACATATAGATTAAACATTATTTGCTAATTTATAGATTAAATTGCATGTTCATATAGATTAAACTCCATTTTATCTTAATTGCATTTAAATCCTTCATTCTTAGAGGGTCTGGTTGCCTACACCTCAAATATAAGGATATTAATTAGGAAAAATCCTTCTAGATAGAGGGTGACAGGTTGCTCTGTCAGACCTCTTGGATAAAAAATTCAATGTTTATTCTAGGATAATTTCATAGAGGATGAATACATCATTGAACTTTCATTTCAAATCAATTTGTATCTTCATCGCTCAGGACATCTTGCTCCTATCTTATGTCCTTGTCACTTGGGGCATCTCATCACTTAGGGCATCCCATCCCCCTTCTATTTGGCACCTTTTATATCTATCTTATCTTTTCATCAACTGATCAATCTTATAACAACTCTTCTTAGAGTTCAATGGACAGGTATTGGGATAGTTTGAACCCTGATTCCTTAGGATCAAGCCTCATTCTGGGGATGATTCTATGTCTCATAATTCAATTTTGTTATCTCTTATTGATCTCAGGTATCTAGGTGTTCTATCTTTATCCTTAAATGTTAAGCTCCATTCTGGAGATAATCTTTTAAATGATTTAAATCTTAGGTATCTAGGTGTTCTATTTGGATCCTTAAAGGTTAAGCTTCATTCTGGAGATAATCTTTTAAATGCTTATCACTCTTAGGTATCTAGGTGTTCTATCTGGATCCTTAAAGGTTAAGCTTTGTTCTAGAGATAATATTTTAAGTACTTTCATTCTCAGGTATCTAGGTGTTCTATCTGGATCCTTAAAGATTAAGCTCCATTCTAGAGATAGTCTTTTAAATGCTTATCAATCTTAGGTATCTAGACATTCTATTTGGATCCTTAAAGGTTAAGCTCTGTTCTGGAGATAATCTTTCAAATGCTTTCAATCTCAGGTATCTAGGTGTTCTATCTAGATCCTTAATGGTTAAGCTCTATTATAGAGATGATCATTTAAATGCTTTCAATCTTAGGTATCTAGGTGTTCGATTTGGATCCTTAGAGGTTAAGCTCCATTCTGGAGATAATCTTTTAAATGCTTTCAATCTCCAATATCTAGGTGTTCGATCTGGATCCTTAAAGGTCAAACTTCATTCTGAAGAAACCTTTTAAATGCTTAACAATTTTAGTTATCTAGGTATTCTACTTTAATTCCTTGGGATTAAGCTCTGTTCTAGAGATTGTCCTTATAAGATTATGAATTGATCTTCACATCATCAATTTTAGAACCAATCTCATTTCTTGATCCTCATACCATGCTTTCTAATTTTGTTTGAATTGAATGTGTTGTTCGTACATTCATTTAAAGAGGGGCAAAATGTAATACCCCAAAATTGGCTCATTGTTATTAAACCAGTTTTGGTCTATTTTGATCAATCTGAAGACCTATTCTAATAGACAATTCTTATTCTGCTACTCGCTACTTGACTTAATTGTCAAATGCTTAAAACCCTAATTTACATTAATCATATTCTTTATTTAATTCCTATAGTATTGACTCATATTAATCACATTAAACCTATTGATAAGATTTAATTTAATTATTAAGTATTTATACTTTAATTAAATTAAATCCTCACCTAAGGCTAATGTAATAAGGAATTAAAAATATTTAATTCTATAATTATTTTCACTTTAATTAATTGAATGTGATTATTCAATTAAATGAAAAAGGTGTTTATGAGGTCATATCTCACTTTATTAAATTAAATAATATCTTCAAAATCTTCTCTTTAGTTCCAAAATGGAAACTCTGAGTGAACTATCTCTTGCAAAGGAATTAAATTAGTTAACTCCTTATTCCGCTCATGAAAAGCTCAGATAAATCTCCTTTCTTAAGGAAGTTTCCATTTTAACTAAATCTTGGTTCAATCCTAACCATTGATTGAAATCAATCTCAACCATTGATGGATTCCAGGAATTCTATTTAAGAGACTCCTAATTCCTTATCACAAAAGGTTGAATTTTTATGCTATCAAATCTCTGTTGAATTTCTCACTCACTTTGTTCAAGCTTTCATTGCATTCTAGCTTTCTTTAATTTCATCTAGATTAATACTATGCATACATGTAGATTAGATGTTATTTTCTAATTTATAGATTAAATTGCATTTCATCTTAATTGCATTTAAATCCTTCATTCTTAGGGGGTCTAGTTGCCTACACCTCAAATATGAGGACATTTATTAGGCAAAATCCTTCTAGATAGAAGGCGATAGGTTGCTCTGTCAGACCTCTTGGATAAATAATTCAATGTTTATTCCTAGATAATTCTACAGGTAATGACCATGTCGAAGTGTCTATGAGGTTCAGAGGCCCACATTTCACAGGTATAGTATGTATGTAACTATTCTCTACTTAACAGTGCCATCCACATGTGGTGGGTTGGGGGGGGGCGCTGTTAGTTGAGCTTGCACCTTCAACAATACTTCATTTCCATTATTTATATTGTCTGAATCAAAGGTGTATAACTTTATCACTTGTAACTATAATTTTAAAATAGTAAAAACCACAATATTTTCTTATAATTCTATGTTTCTCTTTGTAAGTTTATAAAATTGAAGTTTAAAAATTAGTTGCATTTATGTACATCTATTTCAAGTTTGATATTTCTCTTTTTCTTGACTCACAGTCCAAGAATAATTTTTCAAAACACATACTGACTAGTTGGAGATTTAGCCAAAAAATTATAAGAATGATTGTACCAAAAGAGGTAAACAAAATGATTGTGCATAATAATCATCTTTTTACTTTCTTTTTGGCATAATTTTTCTTAAATTTTATGATGTTTGGTGAGAACAAAATTCAAAACTAATCAGGTAGCTAATAACACCTATTTCTCTA